>JAYESD010000006.1:78474352-79674352 GCA_036927565.1 Tuctoria greenei
AACCGTTACAAGTCAGCCTGGCCCGACATGTGGCCCTGGCGGTTATTAGTATTGATACACGAGATTAATTGTTGTTAATAACCCTGTAACGGCTCCGACAGTGCCGTTACAGGTGTTAAGGCTGTCCGATTAATTATCATTAACGTGGAATTAATGGTAATTAATCGGATCTTGAAGTCTGCGGCTGTCCTTTGGAGATCCGGAGCCGTTACAACGTCTCCCGGAGGCTTTAAGCATCTAGCTCTGTCGTGTGGACACGTGGCAGCTCCGGAGCTTGCTTGGGAGAAGCGGGAAGCTCCGGGGTGACCTGGCACGTGTCATGTCCGGAGCTTCTCTCGGTCGGGGGCTACCTCTGGAGGTGCCGTTTCAGTACTTGGCCCGGAGCTTCACCCTTGCGGGTAATAGCTCTGGGCTGACAGTACACGTGGCAACCTAGAGGTTAACCATGTTGGAGAAGCGGGTCCGGTCACGTCTGGCGAGTGGGCCCCCGAGGGTCTTCAATTTGAGTTGATGTCCTTCCCTTGAGATCTTTGTAACCTCAGGGGGTGTATGGTTTTTAGGGTACCGACAGTGGCCCCCTGGACCTACCTCCGGGGAAGGCCAACAGGATGAAGTCGTTCCGCCGGAGGTGGGTCCATACTTGTGACTCTTGAACTGGGTCTTCAAGAGTCTTAGGAGGTGCCTTTGGCGGGGCTTTATGGTTGAGTCCCGACGCGTGGCGCACCTCAGGCGGCAGATAAGATCTTTGACGTGCGGATCTCTCGCAATTGAAGGTCGTCGGTTCCCGATACGAAAACCGTATCGGTTCCGCGCGCCTTGTCAGTCCGCCGCCTTTGGGTCTCCCGCCTCGTGATGACAACTGTTCGCCTGGGTAAGAGCCTCGACTTGATCGTCAGGGTGGTCCCGGGCCCTCTTGTCATCGGCTGGGTTGAATTCTTGAGTAGTATGCTCAACTCCCCTGCAGTTTCCATCCAAGCGTTGCGAGGGCTTACTTAAGAAGGAAAGCGCACCGTCGGGAGTTCTTTACGCTTTCCATCTGTTCTTGCGCTCAAACTCCCAACTCGTGCTTTGCTTCTCTTCTCTCGCCTAGCAGTGCTGCGATGGAGTTGGGTCTGCGTGAGAGTCGTTTGAAGACGGAGAGCGATCTGAAGAAGGTCCGAGCCCTCATGGGGTGGTCGTCGGACTTCTTCAACCGTTCAATCCGCACCGGAGGAGAGCTTCCCTTTAAAAAGGAGCGCTCCGGCGAAATGGTATACTTTTCATCGTATGCCATGGTGGGGCTGATCCCACCATTTTCTTCCTTCTTTTTGATGCTGCTGGACTTCTATGGTCTGCAGCTATACCACCTTGGCCCTCACTCCCTTCTCCTTGTATCCGTCTTTGTCCACTTCTGCGAGATGTGGGTGGGCATTCCTCCCTGCATCGAGCTCTTCCGCACTTTCTTCACCGTCCAAACCACCGGCCGAAGTGACGAGTACCTTGGCTTCTACTACTTTGTGAAGCGCAAGAAGTGCCCGTTCAAGTACCTCCGGTCGTTCCCTTCCGGGAAGTGGGATGACTGGAAGAAAGATTGGGTAGTCGTCCGGGTGGAGGAGCACGAGCGGTTGGAACTGCCAGACGGTCTGCCCGGCATTGACACGTCGGTGTGGAGCGAAGTTCCGGTGCTGGCGGCAGCTTTCGACCCCGTCTTGTCCAGGATCCGCCAATGTGTAGAGGGTGGATTGACTCCCCAGGCGGTGTTCTGCAACTTCCTGTCGAACAGGTGGGCGCCGCTGAAGAGGAGGGAGAAGCTCGCCTGGGCCCTCAACAGCGTGATGGACGAAGACCGGGTCGAAACCGGGTTGAAGTCCAGCATGGTGGGGAAGTCCTTGGAGTTTCACCTCAAGAAATTCCAGCACGGCATCGATGTAGACGGAGCGTACTTGACTCCGCCACCGGCTTTCCTCCCCCTGAACGAGGAAGTTGAGTTCAGCAGGGTGCTCCGGCGGAAGATGCCCGCGCTTGACGACCTTGGCGTCGTCGAGAGAAGATCGACCGCCCCGTTGGCGATCCCCGGGTTGTCGGAAGGCAGCTCCGCCCCTGTCTCTCAGCCAAGAGCTGAGGTCACCGGCAAGGGCAAGGAGCTGGCGGAGGAGCCAGAGAGCCGGAAGAGGAAGTTGCGTCATGCTGACGGGAGGTCCGTCAGGCTTGCTACTTCCCCGCCAGTTCTCCGTCCTCAGGAAGGAGGATCCTCCGCTGCTGTAGCGTCTGTCCCCGTGGTGGGGTCTTTTCGGAGCGCTACTGTTCCGGCGGTGGGATCCTCCCGGAGTACGGCTGTCCCCGTGATGGGTCCCTCCGGAGGTGCCAGCTCCGGACAGGCGACTCCGGTTCGAGAAGCGGTGAGGGCCTCCAGGTCTAGGAGTTCCTCTCGGTCAAGGAGAGCTCCGACCCGGGAAACGCCCGCGGCTACGGCAAGTCCTGGGAGTCCTCCCGGAGCTCCTACGCCGACCGTGGCCAGCCCGGAACGTCCGGGAAAGAGGTTTCGCGCAAGCTGGTGCGTGAACCTCCCAAGGTAATTTTTCTTGTTTACCTCAATTAACTTTTAATTGTAACATCTGTTTGCTCAATTTCTTCATTCTTCATCTGCAGCGTTCCCAAGAAGGGGAGTGAAGCTCCGCCCTCAGCCACAGTGTCTGAGGCTGCGAGGGCTTCTGCTCCAGCCCTGGTGCCGCCCCAGGCGGAGGCTGCGACAGCTCCGGCGCCGGCTGTCGTGGTCATGGACCTCGACTCGTCTCCAGAAGTTCCCGTGGTAGCGCCGGACCACGGGGTTGAAGATGCGCCAGAGGCACCCGCTCCGGAGGTTGAAACTCCGGGCCCTGGTGCTGCAGAAGTAGATGCTCCGGCTGTCGAGCCGGAGGAATTAGCGGTCCCGGCTTCAGAGCCGGAAAATGCTGGAGCTTCGGCGGTCGAGCCGGAGGCAGCTGAAGCCCCGGCGTGCGAGCCAGAAGTTGAAGTGGTTCCGGCAATTGAGCCGGTTACTTCTGAAGCTCCGGTCGCAAGGCCGGTAGTTATTGGAGCGCCGGCTGCAGAGCCGGTGGTGGTGGAGGCGGGGGAGCTTGAGCTCCCCTCAGAAGAAGCGTCCCGGCCGGAGCCATTGGAGGCGACGACGTCGATGGTACCCGTGGCGGAGCCAGAGTGCCTGAACGAAGTCGCCGGCCCCCAGCCTGAGGGGGCGAATGAAGATTTGGTGGCGGGACCTTCTTCAGTGGCGACTGAGGCCATCCCGGAGGAGGGCCCTAGTGCCTTGGAAGCTCGGGGTTCCGCTCTCGCAGAGTGGGACCCAATTTTTGTAAATGAAGACCCGCTGGAACCAGCGGAGGAGACCCCAGAAGGTCCGGAGCCCATTTCGCTGTCGATGTCCATCGACAACGCTTGCTCCAGTCTGCGCCAAGTCCAACTAGCCTTCTTCCACGACAGCAAGGTTCTTGAAGAGGAGCGCCAAACCCTTAGGAGGTGGCGTAATAGACTCCAATTCGAAACCAAGCTGGCGCAGTCGAGGATCGCTGCGGACAAGGAATGGATCAAGCGGGAGAAGGTCCGCTTGGAGCTCTGGGGTGAGATGCTGGACGAGAGGGAGAGCATGACTCACAACCTCGACGCCAAATCCCGGGAGTACCACGACCAAGCTAAAGCTGCCAATGATGCGGCCAACGCCCGGTTCGATGAACTCGAAGCCATCAGTACCGCACTCATCAAGCGCCGAGAGGCGCTTGAGGGAAGGGAAAAGCGGCTCGAGGATGAGGAGCAAAAACTCCTGGAGCTACGGGATGACGTCTTGCGACGTGAAGAAGAGCTCGCCGAGAAGACAGCTCTGGCGGACAAGGGCCTCGAGGAGCGCGCTAAAAAATTGGAAGAGCGCTGCCTCGAGGAGGAGGAGAAGACCTGGGTGCGAGGGCAGGAGCTCTACGAGTATGAGTGTGCCCTCATCGCCCGGGAGAAGAAAATAGAGGCTAGGGAGAAAGACCTGGTCGACCGCCGGAACAAGATCCACCTCCGGGAGGAGGAGCTCGGGAGACTCGAAAAGCGGGTTGCTGCGAAAATTCAGCAAAACGCCAAAGAAGTTGAGCGCCTCTCCCGCGAGAACTCAGAACTGGCGGCGACCCGGAGGTCCCTGGAAGAAATGAAGGGCCAGAGGAAGACGGATTCCCTGCAAATTTGGGAGTTCCTGAGCAAGGCCGACGATGCGCTAGCGCCGATGGGTTTCAGCCCCGTGCTTCCGGATGATCCGGAGCCGGAGCCGGACCTTGCACTGCAAGCGTTGGGCGCTGCGGGCAGCAAGCTCTCCAAGGTGGGCGACGTCATCGCGGACCAGTTGGAGGTCGAGGGGCAATCCCTGGCTAGGAACGTCACAGAATATGTGTTGACGTGTTACACTAGCCGAAACCCTCGATTCTCTCTGGACCCGGTGCTTGAAGGTCCCGTCGAAGGAGAGGGCGAAGCTACCCGAAGCAGCGTGTCGGAGGTCGCCCAGAAGGTCGCCGAGTTCTTCCATAGGGTCTAGGACTATCTTTCTTAGCCTTTATTTGTATCTTCTCTTCTTCCTCAATTTTGTAATCCTTTGTCCCCAGATGTAATCTCCGGTCTTCTGATGAAATGAAATCCCCAATTTTTCGTGAATTTCATTTTTCTGTCTTCAACATCTTTGTCTTCACTTGGCCCCCTGGTAGATGTGCACAATGTGATTGTGGACATGTACCAAAAGGATGTTGAGTTTTGTTGAAGACAAATTTGCTTCGAACTCGTGTAGTTTAGGTCCGAAGTCTTCGATAGTGAAGGTCCCTTGAAGTCGTCGGAGCTTAGAAGCTCCGGCATTGCCCATCGTCGGAGCTTAGTAGCTCCGGCAATAGCCCTACCAACACGTTGAGTGTCGATAGTTAATACTTCAAGGTGTCGGAGCTTAGTAGCTCCGGCAATGACCCTTGCCACGCCTGGCTTGCTGGCAACAGACTCTAGTGATAGAGTCTTCTCACCATCTTCAAGTTAACGCCGGTGGGAGTCGGAGCTTGGTTAACTCCGATTTTTCTCCATCAATGTTGGGTTTATTCTTCCTGCACACTTAGGCCAAGAAAAACAGTAAAATTCGTTCCTTATCTATAACTTCGTTGCGGCTTACGATTCTCAAGAGAATTTCAAGTTGAACACGATTTTTAGTATGATTGGATGAATTGTCTTTTCTTTTAGATCTAATTGTCCATGGACCCACCTTACTTTGGCCTGCCGGGGTGTAGGTAGAGTGGCGTACTTAGGGTGCTTGACCAGGCTAAGTCGATAGCGCACTCCGGCCCTAGAATGGCTTGGCGGCTTTCAGGCGAGTTGGCCACAGACGACATTTAAATCTAAAAAATCTGACAATTCAACCCAAATCGTACATAAACCGGTTAAACTAAAACTTCTTAAGAATTGCACATTTCTGTTATAGACAAGAAAGAGAAAAATAAAAATGTCGAGCCTTATGCAAAAATGAATGCACGTGGAGTCTATTTCACATGAAGATGTCTTTCATTATAGGTCCGGGGTACAGGGGAAACAAGTACACTCTTAGGGTACGCAACCAGGCTAAGTGTGTTTGGTTTCTCGTTTGACCCTTGGTAGTTAGCCACACTTCTAGTCCGGAGACTGTATCAAGTGTTGCATGAGCTCTTCAAACCTTTCGGGAAAGGTCCGGCTGCTCTCCCGGAGGAACTACCCGACTCTGTACAATGACTCTATAACATACACTTCAAGTTACTTAAGACTCACCTCCGTGGAATTAAGTGTAGAACTTACGGAGGTGCTCGATGTTCCAAGGATTTGGGAGAGGTGTCCCATCCTCGGTAGCCAAGCGAACGCTTCCGGGACGGGATACTTTGATCACTCGGAAGGGTCCTTCCCAGCCGGGGGAGAGTTTGTTTTGCCCTTCTCTGGATAGTATTCTCCGTAGCACCAGATCGCCTTCCTCGAGCTGTCGGTTGTGTACATGCCGCTGATGATAGCGCCGTAGAGCTTGGCGGTATCGGGCGTTCCGAACAGCTGCTTGGCACCTTCCCTCCTCGAGGAGGTCTAGGTCTTCACGCCGGAGCTGGTCCTGCGCGGCTTCGTCGAAGGTCCGGACTCGGAGGGAACCCAGGGTGATCTCCGGAGGAAGGATCGCTTCTGCTCCGTACACCAGGAAGAAGGGTGTTTCTCCGGTTGCCCGACTTGGAGAAGTCCTGTTAGCCCATAGAGTGGGCGGAAGCTCTTCGATCCAATTAGCTCCGTGCTTTTTCAAACGCTCATAAGTGCGCGTTTTGAGTCCTTTAAGGATCTCTGCGTTTGCTCTCTCGGCTTGCCCATTGCTGGCAGGATGAGCTACGGAGGCGTAGCAAACTTGTATGCCGAGGTCTTCGCAATATCCTTGAAATGCGGAGCTTGTGAACTGAGTCCCATTATCAGTGATGATCTTGTTTGGGACTCCGAATCTGCTCACGATAGATTGTAGAAAATTGATTGCAGATTGTTTGTTGATCGTCACAACAGGAGTAGCTTCCGGCCACTTGGTGAACTTGTCGATGGCGACATACAGGAACTTGTAACCTCCGACGGCTCTTGGGAAGGGTCCCAAGATGTCCATCCCCCACACGGCGAAGGGCCACGTAGGAGGTATCATTTGTAAGGGCTGAGCAGGTGTATGAATTTGCTTTGCATGAAATTGGCATGCTTTGCATTTCTTCACTAGCTCAGTAGCATCCTGGAGCGCTGTTGGCCAGTAGAAGCCGTGCCGAAAGGCTTTTCCGACCAGCGTGCGGGAAGACGCGTGGTTCCCACACTCGCCTCCATGGATTTCTGCGAGGAGCTCGCAGCCTTCTTCCCTTGTGATGCACCGCATTAGGATGCCGTTGGCACCGCGCCGGTAGAGATCCCCTTCTACCAACGTGTATCTTTTAGCCAATCTGACTACCCGGTCAGCGGATACATCATCGTCAGGAAGGATGTTGTCTTTCAAGTAGTTCCGGATCTCCGAGATCCATGCATCGGAACTGACTTGAGCATTTGAGTCTTGCGTGCTGGGTTGCTCGGAGCTTCCGGCAGCACCTACGACCCTTGATGGCTGCCATGGTAACAGGGCCATCGGGACCGTCAGCTTCGGGATGCTGATCTCGCCCCCTTCGTTCAGCTCGGCAGGCTGAACTGTGGGTTTTGACAACCTCCGGACAAAGGTTCCGTCTGGAGCCGGAGCTCCGGTTGACGCCTTGGTCGAGAGTTCGTCAGCTTCAACGTTGTGAGCACGCTGAACATGGTGAAGGTCTAGGACTTCGAAGTCCTTCTGAAGCCTCTGGACTTCAAGGAGATAAGCAGCCAGCTGGAGATTATTGCAGGAGCATTCACCCTTCACCTGTTTGATAACAAGTTGTGAATCTCCTTTGACCAGCAACTGCTTGACACCAAAGGATAGTGCCACCTTTAATCCATATATGAGTGCTTCGTACTCCGCCATGTTGTTGGTTGCCTTGAAATCAAGGTGCACCATGTATCTTACCTTCTCCCCGGTTGGTGTGAGGAGAAGGACTCCAGCTCCGGCTCCCTGCTTCTGCATGGAGCCGTCGAAGTAAAGGGTCCAGTGAGGCTTAGTGAAGGCCGGAACTTGCGGTTCCTTCTTCTGCTCACTGGGGCCCCCAGGGTTTAATGGAGAGGGAGTCCATTCTGCCACGAAATCTGCCAACGCTTGACTCTTGATTGCTTGTCTTGGAATGAATTCGAGGTCGAATTCAGCCAGTTCCGCTGCCCACTTCGCTATATTCCCAGTTGAATTGGGATTATGCAGAATCGCTCGAAGTGGATATGAGGTTACCACCGAGACTTTGTGAGCTTGGAAATAGTGTCGAAGCTTCCTTGAGGCAATAAGAACTGCGTAGAGCATCTTATGTACCTCTAGGTATCGAGTCTTGGCATCATGTAACACTTCACTGATGAAGTATACTGGGCGTTGAACGGTCCGGACCCTCCCGGAGGGGTCCGGAGCTTCCTCTTCATTGATCCGGACCCTGTCGGAGGGGTCCAGACTATCTTCGGGGACCTCCGGGTTCTGGGTGGAGGAACTCGGAGCTTCTTCAGGAATGACCTGGATCCTATCAGAAGGATCCGGGTCCTCTGAAGTGGCTTCTTGAGGATTCAAGTCGGGGAGCTGGGACCCAGACCTGCTTTCGGGAACCTCCGGATCCTCCCGAAGGGATCTGGATTCCTGAGTATTGGGTAGTTCCGGTCTCTCCGCAACCAGAACCATACTGACGACTTCGTCAGCTGCTGAAATATAAAGCAATAAAGGCTCACCAGGGTTCGGAGCTACCAAGACTGGTAGAGTGGTGAGGAACTGTTTCAGCTCCTGGAATGCCTTCTCTGCCTCTTCAGACCATTGGAATGGTCCGGACTTCCTCAGTAACTTGAAGAAGGGAAGTGCCCTTTCCGCCAGTCTTGAAATGAATCGACTGAGGGCTGCTAGACATCCAGTTAATTTTTGGACGTCTTTGATGCGGGTTGGTGGCCGCATGTCTTCGATGGCTTTTATCTTCACCGGATTAGCCTCTATACCCCGGTGACTTACCAGGAAACCAAGAAGCTTTCCGGAACTAACCCCGAAGACGCATTTGTCTGGGTTTAGCTTCGTGCGGGTGGCCCGCAGCTTGTCGAAGACAGCCTGCAAGGTATCCAAGAGGGACTCCTTGTTTTTGACTTTGACCACAATGTCATCAACGTACACCTCCACTATGTCTCTGATGAGTTCTTCGAAAGTTTTGTACATTGCTCGTACAAAAGTTGAAGCTGCATTCTTGAGACCAAAAGGCATGGCTGTGTAACAATACAATCCATCCACTGTGATGAATGAAGTATGTTCTTCATCTTCCCTAGACATCCGGATTTGATGATATCCCGAATATGCGTCTAGAAAACACAGCAACTCACACCCAGAGGTGGAATCCACTATCTGGTCTATTCTAGGTAGTGGGAATGGATCTTTTGGACATGCCTTATTCAGTGTGGTGTAGTCAATGCACATCCGAAGTTTCCCGCCGGCCTTAGGCACAACGACTGGGTTTGCCAGCCATTTTGGATGGTAGACTTCTCGGATGAATCCGGCTTCGAGCAACTTCTTCACTTCTTGTCGGATGAAGTTCTGTCGCTCTACAGATTGTTTCCGAGGTTTCTGGTGTACAGGCCGAGCGTCGGGGTAAATCTTCAGATTGTGCTCAATCACTTCCCTGGGGATCCCAGGCATTTGTGACGGTTGCCAGGCAAACACGTCAACATTAGCCCGGAGGAAAGTGATGAGCGCGAGTTCCTATTTGTCGTTCAAGCCACCCGATATGCGGGTAGTTTGAGTGACATCGGAACCAATTTGGACGACTTTGACGGGAATGTCGGTGTCGCCGCTTGGCTGCACACGGGGTGCAGAGGTCGAGCCTCGTTGACGAATGCTCGGAGGTTGTGGAGCTTGCTTCTGTCTGGAATCCTCCTCTTGCGCTGTGGTGAGTGCATGGAGTTCTTCCAGAGCAGTTACTCCGGCAGTGCGATCTCCACGGATCCGGAGAACGCCTACTGGTGTCGGCATCTTCAACACCAGGTATCCATAATGAGCAGCTGCCATGAATTTGTACAAGGCAGGCCTACCCAAAATGGCGTTGAATGGTAAGTTGATCTGAGCGACGTCGAAGACCAACTTTTCGGTGCGATACTTCTCCCGGGTCCCGAAGGTAACAGGGAGAGTGATAGCTCCGAGTGGGGTTATGGCCCCCGGACCTACTCCGGAGAAAGGTCGAGAGGGCTGGAGGTCTGAAGGTCGAAGCTGAAGCTTAGTGAAAGCTTCGAAGCTGATGAGATTAAGCCCCGAACCTCCATCTACCAGGACATGATGGAGCTGGATGTTGTTGATGGTGGGGGATACCATCAAGGGCAGCTGGCCAGCTCCGACCATGCTTTGAGAACAATCCGAAGCATCGAAAGTGATGGGTGTGTCCATCCACTTTCGATGTGGCTCCGGTCTAGCTGTAGGAGCTACAGCAGCCATATCCCGTCGCATGGTCTTAATGACGCGACGAGAGGTGATGTCCCATGATCCACCAAAGATGGTGTTCATGGTTTTTCGACGTTCGTTGTCGGAGACATCGGAATCATCGTCGACGGAGGTGTAGACGGCTTTCAAGACCTTTTTGGGGTCTTGAAACCCTAACTCCTCTTCAGCCGGAGCTTCATCGACCTTTTGTTTTCCCTCCCTCTGGCGGAAGGGAGACCCTTCCCGGCGCTTGTGGTAGCGCTCGGCAAGGTTTTGGACTTCCCGGCAATCCTCCAGCTTGTGGCTGCCCGTTTTGTGAATGGGGCACCACATCTTGGATTTGCCACCGTCTTCGGAAGACGGTCGAGGTCGCTTCTCGGGGCGTGGCCCCCGGCCACCAGGAGTTGCAGTGGCTGCAACGCTGGATGTGCCGGCCGACGGCTTCTTCTTGCCGTTGGTCTTCTTTTTCTTCTTGCCACTCCCGGAGGTAGCGGCTTCTTCTTTGGAGGATTTTTTATGATCCTCCAAGGCTGGTTTGGAGTGCATTTCACGGCCCTCCGCAGCTCTGGCACATTTGTCGGCCAGGCTGAAGAGCTCCGTGACACTGGTGATCTCTTTGATCGCCAGTTTCTCCAACATCTTCTTGTCTCGTACACCCTGTCTGAATGCTACAATGACAGAAGCGCTTGAGATAGAAGGGATTGTGTTACGTACCTGAGAGAATCTTTGGATGAATGACCGCAAAGATTCTCCTCCTTTTTGCACGACCGCAAAAAGGTCCAGTTCGGTGCCCGGACGGGTGTATGAACTCCCGAAATTGGCGGTGAACTGGCGGCATAGCTCCTCCCAACTGTCAATAGAGTTGGGCGGAAGGCTCATAAACCAGGACCTAGCAGTCCCAGTTAAGGCCACTGGAAAGTAATTGGCCATTACAGCCTCATTTCCTCCAGCTGCTAGGATCGCAGTGGAGTATATCTGTAGAAATTCTATGGGATTGACAGTCCCGTCGAATTTTTCCGGCAAGTGTGGCCGGAACTTCTGTGGCCATCTAACCATACGCAGGTGCATGGCTAGGGCGGAACAGCCTCCTCCTACTCCTTCCAGAGTAGAAAGATCTTGAGCATCTCGTCTTTCTCGAGCTCGCTCGATGTGGACACGGCCATCCTGTTGGCGGTATCGGCGATCAAGCTCCGCTCGGAGGTCGTGTGTCGAAAGCCGAGATGCAGTATGGGCACGTCGTGCCCCAGAGGGCAACGACGTCACTTGCTGTGACGCAGCTCTTCTCCGGTTGTTGGAGACATGTGGACCAAGTCTTCCAGACAACGTTCGTCGCTGCGACGGGGCCCGCCCTGAAGGAGGTGGACCCTGATTGTTGAGGCGTTCGGCCGCTGCTGCGACCAAATGCTCAATATCAGCTCTCCATTGCTCCATGGCACCTTGAGATGCATCCGGAGGTGGTGGTCGCTGAAGGAGAGCACGCGCTGCATGGAGCGCGTGTTCTGGGTTGTCACGACTTGCCGGCGCAGAATGTGACGCCGGTGCACCATCATGTCGTTCGGCATGTCTTGCTGGAGAAGATGGTGGTGGTGGGAGTGTGACTCCCGCTGGAACTGAGGCTCCTGCCGGTGGTTGCATGTTGGAGGGATTGCCTCCGACAGTCTGAGCAGCAGGTTGCCCGTTGGATGATCCAGCTGCAGAATTCACCATTCTTGAAGATCTCAGGCGCCCCCTACCTGGCGCGCCAACTGTCGACTGTTGGAGTCGGCAGATCTCCTAACACTATGAAAAGTGTTTGAAGGAGTTTGAGGTTCGGTCTGGACGCGCGGAGATCTAAGAAAGTGAAATACGATTTGGACACGAGTGACACGGTGGTTTACGTGGTTCGGGCCGCCTGAGCGTAATACCCTACTCCACGGGTGTGTGTTTGTTGTATTAACTTGTGAGCTTCCGAGTGTTCGAGAGTTCTCCCCTGTGTATCGTCGGTTTGTCCTTTTATAGTACAAGGACTAACCGTTACAAGTCAGCCTGGCCCGACATGTGGCCCTGGCGGTTATTAGTATTGATACACGAGATTAATTGTTGTTAATAACCCTGTAACGGCTCCGACAGTGCCGTTACAGGTGTTAAGGCTGTCCGATTAATTATCATTAACGTGGAATTAATGGTAATTAATCGGATCTTGAAGTCTGCGGCTGTCCTTTGGAGATCCGGAGCCGTTACAACGTCTCCCGGAGGCTTTAAGCATCTAGCTCTGTCGTGTGGACACGTGGCAGCTCCGGAGCTTGCTTGGGAGAAGCGGGAAGCTCCGGGGTGACCTGGCACGTGTCATGTCCGGAGCTTCTCTCGGTCGGGGGCTACCTCTGGAGGTGCCGTTTCAGTACTTGGCCCGGAGCTTCACCCTTGCGGGTAATAGCTCTGGGCTGACAGTACACGTGGCAACCTAGAGGTTAACCATGTTGGAGAAGCGGGTCCGGTCACGTCTGGCGAGTGGGCCCCCGAGGGTCTTCAATTTGAGTTGATGTCCTTCCCTTGAGATCTTTGTAACCTCATGGGGTGTATGGTTTTTAGGGTACCGACAGAATCCCTCCTTGCAGAGGAGGGCGGTGAGGGGCGCTGCAGTCGCGCCGAACTCCTTGACGAACTTGCGGTAGTAGCCTGCATGGCTGAGGAAGCCTCGCACTGCTCGTGCAGACCTGGGAACGAGTCAGTCTGCTACTGCCTGTACCTTGGCCGGATCCATGGCCACGCCGAACACGGAGATGATGTGGCCGAGGTAGGCGATGGAGTCGGCGCCGAACTCACACTTTGATCGCTTGACGAAGAGCCGGTGTTGCTGGAGCATGTCGAGGACGGCGTGCACGTGACGAAGGTGATCTGTCCATGTGGTGCCGTAGATGAGGATGTCATCGAAGAAGAAAAGGATGAACCGATGGAGGAACGACCACAAGTTGTCGTTCATGAGCGCCTAGAACGTTGCTGGGGTGTTGCACAACCCGAACGACATGACCAGGAACTCGTAGAGACCGTCGTGTGTGCAGAATGCTGTTTTGGCAATGTCCTTGGCGCGCATCCTGACTTGGTGGTAGCCGGAGCGGAGGTCCAGCTTGGAGAAGAAGCGGGCGCCGTGGAGCTCGTCGAGGAGTTCGTCGACCACAGGGATCGGGTACGCATCCTTGACCATGATGGCGTTCAGGACGCGATAGTCGATGCAGAAACACCATGTGCCATCTGTCTTCTTCACAAGCAGCATGGGTGAGGAAAATGCCGAAGAGCTCCTGCGGATGATGCCTCGCTCCAATATGGCGGCGCACTGGCGTTTCAACTCGTCCTTGTGCGCCGCAGAGTACCGGTAAGGCCGGACTGCCACTGGTGCGGATCCCGGTAGTAGTGTGATGCTGTGATCGCGGGAGCGTGGTAGTGGCATGCCCGTGGGCCAAGGTTCATTGGTCGTCTAGTCGACCCTAGTCGCCTAAACATTGACTAGGATGACTAGATTGATTAATTGTCGACTAAGGCGATTAGTCGACCCCCTAGTCGTCCCTATGAACACAACATATATATATATATATATATATATATATATATATATATATATATATATATATATATATATATATATATAACCTCAAGTTAAGATCTAATTGTACGTTTAACCCCGTTTTTTAGGGTTTGCATGTTTGACCCTAGTTTTTTAAAGTGAAATCACCGTTTGACCCTGTTTTAACGGTTCTGTTAACTCCAAGTAATTTAGATTATTAAAGAACTAAATAAAAACAGATTAATAATACAAAGAGACAAAAATAGCCTCCCCTGTTGCCAACCCTGTTGCCCCCTGTTTCCATTCCGTACCCATTAGATCCCGATACGTATACTTCGACTCTCACGGATGACGGACCGGCAGCGACGCGGGCGTGAAGGATTGCGGCTGGCAGCGAGCAGCGTGGGTTGGCGCAAAGGGCTGGCGGGCAGCGCGCGGTGTGGGCGCGCACGCAAAGGGCCGGCGGGTAGCACGCGACATGCGGCAGCGCGGGGCATGCGGCGGCGTGCGGTAGCAATTTTGGCAGCGGCGACCACACAGCAAGCAGAGTTCTCAACATCGTTAGTTTGTCTGCTCTTGTTAATTTTTTTTTTTGAAGAAAAAACAGTAGGGGAAGCCCCGACTGTGTTATATTAATATATTTAGGTTGCAATCCGGGGATTGCAAAACAGGCAGGTGTTGGTATCGGCATAAACAAAATCATATTTCCGAGGTGGGAATGATGAAGTTTATGGCAGATAGCCACAACTGAATACAAATTTTGATGGAGGTTGGGAATCTATTACATTGAAGTGACATAGTGCTATGGAAGTTATGCTTCCAAGATGAGAGTGATGGTGCGTTGCTTCCAAATTTCCCAGCTTGCCTTGATGAATATTTCCATAAACGGGGGACCGGTCCAGTTTCTTTTTGCTTCTTGAATCATTGTGAAGAAAGGTACGCTGTGGTTCCAGTTGATTTGTATGGCTGCCCAGCATGCGGTGCTGAATTCACATTGGAAGAATATGTGATATGTCAGTTCCTCTGGTGCCGCTGTGCATAGCACACACGAGTAGTCATCATTTTCGATGCTGAAGTTCTTTCTTTTGAGTAGATTTCTAGAGTTAAGACGATCCAAAAACATGAGCCAGCAAAATATTTTCAGCTTCTTTGTTAGCTTTGTCTTCCAGATCCAATTCAGTGGAGGAGGCGATGTTGTGTTAAATTTGAAGTTGTCATTGTATATGTAGCTGGATGAGAAACCTTTTTTGTTATTCCTGTATGACCATGTGTCGTTGGTATCTTGTAAACCTTGGATGATGTTGGTCAGTAGGTTGAGTTCCTGTAGGGCCTGTGTCGATATTGGGGTGTGGAAGTTGGTGTGTATGTCTGTTGTTGTGGTGTATTGGGCTATGGACGCATTTTGGTGTCTTGCGTGTGTATACAGGTTTGGGAAAGACGTAAATAATACCGTTGTATGCCACTTGTCGTGCCACATGGTTACTGTGTCGCCTTTTCCGATGTTTACCTGAGTTTGTTGTTTGAAGCTTTCCCACTGGCTCATGATGTCCTTGAACCAGAAGGAACCCCTATTTGTCAGTTGATGGGGTGGGGTGCCATCTGCGCAGTAAGAGTCGAGGATGAGGTGCACCCAAGGCGTGTCCTTTTTGTTGTAGAGTTTGTAGAAGAATTTCTGTATGAAGGCCTGGTTCATGAGGTGTAGGTTTTTGAGCCCAATTCCTCCTTTTTTCTTTGGTGTTGTGGTGTCTTCCCATTTCACCAAAGGTTTCCCTTTGACCATGATGTCCGAACCTCTCCAAAGGCAGGTTTTCCTGTACTTGTCTATTTGTTGGATTGTTTTGGAATGTAGTTTGTTGGTGCACATTGTGTAGATTGACATTGATGATAGTAGGGTGTCTACAATTGTGCACCTTCCGGCCATGGACAGGTAAGCGGATGTGGTGTTGAGTGTTCGCTCAATTTTGGTGGTCAGTGGTAGGAAGTCAGTGCTTTTTGGTTTGGTGTTTCCTAGGGGTATGCCAAGATAGGTGAAAGGTAGTGTGCCTAGTTGACACCCAAAGGTGGCTGACATGGTGGTTGCTTGGTCCGTAGTAAGGTTGATGGGATTAGGAATGTTTTTTCTAGATTGATCTTCAGGCCTGTTGCGGCAGTGAATGCTGAGAGTAAGGTTTTTAGGAAGAATATCTGTTGCTGGGATGCTTGTATTGTGATGATTGTGTCATCGGCATACTGGACTATTGGGAAGTCATGATTCGAAAGATGTGGTAGTGGGGGTATTAGTAATCCTCTTTGTTTGGCATGGTTTGTGAGGTGTTGAAGTAGGTCTGTTGCGATTGCAAAGAGAGCCGGCGAGAGTGGACAACCTTGTCGGACACCCCTTCTTGCAGTGGAAGAATTTACCTGGTACTCCATTGAGTAAGATAGCTGAGGTGTTTGTAGATAGTATGTTGCTTGTCCAGTTGACCTATTGCTGTGGGAACCCTTTGTGGGTTAGCGCCCTGAGGATGGCATCATGTTCCATTATGTCAAAGGCTTTTTCAAAGTCTAGTTTCAGCATTACTATAGGTCTCCTTGATCTTCTGTATTGATGTATAAATTCATAATTCCATGCAATGCAGTCTTGGATCGTTCTCGTTCTGATGAAGCCGTATTGATTGGCATGTATGATATCTTTGAGGATGGTCTGTATTCTTTCTCCCATGAGTTTGCTTATGATTTTGACGCTTGAGTTAAGTAGGGAAATTGGTCTGTAGTCGGCCGAGGTTTCCGGGGTCGGTTTCTTTGGGATGAGTGTGATGACGGAGCTGTTGATTGGTTGTAGGCTGCATCCATTGTTGAAGAACGCATTGCAGAGGTTGTAGACGTCGTTTTTGATGATGTCCCAATTTTTTTTATAGAATCTGTTGTTGAACCCGTCTGGGCCTGGGGCTTTGTCTGCAGGCATAATTTTAACTATTCTGTCGATCTCCTCAGCCGATATGGGCTCTATGAGGGATTGGAGGTTTGGGTGTGGTGTGATTATGTTTTGCAGACCTTCCCAGAGCGCGGTTGCATTTGTGCATCCTATTCTATTTTTGAAATCATTCCATAGTATCACAACCTTGAATCCGTGATCCGTTACTGTCCTTAAGGCAAAAGGTCCCAGCAGGGTTATTGGCAAGAAAGTTAATAATGTGGCGTTGATTTGTCGATGTCCACCCATCATACATAATACTGCAGCCATATTCCTTCCAAGTTTCTTCATGCCTCTTCCTCAGTTCCGTTGTTCTATCAATGGCCCTATCAAGCAAAGGATACCTCACATCATTATATGAAGGAGAGCGGTATCCCGGACCATACTGTCCAATAGACTCAAGCATGATGTGCCAACTTCTTGAGTTCACAACATTGAATGATATGCCATTCTCAAGTAAAAAGCCTTCGACATGGTCATCAACAACCATGTTAGACTCCTTATTCTTTTGTCATGTTCTCAAGAGTGTGTTGAGTCATCTTGGACTTGAACCTTTCAACAACCACTTCTCCAGGAGATTTGCAAAGCAAGGAGCTAACTGACTTCGGCTGCTTTTGTGTCTGTGATTTCACTGGAGCAGAAACCATGAAACCCCTAATAGACGCTTGAGCAATCTTCTTGATTTGTTTCCCTTTTGTCCCAAAACTAGGTGCTGATTTCGTGGTTTGAGCTACTTCATCATCCTGTGCATCTTCTTGCTGTTGCCCTTGCCCTTCCTCTTCATTGTCTGAGTGTGCAATTCTGGTCCTTGCATTCTTCTTCAAGTAAGTTGCCATCTCCTTCCTTACGAGCTGAGGTGCTTTAGGGCACTTCGACGTATCTCCAAACCCACCACCCATGTGTTGTTTGAACCTCTTGATACCAACTGGAATAACCTTAAGGCAAAAAATGCACTTGATCATCTCCTTCTTGGTAGAATCTTGCCAAAACCCGTATTTCCATCCAGGGTGCGAGGATCTAGCCTTCTTCTTTGGATCCTTAGCCATATCTGCTAATTCTTGAAGAAGTGCGTTTATTGTCTTCTTTGCGATGGTAGAACCATCTGCAGCAGAAGATGTTGACGCTATTGACTCCCCTAGGGCATTGGCTGGACCCCCCGGATGGTCCTTCAGGTTCAGGCATGATTACTTGCACCCTATCACGCCACTCACGTCTCATATCTGCATATCACATAGACATAATGTACATTTGCAATACAAGCATGACAGCCTTGAACAACTTAGAAAAGTAACATAACCCAACAGACTAGCACCATTATCTATATTCTATACTTGTATAGCAGTATCAAGTATCAACTATCAAGCATAGCATATTATCAGTAATGAACAATGACAGCAGGGTGCAGGGCAGCATGAACCTTGGCATGTACAGCAAAACATGGATCATATATGCAAGTGCATCAAGTGTACAAATCTGAACATGTATATGCAGGTGCATCAAGTGTACAAAGCATGATCAGAGCATCAGTGCATCAAGTGTACAAGTCTGAACAAGCATATGCAGGTTCATATATGCAGATTTCAACTTTTCAAGTGTACATCAAACCATAAGAGGAACCATCAGAGAAACTCAAGTGTACAACAAACAAGAAACAGGGGAGGGAGGGCTGAAACTTACCATCCTCCGACGAACTCATGGAGGAGAGGCGCACGGGAAGAGGAGGAGAGGCGCACGGGAAGAGGAGGAAAGGCGCCGGTGAGGAGGGGTACTAGCGTCAGTGAGGGGATCTCCGGACGGCGGCTTGCTCCAGAGGCCCCGGAGTCGGAGCGGACGGCGGATGGCGACTCCAGAGTCGGGGAGGGGACGCGTGCGCTGATAGAAATCGGGTAGGGGACGCGGGGAGACAGATTCAGGGTATAGTAACCCTAATGGGCCACGGTAAATGTCCAACTCTATTTTCCCTCCCAAACCTGATCGTCCAGACTAGACTGATCAGTAATCGACCAATTAGTCGCCATAATCGGACGACTAATCGGGCGACTAATATTTTGATCGCTCTAATCGAGTTGTTCGCCCTAATCGTGTTGCGGTTACCGATAAGTCCAACTAATCGCGACTAATCGGGATTAGTCGGACGACTAATGACAATGTCGTGGGCTTGGTGAAGACCGCGGCGAATGTGTCGAGGAGGGCGGTCAGGAGGTCGTTGCCGGTGCACATCTGTACTGTTGGACTGGTTGAGCCCGCCTGGTCGCGCCAGCACACCTGTTGATCCCCGCGCTAGAAGGACATTGTAAGACTACAGAAGTCCCAGAGGATGAGTCCCAAAGACGCGAGCCACTGCGTTCCCAGGACCACATCGTAGCCGACGAGTGACAGAGCGTAGAAGTCCGCGGAGAACTCCTCGCCGTTGACGGAAAACGTCGCGCCACAGTATACGCTCGAACACGGTACGCGATCGCCGTTTGCCACATTAACCTGCAATTTGTCTTCGGCTCAAAGATTGAGTGGGGTGCAGACGGCCGCCTCTTCGGCGACGAAGTTGTGGGCGGAGCCAGAGTCGAGTAGGGCGAGGAGGGATGTGCCGCCGATGTGGATGCACACTTGCATCGTCTCGAGAGTGCAGATGCCGGTGATCGCGTGGACCGAGATGTGCGGCTCGTCGGGCGCCGTCTTGTCCTTCTTGGAATCCCGTGCATCGTCTTCGAACACCAAGTTGAGGAGGAAGATCCGTTGACAGGCACGATTGTGTCTGCCATCGAACTTCTCGTTGCAATTGAAGCAAAGACCCAGGCGGCGTCTCTCCTCCATCTCCGCTTGGGACAAACGCTTGACCTGGCGCCCCTCGACCGTGATCGATGTCTGCAGGGATGCAGCTTGCGGGCCGGGCGCCGGAAGTGCAAGTCGCGGCGCGTGCGTCAGTAGGAGACCCACTGTTGCTGAAGACGAGGCTGTGGCGCGGAGGCCCCCGCACACTGATCACGTAGCTCCATCTTGCGTGCGAAGCTCATCGCGATGGTAAGAGACTGCGGGTTGTGGATCTCGACGTCGAGGCTGACGGGTGGTTGCAGACCGGCAATGAAGAGCAGCACTTTCTGGGCCTCCGTGAGTGCACCGGCGCGGGGAAGTAGGGCCTCAAACCGGTCCCGGTACTCGACGACCGATCCTGTGTGTCTACATGCCGCGAGTTCGCCGAGCGGATTGGAACACATAGGCGATCCAATATGTGTATTGAGCAGCTCAGTGAAACACCTCCACATCGGCGTGCCTTCGTCGCGCTGAAGCTGCATGAACCACAATTGTGCACCGGCCTCAAGATTGTATGATGCCATCCATACCTTTTCCTCTTCAGCGATGCGTTGTTGGTGGAAGTAGGACTTACCAATTGATGAACGCGAGGGGGTCGGATTCCCCATCAAACTTAGGAAAATCTAGTTTCTGGAAACACGGCGACCGATCGTTGTGGTGCTCACCGCCATGCACTCCTCTTGGGTCGATGCAGAGGAGTCTGTGGAGCGTTGCTCGAGCGTCTCGAGCTTGGCTTGCAGTGACGCGACTGTCGCGGTCAGGTTGGTGATGAGGGCCGCCAGATCGGTTGATGTTGGTGCGGCCATTGGTGAGGGTCCTGTCGGTGTTGTGAGTGACGGCGCAGCGGGAGCGGCCTGGGTGGGTGGTGGTGTAGTGGAAGAGGAACGCCTGGATTGTGATACCAGGTTGTCAAGGGCGTCGGTGCCCAAGACATCAGGCCCTTGGCTACGTAGCTCGTAGCCGTGGCCGGTAGGGGCGTCGGGGTTTTTGCCTGGCTGCCCGATTGTTGAAGAGGGTGAGGTTTAGAGGAGGTCAGGAAGAGTAGAGCAGTAGTTCTTTCTTATTCCTCAGGGATACATGCTCCCTCTAATTTATAGGCTCGTAGCCTGCCTCACAAAGGAAACTAATATTTATCAAAGGAAACAAACCTCCCCTGATCCTATCTTACCTTGCATGCTTATTCTAATTTATTTCTTTCCTAAAACGCAAAAGGAGACCAATCCCTTTGATCCTGGCTTGCCATGCATGCCGATGGTTATTTATTTCCTTCCTAAGGTGCCACTGTGTTTGAATTATGCGCTTGGTCCCTGGGCCGGCGCTGGTAATGGCGGCCCCACATGACAGGTGTTAATAGATTTAACATGAAATGACATCTTTTTGTAGATATTATTTGGGACTTCCAGATTCCTAATGAACTAGTATTATTGATCAGAAGTACTATCTTTTACTGTTATGGCTATCTACATATTAACTAACATAACCAAGACCAACACCTTTCATATTCAGTTCCTTGTTCCTTTAGTGCAAGCATCTCCTGTGGTTCTTTGTTTGAGAATTTGAGAACTAAGTCGATGTCCTTTCCAAGAAGGTATGTGAGTGTTGGACTGTGTTTGGGCCTAGCCTGTACGGCCCATCTATGTATCTATAAATATGTACCTAGACTCTATGATTAATTAAGTAATTCATTCTATCATGGTATCATTAGCCAAACCCTAATCCCCACCCTAACCCTAACCCTAGCCGCCGCCGCCCCCCCTCCCCCCATGGCCGGCGCCCTCCCCTGCGCCGCCGCCGCCGCCGCTGCCGCCGGCGGGGCCGCCCCCTCCCTGGCCGCCGGCGCCGGCGTCCCCCCCGCCGCCGCAGCCGCCGGCGTCCCCCCCCCCCCCCCCCCCCCCCCCCCCCCCCGCCGCAGCCGCCGGCTGCCGCCTCCTGGCCGCCCCCTCCACAACACGGCCGGCGCCCCCCCCACGCCGCCGCCGCCGCCGCCAACGCCGCCACCGGCGGCCCCCTCCTAGCCGCCCCTCTTCTCCCCATGGCCGGCGCCCCCCACGCCGCTGCCGCTGCCGCCGCCGCCGGGCCTCACCTGGCCGCCCCCCACGCCGCCGCCGGGGCCGCACCTCCCCTGGCCGCCGGCATCCCCCCGCCGACATCCCCCTCCTGGCCGCCGGCGCGGCCCTGACCCAGCCGCTGCCGGCCGCCTCCCCTCCCTGGGCCGACGCGCCCCTCGCCGGCGCCGTCCCCTCCCTGGCCAGCTCCCTCCCCTGCGCCGGTGCGCCTGCTACCGGTCCTGCAGCGGGCGCGCCCCTCATCGCCATGACCCGGCCTGCGTACGGCGATGCGACTGGTGCCTCCGCCGGCGGACCACTTGCCGGCCCCACTGCCGTCGCCTTCATGACGGGCTCCGGACCTGCTGTTGGCACTGCTACTGCTCCGGCCGCGGACACCTCCAGTGTCTTCGCGGCTCTGGCTGCCTCTCGCGATCGCGAGCGGGCACTCGCTCTTGCCTTAGAGCAGGAGCGCGCCTCGGCGGCTGCTCTCTCGCACCAGATCCAGGAGAGCGCTCACCGACCGCCGGGCGCGACGTACGAGCCCACCTTGGACACCGGTGTGCACTCCGCATACTCGGCGTCGCTCACCGCCGCCCTACACGCCCAGGCGGCTAGAGTTCAGAACATTCGGACACTAGTGCCGACTGTTCTGAGTTGTCCCCTCTACCACCTACGCCCGCTGGTGTAACGAGTTCCTCCTCACGTTACGACGGTACCAGCTTGCGGACCACGTCCAGCAGGACGACGCCCCGTGGGATGACTCTTGGATCAGCATGGATAGTCTGGCCTGGATCATTGGCACTCTCGCCGATGATCTGTACAAGCTTGTCGGACAGCGCGGTGGGGGGGACCGCGCGCCAGGCTTGGCAGATACTGGAGCACCACTTCTTGGGGAACCGTGCGACTCGGGCTCTTCACATTAACGCACGGTTCCAGACTACAGTGCAGGGTGACCGCTCCATCTCGGCCTACTGTGGAGAGATGAAGGGCATGGCTGACTCCCTGCGCGACCTTGGCGAGCCGGTCGCTGACAGCACTCTAGTTCTTCGGGTCCTTCACGGCCTGAACGAGCGCTTCAGCCATCTTCGCTTCTGGCTTCTCCGTATGGAGCCGCCACCGACCTTCGAGAAAGTCTGGTCTGACCTTGAGCTTGAGGAGATCACGGCGGGTGGGTCTGCTACCTCTGGGTCTGCCACAGCCTTCTATGGCTCCGGGCAGCCCTCACACCCACCGTCTTCTGGGGGACCACTACCGCGACCACCTACTCCACCTACCGCCCCGGGTGCCTCTGCTGGCTCTGGGGGTGGTGCTCGTCGACGTCGCGGCGGAAGGCGCACAGGACGAGGTGCTGGCGGCACTCCTACGTCTACTGCTCCTACTGGTGGTAGTACTGGTGGCACTGGCCAGGGAGGTGCGCCCTGGCCCACACCGTACAACCCGTGGACTGGCCAGATCTCTATGTGGCCTGGACCGTCTCCGGGTCTTCTTGGGGCGCCACCGACTTCCTCCACTCCGCGCCAGCCACGTCCTCCGGCTGCGTACGTAGCCCATCCGGGCTATGGTGGACCTGGTCGCCCTGTGGCTGGATCGCCCACTCCAGCCTACGGCGGTGCTTCCTACCCCGCTGGGTACTCGGAGCCACCAGCACCTCTCCAGGAGCCGCCCATGTGGTGGGACCGTCAGGACTTGGCGTCTTCCTTCAGCACCATGCACCTTACACCACCGACTACTGATTGGGTGGCTGATTCTGGCGCCTCCTACCACACCACCCCAGATGCTGGTATTCTCTCCTCTACCCACACACCTCATCCGTCGTTTCCTTCATCGATCGTTGTTGGAAATGGATCCGTTCTTCCAGTCACCTCAGTAGGTGACTCAGTTTCTCCGTGTTCATTCCATCTTAATAATGTTCTTGTTGCTCCAGACATTATTCAAAATTTGCTTTCCATTCGTCGTTTCACCACTGATAATAATATTTCTGTTGAGTTTGATCCTTTTGGTTTGTCTGAGAAGGATCTTTCCACCCGGCGTCTTCTTCTTCGATGTGATAGTCCGGGGCCCCTGTACACTCTTCGACTTCCTTCTTCCGCTGTGTCTTCGTCTTTTGCTCTGGCTACGACAGCTTCGTCCGCTACTTGGCACCGTCGGCTTGGTCACCCTGGCGCTGATGCTATGTCGAAGTTGTCTAGTAGTTCAGTTATCTCGTGTACTAGGGGCACACATGAGTCATTGTGTCACGCTTGTCAGCTTGGTCGCCATGTTAGGCTTCCCTTTACCACTTCTGTGTCTCATGTGCAACATATTTTTGATCTTATCCATTGCGATTTGTGGACATCTCCTGTTATCAGTGTCTCGGGTTTTAAATATTATTTGGTGGTACTTGATGATTTCTCACATTTCTCTTGGACTTTTCCATTACGTCTGAAATCTGAGACATTTGATACTCTCTCTCACTTCTTCACTTGGGTTTCCACACAGTTTGGGCGTACTGTTCGTGCTCTCCAGTGTGACAACGGACGAGAGTTTGACAACTCGCGACTCCGTGACTTTCTCCTTACACATGGCACACAGCTACGCATGTCTTGCCCATACACATCTCCTCAGAATGGCAAGGCTGAGCGCATGCTTCGCACCACTAATGATGTCATGCGTTCCTTGATGTTTCAGGCATCCATCCCCGCTCGCTACTGGGTAGAGGCACTTCACACTGCCACCTTCCTCCTTAATCGCCTTCCTACCAAGGCGATTCGGGCACCGACTCCTTTCTTTGCCCTGTATGGCACTACCCCTCTCTACGACCACCTCCGTGTCTTCGGGTGCGCCTGCTACCCTAATCTTTCCGCCACTGCTCCACATAAGCTTGCGCCCCGCTCTACTAGGTGTGTCTTTCTTGGGTACTCCCTTGAGCATAAGGGATACCGGTGCCTCGACCTCTCTACTCATCGCATTTTGATCTCTCGGCACGTCGTCTTCGACGAGTCATCCTTCCCCTTTTCTTCCTCCACCTCTGGTTCAGCTGCAGAGCTGGACTCCCTTTTTTCTACTGACACCGAGGCTGCTCCACCACAGCTGCCTTGGCCTTTTTTTGCAGGTACATCACCCACCAGTTCCCAGGTGGCTCCCACGACGTCGCCAGCTGCACCTTATGCAGCACCGACACCTGTGGTGACTCCGGCTGTGCCTCCTACAGCCACGACTCGGCGGTTCACTGACCCTGCTCTCGTCTACCAGCGACGAGTGCGGGTTGGTGCCCAGGCTCCGTCGACCCTGGGGACGAGTGCCGCACCATGTGTGGCACCGACGTCTCCTGCTGCGCCACGCGCGGCCCCGACGTCTCCGACCTCGTCTCCTGCACCACATGAGGTCCCGGGGCCTTCTACAGCTGCGCCACGCGCGGCAACGGTGTCTCCGACCTCGACTCCTGCGGCACACGAGGTCCCTACGTCCCCTACGGCTGCGCCACGCGCGGCCCCAGCGTCTCCGGCCTCGACTCCCGCGCCACGCGCAGCCCCGGCGACCCCTACAGCTGCGCCACGCGCGGCCTCGGCGTCTCCGGCCTCGACTCCTGCGCTGTGCGGGGACCCGACGACTACTTCGGCTCCCGCGTCCCCCGCTGCGCCACGCGCGGCCCCTGTTCCACGGTTCGCCGATCCTGCTCTTGTCTACCAGCGACGAGAGCGGGTTGGTGCCTCTACGCCTGCGCGTCCGGAGCCCTCGGTGTACCACCCACTGTTGCTTCACCAGGACCCAGGACACGTTCACCCGATGGTGACTAGACGTGCCGCTGGGGTTCTCCGGCCTCTTGAGAGGTTCTCCGGAGTGGTACTCTCTTCGACGACACCGACACCATCCACTTCCTCTTCGGTATCACCTATACCGACCTCCGTCCGTAGCGCACTCGCTGACCCTCACTGGCGCCGCGCTATGGAGGAGGAGTATGCGGCCCTACTTGCCAACCGGACATGGGACCTGGTTCCCCATCCTTCCCGTGGCAACGTTGTCACAGGCAAGTGGGTTTTCACGCATAAGAGGAAGGCGGATGGCTCCCTGGAGAGATATAAGGCTCGTTGGGTACTTCGGGGCTTCACTCAGCGCCCTGGAGTGGACTACGACGAGACCTTCAGTCCGATGGTTAAGCCAGCGACAGTACGGACTGTTCTGTCGTTGGCTCTCTCGCGTTCTTGGCCTGTCCACCAGATGGACGTCAAGAACGCCTTCCTTCACGGGACGCTGACAGAGACGGTGTACTGCAGTCAGCCGACAGGGTTCGTTGATTCAGCCCGTCCAGACTTGGTCTGCCGGCTGAACAAGTCTCTATACGGGCTGAAGCAGGTGCCTCGGGCTTGGTACAGCCGGTTCGCCTCCTTCCTGGCCTCGCTTGGCTTCGTCGAGGCCAAGTCGGACACCTCGCTCTTCATTTACAGGCATGAGGGTGACACTGTCTACCTCCTCCTGTACGTGGACGATATTGTCCTCACGGCGTCCAGCTCGGCTCTTCTTCAGCGCACGATCTCCGCACTGCAGCGCGAGTTCGCGATGAAGGACCTCAGCCAGCTCCACCACTTCCTGGGCGTTGCGGTCGAGCACCGTCCGGACGCTCTGTTCCTCCACCAGTGCCAGTACTGTCTGGATATCCTCGAGCGAGCGGGCATGGCTGATTGTAAGCCGTGCTCCACTCCCGTGGACACTCAGGCGAAGCTGGCTTCGGCTGACGGCGCCTCGGTCGCCGACCCCACCTCTTACAGGAGTCTTGCAGGTGCCCTGCAGTACCTCACCTTCACCAGGCCGGATATCTCATACGCGGTTCAGCAGGTGTGTCTCCACATGCATGATCCGCGGGAGACGCACCTCACGGCGATGAAGCGGATTCTTCGGTACCTGCGCGGCTCCCTCGACTACGGCCTTCTCCTTCGACGTGACTCGCCTTCTGAGTTGGTGGTCTACACCGACGCTGACTGGGCGGGGTGCCCTGATACCCGCCGTTCCACCTCTGGCTACGCCGTCTTCCTAGGGGGGAATCTTGTCTCCTGGTCCTCGAAGCGGCAAGCCCGTGGTTTCTCGCTCCCAGCGCTGAGGCGGAGTACCGCGCCGTGGCTAACGGCGTAGCAGAGGCGTCTTGGCTCCAGCAGTTACTTCAGGAGCTCCACTCCCCTGTCGCCCGGAGCACGTTGGTCTACTGTGATAATGTCAGCGCCGTTTACCTCTCCACCAATCCCGTTCAGCACCAGCGCACGAAACATGTGGAGATTGATCTTCACTTTGTTCGTGAGCGGGTTGCACGCGGTGAGTTTCGAGTTCTCCACGTGCCGACGACGTCACAGTTTGCCGATATCTTCACGAAGGGACTCCCGTCGACTTTGTTTTCTGAGTTTCGGTCCAGTCTCAACATCTGTTGTGGCTAGATGTTGAGACTGCGGGGGGGTGTTGGACTGTGTTTGGGCCTAGCCTGTACGGCCCATCTATGTATCTATAAATATGTACCTAGACCCTATGATTAATTAAGTAATTCTTTCTATCAGTGAGAAAGGTAGTGGTATTTATGTTAGAGCTCCATGGTGGGCGGTGGTAACTAAATCAGATCACAAAGAAACTTTAACTGTAAGATATGTATGGAGGCATTGGAAAAAGAAAAGAAGAGAATACACTGGAAGAAATGTTTATCATCGATTTAAAGAGCGAGGATAAAAAGTATCTCAGGAAGGGATGTATCACGGCTGCTGCTGATCAAGGCTTGATCATTAACACTTGTTTGTTAGCATTGTTGATTTTTTTCTTAGCATTGTTGATGTCCAAGTTGGTTTTAGTTGGGGTGTCAATTTTGATTATTGTGTCCCCTCAGTATACTAGTTTAAGTTCATGTATCTCTTCATACTAAAGGATACCAATCACATATCTTCATCCTCTATAATGCTAGCTTGTCATATTATCAAACAATTAATATAGTTTATCTTCTCGTTCTCTGTTATCTCATCTGAACATAACAGATAAGAGCTTTACTACTAGGCCATATGGTTGCCGCGAAAATTCACTGGACCATTTCTTGAGCTCATATTTAGGATTTACGTACTTTATTAGATGCATATCTACTCTGGTATGAGGTCTATATGGGTGCCCACTGGTAGTAAAGAAAGTCAGTGTCAAACAATTTGGGGATTCAGTTAGCTTAGGTTTAACCCTTTTTGGTCTTGTTGTTTCATTATCTATAATGCATTGTTGTAACTTTGCTCGGCTGAAATTTTGAGTGAAAAATGACGACTGTTGGAGTATAGACTTAAGATATGGTGTGACTTTGTTGATTTGTGCCATGGCAAATGACATATTTCATAATCTTTAATATATAAAACAATATTTGATAGGTAATGTTCTTCTTTCTCATTCATTGATGTTGGTGCATCCATTTTCGTATTTATTTTGGTGCTTCGCTTCAGTTTTGTTGATAATTGGAATTATTTATCTTTTAAGTTTTTTTTGCACATAATTTCAACTAATAATTAGTGTAGTGCTTTTGTTCCTTGCTGATGATTTCGTGTATTATTGTTGATTTATCCAAGAATAAACTGTGTTGATTACAACTAATTGGCCACTTTGATTTTTTTGTTCTTGCCACTCCTTTGATCCATTGCTTTTCACAGTGTGTTTTGATTATACCTAGGATTATCTGTTTTCCCTTTAACTTCATTTTTCCTTTTTGAAACTTCTGTACAGTGGCACACAGGATATCAAGGAAAAAACCTGCTGACCTCAAATTTCTCCACAGCATTCTTTTTGGGAGGAAAGGAAAGGTAAACTTTTCACATTGCAGAAGGCTGCTTTTGATGTTACTGTTTCGAATAATAATGCATAACTAAGCACTTAATTGTACCAAGTCTGGCAAAATTCAAGATATGTTTTATGGTCGCACTAGATTTCCTAAGAAATTCTGATCCCCCAATAGGTTTTTAGCAGAGGAAGCGTGTTTTGGATAAAAAATGTATATAACACTGACACCTTCTGTTGTTGTAGACCTGTTGGATGCAGATGTTTGGATCCAAACCAAAAAAAAAAAAATGCAAAAGAGATGTATCAAGGGTCTAGCTTTGCTGACCAGTTTCACTTTTGTTTTATTCAATGGAAGTATACTCTTAGACTTAGGTATCCAGAAGAGGTCTAGTTGTTGTTGTATAGCTTTACATCCATTGCTTACTTTGTAAGGAATCTTAGTCTGACGTTTATCTCGAGTGATGTTATGCTCTTTGCTACTTCTCAAATGCTTTTGTATTTTCAGGTTGTAGACTTTAAAGGACATATACTCCAGTTCTCTGGATTTGTTTGGCATGAGAGTGATGTAAGTTTCTTTTCTGGATTATATAAATAGGCAGTACAAGTGTTTTGATTTGGAGAGTTCTCTTGTTTGTAGGAAAAGATGAGAGCCAAAACAAAGGAGAAACTTGACAAATGTGCGAAAGATGTGCTGTCGGATCTCTGTTGGCTCTTTGCCATTCCAGCACCAAAAGAAAACACTAGAAAGGTTATTTACTATCTTGTTCTCATTGTTCATTAGTCGCCCGACTAATCACGATTAGTCGTGATTAGTCGGACTGATCGGTCCTTGCCTGCTCGATCAGGGCCAACGATACGACTTGCCCGATCATTATTCTAGTCGTCCGATTAGGGCGACTAGTCAGGCGACTAGCGATCAGCCCCTGGCGGACGATCAACTTGGAGCCAGGACAAAAAAACGGGCCTCTTCTGTTACGGCCCTTAGGGATTTAGGGTTATTCTCTTCCCTCTATTACCTTCCCAATCGAATGCAGCCGCACCCCTCAGCCCTGAGCCCGACTCGTGACCATAGCTGCCACTCTCCGCCTCTGGAGCCGCAGATCCGCTGGTGGTGTCCGCCTCCGATGCCCTCTCCCTCGTCAGCGGCAACCCTTCTCCCCGTCTTCCTTAGCCCGCTGTGACGGATGACCCTAGGCCTGGCCCCTGGTGCGACAACCTTGTGGCCACCAAGGGGCGCGTGCACCAGGAGGGTGCGGCCAGGAGATATGCCCAGAAGATTTCCTCTCCAAGAATATATTCTAGAGATATAAATTAGGAATTAATCTATTAGGAGTCCTGTTTATTAGAGATCAAGTTGTAAGGGGTTGGGACTCTCCCAGAACTCCCTATATAAGCAGGGGTGCACCCCCTCTGTATAAGCATCAATTCAGATCAATAAACTATTCCTCCACCAAATCTATAGCCCCCACGGCAGCACCCTGGTTCTAGGCGAGTTCCAAGTCGCCTAGAACAGGAAACTCATCTCTGGTGTCTTTGATCTCGGCTAGATCAATTCCACCAGAGATGCATACCTCTTCTGCTCTCCCCTGATCATCTAGTCTACTCCTTTGCGCATCAGCAGTCCCTCTGTTCTCTCTGTTCTTCCCTGTCAGGATGCAGAGGTTCTGATCTGTTTAGCCAGATCGATTCAGCAGCTGATCAGAGAAAGCAGGGAGGTTCTAGTGGGTGGATATACAACAATCGTGGTATCAGAGCCATGTCAACGGGACCCCAACAGACCCCTCCTTCCAACTACACCAGCGGCATCGGTCCCGTGACCGGCGGCAAGATCAAGACGACCTCCCAAGTAGTTCGTGAGGTGAACACAGGGATCGGGTTCCCGCTACTCACCAAGACCAACTACGCGGAGTGGACAGTCATGATGAGATCAAGCTGAAAGCCCAGGTGTTGTGGGAGGCGGCGAGCTGCGAAGGCATGGCGACGCAGCAGGAGGACATGATGGTGCTGGATATCCTCGTTAGCGCTGCCCCACGGAGATGATCACAACGATCGGGAAGAGGAAGACGGCGAAGGAGGAGTGGGACACGATCGCCCTGATGCGGATCGGGGCGGATAGTGTGACAAAGACCACGACGCGTCAGCTCAAGCGGGAGTTCGACAACGCCGTGTTAAGGATGGCAATAGTGTGGAAGACTTCTCCCTTCGTTTGAGCGGCATCATTGCCCGTCTCGAGGTGCTAGGGGAGGAGATCGACGAGGCCGTGGCGGTGGAGAAGCTCCTTCGAAGCGTTCCAGAACGCTTCGAGCATATCGTGGTGGCGATCTCGACCCTACTGGACGTGTTGACCCTCACATTGTCAGATGTGACGGTGCGGTTAAGGGCTGCCGAAAACGTCTTCGACACGTCACGACGCAAGGGAGGAGTGCACGACGACCAACTGTACCTCACTCAAGAGGAGTGGTAGGCACGACGGAAGGAAGCACGAGTTGATGAGGGTTCTTCGAAGAAGGGCGGCCGCAAGGACGTGTCTAAGAAGAAGAAGGGTTCCAGAAAGGACATTCCGCGGGACCAGTGCAGGAAGTGCGGCAAGAAGGGCCATTGGGCCAATGAGTGTTGTTCGAAGAAGCAGCAACAGGAGGAGCCGCTACAGCAGGCGCACGTGACGAAGGAAGAGGAGGATGGCGCCTTATTCATGACAAGGGCGATCACAGTATAGGAGGAGCCTGTACACGAGCGGTCCACGCGTCCACTGGAGATAGTGGAGGGACGCGTCTTAGCACATCGTGGCCACAACAACGACGACTCCGAAGATGCCCTTTGGTACCTACCTTGACACGGGCGCGACCAACCACATGACTGGTTCGCGCGCCGTCTTCTCCGAGCTCGATGAGAACGTTGTCGGCACCATCAAGTTTGGTGACAACTCGGTCGTGCGGATCGAGGGGAAGGGCACGGTCCTGTTCGCCTGCGACACTGGTGAGCATCAACGGCTCACCGGTGGCTACCTCATCCCTCGTCTCACCACCAACCTCATTAGCCTCGAGCAGCTGGATGAGGATGGCTACAACGTCACCATGCATGTAGAGGTGATGTACATTCGAGACGAGCAGAACCGTCTCATCACACGGGCTGGCGTGACGACTCCAAGTTGTACCCTGTCAGGCTCACCATCACATGTCCGATCTGCCCGACCGCACGGCATGGTGATGTCATGTGGCGTTGGCACGAATGCTACAGACATGTCAGCATCCAAACGCTTCGGAAGCTGGCGAAGGAGGAGATGGTGCTCGGGCTTCTGCAAATTGATCACGTCGATCAATTGTGCGAGGCTTGCTTGGCCGAGAAGCAGCTTCCCCACGCAAGCTTGTCGGCGCGCGGAGGGCGCACTCGACCTCGTCCACGGCGACATCTGCGGGCTGATCACGCCGACGACTTCAGGCAGCAAGAAGATGTTCTTGCTGCTAGTGGATGACATGAGCCGCTACATGTGGCTCTATCTCCTAGCAAGAAAGGACAAGGCACCCAACTTAATTCAGCCATTCCAGGCGACGACTGAATTAGAGTCCGAGAGGAGGCTGAAGCTACTCCGTACTGATTGCGGAGGGGAGTTCACCTCACAGGAGTTCAGTGAGCACTACTTTCAGCACGGTGTACAATGTCAACTCACAGCCTCATACACGCCGCAGCAAAACGGGTTGTGGAGCGGCGCAACCAGACGATGGTCGGGTGGCGAGAAGCATGTTGAAGGCAAAGAGTATGCTCGAGTTCTTTTGGGGTGAGGACGTCCTGACGGTCGTCTACATCCTGAATAGATCCCCCACCCGCGGCCCGACGGGAAGACGCCATACGAAGCTTGGCACGGGGAGCGACCAATCATCAACTACTTCCAAACTTTTGGGTGCGTGGGGCATGTCAAAAACACAAGCCCCCACTTGAAAAAGTTGGAAGACCGGAGTACGCCGATGGTTTTTCTTGGCTATGTTGCAGGGACGAAGGGCTACCGGATGTACAATCCAGCCGACCGCACACATATATCACACGACGTGATATTCGACGAGGTGGCCAAGTGGGGCTGGGGTGAAGGAGCTGAAGAAGAGGATTACAACGCGTTCTACGTCGACTCCATGGGTTTAACACCTGCTGGACCTGGCGAGGTGCTGCAGGGCTCGGAGGGGCCGAACAGCACCCCTGCAGTGCCCATGAAAGGCGCAGAAGGGTCTGTCCAGATCCCAGGAGCTCCTGCGCAGCAGCCCAAGGCTGCTGGTAGGCGACCAGCACCCCCCCGCGACTCCTTGGAGGCTCCTGCAGGGACTGTCCAGCGCTGAACAGACCTGGGATAGCGCTGTGCAGGGGTCAGCAGCAGCAGCTAGAGGGTCCGGATTTGAAGATTCCAGCACCTTCATCACCCCCAGCAGCCTCCACAACCCATCCGCTTTGCTACGCCATCGACGGATGTTAGCAACAACGTCGACGCCTACCACGACGACAACGTTGCACTTCGGTTCCGCACGATGCGCAACGTGCTGGGAACCCTCACCCCTCCTGGGCGCACGCCACGTCAACCAAGCCTGGAGGAGGGGGAGCTCATGTTCACCACCGTGGAGGAGCCTCCGTTCTTCGCCGATGCTGAGGAACACCCGTGCTGGAGAAGGGCCATGCTTGAGGAAATGGAGTCCATTGAAGAGAACAAGACGTGACAACTTGTTGATCTTCCTGCAGGACACAAACCCATTGGCCTCAAGTGGGTGTTCAAGGTGAAGAGGGACGAGCATGGGGGGGGGGGGGGGGGGGGGGGGGGGGGGGGGTGAAGCACAAGGCTCGATTGGTGGCTAAAGGCTATGTCCAGCAGCAAGGAATAAACTTTGACGAGGTATTCACTTCTGTAGCCCGTCTCGAGTCTGTTCGCTTGCTCTTTGCAGTTGCTGCGCATAAGGGGATATGAAGTACACCACATGGACGTGAAGAGCGCCTTCCTGAACGGCGATCTGACGGAGGAGGTGTACGTCTCTCAGCCTGCTGGCTTCATTGTCGACAGAGCCGACACAAGGTGTACCGGCTCAAGAAGGCATTGCACGAACTTCGTCCAGCGCCCAGGGCATGGAATGCCACGCTCAACGATAGCTTGCTATCACATGGTTTCTAGAAGAGTACGAGCGAGCACGGGATCTACTTCCGTGGAGCTGGAGAGGAGAAACTCATCGTCGGCATGTACGTCGACGATCTCGTGATCACAGGAGGTGGCGATATCAAGAAGTTCAAAGAGGAGATGATGAAGCGTATCAAGATGAGCAACTTGGGCCTCTTGTCGTATTATCTTGGTCTGGAGGTGCAACAGTTTGATGCAGGGATAAGCGTTGGGCAGACGGCCTATGCTTCCAAGTTTGTCTCAAAAGTTGGCCTAGAGGGGTGCAACCCTTGTGCATTTCCCATGGAGCAAGGCTTGAAGCTTTACAAGACAAGTGACAATCTGTTGGTGCACGCAACGGATTACAAGAGCTTGGTGGGAGGGCTGCGATATTTGGTGAACACATGCCCCGACCTCGCCTACTCGGTTGGGTACGTGAGTTGGTTCTTGGAGGAGTCAAGGGAAGAACGCTACACTGCAGTCAAACGCTTCGTACGCTATATAGCGGGTACAATCCACTTCGGAGTCTTCTATCCAAAGGGAGGTAAGATGGAGTTGATTGGCTACTCAGATAGCGACTATGCAGGATACGTGGAGGACTGCACGAGCACAAGCGGGGTGCTGTTTTGTCTTGGAAACAACCTCTTTTCGTGGCAGTCCAGCAAGCAGAAGGTGGTGACCCTGTCCCCGTGTGAAGCAGAATATATTGCAGCAAATCAAGAGGTATGCCAAGGTGTATGGATGGCACGACTGATGGAAGACTTGGCTGGAAAAGTGAAGACTCCAATGCTGCGGGTTGACAACAAGTCCGCTATAGACTTGAGCAAGAACCCAATACACCATGACAGGAGCAAGCATATAGACACCAAATACCACTACATACGTGAGTGTGTGGACAATGGTGTTATAGTGCTTGAGTATATCTCTACGAAGGACCAGATGGCGGACATCTTGACCAAGGCACTTGGATGACAGGAGTTCGTCGAGATGAGGAGAAGAATCGGTGTTCTGGATGTGTTGCAGGTCCAGGGTCAGGAGGAGAATGACGGATGACCCTGGGCCTAGATCCTGGTGCGGCAGCCTTGTGGCCCACTAAGGGGCGCGCGCACCAGGAGGGTGCAGCCAGGAGATATGCCCAGAAGATTTCCTCTCCAAGAATATATTCCTAGATATATAGATTAGGAAATAATCTATTAGGAGTCCTGTTTTAAATTAGAGATCAAGTTGTAAGGGGGTGAGACTCTCCCAGAACCTCCTATAGAAGCAGGGGTGTGCCCCCCTTTGTATAAGCATCAATTCAGATCAATAAACCATTCCTCCACCAAATCTATAGCACCCACGGCAGCGCCCTGGTTCTAGGCAAGTTCCAAAACAGGAAACTCATCCCTGGTGTCTTTGATCACGGCTAGATCAATTCCACCAGAGGCGCATACCTCTTCTGCTCTGCCTTGATCATCTAGTCTACTCCTCTGCACATCAGCAGTCCCTCTGTTCTCTCTGTTCTCTGTCAGGCTGCAGAGGTTCTGATCTGTTCAGCCAGATCGGTTCAGCACCTAATCAGAGCAACCAAGGAGGTTCTAGTGGGCGGATTTACAACACGCTCCTGGTATGCTGGTCCGTTCGGTGCCCCTCCCCCTCCTCAACCTCAGCGTGCAGGGCGCAGGAGCCTGGACCCTGGAGGCATGAGTTTGTTGGAGTCGGAGGACGGTATGATTTCATCCCTCCACTGTTTCTTCTTCTTCAGACTTGTTCATGTGATGTCCTGTACTGCTGTCTGCTGTTCCCTAAGAAGAACCACATTGTGCCGGCTGCTGTTAGCTAAGAAGACCATGTTACTCTGTAATATGTTTGCTTGATGGCTTGATGCTTAGCTTTGTTCATGTATTGGTAACTTGGTACTTGTTTGCTGTACATGTGTTGCTAACTTTGCTGTGTTGATATGGTATGTATATGTGTTGCTAACTTTGCAGCTGGGTCCTTGCTGTTACATGAGGTAAATCGGAACTCTGGTAGCCGATGTTATGCTTTTCCATGATGAAACTGCTGCTATCACATTGTGCTAAAAATCTGTTCTATATGTGTATAAATCTGTTCTATGTGCTATTTCTGGAAATTATATATATATATATATATGTATATGTATATGTATATGTTGATATATATGTTAGAGATATAATAGTAGTATTATATTAGATGATGTATTAGGGACTTATTTGCATATTTGTAATCCCTTGTACATCTATTTATAGAGGTCTCCGACCTCCTCAATAATACAAGATCCAATATTCATAACATGATATACAGAGCTAGGGTTTCATTTTCTCTAGCAATACTATTGCAATTTTTTTCTGGCGGTGGCCAGCGCAAATTGGCCGCCGCCGGACGACCTGCTGAGCGGAGTCAAGGCATTCATTGAGGGTGGCCATCGTGGCCGGGTGCTCGATCTATCTCCGCGTCCGTGGTGGTCTGCAGCATACGGCGTCGTCGATCTATGTGGCGTGGCGCTGTTTGACGTCCGCCCAACTCGGGGCCCGCCCTTGGATCGCGGGCTGGCATCGAGCCGAGCCATGCTCGTGCGCCCGCCCCTGGATCTTGCGGGTATCGTGCGCCGGGCACACATCTGGATCTGCACGCCCGCCCGCTATGGGTGCATCGGAGCCTCCGCTCGCGCTTGGCTGTCGGTGACTCTGTGAATGCCCCTGATTGCGCCTGCGAATCGGTGCCTTCGTTGGTGCTGCCTCCCTCAGCCTCCACATGAATCCCTCTGGCGCCATGTTCTCTGCTTCTTCCCCTAACCCACTCGAAGGGCTGCTTGGTGATGGAATTTGGCCGCCGCTGTTCTGCAGTTTTGGTGCTGCTGACGTCAGCGTGATGTCATGCTGACATCAGCATGATGTCAGCCTTACGTCATCAGGATCTGTGCCGTTTTTAGAGGTTACACGGTAAAAAAAATATTGCGGCGACTCGTCTTTCGGATCTGAGATGGTATTGACGTCTGTTGGACTGTGTTTGGGCCTAGCCTGTACGGCCCATCTATGTATCTATAAATATGTACCTAGACCCTATGATCAATCAAGCATTCATTCTAGTCTTCTATCATGGTATCATTAGCCAAACCCTAACTCTAATTCCCACCACCCACCCAGCCGCCGCCCCCCCCCCCTCCCCCATGGCCGGCGCCCTGGCCGCCGCCGGCGGCGCCCCTGCTCCCACCGCCGGCCCCTCCCTGGCGCCCCCTTCTCTGACTGCCGCCGGCCCCTCCGTGGCCGCCACCGCTGCCGGCGTCCCCCTGACGGCCGCCGGCGCCCCCCTGGCCGCCGTCGGCGCCCCCCTACCCTCCCTGGCCGCCGCCGCCGCCGGCGCCCCCCTACCCTCCCTGGCCGCCGCCGCCGTCGGCGCCCCCTTCCTGGCCGCCGCCGCCGCCCCCTCCATGGCCGCCGCCGGTGCCCCCCCTCTGGCCGCCGCCGCCGCCCCCCCTCTGGCCGCCGCCGCCGCCCCCCCCCTCTGGTCGCCGCCGCCGCCCCTCCTCGGGCCGCCACCGCCCCCTCCATGGCCGCCGCCGGCGCCCCCCTCTAGCCGCCGCCGCAGCCAGCCCCCCTCTGGCCGCCGCCGCCGCCCCCCCTCGGGCCGCCGCCGCCGCCCCCCCCCCCCCCCCCCCCCCCCCCCCTATGGTCGCCGCCGCCGCCCCCTCTATGGTCGCCGCCGCCGCCCTCCCCCTGGCCGGAGGCCCCCTGGCCGGCGGCACCCTAGCCGGCGCCCCCCCTGGCCGGCGCCCCCCTTGCGCCTCTCCCCCTGCGCGCCTCCTCTGCGCCACCCCGCCGCATCCCCTGCGCGCGCCGCCGCACCGGTGCCGCAGTTCTGGCCAGCGTGGACAGTACAGGGTCTCCCGCCGTCTGGACCTGACTGGGTGGTAGACTCTGGCGCCTCGTACCACACCACTCCTGACGCCGGTATCCTCTCTTCTAATCGTCCTTCCCATCCCTCTCATCCTTCATCTATCGTTGTTGGGAATTGGTCGGTTCTTCCGGTCACCTCAGTAGGTGACTTGGGTTCGTCAGGTTCTTTTCAGCTCCGTGATGTTCTTGTTGCTCCTGACATCATTCAGCACCTTCTTTCCGTTCGTCGTTTCACTACTGACAATCGGGTTTCCATCGAGTTCGATCCTTTTGGTTTATCTGTGAAGGATCTTACTACTCGGCGTGTTCTTTTTCGCTGTGAGAGTTCGGGACCTCTGTACACGATGCGTCTTCCAGCTTCCGCTCCGCCTCTTGCCCTGACTACGACAGCCTCTTCGACCATCTGGCATCGTCAGCTTGGTCACCCCGGCATTGATGCTATGTCGAAGTTGTCTGGTAGTTCAGTGATTTCGTGTACTCGGGGTACTCACGAGTCTCTTTGCCATGCTTGCCAGTTGGGTCGCCACGTTCGTCTTCCTTTTTCGCACTCTGTCACTCGTGTCGAGCACATCTTTGATCTGATTCACTGTGATCTTTGGACATCTCCTATTCTCAGTGTATCCGGCCTTAAGTATTACTTGGTCGTCATTGATGATTTCTCACACTATTCGTGGACTTTTCCCTTGCGGAAGAAGTCTGATACCTTTGGCACTCTCTCTCACTTCTTCGCTTGGGTGTCCACCCAGTTTGGATGCACGATCAGGGCGGTCCAGTGCGACAACGGGCGCGAGTTTGACAACTCAGCGTTCCGTGACTTTCTTCTTTCTCACGGTGTTCAGTTGCGCATGTCTTGCCTGTACACCTCTCCCCAGAACGGCAAGGCTGAGCGCATGATTCGGACGACCAACGATGTCATGCGCTCCCTGATGTTTCAGGCTTCTACTCCTGCTCGCTATTGGGCGGAGGCGCTTCACACCGCCACCTACCTCATTAATCGCCTTCCTACTAAGGCGATTAGTGCTCCCACTCCTCATTTCGCTTTGTTCGGTACCCCTCCTCTTTACGACCACCTTCGAGTTTTCGGGTGCGCTTGCTACCCTAATCTCTCTGCCACCGCCCCCATAAGCTCGCGCCTCGTTCGACTCGGTGTGTCTTCCTTGGGTACTCCCCTGATCATAAGGGGTACCGGTGTCTCGACCTTACCACTCGCCGCATCTTGATCTCCCGACACGTCGTGTTCGACGAGTCCTCCTTTCGCTGGTCCTCCTTCCCTTTCGCTCGGGTCCTTCCCTGATTCGGTCTCCGACTGGACCCTGTTCCCGCTTCCCTGTCCAGCGACCTTGCTTTTTTACCTTCTGCAGGTCTTCCTCTAGCTGCGCCGGACACGACCACCGTGTCTCAACGACGAGCCTCCCGCGGCCTCCGACGCTCTTGCCGCCACCTAGCCCCTGTTCCTCCGACGGTCCCGATGTCGACCGCTGCACCTTACGCAGCACCGGCACCTGCGGCGACTCCGGCTGTGCCTCCTACAGCCACGACACGGCGGTTCACTGACCCTGCTCTCGTCTACCAGCGACGAGTGCGGGTTGGTGCCCAGGCTCCGTCGACCCTGGGGACGAGTGCTGCACCACGCGTAGCACCGACGTCTCCTGCTGCGCCACGTGCAGCCCCGGTGTCTCCTACGGCTACACCACGCGAGGTCCCGGCACCTCTTACGGCTGCGCCACGCGCGGCCCCGACGTCTCCGACCTCGACTCCTACGCCACACGAGGCCCCGACGTCTCCTACGGCTGCTCTACGCGCGACCCCGGCGTCTCCGACCTTGACTCCTGCGCCACACGAGGCCTCGGCGTCTCCTACGGCTGCGCCACGCGCGGCCCCAGCGTCTCCAGCCTCGACTCCTGCGCCACACGAGGCCCCGACGACCCCTATAGCTGCGCCACGCGCGGCCCCGACGTCTCCGGCCTCGACTCCCGCGCCATGCAGGGACCCGACGTCTACTCCGACTCCCGCGTCACGCGCAGCTCCAGCGTCTCCGGCCTCGTCACGCGCTGCGCCACGCGCGGCCCCTGTTCCACGGTTTGCTGACTCTGCTCTTGTCTACCAGCGACGAGAGCAGGTTGGTGACTCTGCGCCTGCTCGTCCCGAGCCCTCGGTGTACCACCCACCGTTGCTCCACCGGGACCCAGGACACGTTCACCCGATGGTGACTAGACGTGCCGCTGGGGTTCTCCGGCCTCTTGAGAGGTTCTCCGGAGTGGTACTCTCTTCGACGACACCGACACCATCCACTTCCTCTTCGGTATCACCTATACCGACCTCCGTCCGTAGCGCCCTCGCTGACCCTCACTGACGCCGCGCTATGGAGGACGAGTATGCGGCCCTACTTGCCAATCGGACATGGGACCTTGTTCCTCGTCCTCCTCGTGGCAACGTTGTCACAGGCAAGTGGATTTTCACGCATAAGAGGAAGGCGGATGGATCCCTGGAGAGATATAAGGCTCGTTGGGTACTTCGGGGCTTTACTCAGCGCCCTGGAGTGGACTACGACGAGACCTTCAGTCCGGTGGTTAAGCCAGCGACAGTACGAACTGTTCTGTCGTTGGCTCTCTCGCGTTCTTGGCCTGTCCACCAGCTGGACGTCAAGAACGCCTTCCTTCACGGGACGCTGACAGAGACGGTGTACTGCAGTCAGCCGACAGGGTTCGTTGATTCAGCCCGTCCAGACTTGGTCTGCCGGCTGAACAAGTCTCTATACGGGCTGAAGCAGGCGCATCGGGCTTGGTACAGCCGGTTCGCCTCCTTCTTGGCCTCGCTTGGCTTCGTCGAGGCCAAGTCGGACACCTCGCTCTTCGTTTACAGGCATGAGGGTGACACTGTCTACCTCCTCTTGTACGTGGACGATATTGTCCTCACGGCGTCCAGCTCGGCTCTTCTTCAGCGCACGATCTCCGCACTGCAGCGCGAGTTCGCGAGAAGGACCTCGGCCAGCTCCACCACTTCCTGGGCGTTGCGGTCGAGCACCGTCCAGACGCTCTGTTCCTCCACCAGCGCCAGTACTGCCTGGATATCCTCGAGCGAGCGGGCATGGCTGATTGTAAGCCGTGCTCCACTCCCGTGGACACCCAGGCGAAGCTGTCTTCGGCTGACGGCGCCTCGGTCGCCGACCCCACCTCTTACAGGAGTCTTGCAGGTGCCCTGCAGTACCTCACCTTCACCAGGCCGGATATCTCATACGCGGTTCAGCAGGTGTGTCTCCACATGCATGATCCGCAGGAGACGCACCTCACGGCGATGAAGCGGATTCTTCGGTACCTGCGCGGCTCCCTCGACTATGGCCTTCTCCTTCGACGTGACTCGCCTTCTGAGTTGGTGGTCTACACCGACGCTGACTGGGCAGGGTGCCCTGATACCCGCCGTTCCACCTCTGGCTACGCCGTCTTCCTGGGGGGAATCTTGTCTCCTGGTCCTCGAAGCGGCAGCCCGTGGTTTCTCGCTTCAGCGCTGAGGCGGAGTACCTGGTCGTGGCTAACGGCGTAGCAGAGGCGTCTTGGCTCCAGCAGTTACTTCAGGAGCTCCACTCCCCTGTCGCCCGGAGCACGTTGGTCTACTGTGATAATGTCAGCGCCGTTTACCTCTCCACCAATCCCGTTCAGCACCAGCGCACGAAACATGTGGAGATTGATCTTCACTTTGTTCGTGAGCGGGTTGCACGCGGTGAGGTTCGAGTTCTCCACGTGCCGACGACGTCACAGTTTGTCGATATCTTCACGAAGGGACTCCCGTCGACTTTGTTTTCTGAGTTTCGATCCAGTCTCAACATCTGTTGTGGCTAGATGTTGGGACTGCGGGGGGGTGTTGGACTGTGTTTGGGCCTAGCCTGTACGACCCATCTATGTATCTATAAATATGTACCTAGACCCTATGATTAATCAAGCATTCATTCTAGTCTTCTATCAACGTCTTTTTGGTACTTGTTTTGGGTGCCCGTGACGTCTTGATCCATCGTTGATTCGGGAGTTCCGCCTGCGCTCCGTAAAATACTGCTTGCACCGCTTTTGTTTGGGTTCTCCGCGTCGTTTGCCGTTGCTTATTTTGCGCTCTCGCTGTTGTCAGTCATCTTCTTCATGATGGCTTCTTCTTTTTCGGCCGGAATTTCTGTTGTGCGGTGTCTAGTGCTTTTCAATGGCATCTTACCGTGACTGGTTCCTCGTATGCGTCTACATATGTGCGGTCTACGACTTTGGGAGTTGCTCGCTGACGATCTCTGGTTGGTACTGACCCTCATCGTCATGATTCATAACATGTTTGGTAGCTTGACTGGCTTCGTCTTTCTTCCGCTGCGCCTGCCAGTTTTGTCGGCTCCAGTTTTTGCTGCTTCATCTACTTCGACGTTCTGTTCAGTGACACCAAGGATCATCTTTGTGGCTTCAGCATGTTTTTATCTTCAAACTCAATGTTCTTGACGCACCTTGAGTTTGAGGGGGGTGTTAGAGATATAATAGTAGTATTATATTAGATGATGTATTAGGGACTTATTTGCATATTTGTAATTCCTTGTACATCTATTTATAGAGGTCTCCGGCTGTTAGTAGCTGGATTTTTACTCTCATTGAAGAGAGGATGACACTAGAGAGTTGGGGTAATTTTCTTGTCTATTCCTCACACAATGCCATACCAACCTAAGGGGTTGAGGCTACATATTTATAGCAGCCCAAGGGCAGCCAACCAGCCAAGCATATGCCTTCTTGCTAGTCCAAGATGCCATGCAAGGTGCTGTCCTAAAGATGCTAACAACCGTCCTAAAAACAGTCAAGATGCTGCTGTCCTAACTGCTGTCCTAAAAGCAGTCAAGATGCTGTCCTCTAGTCTAAGATGAGTACAACAAGGACCAAAGACCAAAGGACTAAGGTACAACAAACTAAGGACAAGGGTACAAGGGACTAGGGGACCAAAGACCAAAGGAATACAAGACTTATTCCATCATTCTCCCCCTAAGTCTTGTACGTCGTCTTCTGGGAGGGTTGGACCATCCCGATCCTGGAGCAAAGTTCAATGAACTTGAGCCTCCCAAGGGGCTTGGTGAGCAGATCCGCAAGCTGGTCCTTGGTGTTGATGTAGATCGCCTTGATGCTACCTTCCTCCAAGCAGCCTCGGATGAAGTGGTACCTCACCCGGATGTGCTTGCTCCGTTCATGAAAAACGGGGTTCTTTGCCAGGGCCAGAGCAGACACGTTGTCCACCCTGAGCTCCACCGCTCCAGTATCTCTGCCGAGTAGATCACCAAGCAGTCGAACAAGCCAAAGCGCCTGAGTCGAAGCGGTGGAGGCCGCTATGTACTCGGCCTCGCAGCTGGACATGGCCACCACCTGCTGCTTGACCGACTGCCAGCTAACGAAACACTTGCCGAAGAAGAAGAGGATCCCGCTCGTGCTTTTGCTGGTGTCGATGTCGCCGGCGTGGTCGCTGTCGCTGTACCCGACAAGGTGTGCCTCTCCAGGACACCTCGAGTAGTGAAGGCCGTGATCAAGAGTCCCCGCAACGTAGCGGATGATCCTCTTCACAGCCTGCTGGTGCTCCGTCGTCGGTCGCTGCAGGAACCGACTAACGTAGCCGACGGAGAATGCCAAGTCCGGCCGTGTGTGGGCGAGGTAGCGAAGGCTCCCCACAAGACGCCGGTACTGTGTAGCGTCCACCTCCTCCGCCGTGCTGTCGCGGCTCAGCTTCAGCCTCTCCTCCATCGGAGTGAGGGCTGGGTTGCAGTTTGTGAGCCCAGCTAGCTCAACAATGCGCCTGGCGTAGGCGGTCTGTCGAAGTGTGATCCCGGAGTCGGCCTGGTGCACCTCAATTCCTAGGTAGAAGGAGAGGGATCCCAGGTCACTCATCTGGAAAGTGGCTTTCATCTCTTCCTTGAACGCTGCCACCTCCGCCTCCTTGGTGCCGGTGATCACCAAGTCGTCGACGTAGACACCCACCAGTAGGGTGTTTCCTCCATTGCCCCGCCGGTAGATGGCCGCCTCGTGTGGGCATTGCCCGAAGCCCATCCTCTTGAGCGTGGAATCCAACTTGGCATTCCACGCCCGTGGTGCCTGCCGCAAGCCATAGAGGGCCTTGCGCAAGCGCAACACCTTGCCCTCCTTGCCAGGGAGCGCAAACCCTGGCGGCTGGTGTACGTAGACCTCCTCCTTCAAGTCACCGTTGAGGAACGCCGACTTGACGTCCATGTGCTGGACACGCCAGCCTTCTTGAGCAGCCAGCGCAAGAAGGAGTCGCACGGATTCCATCCTTGCCACGGGGGCAAAGGCATCGTCGAAGTCGATCCCCTCCTGTTGCACGAAGCTGCGTGCCACCAAGCGAGCCTTGTGCTTGACGATGGCGCCGCCTTCATCCCTCTTCAGCTTGAACACCCACTTAAGGGTGATCGCACGGTGACCGCGAGGGAGGTCAGCAAGCTCCCAAGTGCGGTTCGTCTCAACCGCATCCATCTCCGACTGCATCGCGGCACGCCATGCCGCGTGTTTCTCGGCCTCCGCGAAAGACCGAGGCTCGCCGTCGTCGCACGCAAGGTGCAACTGCGCCTCCGAATCTTGATCATCCAGATCGTGAGGGGCCAGTCCCGGCACCGGCTGGTCGCCGAGAATGTTCTCCATCTTGCGATACCACAACTGCTCGCCGTCGTAGCACCTGTCGAGGCGCTCCTCGTCGTGGGAGAGCGGAGTGACAAACTCCACTGGGTCGTGCTCGACACAAGCTGGTGACGGAGTGGACGTGGCCGGAGGGGTGGCCGTCGGTGCTGGAGTGCGTGGGGTCGCCAGCTGAGGTGGAGGTGGACGCTCTGGGGCAGGGGTAGACACGCTCGGTGGAGAAGAGCTGCCTACTCCCCCAGCTCCCTTGGAGTAGACGTAGTCGACGATGAAGTCCTCGTTCGTCGAGGTCGAACTATCGTCCACCGCCTTGTCCCATGCCCATCCTCGCCCTTCGTTGAACACAACGTCGCGCGTCGTGCGCACACGCTGTGTCTCTGGGTCGAGAATGCGGTAGGCCTTCGAGCCCTCCGCGTAGCCAATGAACACCCCGGGGGTGCTCCTGTCGTCAAGCTTGCCGATCTGGCCAAGCTCCTTGGCGAACGCGAGGCAGCCGAATACCCGTAGATGAGAGACCGCCGGCTTGCGCCTATACCAAGCCTCGTACGGCGTCCTGCCGTGGAGGGCCTTGGTGGGCGAACGGTTGAGGATGTAGACGGCGGTCACCACCGCCTCTCCCCAAAAGACAGCCGGCATTCCCCTCTGCTTGAGGAGGGCCCGAGTCATCCCCACAACCGTCTGGTTGCGCCGCTCGACGACGCCGTTCTGCTGCGGGCTGTAGGGCGCGGAGTAGTGGCGCTGAACACCCTCATCCGCGCAATACGACGCGAATTCAGCCGCCGTTGTCGGTGCGCAGCACGCGCAGCTTGCGGCCGCACTCCGCCTCCGCAGTGGCCTGCGCACGCCTGATGGCATTCGCAGCCTCTCCCTTGCTGCCAAGGACCACCACCCACATGTAGCGGGAGAGGTCGTCGACGAGCAGCAGGAAGTAGCGTCGTCCTCCTGGTGTAGCCGGTGTCACCGGGCCACACAAGTCCCCGTGAACGAGCTCGAGCCGCTCCTTGGCTCGAAAGCTCGACTGCTGGGGAAAAGGAAGCCGCCTCTGCTTCGTCACCACGCAGACGTCGCAGAGCTGCTCCACGTGGTCAAGGCATGGCATGCCTCGCACCATCTCCTTGGCACTGAGCTGCTTCAGGGCCTCGAAGTGAAGGTGCCCAAAGCGCTCGTGCCACTGCCATGCCTCGTCCTCCCGACGAGTGGCAAGACAGACAGGCTGTGCTACCTGCACGTGAAGGACATAGAGTCGATTGGTGCCTCTAGTTACCTTGGCAAGAAGGCGACAATGGCGATCCCAAATCCTCATGACTCCGTCCTTGATCTCCACGCGCGAACCACTCTCATCCAGCTGTCCCAAGCTGATGATGGAGTTTCGCAACGCGGGGATGTAGTAGACTCCGACGAGCAGCTTGTGCTCACCGGACTTAGCGCTGAGGAGGACGGAGCCAACACCCTTGATCTCCACGCCGGAGGCGTCACCAAACTTGACGGAGCCTCGGACATTGGGATCAAGCTCGGCGAAGAACTCCCGTCGACCGGTCATGTGATGGGTGGCGCCGGTGTCAAGGCACCACCCGTCAGTCTTGTCGTTGCTGGAGCCGTCGCCGAGGAGAGCGTGTGCTCTCGGCTCATCAAGATGAAAGAGAGCCGCTGCGGTCGATGCCGCTAGAGGTGGCTTGATGCTTCCATGTGCCATGAGCAAAGCTGGCTCCTCCTCCACCTGGGCGACGTGGGCCTCCTCCTCCACTTGTGCGACGTGGGCCTGACCACGTCGTGGCTGTCGACACTCCCTGGCCCAATGACCAAGCTTGCCACAGTTGTGGCAGGTGTCGTCTCGTGCCGGCTTGTGGTTGCCGGCGGCACCGCCCTGGGCACCTCCGCGGGCACTTCCTTGCGCCCCGGCCTGGGCGCCTCCGCGCCCCTTGCGCCGCTTGCCGCGCTTGCGGCCGCCTGTCGAGAAAGAGGACTCCCCCTTCTTCCGGTCACCCTGGCTAGCCTCCCACTGCTCGCGAGTGAGATGAAGCTTCCCGCCAATAGTGATAGGCCCCGAGAGAGGCTGTGGTTCGTCGCTGTCGACGACCTTGAGGCGACCTATCGCCTCTTCGATCGACATCGTGGAGAGGTCCAACAGAGACTCGATCGAGCGAGCGATCTGCTTGTACTTCTCGGGGATGCAACGGAAGAGCTTCTCGACAGCTCTCTCCTCGTCGTAGGTGTCGTCGCCGAACTGCTCCAACTTCTGCAACAAAGTGTTGAGACGGAGAGCAAAGTCATCGACGTCCTCACCTGGCTTAAAGGCCAGGTTCTCCCACTCCTTGCGAAGCGCCTGCAGTGTGGTCTTGCGGGCGCGGTCGCTGCCGATGCGTGCCGCAGCGATGGCGTCCCAAGCCTCCTTAGCAGTCCGCTTCTTGGAAAGCGAGAACTGCATCTCGGGCGGGACTGCAGCAATGAGGGCATCCAGCGCCCGTCGATCCTCGTAGTAGTCGACGTCGCCGTACCGAACTGCTTCCCACATGTGTCGCACCTGGAGCCGCACCCTCATCACCGCGGCCCACTCCACGTAGTTGGTCTTGGTGAGGGTAGGCCACCCACCGCCGGGACCGACATCCCTGACAATGGCCTGGACCCCATGGTGTCCATGGTACCGATCTGGGGAGGGAGAACCGCGCTGCCTGTAACGGCCGCGTTGTCCGTCAACTGCGCCGCCGCCGCCGAGAGCGCCACCGGCACGTCCGCGCCGGCCTGGGCTGCGGCTATCGCGCTCATGGGGACGCGCGGCTACTCGATGCATCTCCTGTGCTCGCGCCACTTCCCTTGCCAACCTGAGCTCATCGTCGACGCCGCCGTCGACAGAGCCGCTGGAGCTACTGCCGCGCAGAGCCTCCAGCTCTGCTGCCGCTGCACGCGCTACAGCCGCCGCCGCCGCTGCTTCCACTTCTGCCCTCGCTGCTGCCAATTCCGCCGCCGCCAACTTTGCCGCTAGTGCCGCCGTCGCTGCAGCCTCTGCCGCCGCTCGCTCGCGCTCCTCCGCCGCGGCGACCTCCGTCTGCCGCGCGCTCGAGGCGACCGAACGCTGAGACTGTCCGTCGGACATCGCGCACTAGTGGGGAGCTGGTGTGTGGGGAAGAGGGATGAGCTGGGGCAGCCGGTGTTCCTGGTACCGATTGCGGACAGGGAGAGGCGCGGGAGGGAGATGAGCAAGAGATGTTTAGGCTACAGGATAGAACGGCTCTGATACCAAGTGTTAGTAGCTGGATTTTTACTCTGATTGAAGAGAGGATGACACTAGAGAGTTGGGGTAATTTTCTTGTCTATTCCTCACACAATGCCATACCAACCCAAGGGGTTGAGGCTACATATTTATAGCAGCCCAAGGGCAGCCAACCAGCCAAGCATATGCCTTCTTGCTAGTCCAAGATGCCATGCAAGGTGCTGTCCTAAAGATGCTAACAACCGTCCTAAAAACAGTCAAGATGCTGCTGTCCTAACTGCTGTCCTAAAAGCAGTCAAGATGCTGTCCTCTAGTCTAAGATGAGTACAACAAGGACCAAAGACCAAAGGACTAAGGTACAACAAACTAAGGACAAGGGTACAAGGGACTAGGGGACCAAAGACCAAAGGACTACAAGACTTATTCCATCACCGGCCTCCTTAATAATACAGGATCCAATATTCATAACAATATATATATATATATATATATATATATAGTGTTGACTAGAAAATGTCGTTGAAAATATCTAGGACGACTAGGTGGTCGACTAGGATCGACTAATCGCCCTAGTCGACGACTTATCGATCTAGTCGCCCTAGTCAGTCCTTAGGCGACTAGGGTCGACTAGACGACTAATGAAACTTGCTTGTTCTTAGAATTATATTTTATTAATATAATTGTTGGAGTGTATAAGTGAATTGCCTACCCTACCCCATCAGTTTAAGCTTTTGGGTGCAACTGGTCAGTGCATAGTAGCTTAGCATGGTATGAGAGCTAGATGTCTCAAGTTCGAATCGTAGGCGGGCGCAAGCCCACTATTTCCACGTAAGAGTTCCGAGGGAGCCTCACTTAAGAGGAAGTGTTAGAGTGTATAAGTGAATTGTCTACCCTTCCTCATCAGCTTAAACTTTTGGGGTCAAGTGGTTAGCACATAATAGCTTAACAATAATGGTGGCATTCTAATTCTAATATGGTTTCATATAACCCATATAGGAAGATATCGTGACAAAGCTGTTGGACTTCATCGCTGAACCTCACGGTGTGGCTGATTCTGGGCACTTTGATGACCAGGTTAGAATGGATATCCCTATTTTGATATTATATTATTGGGACATATGTTGATTTACATTTTATAATATCATTTCCATTATGTACTTTCTTCTTTTCTACTTGCCAGCGGACAGATTCCAGAAAACGCAAGAGGGGTGGAAGTTCAAGTAAGACTCCCCACAGCACTAGAAAGGTATAATGCCAAAATTTTCTAAGTTGCTGACTAGAAGTCTTTGATCGGAAGCATCAAACTACCACAGCCTTTTTATTCCCTGTTTTGATGCGAGCTGATTTTGTGCTTGTACGTCCAAGCAAAGCTTCGCTACTTGCCCTACTCTAGTTTCCAGTGATTTCTTATGCTCATGGTCATCATGGTTTCTTCATTATATTACTTCTGTGGTTATTTCAGAAATATTGTGATGAGTTGACTTCAGCCAAAAGGCCGACAGATGCTTTTGAACTTAATAGTGATGAAGATGATTATGAATTGATGAAATCTGATAGTGAGGAAAGTAAAGATGAAGATCCAGATGTTGGAGCTGATGGACAGGAAGATGACTATGACTCTGGGAAAGAAAAGACAGGAAAAAAGTCATCAGAAGTAAAAGAATCTTCAGGGAGAAAGAAGACAGACAGAGGAAGTGGCCAGAAAACTGGTACTTCAAGGACAATTAGCAAGGGTCCAATCAGAAAATCATCGCACAAGATTTCGAAGGAACAGGATGATAGTGCAAAGGTTTTTTCTAGGAAGAGGAAGCCCTCATCAAAGGATGCTTTCGCGGAAAAGGGGACCAAAGAAATGAAGCCATATGGTAAATATGTTTGGATATTGCAATTTTGGTTCATGTGCCCCTTGTGTCTGGACATGTCATGGTCGATTTTCACACACTTGTCCATTTTTTGTTGCCTGATTAACTGTTAGTAAGATTTTATTATTTGTTTTTTGTTTGTTTTCGCAAGAGCTAATAGAGTGTAAATCATCTTGTGACCTTTATTTCCACTGCATAGATTAAGTTCTGCTACGAACAGCTCACAGAAATATTATAAATAATGCAAAAATGCATTTCATGCAGGTATAAAGGTGATAAAGGTCAAAGGAGCTCCAGCAGAAGCTGATCTTCCCAGCAAGGATGAACTGAGGAAGACCATTATTGGAATCCTCAAAAAGGTGGACTTCAACACGGTGAGTTTTAGCCTGGATTATGAAAAGCATCCAGAATGGTTGACGGTAAAGATTTCAAAATATTTGACACAATGTACCATTGTATCAAGGGTATTTTCCATAATGCATTGGTTTTGTGTCTACCTTGGACACTAATGTTTTAATGGTAAAAAATTTAAATTGTTTGATACAAAGTAAAAGTATTCGTTGCTGTTTGAAATAGGTACAGGTGATGACAAAAAATGTATTTATTTTTCCAACCATATTTTGTACTCGGAAAGACCTTTGAATTTACATTGATCAAAAGTTTCTTATAATGATTTGAAATCTTTGGTAACCTTGTTTTGCAGGCAACTTTCAGTGACATTCTTAAGAAGCTTGGTAAGTATTTTAATTATGCTCTGCTCTAATTCCTATTATTGATACTTGGCAAAGCTAGCATAATTGCATTTGTTTATACTTGAGACAACTAAGAATTTTTCTCATATATATATAGACAATCACTACAAAATGAGTTTGGCACCCAAAAAGGAGGCTATCAAAGTTATGATCCAAGATGAGCTAACCAAGTTGTCTGAGGCAGAAGAAGATGAAAATGGTCAAGATGCCGGGAAGAAACAACAGCAGCATCAAACAAAGGAGGTCGAGGCATGAGGATTCATTAATACCCCTTACATATAGGAGCAACTGTTAATTACCATGCACTTGTGTGTATGCTTCGCTCGCGCCTGTACGGGCGTTCTATGATAGTTATCGTTCCCCACTAACTTATGAAACCTACCTTGATTGTTATGTTAAGACCTGATGTCTAGGCAGCCCCCCCCCCCCCCCCCCCCCCACCCCCCACCCCCCACCCCCCACCTTTAGCTGACTGATAGGAACTACTCCTAGACTGTAATTCTGTTTCTAGATTTGCAAATGATTTTTGAAACTCCGTTGGTTGTGGCACTGGCAGAGCATGTAATGGATAGTATGTCATAGGTTTGAATAACATATGGACGGTCCTATTTTGCTGTAATTGTTTGTGTTGCTGCCAGTAGTTTTAATCTCTGTTGCATCTGGGGTGACCCCTTTTGCTGATGCGATCTTGTAAAATGATGTTGCTACCTTTCCATGCGATGATGTTATGCACGAGCACAGTTATGGAACCATGCCCTGTTATGGACATTAGTCTGCTTTTGTGTTTTTTCCTTGAAATTCTTGGGATATTTTGTCTTGTTTAACCATACTGGCAAAGCTTTCATAAAAAAATAGCATCTATTTTTTCGCATGTCTTTTATTACAATGTTTGTGGGTACAAAGAAAAATTGCACGAGTAGCCTTGTGTCATTTGGAGTTTGATATCGTCACTCATAATCTTTTATACAAGTGTCTACCCATGTTGTGGATCGTGGTGGGGATAGTGCTACCAAGGTAGGAATAACCCAATAGCGTGCGACGATTCGGTGCGCACATGATCACTGGTGTGTCACCGGTGTGAAGTCCTACTAGATTGTCGTGTTGTGCGCGGCGTTTGTAATGCGTTTTTCCTCTAGATACGTAAGCTGTCAGTCATGGCTGTCGAGGATGTGATCCATTGTGTCCAAGTGCATCTGGATTCGCTTCAATCCGGCATGCAGCAAGGCAATGGTCACATGATCTTGTACAGCGGTGGTCATGGTGACGATCCGATGTGTGGTCTTTGATATCAATTGTTGTCAATCGTGGTGCTCTGATACCAATTGTTGTGGATCGTGGTGAGAATAGTGCCACCAGGGCTAGGCGTCTGGTGATCGAAAGTAGAAACAACACAATAGGAGAAATTCCTTTATTCTTCGGTGCATTACATGAGGGGTAGGGGCAGCATTATATAGGGGCAATGAGACCTCTTGCCGCGCCCAGGTGGTTGGGATCCTTCCAACCACTTCAATCTCTTATTTCTTAATCAATCTTTTATTCTCTTAATCTTTAATTCTAGTCTGATCTATTAAAGATTTATTCTATTGATATATCTTCTAGAAGATTTCTTGCGCAATGGGCCTTCCGGTTGGGCCTGTGAACCCAGTCCACAGCAACCCACCTAATAGATTTTTTCACAGAACTCACCTTAATTCACACATGTATCCACTTACATGTGTTTTGGCTGATGTAGAGCAAGAAAAAGGTAACCACTCTTATAGTTGATTCTTTTGGTGAACTCGAAAGTTTGCAACTTAAATAAGGACTTCAGTAGCTACTTCAAATTATTATTTTTTTTATAAAAAGTTGATTCAATTAAGCATGTCCGCATTAGGTTTTTTTTTTTTTTGCAATAAAGTCTAATAGGGATGGAAGTTTGCAATGAAAAGAGTTATGGGTAGGAATCTAAAGCTACAAGACTTAAAAAAACCATTTTCCACCCCTCCCATATTTTATATATGACGGTAGTTAGCTCTCCGTTGAAATGTTTAAGGTTTACACACTAGGATGCAAATTACAAGGCAGGATTCCATCCGGCCTAGCTGGGATTTTTTATTTATTTTGAAGCGAAACAGTAGGGGAGAATCCCGACTTTGTTAGTATTTATATATAAAGTTCTCAAGGAACGACGAAACAAGGTACAAATTGATTGGTTGCCGGTATTGGTTAGCTTACTGAGGTAGGAGGCGATTCCAAATCGGTCAATCATTTGATTGTAAGCCTAGTTATAGGTTCAAATCGAATGGTTTACAACTTCAGGGTACTAAAAAAGTTTTCTTTCCAAGTTGGGATAGATGATTGATCTCCTCTGAGGATCAGAACGTTCTGCTGTTTTCATATTTTCCACGCTGCAATGGTGAATATCTCCATGAATCCCGTGCGCCCCCAGCTGCGTTTGGCTAGTTCAATGACGAAGAACGGGGCTGTATGATTCCATTGAATGCCAATGACGCTTCAGCCTACTGAATGGGCACGTGAAGAAGAGGTGGGTAGTGAGTTTTTCAATGTTACTGTTCCATAGAACGTAAGAGTAGTGGTCATTCTCAATTTTGTAATGCTTATGTTTGAGGAGATTTATTGAGTTTAGTCTGTCATTGAACAATAACCAGCAATTTTTTTTTCTTTTTTGTCATCCTTGCCATCCAAATCCATTTCATTACGTTTGTCGAAGTGTTGAATACGACACTTCTCCTGGACCCGCTGAGAAGCAGCCCACGGAGGTTCTTTTATGGTTGGGGCATACAGAGATCAATATTAAGATGGTGACCTCAGAGATTTACGTGGTTCGGGCCGCCCGAGCGTAACACCCTACTACACGGGGTTTGTGCAATTGTATTGAGTGAGTGAGTTCACTAAGGTCAGGTCGCAATAGCCTGGATCAGAATCAGCTCCTCCTTTTGTGTTCGTGCGGTGCAGTCCTTTTATTGTACTAAGGACTGACCGTTACAAAGCTGGCCTAGTCCGACATGTGGCCTTGACGTGCTTAATGACCTAATACACTGTCTAAAGAGTATTAAGTACAGTTAATAGTGCGTAACGTGCCTTCATGGCAGTGTTACCCCTATTAATGGTGCACTGATCGTGTGTCATTAATGACACATTATCAGACCTTGTAACTGCCGCTTTAACCATCCTTGAATGTCTGTAATGGTCTTGGTCGGCTTGTATTCCTGTTGGTGGTGAAGGTCCGAAGGCTCCATATGTGGCAGATCCGGAGCTTTCCTTTGCGGGAGGGTAGGTCCGGGGTTGCTGTACAAGTGTCGGTACCGGAGCTCCTCTCTGACGGGGGCTAGGTCCGGGACGGTTGTACACGTGTAGTCGCCGGAGCTTCCCTTGGTCGGGAGTTTTGTTCCGGGCTTATTTTACACTTATTAACCCGAGAGCCAGCCATGTGAGGGGAGCGGGTCCGGTGCAACGTGACATGTGGGACCTGCAAAGGCCTTCAACTCTGACGGGTGGAACTTTCTTGCACTTGTTGCGGTATCGTGGGGTACCCGGTACGTAGGATACCGACAGTGGCCCCCGGGCCCACCTCTGGGAGAAACCCCTTGGGTTAAGTTGTTCTGCCGGGTGGTGGGGCCATTCTCGATTCCCGCACTTTGATTTTTGAAAGTCCTCTGATGGGCCAATAGAGTGACAGTTCGGGAACCTTCGACGCGTGGCTTGTGATGAATACGACATATGAGATCTTTGAGTGCGGATCTCACGCAATTGAAGGTCGCCGGTTCCCAATACAAAAACCGTATTGGTTCCACGCGCTCTGTCAGAGCGCCGACTTTGGGTTTCCCGCCGCTCATCATGTCAATGATTGGCCTTGGGTAAGGACCTCGATCTCTTCGTCAGGGTTGCCCCAGGCCCACTCGTCATAGACGGGGTAGATTTTTTGAAAAGTACTTTCGATCTCTTTGTGGTTTCCATCCAAGTGTCGCATAGCTTACTTAAGAAGGAAAGTGCGCACGGGTTGAGGACTCTTTACGCTTTCGATCATCTTTGCGCTCAGAGCCTCCCAAACTCCGCTTAACTTTCCATCCTTTGCTCCACTTTGCCACGATGGAGTTGGGTCTCTCCAAGAGCCGCCTCAAGAGCGATGATGATTTGAAGAAGGTCCGGACCTACATGGGGTGGTCTAGCGACTCCTTCAACCATTTGGTCCGTGCCGGCAAACTCCCGTTCAAGAAGGAGCGCGACAGCGACATGGTGTACTATTCTGTGTACGCCATGGTGGGGCTGACCCCACCTTTCTCGACTTTCCTTTTGATGCTGCTGGACTTCTATGGTCTGCAGCTGTACCACCTTGGTCCCCATTCCCTTCTTCTTGTGTCGACATTCGTTCACTTCTGTGAGATGTGGGTGGGTATTCCCCCCTGCGTCGAGCTTTTTCGCACCTTCTTCACCATCCGCACCACCAGGAAGGGGTCCGAATTTCTTGGCTTCTACTATTTGTGAAGCGCAAGAAATGCCCCTACAAATACTTGAGGTCGTTTCCTTCCAGCAAGTGGGACGACTGGAAGAAAGATTGGATCGTCGTCACGGCAAAGGATCACGAGAAGTTGGAGCTGCCCGAAGGTCTCCCCAATATTGACATTGACGCATGGAGTGTGGTTCTGGTGCTGTCAGAGGCCTTCAACCCTGCCTTGACCATGATCCGCAAATGCGTGGAAGGTGGAGTGACCCCCCAAATGGTCTTCTGCAACTTTTTGGTCAACAGGTGGGCTCCGCTGAAGAAGAGGGTGAAGCTTGCGTGGGCCCTCAACAGCGTGATGGATGAAGACCGGATTGAAATCGGTCTGAAATCCAACTTGGATGGCGCAGCTTTGGAGCTTCATCTCAAGAAGTTCCAGCATGGAATTAACGTCGAAGGCGATGACTTAACTCCGTCAGCGGCTTTCCTCCCTCTGAACATGGAGGCGCAGTTCAGCAGGGAGCTCCGGAGGAGTATGCCGGTGCTTGACGATCTTGGTGAGGTGGAAAGGCTTCCGACCACCAGATTGGCGATCCCCGGAGCTTCCGAGGGTGGTCCTGTCCCCGCCCCGAGCCGAAGGACTGAAGACGTTGGCAAAGGCAAGGGCAAAGAGCCAGCTGAGCCTTCCAGCCAGAAGAGGAAATTGAAGCACGATGACGGGAGGTCCGTCAGGCCTGCTCCTTCCACGACAGCTGCTTCTCCCCGGAGCGGGAGGTCTTTTGCTACTACCCCCACTCCGGTGCAAGCGTCTTCAAGAGGCGTCAGCTTCGGGCAGTCGACCCCGGCTTTAGTGCCGGTTAGAAGCTCCAAGTCCGGGAGTTCTTCCCGGCGACGGGAAGCTCCTGTTGAAGGAACTCCGACAGCTGCGAGTGTTTCTCAACTGAGGCCGAAGCAGTTGTCTCACCATATTTGGTGGGCTCTAGCTCCGGGCCTCAGAAAAAGAGGTTCCGAGGCGACTGGGGTGGTAGCATTCCGAGGTAAGCATTGATTGCTCACTCTGAAATGTTAATCTTGCTTTTGGATGTGTCTCTAATCTTCTCTTCCCTTTATTTTTAGGGTGTCGAAGAAGGGATCCGGAGCTTCAACGCCTGTTGCAACGGCTGGGGCTGCTCCTGCTGAAGCTCCGACTTTGATTGTTTAACCTCCTCGTCAAGCGGAGGTGGAAGTCGCGGCAGCTCCGGCGCCAGCTGTCGTGAGCCTGGACTCGGAGTCCCCACTTGAAGCTCCTGTGGTAGCGCCAGACCACAGGAGGGAAGTTGAAGACGTGCCCCTGGCGGCAGATGCTGATGCTCCAGCACCGGCGGTGCCAGAAGTTCCGGCTTCCGAGATGGAAGTTGCCGAAGCCCTGGCTGCTGAGCCAGAGGTAGCTGCAGCCCTGGCTATTGAGCCAGAGATCACCCAGGCTCCGACCCTTGTGCCAGAAATAGTTGAAGATCTGGCAGCAGAGCTGGAAGTGGTAGAGGGTACGACTGCTGAGCCGGAGGAGGTTGGAGGTCCGACGATTGTGTTGGAGGTGGTTGAAGGTCCGATGACTGTGCCGGAGGTGGTCACCGCACCAGAGCTTGTGCCAGTGGCAGTCGAAGCCCCAGTTGAAGCTCTAGCTGCTGCTCCAGAAGTGGTGGTCCCGGAGGTACCAGGGCTGGAGCCAGAGCGGCTGGCGACAGGTCCTTCAACGTCGGAGCCATAGACTGAAGACCCGGAAGCGGTGCCTTCACCTGCTCTGGAGGCGGAAGTTCCCCCCGTGGGTTCTTCAGCTGCCGCTGAAGGGCTCCAGGAGAGGGGCCCTAGCGCTGCAGGAGTCTAGGGAACCACTATTGTAGAGTGAGACCCTATTTTTGTGACGGAGAACCCTTTCGAGCCTGCGGAGATGGTCCCCATAGGTCATGAACCTATCCCTCTGGCGTTGTCCATAGACAACACCTGCTCAAGTCTCCGGCAGGTCCAGCTTGCCTTCGAACATGAGAGCAAAGCTTTGGAGGAGGAGCGCAACACCTTGAGGCGTTGGCGCATTAGACTCCATTTTGAGACCAAGCTTGCTCAGACGAGGCTAGCTGACCAGAAGGAATGGATCAAGGGGGAGAAGGCCTAATTAAAATACTGGGATAAGTTAATGGAAGAGAAGGAGGCCGCCATCTAGGCGCTCGATGCTAACTCCAGGGAAATCCTGGAGCAAGCCAAGGAGAGACGTGATGCTGCTGACGAGCATTACAAAAAGCTCGCAGAGTTGAATGAAACTCTCCTGAAGCGTCGAGCGGACCTTGAGGCGAGGGAGGAAAAACTCCCGGGGCAGCAGGAGGATGTGGTGAGAAGAGAGGCAGAGGTCACCCAGAAGTTGACTCTGGGTGAGAAAAATTTGGCGGATCAAAACAAAAAGCTAGATCTATGGAAGGAGGAAGGGAGGAAGAAGAACTGGTAAGTGGGGCAAGAGCTCTTGAAAAGAGAGTCTGACATTGCCGCTAGGGAGGAGAGAGTCAAGGGCAGGGAAAAGGACCTAGCTGAGAGGCGGAACTGCATCCACCTTCGGGAGACGGAGCTGGTCGTCTAGGAGAAGCAGGTTGATGAGATCATGCAGCAGCATGCTAAGTTGGATGAGCGACTTGCCCGTGAAGGTTCGGAGCTTGCGGCCGCCCGGAGGTCCCTGGAGGAGCTGCGGAGCTCGAAGGAAACTGAGTCCCTGATGGTATGGGACTTCCTGGGGCGTGTGGACAGGGCCCTCGTGCCCCTTGGTTTCAGTCCAGTACGCCCAGAGAACCCGACGCAGGAGCTGGACGAGATGCTGTCGGCACTTAGCTCTGCTGGCAGCAAACTCGATGCAATGGGTGATGTCATCGCTGATCAACTGGAGACGGGGGGTAAATCCTTGGCCAAGAACATCGCTGAGTATGTCTTGGCATGTTACCAGAGCTGAGACCCCCAATTCTCTCTTGATCTGGTCTTTGAAGGAATCATCGCGGAGGAGGAGGATGTCGCCAGGGCTAGTGTCCAAGAAGCTACTGAGAAGGTTGCTTCGTTTTTTCACAGGACCTAGATCCTCCAGTAGCTAGAACTTTTCTCCCTTTGTCCCTTGTAATCTCAATTTTGTAATCCAGTTCTTCTGATTAATGAAATCCTCCTTTTTGCCTTGAATTTCACTTTGTCTTCAATATACTGTGTCGTGTCTTGTTGGCCCCCTGGTACATGTGTACAGTTTAGGTGTGTACATGTACCAAAGGTTATGCCAGTATGTTGAAATCTTCAAGTTTGAAGTGTCGAAGATAGGCCCCCTGGAATGTTCGAAGCTTGGTAGCTCCGGCATCAACATATTAGATGTTGACGGCGGGCCTATCTTGGGAGATGTCAGAGCTTTGTAGCTCCGGGGTCGTCCACCATCGCTAGGAATTTTTGCTTTTCCTGCACATTAAGGGCAAGAGAGAAAGTAAAATTCGTCCTCTAGTCTATAAATTGGTTGTGACTTATTATACTTATTTGGACTTTAGATCCGAAGAAACTCAACATGTTAACAAGCGTTTTGATAGAATCTTCCTAGATCTACATGCCTTTTTAGTACTCACCCTACTGAGGCCTGCCGGGGTGTAGGTAGAGTGGCGTACTTAGGGTGCAGGACCTGGCTAAGTCGATAGCACACTCCGAACCTATGTTGGCTTGGCGTTCAGGCAAGTAGAGTATGTAGCGATGTTAAGATCCAAAAAGACTATCAATAAGGCTTGTAATGCATGTGAATTACTTGGAACAAAGCTCAAAAAGATTTGCACAACTTCATTATAGACAAGTGGGGTAAAAATAATTTGACATATTGAGCCTTGTACAAAAAGTAAATGCACGTGGAGCCTGTTTTCACACAACAATGTTTTTCATTATAGGTCCAGATTACAGGGGAGACAAGGACACACTTAGGGTGCTGGACCAAGCTAAATGTGCAATACATCTTGTGCTAACCCAGAGCAAGTAGTTACACTTTTAGTGTTGTGACTGTGTCAAGTGTTACTTGAACTTTCCGGACCCTCCCGGAGGGGTCCGGATGTTCTTCCGGAGGACTTGCTCGACTCTATATAATGACTCTACAACATGCATTGTGTGTAATTACAGACTCATCTCCGTGGTTCTAAGCATAAAACTTATAGTGGTGCTCGATGTTCTAAGGATTAGGATGTGTAATCCCATCCTCAGTTGCCAAACGAACGCACCCTGGTCGGGATACTTAAATGACTCGGAAGGGACCCTCCCAGCTGGGGGAAAGTTTGTTCATCCCTTCACGAGTTAGTATTTTCCGGAGTACCAGGTCGCCTTCTTCAAGCTGTCGATCACGCACATGCCTTTGATGGTAGCGCCGGAGCGCTTGGCGATAACATGCATTCCGAAGATCTGCTTGACACCTTCCCTCGTCGATGAGGTCAAGGTCTTCACGTCGGAGCTGGTCCTGCGTGGCTTTGTTGAATGTCCAAACCCGGAGGGACCCCAAGGTGATCTCCGAAGGAAGGACTGCGTCAGCTTTGTACACCAAGAAGAATGGAGTCTCCCCAGTTGACCGGTTAGGTGTTGTCCTATTCACCCATAATGTGGACAGAAACTCTTCAATCCAGTTAGCTCCGTTCTTTTTCAAGCGCTCGTATGTGTGCGTCTTGAGTCCTTTTAAGATTTGTGCATTTGCTCTCTCAGCTTGGCCATTGCTTGCTGAATGAGCTACTGAAGCGTAACTGAGCTGAATACCGAGGTCTTCGCAATATTCTTTGAATGCAACACTTGTAAATTGAGTTCTGTTATCAATTATGACTTTGTTTGGAACTCCAAATCTGCATATAATGGACTTCAAGAACTTGATTGCTGATTGTTTATTGATTGTTACTACTGGAGTTGCTTCCGCTCGCTTGGTAAACTTGTCGATGGCGACATATAGGAACCTGTAATCTCCGACGGCTTTTGGGAAAGGTCCCAAGATATCCATGCCCCACAGAGTGAATGGCCATGTAGGAGGTATCATTTGCAGTGATTGAGCCGGTGTGTGAATCTGTTTTGCATGGAAATGACATGCTTCACATTTCTTCACTAGCTCAACCGCATCCTGAAGTGCTGTAGGCCAGTAAAAGCCATGTCGGAAGGCTTTACCGACCAATGTGCGAGAAGATGTGTGGTTCCCACACTCGCCTCAATGGATTTCCGCGAGGATATCGTGACCTTCTTCCCTTTTAATGCACCACATTAGGATGCTATTGGCACCGCGTCGGTAGAGATCCCCTTCTACCAACGTGTATCTTTTAGCCAATCTGACAATCTGGTAAGCGGATACACTGTCTTCAGGAAGGATATTGTCTTTCAAGTAGCTCTGGATCTCCGAGATCCATGCATCGGAGCTAACTTGAGCTTCTGAGTCTTGCGTGCTGGGTTGCTCGGAGCTTCTGGCAGCACCTACGACCCTTGGTAAACGCCATGGTAACAGGGCCACCGAGACCGCCAGCTTCGAGGTGCTGGTCTCGCCCTCTTCGCTCAGTTTGGCAGGCTGAGCTGTTGGTTTTGATAACCTCCAGACAAAGATTCCATTAGGAGCCAGAGCTCCGGTTGAGGCTTTCGTCAAAATTTCATCGACTTCGGAGTTATGAAGGTGCTGAACATGATGGAGATCCAGGACTTCTAAGTCCTTTTAAAGCCTCTGTACTTCATGGAGGTAAGCAACTAATTGAGAATGGTTGCAGGAGCATTCTCCTTTCACTTGTTTGATGATAAGTTGCGAATCTCCCTTTACCAACAATTGTTTTACACCATAAGATAGTGCCACTTTGAGTCCATAGATGAGGGCTTAATACTCCGCCATATTGTTGGTTGTCTTGAAATCAAGGTGTACCATGTACTTGATCTTCTCTCCGATCGGAGCTAGTAAAAGGATTCCAGCTCCAACCCTCTGCTTCTGCATGGAACCATCGAAGTAGAGGGTCCAATGAGGCTCAGTGAATACCAAAGCTTTGAGCTCTGACTTCTGCTCGCTGTGGCCCAGGGTCCAGGGTTTGATGGAGAGGGAGTCCATTCTGCCACAAAGTCAGCCAAGGCTTGACTTTTAATTGCTTGTCTTGACATGAATTCTAGATCGAATTCTGCCAGCTCCACTGTCCACTTTGCAATATTCCCAGTAGAATTAGGGTTTTGCAAAATTGCACATAGTGGAAAAGAAGTTACCACTGATATTTTGTGGGCTTGGAAGTAATGATGAAGCTTTCTTGAGGCGATAAGAACTGTGTAAAGCAGTTTATGCACCTCAATGTATCTTGTCTTGGCGTCGTGGAATACTTCACTAATGAAGTACACTGGGCGTTGGACTGTCCGGACCCTCTCGGAGGGGCCCGAAGCTTCCTCCTCATCAACCCGGACCCTCCCGGAGGGGTCCGGACCTTCGTCTAAAATTTCCTGGTCCCTGCCGAAGGAACCCGAAGCTTCTTCTGGAATGACCCGGTCCCTCTCTGAGGGGCCTCGATCTTCTTGTCCAGTAGCAGTTACTCCTTCGTTTGAAGGAGGTTGATCCTCTAGCATCTCGCCTTGAGGATTCATGTCTGAGGGTTGGTACCCAGACTCATCTTCAGGTAGCTTCGGACCCTCATGAAGGGGTCTAGACTCCTGAATTGGGAATGGCTCTGTCTTTCCGTGACTAGGACCATATTGACAACCTTTGTAGTTGCCAAAATGTAAAGGAGTAAAGGCTCACCAGGGTTCGGAGCTACCAGGATTGATAGTGTGGTGAGGAGCTGCTTCAACTCTTGAAACGCCTTTTCTGCTTCTTTAGACCAATGAAATGGTCCGGACTTCCTCAAGAGTTTGAAGAACGGTAGCGCCCGTTCTGCCAGTCTTGATATAAACCGACTGAGCGCAGCTAGACATCCAATCAACTTTTGGACATCTTTAATGCGGGCTGGGGGCCAAATTTCTTCTATAGCCTTGATCTTTGCCGGATTTGCTTTGATTCCTCGATGAGTCACCAAGAAACCCAAAAGATTCCCGAAGCTAACCCCGAAGACATAATTGTCCGGGTTCAGCTTGGTGCGCGTGGTGGGCAGCTTGTCGAAGACGACTTGTAAGTTGTCAAGTAGTGACTCCTTGTTTTTGATCTCCACGACGATGTCATCAATATACACCTCCACCAAGTCCCTAAATAGCTCTCCAAATGTTTTGTACATGGCTCGCACAAATGTTGAAGCATCATTTTTAAGACCAAATGGCATGGTTGTATAACAATACAATCCATCTACTGTTATGAGGGCAGTATGCTCTTCATATTCCTTAGACATTTGTATTTGATGATATCCAGAATATGCAGCTAGGAAACACAGTAGTTCACACCCGAAGATGGAATCCACTATCTGATCTATTCTAGGTAGTGGAAATAGATCTTTTGGACATGCCTTATTTAAGGTGGTGTAGTCGATACACATCCGAAGCTTCCCACCGGCCTTGGGTACAACAACTGGGTTTGCTAGCCGTTTTGGATGGAAGACTTCCCGGATGAATCCAGCTTTGAGCAACTTCTTGATTTCCTATTGGATGAAGTTTTGCCGCTCAATTGATTGCTTCCGGGGCTTCTGATGTACAAGTTGTGCGTCTGGGTAAATCTTTAGATTGTGCTCAATCACCTCCCTAGGGATCCCAGGCATTTGTTACGGTTGTCAGGCAAACACGTCGACGTTAGCCCAAAGGAAAGTGATGAGCGCGAGTTCCTATTTATTGTTCAGACCTCCCGATATATGGGTAGTCTGAGTAGCATCGGAACCAATTTGGACGAATTTGACAGGAATGTCGGTGTCGCCGCTTGGTTGCACTCGAGGTGCGGAGTTAGAGCCTTTGTGGCGAATGCTTGGAGGATTCACAGCTGGCTCCTTACTGGATGCTTCCTCTTGTGCTGTGGTAAGCGCATAGAGTTCTTCCAGTGCAGTGACTCCTGCAGTACGATCTCTGCAGATCCGAAGAACGCCCGTAGGTGTTGGCATTTTCAACACCAAATAACCATAATGGGCAACATCCATAAACTTGTATAAAGCTGGCCTACCAAAAATGGCATTGAAGGGCAAACTAATCTGCGCAACGTCAAAAACCAGTTTCTCGGTTCTGTAGTTCTCCCGGGTCCTGAAGGTCACTGGGAGTGTAATAGAACCAAGAAGTGTAATGGTTCCCGGACCTACTCCGGAGAAAGGTTGGGATGGGCGAAGGTCCGAAGGCCGGAGCTGAAGCTTAACGAAAGCCTCGAAGCTTATGAGGTTTAGCTCGGAACCTCCGTCCATCATTACATGGTGGATTTGAATATTGTTAATGGTGGGTGACACCATCAACGGGAGTTGACCAGCCCCGATCATGTTTTGGGGGCAGTCTGAAGCATCAAAAATGATGGGTATATCAATCCACTTCTGATGTGGTTCTGCCTTAGCAGCAGGAGCTACCATGGCCATGTCCTGCCGCATTGTCTTGAGGATGCGACGAGAGGTGATGTCCCAAGAACCACCATAGATGGTGTTTAAGGTTTTCCGACGTTCGTTGTTGGAGGCATCGGAGTCGTCGTCGATAGTGCTGTAGACGACTTTCAAGACCTTTTTAGGGTCCTGGAAACCTAGCTCCTCTTCAGTCGAAGCTTCATCTACTTTTTGTTTTCCTTCCCTTTGACGGAAAGGAGCTTCTTACCGGCGCTTGTTGTAGCGCTTGGCAAGGTTCTGGACCTCCCGACACTCTTCCAAGCTATGTCAATTTGTCTTATGGATTGGACACCATGCTTTGAAATTGTTGCCGTCCTCTGATGAAGGACGAGGTTGCTTCTCGGGGCGTGCCCCCCGGCTTCCGGGGGCTACAGCAGCAGCAGCTGGAGTGCCGGCCGACGACTTCAGTTTTGGAGGACTTCTGGTTGACCTCCGAAGCCAGCTTGGAGTGCATTTCATGGCCCTCCGCAGCTCTAGCGCATTTGTCGGCTAAGCTGTAGAGTTCCGTGACGCTGGTAACTTCTTTAATAGCCAGCTTCTCTAACATCTTCTTATCTCGAACACCCTGTCTGAATGCAACGATAACAGAAGAGCTCGAGATAGATGGAATGGCATTTAGTACCTGAGAGAATCGCTGGATGAAGGACCGTAGCGACTCCCCCGATGTTTGCTTTACAGCAAAAAAGTCCAATTCAGTGTCGGGTCGGGTATAGGAGCTCCCGAAGTTGGCGGTGAATTGCTGGCATAGTTCCGCCCAACTATTAATGGAGTCGGGTGGAAGACTCATGAACCAGGACCTTGCAGTCCTGGTTAAGGCCACCAGGAAGTAATTAGTCATTACAACTTCATCACCTCCCGCTGCCAATATGGCAGTTGAGTAGATTTGAAGAAATTCGGCGGGGTTGACTGTCCCGTTGAATTTTTCTGGCAAGTGAGGTCGGAACTTTTGTGGCCACCTCACCATACGTAAATGCATGGCCAGGGCAGAACAACCTCCTCCTATTCCTTGAGGATCAGGGTTGTCCCAAGCCTCTCGCCTTTCGCGAGCACGCTCGATGTGGACTCGACCATTTTGTTGCAGGTAATGGCGATCCAGTTCTGACCGCAAGTCATGAGTCGGGATCCTGGTGATGGTATGGGTGCGTCGCGCCCCGGGGGGCAACGAAGTCACCTGTTGGGAGGCAACACGCCTCCTTTGTTGAGAGACTTGTGGACCAAGCCGACCAAACATGGTCCTTTGTTGTGAATGTGCTCGCCCCGAAGGAGGAGGACCTTGGTTGCTGATGCCTACAGCCGCAGCTGTGACCAGATGATCGACATTAGCTCTTCACTGCTCCATAGCACCATGGGGTGCACCTGGAGGTGGTGGATGTTGTAGAAGAGCTCGTGTAGCAATGAGTGCGTGCTCGGGGTTGTTGTTTGCCGATGTAGTGATCGACGCAGATGCCCCATCTTGTTGATCGGCATTGTTTGCCGGAACAGATGGTGCTAAAGTGTCTGCCGGAGCATTGGCACCTGCTGGCTAATGAACGTTGGAGGGGTTGCCTCCAGCAGGTTGTTCAACATGATTGCCGTTGGATGATCCAGCAGCTGAATTCACCATCTTGTGATCTCGGGAGAACTACGCCCCTTCCTGGCGTGCCAAATGTCGAAGTGTTGAATACGACACTTCCCCCGGACCCGCTGAGAAGCAGCCCGCGGAGGTTCTTTTGTGGTTGGGGCACATAGAGATCAATATCAAGATGGTGACCTCAGAGATTTACTTGGTTCGGGCCGCCTGAGCGTAACATCCTACTCCACGGGGTTTGTGTAATTGTATTGAGCGAGTGAGTTCGCTAAGGTCAGGTTCCAATAGCCTGGATCAGAATCAGCTCCTCCTTTTGTGTTCGTGCGGTGTAGCCCTTTTATAGTTCTAAGGACTGACTGTTACAAAGCTGGCCTGGCCCGACATGTGGCCCTGGCGTGCTTAATGACCTAATACACTGTCTAAAGAGTATTAAGTACAGTTAATAGTGTGGTAACGTGCCTTCATGGCAGCGTTACCCCTATTAACGGTGCACTGATCGTGTGTCATTAATATGGCATTAATGACACATTATCAGACCTTGTAACTGCCGCTTTAACCATCCTTGAATGTCTGTAATGGTCGTGGTCGGCTTGTATTCCTGTTGGTGGTGAAGGTCCGAAGGCTTCACACGTGGCAGATCCGAAGCTTTCCTTTGCGGGAGGGTAGGTCCGGGGTTGTTGTACACGTGTCGGTACTGGAGCTCCTCTCTGACGGGGGATAGGTCCAGGACGGTTGTACACGTGTAGTCGCCGGAGCTTCCCTTGGTCGGGAGTTTTGTTCTAGGCTTATTTTACACGTGTTAACCCGAGAGCCAACCATGTGAGGGGAGCGGGTCCGGTGCTACGTGACATGTGGGACTTGCAAAGGGCTTCAAATCTGACGGGTGGAACTCTCTTGCACTTGTTGCGGTATCGTGGAGTACTCGGTACGTAGGATACCGACAAGGTTTGTGGCCGGATGTGTGTAGTTGAGGTTGTAAACCTGTTTAGAAGAGAAAGTTCTTGCTTCCCTTGCTGTATGCGTTCAATTATATCTTCTACCATGTCTAGTTCACTTATCGCTTGTACTGACATTGATGTGAAGAAGTTTCTCTACACCTCCTGATCTTGGATATATTGTTGAACCGAGCAGGTCTGTTGTTTTGAAAAGAAGTAGAGGTGTGCAAGCATTACCTTAAGTTGATGTCCATCCCATTGGTCTTCTCAGAGCAACACCGTGTCTCCCAGACCCACTCGAATTTCATGATCCTTGTAACGATTCCATAGGACGATAACATCCCTCCACCAGAAGTATCTCTTGTTTGTTAATTTGTGTGGATGCATGCCATCAGTGCAATATGTACGAAGAATGAGCTGAACCCATGGAATTTCTCTCTTCTTATAGATCTTATCCAAGAATGAGCTAAATCCATATAGGTATGGAGGAGATAAGTGAGTCTACTAGGATGCACCTTCCAGCCATAGACAAACATGATGATGTGGCATTGAATTCCTCTCAATTTTCTCTACCAGTGACTTAAAGAACCTTTGGCATATTGATGCTCATAGGGAGACCTAGATAGGTGAATGGGAAGGAGAACAGTCGACCCTCCATCATGCCTGTTTTGATGTTAGCCTCCTAGACTGTGAGATTTATATGTAGCAGGCAGGATTTGTGAAGGTCCACCTTAGGCCCTGTTGCCTTGCCGAATGTATGTAGACGATTTCTTAAGAAGAATATCTGTCTTTGTGATGCTCTTAGTGTGATAACCGTATCATCCGTATATTGAACTATTTGGAAGTCCATTTCTGACATATGATCCAGTGGTAGCATAAGAAGGCCCAAGTTCTTGGCTTGGTTGACAGTTTCTGAATTAAGTCTGCTGCAATAACAAATAGGAGTGGTGAGAGGGGGTCATCCTACCTAACCCCTCCCCAGAAGTAAATATATTTCCCTAGTACTCCATTAAGTAGCACTGTTGAAGTCGCGTGCTTAGTATGTCTTTTGTCTATCTTATCCATTGGTCGTCTGAGTCCAGATGTGTTAGCATCAGCAAAATGGCTTCATGTTCTGTAGTATCAAAGGCTTTTCAAAGTCCAGTTTCAGGATCACAATCGATATCTTGGAGATCTTACATTGGTGGATGACTCCATAGTTCCAAGCGTTGCAGTCTTGGATTATCGTGTGCTTGATAAAACCATACCGGTTTTTGTGAATCATGTTCAAGATCCGTGATTGCAATCTATCAGCCAGAAGTTTGCTGATGAGCTTTTCCCTAGAATTTGGCTGGGAGATATGCCTATAGTCGTTTGTCCTGATCAGATTGAGCACTTTTGGTATCACTGTGATAAGGAAGCTTTTGATGGGCTGCAGGCCTATTTGACCAACCAAAGTTGTTGTACACTTGGTAGATATCTTGTTTGACCAAATTTGTAACACCCTCATTTTTCATGCATCATGCATTGCATATGTTCATATACATATTTAACATTAATCAACATAAAAAGGAATGAGTTTAAAATGAATTTAAAGCAAAACCACACTCAAAAGTTCTGATAAGTTTGGACTAGTCCGTTTTTAGTGTGGACTAATCCGATTTCTCTCTGACCTCCTCCGGACATGTCCATTTTTGCTGCGAACTAGTCCGTTTTTCTCTCTGTACCGTTTTCGGACTTGTCCAGTCCATTGCAGACTGGTCCGGTCATCCCAACCTTGGAAATTTTGCTAAGTCTTCGGACTTGTCCGGACTTGTCTGTTTTCCGTCGGACTTGTCTGTTTTCCTCTCTGACTAAGTTCGGACTTGTCCGATATAGTCCGGACTTATCCGTTTTCTTCTCTGACTAATATCAGACTAGTTCGGCCTTTCGCGGACTTGTTCGGTGATCATGATTCCGAGTTGATCTTTTATTCCACGACATGTTTTTGGGTTTTACCTTAAGTGGCCTAAGGACGTCGTGTCTAACTTATTTGAAGCCCATGTGGGACCCCACACCGGCCTCCACCCTCTCTAAAACCGAACTCCATTGAAACCCTAGCCCTCCACCCTATATAAACAACCCAACGCCCCCACCCTTTTACCTCTTTGCCTCTATTGAAAGACCACCCAAACCCTAGCTCGTGGTTAGCCGCCGCCAAGGAGGGAGAAGGAGATCCAGAGCAAGAAGAAGAAGAAGAAGAGGAGGAAACGAAATAAGATCAAGAGGCCAAGATCTCTATCAACCTTCCGTTCTTCATCAACAATTCACCATCAAGTTCTCTTCATCAACCCTACATTGGCAAGATCCAAGTGTTGCCTCCAAAAGCCTTGATTCATTGGAGTTCCAAACACCTGGTATACCTTCTACTTCCTCTTTCTCGTGTGAATTCAACCCCGTTTCTTCAAATTCACATCGATCTAGAAAACCCTAGTTCGCTGGTTCTGCGAAGGGCGGACTAGTTCGACCCTACAACGGACTAGTACGGTTTGGCTATCTGTTTCCTACTGAATTAAATCTAAATTGATTCGAATCAATTCCAAAACTGTGTAAACTTGTTAATAACCATTGTAAATGATTGGTGAACATTATTAACAACTCATTGAAAGTTGCCTAGAGGGGGGGTGAATAGGCTAATCAACCTGAAATGACTTAATAAAACGATATTAATACACAGGGGGCGGACTAGTCCAATCCACCTACAGGGGAAAACCTAAAAAGGGTTTCTAACAGGTTTTAGTCCAATTCTTGTGATGCAAAGTTTGTTAGAATAACTTAGTGAGCCTTAATAAGGTATATGGCAAGTATGAAGCTAAAGATCATAATGAAGCAAAGGTGATGAGCAAAACCGGTAAAGCTAACCCTAGAAGCAATATGTGATGAATGAAAGTTAAGAACACAAGTGACATGAGGATTTTATCCCGAGGTTCGATCCCACACAAGGAATCTACGTCCCCGTTGAGGAGTCCACAAAGGACCGAGTTCAACAACCCTTCCCTCACCAAGTTTACCGCACGGACCTAACTTGGTTCTCCACTATCACAAAGAATGAATACAAGATTCATTGGGGCTTCTCACAATCTGAGGCTCCCACCACAAATACAATCACGAATCACAAAGATTGACTCAAGCCACAGATCACAAAGATTCACAAAGTGCAAGAGATCAAACCGATAGCCAAAGAGCGGTGTTCTTCCTCTTCTTCACCTCACTAAACCCTAATCCACACAAGAATTAGTTTTAGAGGGAATGTTGGCAAGAAGGAGGCTTTTGGAGGCTCAAGGTTGCTGTGGCGGCGCTAGGGTTTCAATTTGCTCAAGAGTTGGTTCAAATGAACCAAGGGGTCCTCTATTTATAGAGGTCCCAAGCCCATACTATTGACTTCAGCAGATGGGTGGACTAGTCCGGCCTACAGCCCGGACTAGTCTGGCCTAGGGGACCACTAACGCCCCTGACAATTGTCGCACTGCGCGGCAATCATCACACTACCCGCCAAACTTCAAATTCAAACGGTCACTCCAACAACGAACTAGTCCGGCCCCTACCGGACTAGTCCGATCTCACACAGAACCTTTTGTTCCGTGTGAAAATGGACTAGTCTAAAGACCACAAACTAGTCCGGCCTTTTCAGACTTAGTCTCTGAAACACCGTCTCCTCTCAAACCCGGACTAGTCTGGCCCCCAGGGCGGACTAGTCCGATCTCAGTCAGGACCTCTTGGTCCGGACTAAAACGGACAAGTCCGTGGTTTTGGGACTTAGTCCCCAAAACACCGGACTAGTCCGTCCCAATACGGACTAGTCCGATCTCAGTCAGACCCTTCTGGTCCGGCCAAAAACGGACTTGGCCGGCCAGGGGCGGACTAGTCCGGCCACCTGCACGGACTAGTCCGGCCCTACTGCCAGACTTCTTCCAACTCTTTTCTCTCAATAGGTTTGACCTCTAAACCGCTTTGAGCTACCAATTTGATCTCAATGCACTTTACACACACATCCTCACACAAATTTGGCTAGTCTAAACTCGACACACTAGAAACTCTAGTTTCTCCTTTTCGAGTTGACATCGCCATTTCCACCTTTTTCCTTTTTGAGGGATTGTGCTTCCACTTAGTCCACACCTGTACTTAAGATCACTGAGCTCATTAGCCACTTAATTGTCGTCATCAATCATCCAAAACCCACGGGGATCCTAGATGCACTTTCAATCTCCCCCTTTTGGTGATTGATGACAACACATTAAGTCTTCATATAAGATAGTACAAATTTGTGGTTTTCATAACGTGCGGGTGTATGAGTGACTCCCCCTCAATGAATGCATCATAAAAGAGAGATTGAGGAAGTCCTTCATACATGCACACGTTATGGTGGAGTGCCTACGTGTTGTGCTCAACAATTTGTGATAAGACATAATAAGCATTAATATGATCAAAAGATAGACATTCAAAGCATCATATTGACATTAAACATTCAAAACATAGTCTTGCACAAATTTAAACATTTGACATAACATAGATATTACAATAAGGAGTGCAACATGTCCATGGATCCAAAAATAAGAACTAAACTCGACTCTCCACACCTAGATACCCTTGCCCCAACCTTTCTAACTCTCCCTCAATGTGACTATCTCTCCCGACTGACTCCCAACTATCTCTCCCCCTTTGGCATCAAGACACCAAAAAGGGAAAAGAAGAAGGGAAACACGACCTCAAAGTCTAGTCGTCGTCTTCCTCGTCATCGTCGTCGTCGCGGGAGTCGCTCTCCGTGGCCTCCGGGTCCTCATGATCCTCATCGTCATCGTCGTCACCGGAGGCACGAGCCGAAGGAGCTGCCCAGGAAGAGCTTCCGTCCTCTTGGAGCTGGGCGAGCTCGTCGGCGGTGAAGTTGGGGAAAGGAGTGATCTCCCCGTCGCTCACCTCCAGAGAAGACATAGGGACCTCCAGCTTGTCGCACACCGCCTTAAGATACTTTTCTTGGCGCTTGTGTGCCCTCTAAGCCCGGATCTCTTGCTTCCGGCAGGAAGTGAAGATCGCCTTGAAGCACTTGAAGAAAGCGCTCATCGACTGAGGCGGAGGCGGGGAAGGAGGCGCCACAGGGCAAGATGGAGGATCTGCGTTCTTCCGGCGTGGGGGAGCTGGCACATTCGGGGGCTGCTGAGGACGAAGCGGGCGATGCGACACGTCCTTGACAAAGGACAAGCCCGACACCTTCTCTATGAGGCACATAATGTAGGGGGCATACCCGCAAGCACGGTTGGGGGTATGCGAGATGTTGAAGATATCGTCGAAGATGTAATCGACGAGGTTGAATTTCTCCTCCCCATCAACAAGAAGTAGCAAGTGCCTCAGGTTTCCTTGAATCACCCCAGCATCACCATACTTTGGTGCTATTGCCCTTTTGAGGATCCTGTTCATGATGCTGTAGAAGGGCTTGATGTTGCGAGCATGTCCGACACTATATTGGACATGACTGGGGTACATATAGGCCAGCTCGTCACGGTCCACGGCCTTGAGGTTAGAGATGATGATCTCATGATCCAGATGTGCCTCAAGCCCTAGAATCTTGGCAAACTCTACAAAAGTGACTGAGTATTGCTCGCCATGTGTCATCCATATGATCCTCCTGTCACCTGAGGTGGTGAAGTAGATAGTGGAGTAGAACTGCAGGATCACTTCGACGTTCCAGTCATACTTGAATCCCATGATCTCCTTGAGTTCATGGCGTTCAGCAGCTTCAATGACGGCGTCAAATGCAAAGTGTTGCTTCTTGGCCATGTACTCCCAGTCTACCCACTGTGCTTCAATCACAAACTTCTTCATGCCTTGGTAGACTAGACGATAGTAATCACAATGAAAGTCGCACCAAAACCGAGGGTCGGCGGTGCTCCTTTCAAACTTGTACACCTTGTCCGTCCGGAGCCTTCTTGCTTTCTCAGCTCCCTTTCCATGAAAGATATTTGCAGCTATGTCACGCTGCCTGTTGGTATTCCTCTCGGGAGTGTGCACTTCCAGGGGACCAATCAGTTTGGCTTTCCCCTTCTCCTTGATAGCAATGCCCTTGGCCTTCACAGCCGAGGACTTCACCGAGGGATTCTTTTTCTTTGGCTCAGCAGGAGCCGGGGCCTTGCCCTTCTTTGGATCTCGTTCGATCCGCCGTTCAGCAATGTCTTCTTGGGCTGGTTCCTTGCCCTTGTTCTTCTCTCCAAGTGTCACAAGTCTCTTCCTCTTGGAGACTTGTGCAGCAGCAGCCTGAGAGTTATGAGCCTCTCGCTCCTCTCTCTTCTTTTTCTGGAGATCCTTCCGTGACTCCTCAATGGCCCGAGCCATTGCTTCATCCTCGTCGTAGGCCAATGCGGTGGCCTTGGCTTGTTGCTTCTTCATCGCCTGCGCTCTTTCATGCTGCTCGAGAAACTTCTCCGCAGCCTCAACTTTGGCTCTTGCTCGTTCTTCGGCGAGACGAAGTTGCTCCGCCTCCCACTCGGGGTCAGTGGGGGGAGAAGTGGAACGGCGAGGAGCGGCCATTTTAGCTGAAAGGAATAGAGTCCATAATATAGAAGGTCAAGGAGTTGGAATAATGCGAAAGAATTCACGAAAAGCAGCCAAAGTGTGAGTTTGACCTGTGCAGACCGGACTTGTCCGCTCTAGGGGCGGACTAGTCCGGGTTGCACAGGATAAACCCTAACTCTAACGGTCTTTCGAGAAATTTGGAATCAAGTCGCAATACTCCTAGGTTATGATCACAAGGTCACTAGAAACAACTTTAATGAAGAGGCATCTACCAAAAACTTAATGAATTAAGAATGAGGCTAGTTTTTGAAAAAGGAGAAATGCCTCTTCAAATCTTGAAAAATTGACTAGATCGGGGAGGGATCGCGTCGAGGATGTTTGGGAAAGGTCTCCCTTGCCTCCAAGGAGTCCAATGCATGGATTAGAATCAGTTTTTGGTGGTTGGAATTGAAAATCGTCGAAAGGGGACGGTTTCGCGCGCGTGGGAGAGAGAGAAAGCTAGATGAGGAAGTGGAGGGGTTGGCCGCTTCCTGGGAGTTTTAAGTCCCCAGGGGCCGGACTAGTCCGGTAGAGGAGGCAGACTAGTCCGTCAGCGGACCATACCCGGACCAGTCCGGATCCGGACTTGTCCGGCCATAGGGCGGACTAGTCCGGTCCTAGGAGGCTGAAAACATATATATTTGAATTTTAGCCACTATAAATTATCCTTTTGGACATATTTCACAACAAAACATTGTGAATATGGTTAGTAAGCAATCAACATTCAAACTATGACCATAACTCACAAAGTCACTAGTTTTTCAAATATTTTGGAGAAAATTGAGATAGAGATGAATTTTTCAACCACATGCATTCTTTTGAATAAGGCAAAAGTAAACATTCAGATGTGCATGTTTCAAGCCACATTTCGAGAATCTAAGATATTGAGCTCACTCCTAAGCTCACAAAATCACTTCTCATCTAGGGGCTTGGTGAATATGTCGGCTAGTTGGTTTTCGGTTCTCACATGTGAAATCACTATATCCCCCTTTAAGGACTGATCTCTCAAGAAGTGGTGTCTAATGTCTATATGTTTGGTCCTTGAATGCTCAACTGGATTATGGGCTATTTTGATGGCGCTGTCATTGTCACATAGGAGAGGAATATGGCACAAATTTATACCATAATCCCTTAGAGTTTGTCTCATCCAAAGAAGTTGTGCACAACAACTTCCGGCTGCGACGTACTCCGCTTCAGCTGTGGAAAGAGCAATGGAATTTTGTTTCTTAGAGGACCAAGACACTAATGATCTACCCAAGAATTGGCATGTCCTGGATGTGCTCTTTCTATCAACTTTGCACCCCGCATAATCCGCATCGGAATAACCAATGAGGTTGAACTTGGATCCTTTGGGGTACCAAAGTCCTAGGCTAGGTGTGTGAACTAGATATCTAAAAATTCTCTTCACGGTGGTCAAATGACACACCTTTGGTGGAGCTTGAAACCGTGCACACATACACATACTAAGCATAATATCCGGTCTAGATGCACAAAGATATAACAAGGAGCCAATCATGGAATGATATACCTTTTGGTCCACACTTGGACCATCTTCGTTGAGGTCTAGGTGTCCATTTGTTGCCATAGGAGTCTTAATGGGTTTGGCCTTGTCCATGTCAAACTTCTTCAATATGTCTTGAGTGTACTTGGTTTGACTTATGAACGTGCCTTCTTTGAGTTGCTTGACTTGGAAACCTAAAAATAACTTCAACTCCCCCATCATGGACATCTCAAATCTTTCCGCCATAATCTTAGAAAACTCATCACAAAACACTTTGTTAGTAGAACAAAATATAATGTCATCAACATATATTTGGCACACAAAAAGATCATCATTGAAGTGCTTTGCAAATAGAGTGTAATCAGATTTTCCTGTTTTAAAACCATTTTCAATTAGAAAGTCTCTAAGACACTCATACCAAGCTCTAGGAGCTTGTTTGAGGCCATAGAGAGCCTTACGCAATTTGAATACATGGTTTGGGAATTCTTGTTCTTCGAACCCGGTGGTTGCTCCACATATACTTCCCCCTTGATTGGGCCATTTAGGAACACACTCTTGACGTCCATTTGATAGAGCTTAAAATCATGGTGAGTGGCAAAGGCAAGTAATATTCGAATTGACTCTAACCTAGTTACGGGAGCAAAGGTTTCATCAAAACCCAAACCTTCGACTTGTGAGTACCCCTTGGCCACAAGTCGTGCCTTGTTCCTTGTCACAACACCATGTTCATCTTGCTTGTTGCGGAACACCCACTTGGTGCCCACAACATTTGCTTGTGGATGCTTGACAAGCTCCCAAACTTTGTTCCTCTCGAAGTTGTTAAGCTCCTCTTGCATGGCCACCACCCAATCTGGGTCTCTCAAGGCATCTTCAACCCTATGGGGCTCCAAAGAAGAGACAAAGAAGTAATGTTCACAAAAGTTTGCAACACGAGAACGAGTGATTACACCTTTTGTAATGTCTCCTCGTATGTTGTCAACGGGGTGATCCTGTTGAACACTTTGATGTACACGAGGATGTGGAGATTGAGCTCTTGAGTCATCATTGTCTTCTTCTTCTTCTTGATCTCCCCCTTGATGAATGCCTCCCCCTTGACTTTCGTCTTCTTGGTCATTTTGAGGTCCCACTTGACCGTCGTCAACTTGATTGCGTGGGGGATTACTTGCATCATCTTGTTGTTGGTCACTTGAGCATTGAGGTTGTTCTTGTGGTCGAACATCTCCAAGTGCCATTCTTCTAAGTGCTTCTTGTGGAGAGTCTTCTTGATCTAGCACACTTTGATCAACTTGCTCCACTTGGGAGCCATTAGTTTCATCAAACACCACGTCGCGTGCTATTTCAACAATTCCGGAGGTTTTGTTGAAGACACAGTAGGTGTGGGTGTTTGAGTCATAGCCAAGCAAGAAACCCTCATCGGACTTTGAAGCAAACTTCGAAGTCCTAGGCTTCTTGTTGAGAATATAACACTTGCTCCCAAAAACACAAAAATAAGAGATATAAGTCCTAGGCTTCTTACCAACTAGAAGCTCATAGGGAGTCTTCTTGAGGAGGCGGTGGAGGTATAATCGGTTGACGGCGTGGCAAGCGGTGTTAACCACCTTCGCTCAAAACCGATCCGATGTCTCGTACTCATCAAGCATTGTCCTTGACATCTTGATGAGTGTTCTATTCTTCCGTTCTGCCACCCCATTTTGTTGAGGGGAGTATGGAGCTGAAAATTCATGCTTGATGCCCTCCTCATCCAAGAATCCTTCCACTTGAGTGTTCTTGAACTCGGTGCCGTTGTCACTTCTTATGGCTTTGATTCTTGAGGCGAACTCATTTTGAGCTCTCCTCAAGAACCTCTTGAGGACACCATGGGTTTCACCCTTATCATGCAAGAAAAACACTCAAGTGAAACGAGAAAAGTCATCAACAATAACAAGACCATATTTGTTACCGCCAATGCTTATGTAGGTTATTGGCCCGAAAAGGTCCATGTGTAGCAGCTCCAACGGTCTTGTTGTCGTCATGATGTTCTTGGAGGGGTGTTGAGCTCCCACTTGCTTCCCCGCTTGGCAAGCACTACATGACCTGTCTTTTTTGAAGACAACATTCTTCAAGCCATGGATGTGCTCGCCCTTAAGAAGCTTTTGTAAGTTCCTCATGCCAACATGGGCCAGCCGTCTATGCCAAAGCCATCCCATGTTGGTTTTCGCCATTAAGCATGTGTCAATTTGAGCTTTATCCGAGGCAAAGTCCACAAGATAAAGCTTTCCCTTGAGCACACCCTTAAAGGCGATTGAGTTGTCACTTCTTCTAAGGACGCTCACACCCTCATTAGCGAAAACACAATTATAACCCTTGTCACATAGTTGTGATATGGACAAGAGATTATAGTCTAAAGAATCAATGTGTAGAACGCTAGAAAGAGTGTGTTGAGGGGAGATGACAATCTTACCGGAGCCAAGGATTTTTCCTCGGCTATTGTCTCCAAAGAGGATTCCTTCATTTGGATCATCATGTTCTTCATACTCCTCAAACATCGTCCTCTCTCCGGTCATGTGGTTTGTGCACCCACTATCGAGCACCCATTTGGATCCACCAGAGGAGTATGCCTACAAAACAAGATTATGCCTTCCTTTTAGGTACCCAAGCGGAGTTGGGTCCTTTGATGTTAGTGGTAAGGCATTTGGGCACCCACACGCAAGGCTTGGGGTTCTTGCGGAGTGGCCCAACATATCTAGTATATGCTTTGCCATATTTGTTCCTCATCACAACATATGATGCATCAAAATCATGAAATAGAGGATGCGCTTCAGTTTTAGGCATGTAAGTGCTAGTTGAGGTGTTCTTCACAATTTTAGTTGGAGATGAGCTTCCTTTGACAAAGACAATCAAGTCTTTGCCATACTTGAAGGTTTTGGCATTTTGCCTTCCACCTTTAGTATAACCAAGACCATCCTTGACATTGGGAGGTCTTGTGTTGGTGTATGCACTTCGTGCATATGCCACCTTCTCTTTGTCAAAGATGCCACCCTTAGGTGCTTGCTTGTCTTGAGTCAACGTAATCTCATCCTTTAATTTAAGAATCAAGTTAGAACATTTGCAAGTTGATATTGCTTTGGATGCAACTTTTGAGGAGGATGAGCTTGTGGAGGAAGAGGCTACATTAGTCTTAAGGGACTTAACTTGAGTCTCAAGGATCTGTTAACTTTTGTCAAGTTGCCAAGTTCTTCCTTGAGCTCAATAGTTGTCTCCTCAAGACTTGAGCATGTTTTCTTGCTTAGAGCAAGTTCATGCTCTAATGCCTTGCTCTTCTCTCTCTCAAGCTCAAGGAGCTCAATGAGCTCTTTACATCTTTCCTTTTCTTGGATAAGCAAGTCCTCTTGCTTATCTAAGAGCTCCTCCTTCTCAAATATCTCATCCGAAAGCAATTTCATTCTTCGCAATGTGCTCTTGCTTATATCCTTAAACATGTGTTCATTTTCACTAGCACTATCAAAATCATCATGGGAGGATATGGAAGAGGATGAGTTAGAATTTACCTTTCTTCTTCCCTGTTTTGCCATGAGGCAAGTTGGCTTATAGTCGTGGAGACTTGGGAAAAGCTTGCTTCGCTTGGAGCTCCTCTCGATGGCAATGGTTGCCATCTTCTCCTCATCTTCGGATGAGAAGGACTCATCGTTAGAGTTCCACTCCTTGCCTAAGTGAGCATGACCGGAGGGCCTCTTCTTCTTGTAGAACTTCTTCTCTTGTGGCTTGCCCTCCTTCTTCTTCTTGCCATCTTCATGTGGACAATCTACCATGAAGTGCCCGTACTCGCCACAATTGTAGCAAGCCCTCTTGTTTTTTGGGCCTTGCCTTTTCTTTGCCTTTGCCCTCATGCTTGTATCCTCCTTTTCTTCTCCTCATCATCCTCTTGAGGTTGTTGATGAAGAAGGCCTCTTCCTCATCGGTGTCAAGGCTCTCCTCATCATCTTTTGTTTGCTCTTTTGAGGAGCATGTTGCTTTGAGTGCAACATTCTTCATCTTCGAGGCGGTGAACCTTTGAAGGTCATTGTAGAAGAGCGCCTCCTTTTCCATGATCTCGTGATTGACGATCCTTCCAAGGACCTCCTCCGAGGTCATTTTGGCAAACCCCGGACTTTCTCGGATCATGGAGCAAAGAGAGACGTTCCTAGCATGAATGCCCGAATCATTCTCTTCACCACCTCGTGGTCCGTCCACTTGGTACAGCCGTAAGATCTACTCTTGTTGATGAGTATCTTTAGGCGGTTGTACATCTCTTGGGGAGATTCACCATCCATAATGGCAAACCTCCCGAGCTCTCCTTCAATGAGCTCAATCTTTGCTTCCTTGACGACTCGGTTGCCTTCATGAGCCGTCTTAAGAGTGTCCCAAATGTCTTTGGCCACCTCAAGTCCATCCACTCGGTTGAACTCATCTCTTGAGAGAGATGAGATGATCACTCCGGCCGCTTGGGCATTGCGGTGAAGGAGCACGACTTGCTCCGGAGTGATATCTTCTTCATTCTTAGGGATGTGCACCCCGGTCAACACAATTTGCCATAGTGAGGGATTGAGTGACACAAGGTGGATCTTCATGTTGTGCTTCCACATCCCGTAGTCGGTTCCATCGAATTGGGGAGGCTTCCCCAATGGGATGGAAAGGTAGTGGTTGTTGGAAACTAGGCGCTCATAGTTGTAGCCTTGTTGGTTGTAGTTGATTGTACCACACGATGTGGAGGTTGAGGTGTCAACTTTAGGAATCTTCAACTTCTCTCGAAGTTTCGCCTTGAGCTGGCGAACTTCTTTGTCATCTGTTGATTTGTCTTGATAGAAGAGAATCTCTTCTGGAGTTGCTTGGATCTCACTGGTAGAGACTTCTTCGTACCCCACTCCGGCTATCTTCTCTCCGAGTTGTTAGACTCTTTTGGGAGAGTCCTGCTCTGATACCAATTGAAAGTTGCCTAGAGGGGGGGGTGAATAGTCTAATCAACCTGAAATGACTTAATAAAATGAGATTAATACACAGGGGGCGGACTAGTCCGGTCCACCTACAGGGAAAAACCTAAAAAGGGTTTCTAACAAGTTTTTGTCCAATTCTTGTGATGAAAAGTTTGTTAGAATAACTTAGTGAGCCTTAATAAGGTATATGACAAGTATGAAGCTAAAGATCACAATGAAGCAAAGGTGATGAGCAAAACCGGTAAAGCTAACCCTAGAAGCAATATGTGATGAATGAAAGTTAAGAACACAAGTGACACGAGGATTTTATCCCGAGGTTCGATCCCACACAAGGAATCTACGTCCCCGTTGAGGAGTCCACAAAGGACCGGGTTCAACAATCCTTCCCTCACCAAGTTTACCGCACGGGCCTAACTTGGTTCTCCACTATCACAAAGAATGAATACAAGATTCGTTGGGGCTTCTCACAATCTGAGGATCCCACCACAAATACAATCATGAATCACAAAGATTGACTCAAGCCACAGATCACAAAGATTCACAAAGTGCAAGAGATTAAACTGAGAGCCAAAGAGTGGTGTTCTTCCTCTTCTTCACCTCACTAAACCCTAATCCACACAAGAATTAGTTTTAGAGGGAATGTAGGCAAGAACGAGGCTTTTGGAGGCTCAAGGTTGCTGTGGCGACGCTAGGGTTTCAATTTTCTCAAGAGTTAGTTCAAATGAACCCAGGGGTCCTCTATTTATAGAGGTCCCAAGCCCATACTGCTGACTTTAGCAGATGGGCGGACTAGTCCGGCCTACAGCCCAAACTAGTCCGGCCTAGGGGACCACTAACACCCCTGACAACTGTCGCACTGCGCAGCAATCGTCACACTACCCGCCAAACTTCAAATTCAAATGGTCACTTCAACAACGGGCTAGTCCAGCCCCTACCGGACTAGTCCGATCTCACACAAAACCTTTTGTTCCGTGTGAAAATGGACTAGTCTGAAGACCACGGACTAGTCCGGCACCATGGGCGGACTAGTCCGGCCTTCCCAGACTTAGTCTCTGAAACACTGTCTCCTCTCAAACCCAGACTAGTCCGCCCCCCAGGGCGGACTAGTCCGATCTCAGTCAGGACCTCTTGGTCCGGACTAAAACGGACAAGTCCGTGGTTTTGGGACTTAGTCCCCAAAACCCACTTCATGAATACCCGGACTAGTCAGTCCCAATACGGACTAGTCCGATCTCAGTCAGACCCTTCTGGTCCGGCCAAATACGGACTTGGCCGGCCAGGGGTGGACTAGTCCGGCCACCTGCACGGACTAGTCCGGCCCTACTGCCAGACTTCTTCTAACTCTTTTCTCTCAATAGGTTTGACCTCTAAACCACTTTGAGCTCCCAACTTGATCTCAATGCACTTTACACACACATCCTCACACAAATTTGGCTAGTCTAAACTCGACACACTAGAAACTCTAGTTTCTCCTTTTAGATTGACATCGCTGTTTCTATCTTTTTCCTTTTTGAGGGATTGTGCTTCCACTTAGTCCATACCTGTGCTTAAGATCACTGAGCTCATTAGCCACTTAATTGTTGTCATCAATCATCCAAAACCCACGGGGATCCTAGATGCACTTTCACTCATTAACTAGTTTTGCTTCGCATTTGCATTAATCATGCATGTCATGATATATTGAGTAATATATGTGCATTTATTAATTGTAATTCTTGTCTTGTATGTTCATCGCGCGGTTTGGATGGTTTTGCGCTAGAGAGTGTTGCGGAGGACCTCCAGCACCAAGAGTTTGAAGTCTTTGATCCCAATCAAGCCCAAGAGCAAGGCAAGTGTCCTTGAACATATTGATCCTGCTTTTAAATGTTTTGTTTGCAAAACTGCATTGCTTGTGTCAATTTGATGGGACTCCTATGATAGGAAGTTTACTAGCTTTGTTTAACCATCCTTGTCACCTGGAATACTTAGTAGGGAGTCGGGAAGGGCTTTTTACCTTTTGGTTTGCTCAACTTAATTGGGATGGGAAAACAACCAAATTACTATTATAAATTATTGAGATGATGGATAATGTATACTGATGAACATGGTTAATGGTAACATGGTAATGGGTGATGTAAGCAAGCATGATATGTGGATGGGTTGGATGTTATGGTGGTTTCACTTGCTTTAGATCTAAGGACCGGTTCGTGGAGCGACCATCGAGGATTTACAGTGCCACCACGAGGCCAAGTATGCGTGCGACATAGCTGATTAATTAGGGTATTGCTAGTATTGCGCGGATCATTTGGAACACCGGGGAAGGGGAGTCAGATTGGGTTTGGATTTGTGTCAGGACTCCCTGGGATCCGAATAGTGCAAGAGGGGGCCCTTGGTTGAAGATGTGCTCAGTTGGAGGCATCGCCACGGGTGAAACCTCAGTGGGTCAGTATATGCTAGTAATCCCTTTGTAAAGGCTATTTTGTGATCTCTTGGCCACACACCTAAGGAAGTGTAAGACGACATAATAGAGGTTCCAAAGTCATCGAAAGGTGATGAAATCATGAACACGTGGGTAAAGTGGTACAACCTCTACAGAGTGTCTTAAAAACTATCATGATAGCCGTGCTCTTGGTCACGAGCAACCTAAACCCTCACATGATTAGAGGGAAACTTGGGATTTGGGATGGTTTGGTTATGTTTAGGATTGGAATGGTTGGTACTGGTTATGGGATGATATTATGGTTTATGGCAATGGATATGGTTACTAGTAATGAGAAATCTGGTATATGGATGATGGTAATGAAATATGAACTGGTATTATGATAACTACATGGTTTATGATGGGTTTACTTCACATACATACAATATATTGCATTTCAAATGTTTTAATGTACTTTTCAGCACTTAGCCTTTATTATTGTTGTATTTGTATCAGCTACATGTCATACTTTCCACACTTACTGAGTACGACATGTACTCACCCTTCACCCTTGCAATTCCTTCATCAACAGTTGCAGGTCAGGATTGGGAGTATAACGTCGATAATGCAAAGTTCTAGGTCGTGTCTGCCGCCAGCTTGCCTGTGGTTTGATTGGAGCTGCGCCACCCTTTTTCTTAGCTGCATAGTTGCTTATTTAGTTTATTTCTGCTGCATTAGTTCGAACTTGTCATTATTAATCATTAGAGCTTGTATTCGAGAATATTATCAATTCTGTAACAAAAGTGCTTAATTAATCTTGTTCTGTGATAATTTTATGTATATCCTTTTGTGAATGCACTCGTGTATGTGTGTTGAATGTCCTATGCACACATATATGTTCACTTAGTTCATATTGGAAACCGGGTGTCACAAATTGGTATCAGAGACACAGGTTGACCGTAGGACGCAACCTAGATAGAATGGACACTTTAGAGCACATAGGGGCACTTAGGAATCAATGTGTTTTTGCTTGGTGTGCTGTTTGCTGTGTATTGCTGTTTGTGTGCTTAGTAGAGGATTTTGGGATGCTTTAGCATTGCCATGTCCACATAGGCTAGTATAGGTAGTTGCTTAGTTTCATATCCCTTGATGCATATAGTTGGGGATGTTTTTCTAAATTCTTCTCTCTTGCTTTTCTTCAGATGGTGAGGACTCGCAACCAGATGGATGCCAATGATGAGGAGGAGAACAATGGAGCACCTCAAAACAACAATGGACAAGGACATGCCCAGGGAGCTATCAACCTTGAGCAGCTATTGGCTATGCAAAACCAGCTCATGCAGACCATGATACAGACTATAGGATAGCTGTAGACTGGCAACAACAACAATCATACCCACATGCCACCGCCGCCACCCCCACTACCTCATAACCGGTTGGGAGAGTTTATGAGGACTAGGACACCAACCTTCGCTCAAGCTGCTGACCCTATGGATGCCGACGATTGGCTCAAGTCCATGGAGAAGAAACTTGCACTAGTCCAACTTGTTGGAGCAGCTGCCGATTGGTGGGACTCTTTATGCAATGCCCATGAGAACCATGAGAGGATTACTTGGGCTGAATTCAAGGAGAGCTTCCGTTCTCATTATGTGTCAGAAAGTGTTATGATCTTGAAGAGGCAAGAGTTTGAAAACTTGAGGCAAGGAAAATCGAGTGTGGGTTAATATATCAATAAGTTCACTCAACTCTCAAGGTATGCGCCTGAGGATGTGAGCCGGGACAGCCGGAAGCAATACTTGTTCATGAGAGGCTTGAACAATGAAATCCAAGTACAATTGCTGAATTGCGATTATGCCAACTTCCAGAAGCTAGTGGACAAGGCAATTGTGGTTGAGAACAAGGTCCGTGAGATGGAGCTATATAACAAGAGGAAGGCGCCATATCAGGGACATCGACAAGGAAGTAAAGTGCACCCTCGCTTTGCACCACCTAATGCGCCTTATTACAGCTCTTCTGCTCCTCTACAATGCCCTGAATATGCACCCGCGCCCAGCTCAGTTTGTGCAGCAACGCCCTATCATGCAAGCACCTAGGCCTCCAATGCCTTTTGCACCTCGTGCTAACTTTCTTGGTGCAAATGTTCAGAATCAAGTTTGTCCCAATAATTCTGGTGCAGTTAGGAAGTGCTATACATGTGGAGAAGCAGGACACTTTGCAATTCAATGTCCTAAGTCATGCCTTGGTCAAGGAAGCAATTCACCGAGACAAAACCCAAGACCCAATGGAGGACATCTGCAAGGGAACTGTGGATAGCAGATTTTTGCTCGTGGCAATGTGAACCATGTCTCTACAAAGGAAGATCAACAAACAGATGATGTGGTGATTGGTATGTTTCTCGCAAACTCCAACCTCACGACTATGTTATTTGATTCTGGAGCATCATATTCATTCATTGCATAGAAATATGTTGCCAAGTATAGTTTTCCTATCTCTCGTATGAAGTATACTCTATTGGTTAAGTCTCCTGTAGGAGATTAGGACAAATATAGTATACCAAAAGTAAGCCTTAGAATAAGGGGGGTAGACTTCTTTGCCAACCTTATTGTTTTGGATTCTCAAGGATTGGACATTATACTTGGTATGTACTGGTTGAGGAAGCACAATGGAGTCATTGAATGTGCCACAAAGACGGTGAAGTTAACCAATGAGGAAGGGATCACTATAGAATTTGAAGCATCTCAACATGCACCGAAGCAATTGGAGCTGAACCACATGGAGGGTGCCGCAATTGAGGAGATTCCAGTGGTTTGTAAATTCTTGGATGTGTTTCTGGATGAGTCGCCAGGTATGCCATCTGATCGTGATATCGAATTTGTTATTGAGTTAATACCTAAAACTGCACCTATAGCTAAGAGGCTATATAGGATGCCTCCTAAGGAGTTAGCGAAGCTCAAGAAGCAGATTCAAGAGCAACTACAAAAAGGTTTCATTCGCCCAAGCTCTTCACCTTGGGGAGCGCCTGTTCTTTTCGTAGATAAGAAGGATGGATCACAAAAGATGTGTGTGGATTACCGAGATCTCAATGAGGTGGCCATCAAGAACAAGTACACCTTGCCACGCATAGAAGACTTGTTTGATCAGATGAAGGGTGCTTGTGTCTCCTCCAAGATTGATTTGAGGTCGGGGTACATCCAAATGAAGACAAGACCGTTAGATATACCTAAACAACTTTTCGTACACGATATGGATCCTATGAGTACACCGTGATGTCCTTTGGATTGACAAATGCACCTGCATACTTTATGTACCTCATGAATAAGGTCTTCATGGAGTACTTCCATAAGTTCGTTGTGGTGTTCATTGATGAAATTATGATCTACTCAAGAAGCGAGGAGGAACATGAGGAACACTTGAGGCTCACGTTGCAGAAATTGTGGGAGCATCAATTGTATGCCAAATTTGGCAAGTGCCAGTTTTGGTTGAAAGAGGTGTCATTTTTGGGACATATCATCTCTGGAGAGGAGTATCGATCGACCCCGAAAAAGTGAGGGACATTTAAAATGGGAACCGCCGCAGAATGTAAAGGAGATCCGGAGTTTTCTTGGAATGGCTGGATATTACCGTTGATTTATCAAGGACTTTTCCAAGATATCCAAGCCCATGACGGAGTTGCTAATGAAGGGGAAAGCTTTCCGATGGACTCAGGCTTGCCAAGACAGTTTTGAGGATTTGAAGAAAAGGTTAACTACAGCCCCAATCTTGATATTGCCGGATGTGAGCAAAAGTTTTGAGATATATTGTGACGCATCAAGACAAGGACTTGGATGTGTGCTCATGCAAGAAGGTCAAGTGGTTGCATACGCATCGAGACAATTGAAGAAACATGAGCAGAATTATCCAACACATGATTCGGAACTTGCAGCCGTGGTGCATGCATTGAAGATTTTGAGACACTATATCCTTGGGCATAGGTGTGGAATTTATACGGACCACAAGAGTCTCAAGTACATATTCACACAAACGAACCTGAATTTAAGACAATGAAGATGGTTGGAGCTCATCAAGGATTATGATGTGGGGATCAACTATCATCCGAGGAAGTCTAATGTAGTGGCCGATGCCTTGAGTAGGAAAGGAGTAAGTCACCAGCTCACGGTTCTAGATTGAACGGTTGAATCTCAGATTTGTGAATGAGATGAGGATAATAGAGTTAAATCCGATCTTGGAGAAGGAGATTCGAGAGGGTCAAACAAAGGATGATGAAATCCAAGAAATCAAAGAAAGGACCCAAGAGGGAATAGAATTCAGGTTTGATGAGGATGACCATGGTACCTTATGGCCTAGAAAAAGGATTGTCGTGCCTAATGTGAAGCATATTCGGGAGAAAATATTAAAAGAGACACATGACTCACCTTACTCATTTCATCCTGATTGTACGAAGACGTACAAGGACTTGAAGACATGTTATTGGTAGGCTGGCATGAAAAAGGACATAGTTGAATATGTAGCTTTGTGTGATGTGTGCCAACGAGTGAAGGCGAAACATTAAAGGCCAGACGGATTATTGCAACCATTGAAGATTCCAAAATGGAAGTGGGAAGAAATCGGATGGACTTTATAGTTGGTTTACCGCGTACTCTGTCCGGTTATGACTCCATATGGGTAATCGTGGATCAGTTAACTAAGTCAGGTCACTTTATTCCTGTCAAGACCACCTTTAATGGGGAGAAGTTGGCTGAATTGTATATGGGGAGAATAGTATGTTTGCATTAAGTTCCAAAGAAGATAGTGTCAGATAGAGGTTCTCAATTTACCTCTAGGTTTTGGCGAAAATTGCATGAAGCATTGGGAACAAGGTTGAATTTTAGCTCAGCATATCACCCTCAAACAGATGGACAAACTGAGAGGACCAATCGATATGTTAAGCGCTTGTGCCTTGAAGCATGCAAGAAGTTGGGACAAGAGCTTGCCGTATGCAGAACTTTCATATAACAATAGTTATCAAGCAAGCTTGAAAATGTCACCCTATGAAGCACTATATGGGAGGAAGTGTAGGACACCTTTGTTCTGGAATGAGACAAGAGAAAATCAAGTGTTTGGACCTGATATGCTGCAAGAAGCTGAAAAACAAGTTCAAATCATCCGCGAAAATTTGAGGGCTGCTCAATCGAGACAAAAAGGTATGCGGATAATAGGCGGAGAAGCTTAGCTTTGAAGTGGGATACTTCATATATATCATGGTGTCACCAATGAGAGGTCATAAGAGGTTTAACATAAGAGGCAAGCTAGCACCTCGATACATTGGGTCATTCAAGATTTTGGAAAAAAGAGGAGAAGTAGCATATAAGTTGGAGATGTCAGCTCATCTTTCAGATGTCCATGATGTGTTTCATGTTTCATAGCTCAAGAAGTGCTTGAGGGTACCGGAAGAACGAGTGCCAATAGAAGAATTGGAATTAGAGGCAGATTTGACTTATGCCGAGCAACCAGCCAAAATCTTGGAAACCAAGGAGAGGGTCACAAGAACAAGATCATTAGATGTTGTAAAGTTCAATGGAAGCATCACACAGAATCAGAGGCAACTTGGGAGCTGGAAGATGATCTCAATAAGGAATTTCCCTATCTCTTTCCTTCTACGTCGAATCTCGAGGGTGAGATTCATTTTAAGGGGGCTAGGTTTGTAACACCCTCATTTTTCATGCATCATGCATTGCATATGTTCATATACATGTTTAACATCAATCCGCATAAAAAAGAATGAGTTTAAAATGAATTTAAAGCAAAACCGCACTCAAAAGTTCTGAGAAGTGCGGACAATCCATTTTTGGTGTGGACTAGTCCAATTTATCTCTGACCTCCTTCAGACATGTTCACTTTTGCTGCGGACTAGTCCGTTTTTCTCTCTGTACCTTTTTCGGACTTGTCCAGTCGATTGCGTACTAGTCTGGTCATCCCAACCTTGGAAATTTTGCTAAGTCCCCGTACTTGTTCGGACTTGTCCATTTTCTGGCGGACTTGTCCGTTTTCCTATCTGACTAAGTTCAGACTTGTCCGATATAGTCCGGACTTATTTGTTTTCTTCTCTGACTAATATCTGACTAGTCTGGTCTTTCGCGAACTTGTCCGGTGATCGTGATTCCGAGTTGATCTTTGGTTCCACGACATGTTTTTGGTTTTACCTTAAGTGGGCCTAAGGACGTCGTGTCTAACTCTTTTGGAGCCCATGTGGGACCCCACACTAGCCTCCACCCTCACTAAAACCTAACTCCATTGAAACCCTAGCCCTCCATCCTATATAAACAACCCAACACCCCACCCTTTTACCTCTTTGCCTCAATTGAAAGACCACCCAAACCCTAGCTTGTGGTTAGCCGCCGCCAAGGAGGGAGGAGGAGATCCAGAGCAAGAAGAAGAAGAAGAGGAGGAAACGAAAGAAGATCAAGAGGCCAAGATCTCTATCAACCTTGCGTTCTTCATCAGCAATTCACCATCATCAACCCTAGATCGGCAAGATCCAAGTGTTGCCTCCAAAACCCTTGATTCATTGGAGTTCTAAACACTTGGTATACCTTCTACTTCCTTGTTCTCATGTGAATTCAACCTCGTTTCTTCAAATTCATGTTGATCTAGAAAACCCTAGCTCGCTGGTTCTACAAAGGGCAGATTGTCCGTCCCTACAGCGGACTAGTCCGGTTTGGCTGTCTGTTTCCTGCTGAATTAAATCTAAATTGATTCGAATCAATTCCACACCTGTGTAAACTTGTTAATAACCATTGTAAATGATTAGTGAACATTATTAACAACTCATTAACTAGTTTTGCGTCGCATTTGCATTAATCATGCATGTCATGACATATTGAGTAATATATGTGCACTTATTGATTGTAATTCTTGTCTTGTATGTTTAATACATGGTTTAGATGGTTTTGCGCTAGAGAGTGTTGCGGAGGACCTCCAACACTAGGAGTTTGAAGTCTTTGATCCCAATCAAGCCCAAGAGCAAGGCAAGTGTCCTTGAACATATTGATCCTATTTTTAAATGTTTTGTTTGCAAAACTGCATTGCTTGTGTGAATTTGATGGGACTCCTTTGATAGGAAGTTTACTAGCTTTGTTTAACCATCCTTGTCATCTGGAATACTTAGTAGGGTTCCGCGAAGAGATTTTTACCTTTTGCTTCGCTCAACTTAATTAGGATGGGAAAATGACCAAGTTACTTTATTATAAATTATTGAGATGATGGATAATGTATACTGATGAACATGGTTAATGGTAACATGGTAATTGGTGATCTAAACAAGCATGGTATGTGGATGGGTTGGATGTTATGGTGGTTTCGCTTGCTTTAGATCTAAGGACCAGTTCATGGTGCGACCATCCAAGATTTACAGTGCCACCACTAGGCCATGTATGGGTGCGGCATAGCTGATTAATTAGGCTATTGCTAGTATTGCGCGGATCATTTGGCGCACCGGGGAGGGGAGTCGGATTTGGTTTGGATTTGTGGCGGGACTCCCTGAGATCCGAATGGCACAAGAGGGGCCCTTGGTTGAAGATGTGCTCTATTGGAGGCATCGCCACCGGTGAAACCTTAGTGGGTCCGTACATGCTAGTAATTCCTTTATAAAGGCTATTTTTCTCACTTGGCCACACACCTAAGGAAGTGTGAGACGGTATAATAGAGGTTCCAAAGTCATCGAAAGGTGATGAAATCACGAACACGTGGGTAAAGTGGTACAACCTCTGCAGAGTGTCTTAAAAACTATCATGATAGCCGTGCTCCCGATCATGAGCAACCTGGACCCTCACATGATTAGAGGGAAACTTGGGATTTGGGATTGTTTGGTTATGTTTTGGATTAGGATGGTTGATACTGGTTATGGGATGGTATTATGGTTTATGGCAATGGATATGGTTAATGGTAATGAGAAATCTGGTATATGGATGATGGTAATGAAATATGGACTGGTATTATGATAACTACATGGTTTATGATGGGTTTACTTCACATATATACAATATATTGCTTTTCAAATGTTTTAATATAACACTTAGCCTTTATTATTGTCGTCATTTGTATCAGCTACATGTCATACTTTCCATACTTGCTGCATACGACATGTACTCACCCTTGCAATTCCTCCACCAACAGTTGCAGGTCAGCATTGGGAGTATAACGTTGATAATGCGGAGTTCTAGGCCTTGTCTACCATTAGCTTGCTTGTGGTTTGATTGGAGCTGCGCTGCCCTTTTGCTTAGCTGTATAGGTGCTTATTTAGTTTATTTCCACTGTATTAGTTCAAACTTGTCATTATTAATCATTAGAGCTTGTATTCGAGGATATTATGAATTCTGTAATAAAAGTGCTTAATTAATATTATTTGTGGTAATTTTCTGTATATCCTTTTGTGAATGCACTCGTGTATGTGTGTTGAATGTCCTGGGCACACATATGTGTTCACTTGGCTCATTTTCGGAACCGGGTGTCACAAAATTCCAACACACTTTATGAAATTTTGTGTTGAATACATGGGCTCTGTTGCCTTGTCGCTAGGCATATCCCTTATCGTGTTATCCACTTGTTCATTAGAGATAGGAGCTGACAACTGCGAAGCGTCAATGACTGGGTTGATCATGTGTTCCATACCCTGTATGGGCTAGATTTACTCCATGGAGCCAAGTCTCTGCTTTTACTAGTAAAGCAACCTTCTCCCTGTGTTCCTCTACCTCTCCGCCTCCTTCATCTTGAATATTGGTCATGATATTTTTTTGTATCAATAAGTTGCCCTCGCTTAGAAGAAGTTTATCGATTTATCACCTAGAACTATCCACATTTTGTGTATTGCTGTCTCTAGTAGTCACTCTTTCCTTAAGTAGTCTTGCGATGTTTTATTTGACAATCTCTCTAAACCTTGCTTCCATGAGGTACAATGTTCTTTGCTATTCTAGCTTGTCCATGATGAGGACAACTTCATTGTTTATCTTGATGAGCTCAACCAGACCTCCAAAGCCCCAGCTCCACCTTTTGAGGGTTGCTCTGAGGTGTTAGAACTTGGACGACACTCTCTATTTGAGTCCTCAGTCATGCTTAGCTCTGTATCTGACCAAGCATGTTGAACAACCTTATAAAATCCTCACATCGTTATCCAATAGTTTTCAAACCTGAAGATTTATGCTTTTGGGATGGACGTTCCAATTTGCATCTTGCATGGAATGTGGTCCAATGTGATCTTGGGCATTGGTAGCAATAAGATGTTTTTGAACATTATTGTGGTCTAGTTTACTGATGTGAAACAACAATCTGGCTGTTCTAGCAATGGTACTGCTTGCATGTTGCTCCAAGTGAACTTTCTCCCTTTTTCTCGGATCTCAATAATCGCAAGGTTGTTGATGAGGGTGTTGAAAGTGTCCATGTCATTTGAATTGGTGCCAGTCTATTTCTATCATCCGGTGATCTGTAGAAGTAGAAATCACCAATGAAAAGTCAGTTCAAATCCAGTTCAATGTTTAGGCTATCCATATACTGAACAAACTCCAGCCTTTGCTGGCCCAGACAAGGTTCGTATACTACTAATAGCTGCCACTGTGAGGAATTGTGCATGGCTATGAATTGGATTGTTACCACAAATGTGCTGACCTCCATTTCTTCTCCATGCAGTATGCTGCCATTCCATCCCATGACTATACCTCCCTACGCACCTACTGATGGTGAAAAGCTAAACTTGTTGAATCTTTGTGGTGCAATTTTTTTTAGGAATGCATGATCAATGAGTTCCCACTTCGTTTCTAGTAAACAGAAAAATGACACAATCCCTTTCCTCAATTTTTGCCCTAACCGACTGTTGCTTTTATGTACCATTTAGGCCTTTGGTATTCCAATTAAGGACATTCTAGTTTTGGTTCATGTTTTGATTATCCATTTGCCATGAGAGGGTTAAGATGAGGGAGCATGGTGATTAACTGAGTATCAAAAGGTGTAATGATGTACATGCACCGATTAATCCTGTTGATGAGATTGTCACCAAGGAAGGATTTGTGAGATGGATTGTCGATAGAAAGGGAACATGGGTTCATGTGACCCATCAAAACATAGATATGGACATCAGTATTAACAGCGGCGCCAGATAAGTAGATAAGGAAATATATGTTGTTTGACTGAAGCATGCATAACAAGTGTGGGGTACAACTGATAAGGGCATCCAAACAACAAATGCCTAGGTGGTTCAAGTAACTTGAAAGGTGGCCTAGAGGGAGGGTGAATAGGCAATTAAAATAATTTAGCAGTAATTAAAACTGTCTTGATCCCCAGATCTCGAATAAGTCCGAGCTGGGTCCGGACTTGTCCGACTTTGCAAGGACAAGTCTGACAAGAGTCGGATATGTCCAAGCTTCTGCGCAGGACTTGATCAAAGGGGAGATTTTTAGCAACTCTATTGAACCAAAATGCAACGTAGCAGTTCCATGAGCAATAAAACAAGTAAGGCAAGTAATATAACATGCTAGAACATGTGAAGACAAGTAAAACCTAGATTATCACAATAGAGAGTAAAACGGTGCGGAAAAGTAAATGAGACAAGGGACACAAGAATTTTTTCACTGAGGTTCAGTTTAACAAAGAAACCTACATCCTCATTGAGGAGTCCACAAAAGACCGGGTATCTCTCAACCCTATCCTCACCAAGGCATCACAAAGGCCGACTTGATCTTCCATTATCTCAAGGGGTGATACAAACTTCCTGGAAACGAAATCACACACGAAATCACCGGGTGATGCACACAAGAATTTTTTCACCGAGGTTCAGTTTAACAAAGAAACCTACATCCTCATTGAGGAGTCCACAAAAGACCGGGTATCTCTCAACCCTATCCTCACCAAGGAATCACAAAGGCCGACTTGATCTTCCATTATCTCAAGGGGTGGTACAAACTTCCCGGAAATGAAATCACACACGAAATCACCGGGTGATGCCTAACCGTCTAGGGTTTGCACCCAAGAGTAACAAACACGAAAGAAAACTCAGGCAAACAAAGAAAATTGAATCCCTCTTTCACCCCCCCCCCCCAAAATCTCGGGAGTCCTGGGCACAAAGGTGTAGATGAGTGATTAGGGTATGGCTGAGAGGGGTTTGGGTCCCCTATTTATAGCCAAAAAGTGATTATGACCGTTATGACTAAGATTTGATTTTTGAATCAGTGCATAAAAGCTTCTTCAGACATGTCCGACACGTATCAGACAAGTTCGGGTTTCCAAGGTGGGGTTTTTGACTGACCTGTCTGAAGTTAAATATTGTCGGTACCCTACGTACTGGGTACCCCATGATACCGCAAGAAAAGCTAAGGAGTTTCCCCCATTCAAGTTGAAGACCTCTGAAGGCCACACATGTTACAAAGTACTGGACCCGCCTCCCTCGTTTGGGTAGCTCCGACACTAACACCTGTATCACAAGGCCGGACCTAACACCCATCATAGGGAAGCTCTGGCCCTGCCACGTGTCTAGTGACCCCGGACCTAACCCCCAGTAGAGAGAAGCTCCAGTGCTACCACGTGTATAGTGGCTCTGAACCTGCCTCCCCACGATGGGAAGCTTCGAAGCCGCCATGTGTCTAACGTCTGAAGCTTGGACTTCAATGGAAGACAGAGAGATCTCCAACGGCTCAGACCTTTAAGGGACAGTTAAAGCGACAGTTACAAGACCTGATTATGTGTCATTAATGCCATATTAATGACACGCGATCGGTGGACTGTTAATAGGGGTAATGCCATCATTAAGGCGTGTTATCACCCCACTAACCACACTTAATATTCAACGATCGTGTATTAGACAGTTAATTATGCCAAGGACACATGTCGGAAGTGATGTAACGACCAATCCTTAGACTATAAAGGGCTGCACCGCACGATATAGAACCAAGCGGATACGCACGCAAGCACTAGTGAATCCCTAATACAATAACATACACCCCATGGAGTAGGATATTACGCTCAAGCGGTCCGAACCATGTAAATCTTATGTGTCATCATCTTGTCTAGAATCTCCGCGCGCCCAAACCAATCAAAGAACCTCCGTGGGCTACAATTTAGTAGTATTGGGGGAAGTGTCATTCATACGCTTCGACATTTGGCGTGCCAGGTAGGGGGGCGCCTGAGATCTCAAGATGGTGAACTCCGTTGCAGGATCATCCAATGGCAACAACGCTGAACAGCCTGCTGGAGGGAATCCCTCCAACATCCAACAACCAACAACCGTTGTTGTCCCGGCGGGCGTCATGCCACCACCACCACCGTCTGTTCCGACAAACAATGCTGGACAGCAGGATGGAGTACTCGCGTCGATCACGTCATTGACGAATAACAACCTTGAGCACACGCTAATTGCTTTGCGTACTCTACTCCAACGTCCACCACCTCCAGGAACACCCAGGGTGCGATGGAGTAGTGGAGGGCAGATGTTGAACATCTGGTTGCAGCTGTTGCCGATGGCATCAGCAATCACAGTCCTGCTCCTTCGAGGCAAGCACCTTCACATCATCGGATCTCGTCAGTAAGACTTAGTCCGCAACCTTCACAACACAAGAGACGTGTTGTATCTCGACAGGTGACCTCGCTGCCCACCGGGGCACGTTGCACCCACACTGCGTCGAGGCTTTCGACGCACGACCTGCGGTCGGAGCTCGACTGCCGCTACAGACAGCAGGATGGCCGCGTCCACATCGAGCATGCTCGTGAAAGGTGGGAGGCTCCTGAAAACCCTCTTCCTTTGGGAGTAGGGGCGGTTGTTCAGCCTTGGCCATGCACCTATGCATGGTCTGCTGGCCCTGGAAGTTATGGCCTCATCTGCTAGAGAAATTCGATGGGACTGTCAACCCCGCCGAATTCCTTCAAATCTACTCCACCGCCGTGATGGCCAAATATTTCCCTGTGGCTTTGACTGGGACTGCAAGGTCCTGGTTCATGAGCCTCCAACCTGACTACATCAACAGTTTGGCGAAGCTTTGCCAACAGTTCACCGCCAACTCCGGGAGTTCCTACACCCGACCAGGCATCAAACTGGACTTGTTTGCAGTGAAGCAAACATTGGGAGAATTGCTGCGATCCTTTATTCAGTGATTTTCTCTGGTACGTAATACCATTCCCTCCATCTCCAATGCATCTGTCATCGTGGCATTCCTACAGGGTGTTAGAGATAAAAAGATGTTGGAGAAGCTAGCGATGAAGGAGGTCACCAGCGTCACAGAGTTTTTTAGCATGGCTGACAAGTGTGCCCGAGCCGCAGAGGGCCAGGAAATGCACTCAAAGACAGTTCCGGAGGCTAATAAAAAGCCCTCCAAAGCTGAAGCCACTACTTCCGGTGATGGTAATAAGAAGAAAAAGACCAATAGCAAGAAAAAGCTATCGGTCGGTGCCCCAAATGCTACAGCTGCTGTAGCTCTGGGTGATCGGGGGCCACGCCCCAAAAAATGACCTCAACCTTTGTTAGAAGACGGTGGCAGTTCCAAAATGTGGTGTCCAATCCACAAGACGGACAAGCACAGTTTGGAGGATTGTCGAGAGGTCCAGAACCTTGTCGAGTGCTACAACATGCGCCGAGAGGAAGCTCCTTTCTGCCAACGGGAAGGAAAACAAAAAGTCGACAAAGCTCCGGATGACACGGAGCTAGGCTTTCAGGATCCCAAGAAGGTCCTGAAGGTTGCGTACAACACGATTGACGACAATTCCGACATCTTTGACAACGAGCGTCGGAAGACCCTGAACACCATCTATGGTGATTCCTGGGACATCACTTCTTGCCGCGTCCTCAAGACAATGCGGCGGGACATGGCCGCTGTAGCTCCTACTGCTAGGGTGGAACCTCATCGGAAATGGATGGACACTCTCATGACCTTCAATGCTACGGACTGCCCCCGGAACATGATCGGAGCTGGCCAATTGTCACTGATGGTGTCTCCTACAACCAACAATGTCTATCTCTACCATGTTTTGGTGGACGGAGGTGCGGGGTTGAACCTCCTGAGCTATGAAGCCTTCGTCAAGCTCCAGCTCCGACCCTCAGACCTTCATCCCTCACGAGCTTTCTCTGGGGTAGGTCCGGGGGCCCTTAGCCCTCTCGGATCCATCACACTCCCAGTGACCTTCGGAACTCAGGAGAAATACATGACCGAGAAGCTGGTCTTTGATGTTGCACAGATCAGCTTACCCTTCAATGCCATCCTAGGCAGGCCTGCCCTGTATAAGTTCATGGCTACAGCCCACTACGACTATTTGGTGTTGAAGATGCCGACACCTTCAGGCGTTCTCCGCATTTGCCGGGACCGTACTGCAGGAGTCACCACACTGGAAGAACTCCATGCGCTTACAACAACGCAGGAGGAGGCATCCGGTAAAGAGCAAGCTGCTCAACTTCCGAGCACTCATCACCGAGGCTCAACCTCTGTACCACGTGTGCAGCCAAGCAGCGATAATGGCATACCCGTCAAAGTCGTCCAAATTGGTTTCGATGCTGCTCAGACCACCCGTATATCGGGAGGTCTGAACAACAAATAGGAACTTGCGCTCATCACTTTCCTCCAGGAGAATGTTGACGTGTTTGCCTGGCAACCGTCACAAATGTCTGGGTTCCCTAGGGAGGTGATTGAGCACAATCTGAAGATTTACCCCGATGCTCGAGCAGTACACCAGAAGCCTCAAAAGAAATCAGTAGAGTAGTAGAACTTCATCCGACAGGAGATCAAGAAGCTGCTCGAGGTTGGATTCATCCGGGAGGTTGTAAGACCTATGTGTGCTGAATACATTGGCTTGTAGTGAATACACTTGGCTTTGATGATAAAAGTTTTGAATATCACCAAAACACCTTTTTATCAAGGTTCGACTCTAGCTCTGAGCTACAGCAAGGTCCGAAGGTAGGTCTGGCTTGGTTTGAGTAGCTCCGGTTACGTTCGATGCTAGGTCCGACTAGCTTTGGTCAGCTCCGGTGAAGTTTTGTTTTTAGCTCCGGCATGTCTTTGATAGCTCCGACATGTTTTTGATAGCTCCACCGTGTTTTTGCTAAGCTCCGAGGTTGATTTTTCTAGCTCTGGCTTTTGGGATTACTAGTTCTGACTAGTTCTAGTTAGCTCCGGCGCTAAGTCCTGCTAGTTTTGTAAGCTCCGGCGGGAGCTTGGTTGTACTAGTTTTGGTAAGCTCCGGTGCTAGGTTCTACTAGCTTTTGTTAGCTCCGGGTCAAGGTCCGGGTTGCTTTGGCAAAGTCCGGAACTTGATCGTAGTGCTTCTACTTTTCATTTGCAATGTTTCGTACTTGCTTTACATTGTTGGAAAGATTGCTTATTATTCATTTGCTAAGTTTTTGATGCGTTTTGGTTGATATGGATGATATCGTGTTACTGTGGTTTTGCAACATGCTTATGTGAGGTTCTCACGTAGGGTGTTGTGTTCGGAACTAACTTGAGTCAAGTCGAGGACTTGGGCTCGTATGGATTGGTTGTTTATTCATGTGCAGGTGTTGCTTGAGTTCAAGACATGGCTGGTGACGGGATCCATTGGACAAGTCTCAGGGAGGAGATGAGGTTCCAACAACCAAATTCAGGAGGAATTGTGGTTGAGCTGATCAGGAGGTTGCGCAGCATGATTAAATCAAGAACAATGCATATGAAGGTATCGTGGACATCATTGGAAGATGTTTGCACGTGTGCAAGGAGTGCATGGACGTGGCTACATGGTTCCGAGACGTGATAAAGAGATGTGGACGTAAAGAGTTGGTCGGAAAGGTCCAATCGATTAGGTTATGGACTCAGGCTGCGGCTGAGTCAGGTTTGACTCAAATATGAAAGATTTGAGTTGGTTATGATAGGATTTCGTGTGGGTCACGAATTTGAGTTGTTTAGGAATGTGGGATACGTTCCTAAGGTGTTTGGAAGTCTTAAGATTTCTTCTATCTGCGTATAGAAGAATCTTGAGCAGTTATGGAAAGTTACGATTTGTGATCTGAGTAGGATTGGAGTCCTAGTTGATATTGGGTTGGCTTAAGGGCTGGTTATATAAGCAAGGGATCCCAGAGCTCGTGGTGCACGACTTTGGGGGCTGTTCCTCTTGTGTTCTATTGAATAAAATTCATAGTTTGAAGGAACTTTTGTGCCTTGTTCATCCGACTTGTTATAGACAAGTTTTACTCGTCGAGTTTCTGGACAGCACTGCCCTTCGTCGGTGGTTTTATCATAACTCGAGTTTTACAGATCTAATTGACGTGATTCTTTTTGGGTTGTCTTCAAAACTTGATTGTCTATCATCTGTCAAAATTTCACTGTCATTGGATTTGTGGTCTATGATCTACACAAGTTTCTTTGCAGCGTTCCAGAACTGTTTTTTTCTCGGGTAGGGCAGATTGACCATTATTTGATCTTTCGATCATAACTTGAGTTTTTCTCGACGGTTTTGAGTGATTCTTTTTTTTGTCTTCGTGACTTGATTCTATCTGATATCTATCACTTTTGTCACGGTGAAACACTTTTAGATTAGTCTCACACACGATTTCTTTAACAGATCGTTTTTCTGCCGAAAGGGTTTGGGGTTTAATTGTTTCCACTGCGTAAGATTTTTAAATCTACCATTCAACCCCCTCTGGTAGCTTTTCACGTGCACTTCGATCCTACAATTGGTATCAGAGCCACGGTGCTCTAATCTTTGTGATTCGCGCGTGTTTTTGACTAATCATCATGGAGAAGTACTCCGCCAAACCTTGTGTGTTTGCTGGTATTGATTTTCAGGTTTGGAAGGCACGCATGGAGGCTTTTATTCAGGCACAAGGCTTTGCAATATGGGAGAAGGTATACAAGCATTACGAAGTGCCATCAAACGATCAAGTTACAACTACAAATCTGAGAGATGTCGACAACAACAACAAGGCTCGGAACTTGATCATACAAGGATTAACACAAAGCAACTTCGACCGTGTTGCACACCTCCGATCTGCATATGATGTGTGGAAAGCACTTTGTGACTACCACGAAGGATCCAACACGATCAAAGAGGTAAGGCAAGACATGTTCAAGAAAGAATACATGCGCTTCGAGATGCAACTCGGTGAGTCTATTGATGACCTTTTTGCTCGCTTTAATAAGATTCTCAGCAACTTGCGTAGTGTCAATGTTAATTTTTCAGATGCTGAAAATGCTAGACAATTGCTAAGTGCATTAGATATGTCAATTTGGGAGATGAAAGTCACATCTATTCGTGAATCTACTGTCATGAGTTCACTTACTTTAGATGTGCTATATTCCAAGTTAATAACTCATGAAATTGACATAATCTCACGTAAGAACCCCAATAAGTCTATTGCATTTGTTTCACAACGTGATATGTCTAGCTCCGGCCAATCACCATCTTGCAATACTCTTGCTTTGTTGTCCTCACTAACTGTGGAGCAGATCGAATAATTTCCAGAAGAGGAGTTGGCACTCATCTCTACTAGATTCTCAAAAGCATTGCAAAAGGTGAGAACTAGAAGGAGAGGAAGCTCCGGACCTCAACACTGTTTTGAATGTGATAAAACAGGACACTTTCGTATAGAATGCCCTAACCTTTCAGGTCCGACCACCCGGGAAGAAAAACAAAGCAAGGTTCGGACCTCCTCTGGAAATTCCAACAAGAAGAAGAAAGGTACCATAGGACGCAAGATGATCAACAGTTTCATCACCGCGCTTCAAGAGTTCAGTTCAAGCGACATGGACATTGGAAGTGATGAAGATGAAGATGATTTGGCAAACTTGTGCTTCGTGGCGGGCAAGTCAAGATCAAGTATGGAGGAGGCAGAACACAACAGCGACAATGAAGAGGTATGTCCTACTTGCGAAGAAATGTGTGATGCTATTTCTCGTGCCACTATTATTGTTAGGAAAAAGGACAAAAAGCTTAGGGATAGTGCTGCTAAAATTGAATCACTAGAATCTGAAATCAATCGTTTAAAAACTTTGATTCCTAGTGATGATGCATGTTCCTCATGTGATTTAATATATGAACAATTGTCCTCATTAAGAAGTGCGCACACCTCCACATTTGATAAACTTGAGTTAGAAATTGAAAAGAACAAAGAGCTTGCTGCACTTAATGATAAAAACTTGAAAGATGCTAGCTGTTCTACAATTGATTTGCATTGTTCTACTTGTGATGATCTTGATAAGAAACTACAGGATGCTATGAATGAAATTTCTATATTGAACAATGCTTTACGTTCTCATGAAGTTAAATTTTGTTCCAATTGCAAACTAAAAGGAAAAACTTCATGTGAAAATTGCCTTGATCTGTCCAATAAACTTGATGACATGCATAGGACATTAGATCGGTTTTGTAATGGGAATAAGAACCTAAACTTACTGCTGAATTCTTCCAAGTCTTGCAATGATAAAACTGGTTTAGGTTTTGATTCTCATGCTCATGCTAAGGCACATCCACCTAAAATTGTAAAGTCATTAGGAAGTGGTTTGATTCAAACAGTTCCTAAACAAAAAGGAGTGGTTTTCAAATCTGCAGGAGTGTTGCCTCATTCGGTTTCAAATAAAAATATTGCTTGCTCATCTAGACATGAAAACAAAGTTAAATTTCATTGTACCTTCTGTGGTAGAGATGGTCATGTCATAGATTTTTGTTATAGACTAGCTAAACAACAGAAAAGGGAAAGAATGGTTGCTAGATCTCATAATTTTCATGCAAAATTTGCTGCATACATTGAACCGAATGTAACACCTGCTGTTTTGAGTCAAAAACATTCAAAGCTTACCTCCGGACCTTCTGTTTTTGCCTCCGGAGCTACTGATTTTTGTGCTACACAAGTAACACCTTATAGGTCAGTAGTCAAGAATAAAAAATCTCAAACTTTGACTCATAAACCTGCTGTTTTGTCTCAGCTTTCGCGTGTTTTTCCTGCTGCACGTCGCGTGACTCAGTACTGGATTCCTAAAAATCTTTTGACTAACCCCAATATTGAGTCATCGACGTATTGTGCTTCTATGTAGGTTACACGTTTGAGGAAGGAGAACATTTGGATTGTGGATTCAGGTTGCTCACGCCACATGACCGGTAACAAAGATTGGTTCTCCTCCCTCTCTTTTGTGTCACATGTAGAGAATGTTACTTTTGCCGATAATTCTTCAACTCCTATAATTGCTAAGGGTTCGGTTAGAGTAAATGATCACTATACTTTGAAGGATGTGGCACTTGTCAAAAATTTGAAATACAACTTGCTTTCTGTTTCACAATTGCTAGATGAAAATCTAGAAATTATTTTCAATAAAAACTACTGCAAAGTTGTAGGTTTAAATAGTGAGCTTATTTTTAACATGTCTCGGTTTGGAAGAGTTTTTAAAGCTGATTTTGATATGTCTTCCTCTAAGCATAGGTGTCTAGTTGCTAATGATTCAAAGGACTTATATTTTTGGCATCGTAGACTTGATCACGTAGGCTTTGATCACCTAACGCGTGTTAGTGCTCTTGATCGCATACGTGGGCTGCCTAAGCTTAAAGGGGACAAAGAAATTGTGTGATCTTCTTGTAGACATGCTAAGATGGTTGCAGGTTCACATACTCCTCTCACAATGATCATGACAACTGAACCATGTCAACTTTTGCATCTTGACACGTAGGACCTTCACGTGTTCAATCCTTCGGAGGTAAATGGTATATTCTTGTTATTGTTGATGATTATTCTAGATACTCTTGGGTTTACTTTATGGCATCTAAGAATGAAGTTTTTAGTCACTTTAGAACTTTATTTCTTAGATTATCAGTTGATCACCCAGGATCATTAAAAGCAATTAGAAGTGATAATGGAACTGAATTTAAAAATCAATCTTTTGATCACTTTTGTGCTGAAAATAGAATAGATCATCAATTCTCTTCACCATATGTACCTCAACAAAATGGTGTTGTAGAAAGAAAGAATAGAACCTTAGTTGAGATGGCTAGGACTATGCTTGATGAATATCAAACTCCTAGGAAATTTTGGGCTAATGCGTTGGCAACCGCTTGTTATGTCTCAAATCGTGTTTTCTTGCATGCTAAGCTAGGTAAAATACCATATGAGCTTCGGTTTGGACATAGGCCTAGTGTTACACACTTTCGGGTCTTTGGTTGCAAATGCTTTGTTAAGAAACATGGTAATCTTGATAAATTTGAACCTAGATCCATTGATGGCATGTTTCTTGGTTATCCATCTCATACTAGAGGCTACTGTGTGCTTTTATTTGACACTAACAAAATTGTGGAGACTTCTGAAGTGTCTTTTGATGAAGCTAGCCCAGGTACTAGCTCCGATGTTGCAGGACCAGATCCGTATCCTTAGGGGGAGGGTATTTTCGAAGATGAAGAAGAGCCGGTGATACTGCCTGGTAGTTCCGAAGTTGACACGTGTCCAGCTCCAGACATTGAACAAGCTCCGGCTATCACCTGTGTTGGTCCTGATCGTCCACAAGTCACAAGCTCATCAATCTACGTTGAACCTAATGAAGAAGAAGCTTGTGAGACATTTGTTCCCCTACATTTTTACAAAGATCATCCCTCACAACAGATGATTGGAAGCTTGCACGAACGAGTCACACGGTCCAGGTTTTGCGATCCAAACTCTTATACTCATTCTGCTTTTGTTGCTTCTTTTGAATCCAAAGATATATCACACACACTCACTAATGAATCTTGGATTATTGCCATGTAAGAAGAGTTAGAAAATTTTGAAAGAAATAATGTTTGGAAACTTGTACCTCCACCTCAAGGTCACACTTTAATTGGAACTAAATGGGTATTTAAAAATAAACAAAGTGAGGATGGGGTTGTGGTTAGGAATAAGGCTAGGTTGGTTGCTCAAGGTTTCACTCAAGTTGAAGGTCTAGATTTTGATGAAACTTTTGCTCCTGTCGCTAGATTAGAAGCCATAAGAATTTTGTTAGCTTTTGCAGCATCTAAAGGTTTTAAGCTATTTCAAATGGATGTTAAAAGTGCTTTTCTTAATGGCTACATAGATGAGGAGGTTTATGTCAAACAACCACCGGGTTTTGAAAATCCAGATTTTCCTAATCATGTTTACAAACTGTCCAAAGCCTTATACGGTCTCAAACAAGCCCCTAGAGCATGGTATGATAGGTTAAAAACATTCTTACTTGAAAAGGGGTTTACCATGGGCAAGGTTGATAAAACTCTTTTTGTTCTTAAACATGGCAATGACTCATTATTCGTTCAAGTGTATGTGGATGCTATTATCTTAGGTTGTGCTTCTCATGATCTTGTGTCCAAGTTTTCAGCAATGATGAGTTCCGAATTTGAAATGAGTATGATGGGTGAACTCACTTACTTTTTGGGGCTGCAAATCAAGCAAACCAAGGAGGGTACCTTTGTGCATAGAACGAAGTATACCAAAGACCTCCTAAGGCGCTTCAACATGGACAAAAGTAAGCCTCTTCGGACACCAATGGGAACAGCAACAACACTTGAACTTGATGAAGATGGTGAATCTGTGAATCAAAAAGAATATAGAAGCATGATCGGATCACTTTTGTACATCACGGCATCAAGACCGGACATACAATTCAACGTATGTCTTTGTGCACGGTTTCAAGCTTCCCCACGTGTTTCACATCGTCAAGCCGTCAAAAGGATTCTCAGGTACTTACATGGAACTCAAGAATTTGGCATTTTTCTTCCTTCTTCCTCAACCGTTACTTTGAAAGCTTTTTCGGATGCTGATTTTGGGGGTTGTAGGATTGATAGGAAAAGTACTTCTAGTGCTTGTCATTTTCTTGGTAATTCTCTTGTTGCTTGGTCCTCCAGAAAACAAAATTCATTTGCACAATCCACAGCCGAATCTGAATATGTAGCTGCTGCTAGTGCTTGCTCACAAATTCTTTGGATTGTTCAAACACTTAAGGACTATGGGGTTGATCTAGATAGTGTTCCACTATTCTGTGATAACACCAGTGCCATTTGCATTGCTAAAAACACCGTGCAACATTCTAGAACTAAGCACATTGACATTAGGTATCACTTTATCCGAGATAATGTTGAAAAAGGAAACATTGTGCTTCACCATGTAGATACCGAACAACAATTGGCTGACATTTTTACAAAACCTTTGGATTTCACTCGTTTGTGTTACATTCGTAGTGAAATAGGGGTTATGCATCCTCATGGCTTAAATTGAGGGGGAGTTTTTGAAACTTGGGAAGTCTATGTGTGAATCTGAAATTAAAATAATATGAGCATAGTATTTCATACATATATGACTTTGTGATTCCTTTTACATGCTGAAAGTTCTTACTACATTACTCGTGTTATACATTTTGTAGTTTTTGCCATGTCTAGTAATTGAAATAATTACTTACACTAAAACTGGTCATGGTCGAACTTTCTTGCTGTTTTGAACTTGTTACATGTTCACATCATTAAGAATTAATCAAGTAATCAACTCACATGTTGAGTTTTTATGAACAAATATAAATTGAGAAAAGATCAAGAGAATATGCATGCATCACACTTCTTCTTTTGAGATAGCTTATCATTGCACTTAGATTTGAACTTAGAAGAAGTTGTGTATGACTAAAACCATGTCCTTAAGCTTCTGATTGTCAAATGACATAGGCTTAGCTTGGTTGGTTAGAATAAGGCAGATGCGCATATAATCTCTTGCAAATATCATATGATCTAAATTTATGCTTTGAAAAATAATAAAATGCAGCAACTAGTGTCATGCTTTCAGGTTTTGAAATAGTTAAGTTTGTGATATCATGACTTGCTTAAAATGAAAATTACATTTGATCTCTAGCATGGCTTACACTACTTTATGTATTTCATTGATGTGATAATGTAAGGTACTTGATAGTATGACTTGGATGAGCTTTGGTTATATGTATATGTTATAATATGCTCATAACAACTAAAGGGGGAGAGATAAATTGTTTATATGCTCATGACTTGTTGAATACATTGTCAAAGAGGGAGAGATAAGCATGAAGAGAAAGAGAATATGTGCATAAGGAGATATAATAAAGGGGGAGAAAAAGGGGGAGAAATAATATGGGATAATTTCTTGGATTTTCTTCTCATTTTACTTTTGATTTACAAAGGGGGATAAATTGTTTTCAAAACTTTTATGTGAATAAGCCAATGTTCGGATTTTAAATGGTGTTGCCAATGCATTCATCAAGGGGGAGATTGTAAGACCTATGTGTGTTAAATACATTGGCTTGTAGTGAATACACTTGGCTTTGATGATAAAGTTTTGAATATCACCAAAACACCTTTTTATCAAGGTCTGACTCTAGCTCTAAGCTACAGCAAGGTTCGAAGGTAGGTCCGACTTGGTTTGGGTAGCTCCGGTTACGTTCGATGCTAGATCCGACTAGCTTTGGTCAGCTCTGGTGAAGTTTTGTCTTTAGCTCCGGCATGTCTATGATAGCTCCGACATGTTTTTGATAGCTCCGCCGTGTTTTTGCTAAGCTCCAAAGTTGATTTTTCTAGCTCCGGCTTTTGGGATTACTAGTTCCGACTAGTTCTGGTTAGCTCCGGCGCTAAGTCCTGCTAGTTTTGTAAGCTCCGGCGGGAGCTTGGTTGTACTAGTTTTGGTAAGCTCCGGTGCTAGGTTCTACTAGCTTTTGTTAGCTCCGGCTCAAGGTCCGGGTTGCTCTGGCAAGGTCCGGAACTTGACCGTAGTGCTTCTGCTTTTCATTTGCAATGTTTCGTACTTGCTTTACATTGTTGGAAAGATTGCTTAGTATTCATTTGCTAAGTTTTTGATGTGTTTTGGTTGATATGGATGATATCGTGTTACTGTGGTTTTGCAACATGCTTATGTGAGGTTCTCACGTAGGGTGTTGTGTTCGGAACTAACTTGAGTCAAGTCGAGGACTTGGGCTCGTATGGATTGTTTGTTTATTCATGTGCAGGTGTTGCTTGAGTTCAAGACATGGCTAGTGACGGGATCCATTGGACTAGTCTCAGGGAGGAGATGAGGTTCCAACAACCAAATTCAGGAGGAATTGTGGTTGAGCTGATCAGGAGGTTGCACAGCATGATTGAATCAAGAACAATGCATATGAAGGTATCGTGGACGTCATTGGAAGATGTTTGCACGTGTGCAAGGAGTGCATGGACGTGGTTACATGGTTCCGAGACGTGATGAAGAGATGTGGACGTAAAGAGTTGGTCGGAAAGGTCCAACCGACTAGGTTATGGACTCAGGCTGCGGCTGAGTCGGATTTGACTCAAATATGGAAAGATTTGAGTTGGTTATGATAGGATTTCGTGTAGGTCACGAATTTGAGTTGTTTAGGAATGTGGGATACATTCCTAAGGTGTTTGGAAGTCTTAATATTGCTTCTATCTGCGTATAGAAGAATCTTGAGCAGTTATGGAAAGTTACGATTTGTGATCTGAGTAGGATTGGACTCCTAGTTGATATTGGGTTGGCCTAAGGGCTGGTTATATAAGCAAGGGAGCCCAAAGCTCGTGGTGCACGACTTTGGGGGCTTTTCCTCTTGTGTTCTATTGAATAAAATTTGTAGTTTGAAAGAACTTTTGTGCCTTGTTCGTCCGACTTGTTCCAGACAAGTTTTACTCGTTGAGTTTCTGGACAGCACTACCTTTCGTCGGTGGTTTTATCATAACTCGAGTTATACAGATCCAATTGACATGATTATTTTTGGGTTGTCTTCACAACTTGATTGTCTGTCATCTGTCAAAATTTTACGGTTATTGGATTTGTGGTCTATGATCTACACGAGTTTCTTTGCAGCATTCCAGAACTGTTTTTTTCTCAGGTAGGGCAGATTGACCTTTGTTTGATCTTTCGATCATAACTTGATTTTTTATCGATGGATTTGAGTGATTCTTTTTGTGTTGTCTTCGTGACTTGATTCTCTCTGATATCTATCATTTTTGTCACGGTGAAACATGTTTATATTAGTCTCACACACGATTTCTTTAACAAATCGTTTTTTGTCGAAATGATTTGGGGTTTAATTGTTTCCGCTGTGCAAGATTTTTAAATCTACCATTCACCCCCCTCTGGTAGCTTTTCATGTGCTCTTCGATCCTACAGAGGTTCATCATCCAAAATGACTGGCAAACCCAGTTGTTGTACCCAAGGCCGGTGGGAAGCTTCAGATGTGTATCGACTACACCAACTTAAATAAGGCATGTCCAAAAGATCCATTTCCACTACCTAGGATAGATCATATAGTGGACTCCACCTCCGGATGTGAGCCATTGTGTTTCCTAGATGCCTACTCTGGATATCATCAAATCCAAATGTCTAGGGAAGATGAAGAGCATACTGCCTTCATAACAGTAGATGGATTATATTGTTATACTGCCATGCCTTTTGGTCTTAAAAACGCTGGTTCAACCTTTGTGCGAGCTATGCACAAAACTTTTGGAGAGCTAATCAGAGACTTGGTGGAGGTGTATGTCGATGACATCATTGTGAAGATAAAAAACAAGGAGTCACTCCTTGACAACTTGCAAGCCGTCTTTGACAAGCTGCGCATCACCCGCACTAAGCTGAACCCACACAAGTGTGTCTTCGGAGTTAGCTCTGGTAAGCTCCTTGGTTTCTTGGTGACTCACCGAGGAATTGAGGCAAACCCGTCAAAGATCAAGGCTATAGAAGATATGCGGCCCCAACCCGCATCAAGGACGTCCAGAAGTTAACTGGATGTCTAGCTGTGCTTAGCCGATTTATCTCGAGATTGGCGGAGCGGGCGCTTCCCTTCTTCAAGCTGTTAAGGAAGACTGGGCCTTTTCATTGGTCCGAAGAAGCAGAAAAGGCGTTCCAAGAGCTCAAGCAGCTCCTCACCACACTACCAATCTTGGTAGCTCCGAACCCTGGTGAGTCTCTACTGCTTTATATTTCTGCAACTATGGAAGTTGTCAGCATGGTCCTGGTCGCGGAAAGACCGGAGCTACATCCAGTTCAGGAGCTCAGACCCCTTCATGAGGGTCCAGAGCTACCTGAATGCGAGTTTGGGTCCCAGCCCCCAGACACTGATCTTTAAGGCAAAATGCTAGAGGATCAACCTCTCTCATCCGAGGGAGTTCACACGACTGATCAGGAAGATCCATACCCCTCCAGGAGGGTCAGGATTGAACAAGAAGAAGTTTCGGACCCCTCCGGGAGGGTCCGAGTCGATGGAGAAGAAACTCTGGGCCCCTCCGAGAGGGTCTAGACCATCCATCGCCCAGTGTACTTCATCAGCGAAGTATTACACGACGCCAAGACTAGATACATTGAGGTGTATAAGCTGCTTTACACAGTTCTTATTGCCTCAAGGAAGCTTCGACATTACTTCCAAGCCCACAAGATATCGGTGGTAACTTTGTATCCACTACATGCTATTCTGCATGATCCTAATTCTACTCGAAACATCGTTAAGTGGGTAGCGAAGCTGCTAGAATTCGATCTTGAATTCCTGCCATGACAAGCTATCAAGAGTCAAGCCTTGGATGATTTTGTGGCGGAGTGGACTCCTTCTCCATCAAATCATGGGGGCCCCAATGAGCAGAAGCCGGAACCCAAGGTCCCGGTCTTCACTGAGCCTCATTGGACCCTCTACTTCAACGGCTCTATGCAGAAGAAGGGGGCTGGAGCTGGAATACTTCTTCTCACTCCGACCGGGGAGAAGGTCAAATACATGGTTCACCTTGACTTCAAGGCGACCAACAACATGGAAGAATATGAAGCTCTCATCTACGGGCTCAAGGTGGCACTATCCTATGGTGTCAAGCAGCTGTTGGTGAAGGGTGATTCGCAGCTCATCATAAAACAAGTCAAAGGTGAATGCTGCTGCAACAACCCCCAACTAGCCGCTTATCTCCTTGAAGTCCAGAGGCTCCAGAAGGACTTCGAAGTCTTGGATCTCCACCATGTTCAGCGTCTCCACAACGCTGAAGCTGACAAACTCTCGACGAAGGCTTCAACCGGAGCTGCAGCTCCCGAAGGAATCTTTGTTCGGAGGTTATCAAGACCAACAACTCAGTCTGTCGAATTGAGCCAAGGGGGCGAGACCAGCACCTCAAAGCTGGCGGTCCCGGTGGCCCTGTTACCATGGCGTCCACCAAGGGTCATAGGTGCTGCAGGAAGCTCCGAGCAACCCAACACGCAAGACTCAGAAGCTCAAGCTAGCTCTGATGCATGGATCTTGGATATCCGGCCCTACTTGAAAGACAACATCCTTCCTGAAGACGGTGTATCCGCTGACCGAATCGTCAGATTGGCTAAAAGATACACACTGGTAGAAGGAGATCTCTACTGGTGCGGTGCCAACGGTGTCCTAATGTGGTGCATTGCAAGGGAAGAAGGTTGTGATCTCCTCACGGAAATCCATGGAGGCGAGTGTTGGAACCACGTGTCTTCCCGCACGTTGGTTGGTAAAGCCTTCCGACATGGCTTTTACTGGCCTATAACACTCCAGGATGCAGTAGAGTTGGTGAAAAAGTGTGAAGCGTGCCAGTTCCATGCAAAACAAATTCACACACCAGCTAACTCACTGCAAATGATTCCTCCTACATGGCCATTCATTGTGTGGGGCATGGAAATCTTGGGACCTTTCCCAAAAGTCGTCGAAGGTTACAGGTTCCTGTATGTCGCCATCGACAAGTTCACCAAGTGGTCAGAAGCTACTCCAGTTGTGACTATCAATAAGCAGTCATCAATATAGTTCTTGAAGTCCATAGTCTGCAGATTTGGAGTTCTGAACAGAGTCATCACTGACAACAGAACCCAATTTACAAGTGCAGCATTTCAAGAGTATAGCAAAGACCTTGGCATTCAAGTCAGCTACGCATCAGTAGCTCACCCGGCAAGTAATGGCCAAGCCGAGTGAGCAAATGCAGAAATATTGAAAGGACTCAAGACGCGCACTTATGAGCGTTTGAGGAAACATGGAGCCAACTGGATTGAGGAGCTTCCGCCCGCACTATGGGCAAGTAGGACTACACCTAACCGGTCAACTGGAGAGACACCCTTATTCCTGGTGTATGGAGCTGAAGCAGTCCTTCCTCCGGAGATCACCATGGGGTCACTCCAGGTCTGGACCTTTGATGAAGCCACACATGACCAGATCCGGTGTGAAGACCTTGACCTCGTCAACGAGGGAAGGTGCCAAGCAACGGTTCGGAATACACGTTACCGCCAGGCGCCCCAACGCCATCAAAGGCATGTGTGCAACCGACAGCTCGAGGAAGACGATATGGTGCTGTAGAGAATACTAACTCGTGAAGGGATGAACAAACTTTCCCCCAGCTGGGAAGGTCCCTTCCGAGTGATCAAAGTATCCCGTCCCGGATGCGTTCGCTTGGCAACTGAGGATGGGACCCTGCTTCCTAATCCTTGGAACATCGAGCACCTCCGTAAGTTCTATACTTAATGCCACGGAGGTGAGTCTGTAATTACACACAATGTCAGTTATAGAGTCCATACATAGAGTTCGGTAGGTCCTCCGGTAGAACATCCGGACCCCTCCGGGAGGGTCCGAGAAGTTTAAGCAACACTTGACACAGTCGCGACACTAAAAGTGTAGCTACCTGCCCAGGGTTAGTATGAGATGTATAGCATGCTTAGCTTGGTTCCGTACCCTAAGTGTGTCCTTGACTTCCCTGTAATCAGGACCTATAATGAAAGGCATTGTTGTGTAACAGCAGACTCCACGTGCATTAATTTTGTGCAGACTCATTTTCTTTTATTTATCCTTCTCCTTCTTGTCTATAATGAGTTATGCAATTCTTTTTGAGTTTTAGTCCAAGTTATTCATTTGTTGTACAAGTTATATTGGTGGTCTCTTCGGATCTTAGCATTACTCCATGGTCTACTCGCCTGAACGCCAAGCCAACACAGGTCCAGAGTGTGTTATCGACTTAGCCTGGTCATGCACCCTAAGTACACCACTCTACCTACATTCTGGCAGGCCTTAGTAGGGCGGGTCCTAAAAGGATTCGAATCTGGAAAGATTATGTCAATGTGCTCATTATCATATCGAGTTCCTTCGGATCTAAAATTCAAACAAGAATAGTAAGTCCCAAAAAAGTTATAGATGAAAGGATGAATTTTACGATTTTTTCTTGTCGATGTACAGGAAAAATCAAAACTTATGGCGATGGTGGACGATGCCGGAGCTATTAAGCTCCGACAACCTCCAAGGGGGCCTGTCGTCGATGTTTCAGACGTTGAAAGTGGGCGCCGCCAGAGCTAACAAGCTCCGAGAACTCCCATGGGGGCCCGCCGTTGATGTGAAGTACAATGCTAATTCAAGTGAAGCTGGTGTAACCACCCGAGGGTTTCGCCGTCAACGTATTCTATGATTGATGGTGGATATCGTCGAAGCCAAGAAGCTCCAACAACCCCAGGGGCCCGCCGTCGACATTCTACGCATTGATAGTGGGTGTCGTCAGACCTACTTAACTCCGACTAGGCCCGCCGTCGACGTTTTACGCGTTGACAGTGGGTGTCGTCGGACCTATCAAGCTCCAAGAACCCCAGGGGGCCCACCGTCGACGTTCTACGCGTTGACAGTGGTGTCGTCGGACCTATCAAGCTCCGACTACCCTAGGGGCCCGCCGTCGACGTTTTATGCATTAACAGTGGGTGTCGTCGGACCTAACAAACTCCGACAACCCCAGGGGGCCCGCCGTCAACGTTCTACATTTTGATAGTGGGTTCCGTCGGACCTAACAACCTCCGACAACCCTAGAGGCCCACCGTCGATGTTTCACGCGTTGACAGTGGGTGCCGTCGGACCTAACAAGCTTTGACAACCCTAGGGGGCCCACTGTCGACGCAACAAAAGCTCCCTGGAGAAGTCGAAAATAAACTTTTGACCTAAAAGCTACAAGTTTGAAGCGTCCAAGTCATCAACACATCGTCAAATCCTTTTAGTACATGTACGCAATCAAGTTGTGTACATGTACCAGGGGGCAAACAATATAAAGGATAGTGTATTGAAGATAAGTACAAAATGGAATTCATTGCAGAAAGAATGGATTTCATATATCTGAAGTACTGGATTACAAAATGAGGATTATAGTAAAAGGCAAAAGGAAAGGGTCCTAGCTACTGGAGAATCTAAGTCCTGCGGAAAAATGATGCAACCTTCTTAGCAGCTTCTTGGACGCTAGCCTTGGTAGCATCCTCCTCTTCGGCAATGAGTCCTTCGATGACCGGATCTAGGGAAAGTTGGGGGTCTCAATTCTTGTAACATGCCAGGACATATTCGGCGATGTTCTTAGCCAGAGATTTCCCCTCAGTCTTCAGCTGGTCGGTGATGACATCACCCATCGCGTTGAGTTTGCTGCCAGCAAAGCCAAGTGCCACCAGTGTCTGGTCCAGCCCTAGGGCTAGGTTCCCCGGACGTACTGGGCTGAAGCCAAGTGGCACCAAAGCCCTGTCTGCATGCCCTAGAAAATCCCACACTTGTTGGGACTCAGTTGCTCTCGAGCTCCGTAGCTCCTCCAGTGACCTTTTGGCTGCCGCAAGCTCCAAACCTTCCCGAGCGAGGCGCTCGACCACTTTGGCATGTTGCTGCATACTCTCAGTTATTTGCATTTCACGGTCAGCTAGCTCCGTCTCCCAGAGGTGGATGTGGTTCCGTCGTTCGGCCAGGTCCTTCTCCCTTCCTCTTACTTTCCCTTCTTTGGTGGCAACATCAGCTTCTCTTTTTGAGAGCTCCTGCCCCAGTTTCCAGTACTTCTCCTCTTCTTCTTTGCTCCACAAATCAAGCTTCTTAGTGCAAGTCAGCTTCTGGGTGAGCTCCTCTTCTCTTTTCAAAACATCCTCCTACTGTTCCAGGAGTTTCTCTTCCCTCGCATCGAGGTCTGCTCGGTGCTTTAGAAGAATCTTGTTTGATGCATTGAGGCTATCGTGACGTTCGTCAGCAGCATCATTTCTTTCCTTGGCTTGCTCGAGAATCTCCCGAGAATTAGCGTCGAGGGCCCTGATGGCAGCATCCTTTTCCTCCAGCAACTTGCCCCAATATTCCATCTGAGCCTTCTCCTTCTCGACCCACTCCTTCTTATCAGCAAGCCTTGTTTGTGCAAGCTTGGTCTCAAAGTGGAGCCTGTTGCGCCAATGCCTCAAAGTGTGGCGCTCTTCTTCAAGGACCTTGCTGTCGTGGTCGAAGGTGAGCTGGACCTGTCGGAGGCTCGAGCAGGCATTATCAATAGACAATGCCAAAGGAATAGGCTTCGAACCTGCCGGGGTCATCTCCGCCGGCTCCAGAGAGTATTCAAGAACAAAAGTAGAGTCCCACGCCACAAGCGTGGTTCCCTTAGCTTCTACGGCATTATGGCCGCCATCCGGGAGCTCCTCGGTCGCTGCTAAGGAAGATCCCGCTGGGGGGACTTCTACTTCCGGGGCTGACGCCGAAGGTCCAGCCACAGGGTCTTCAGCTGCTGGCTCTTCGGGTGGAGAGCCTGCCACCGCTTCTTCAGGGTGTTCTGGCTCGGGTATGGACCCTTCGGAGCAATTACTTCTGAAGCAGTCATTGGAGCTTCGTCCGAAGCCGCTTCCACCGCCGGCTCAGGCGCCAGAACATCAACCATCTCCGGTTTTGTGGCTGGAGATTCAACTATCTCCGGCACAGAGGCCGGAGCTTCGGGCACCTCCGGCTCAATCGCCGGATCTTTAGCCACTTCTGGCAGGGGTGCTGGAGCTTCGGGTACCTCCAGCTCAAGTGCCTGAGCTTCCGACACCTCTAGCTCTTGCATCGGAGCCTCAGTCTCTAGCACTGTTGCTGGTGGTGCATCTTCAACAACTTCTCCCCCGTGGTCTGGTGCTACCACGAGAGCCTTTGGCACCTCTTCTGGATCCAAGACCACACAGCTGGCGCCGGAGCTACCATGTCCTCAAACACCACTTGGGAAGGCTCAATGGATGAAGTAGGAGCTTCAACATGCACAGCTCCAGTCGCTACAGCAGATGCCGAAGCTTCAGACTTCTTTCTCGGGACTCTGGAAAAAAAGGCCGAGAAGATTAAAAACATAATAAAAACAAGATTAGCATTTCAAGGTAAGTTGACGATGCTTACCTGGGGATGCTACCACCCCAATCGCCGTAGGCTGTAACTTTGGACCTTGGACTGGAGCCATCTGCCGCAGCTGGAGTCTTCTCAGCCGGAACCCCCCTCGGCTGGGAAGGACCTCTGGACCCGGAGCTCACAACCGGCACCAGAGACAAAGTTGACCTGCCGGAGCTTGAGTCCCTCAAGGGCGCTGGCACCGAAGAAGGTGTGGTCACCGAATGTCTCCTTCACTGGGGAGAAGGGGTTGTTGGAGTTGGAGTAGACCCGATGGGGCTCTCATCAACATGCCTCAAATTCCTCTTGCGGTTGGAAGATTTAGCTGGTTCCTTGACTTTACCCTTGCCCTTGCCGATGTCATCGACTTTTTGGCTCGCGGCAGGGGTAGTCACCCTCTCAGAAGCCACGGGTATTGTAACCACAGAGAGAGGGAGCCTCTCTACCATGCCCAGGTCATCCAATGTCGGCATTCTCCTCCGGATCTCCCTACTGACCTCTGGAACCATGTTCAGAGGTAGGAAGGCAGCCGAAGAAGTCACGATGTCATGGGAGACACCTCCATTTTGAAATTTTTGAGATGGATCCTAAAAGCTTCGTCATCCAAGTTGGTGTTCAAACCGACTTCATTTTAGTCATGATCCATCTCACTATTGAACGCCCATGAGGGCTGTTCCCTAGTCTTCAGTGGGGCCCACCTGTTCACAAAGAAATTGCCGTAGAACATTTGGGGGGTTACTCCTTCCTCTATGCATTCTTGGATCCTTTCCAGGATGGGCTTGTACACATTCGACAGCTCCGGAACTACGTTCCAAGCGTTGATTTCGACATTGGGAAGGTCCTCAGGCAACTCCAGCTTCTCATGCTCCTCCACATTGATGATCACCCAATACTTTTTCCAATCATCCCACTTGCCGGAGCGGAAGGACTTCAAGTACTTGAAGGGGCAATTCTTCCGCTTCACGAAATAGTAGAAGCCGATGAGCTCCGTTCCCTTGCCGATGGTGTGGACCGTGAAGAAGGTCCGGAATAGCTCGATGTAGGGAGGCACGTCCACCCACATCTCGCAAAAGTGGACAAAAGTCACCACTAGCAAGAGGGAGTGGGGGCTGATATGATAGAGCTGGAGTCCATAGAAATCTAGCAACATCAGGAGGAAGCCTGAGAAAGGCGGGATCAGACCCACCATGGCATACGCCGAGAAGTACACCATATCTCCGGTGCACTCCTTCTTGATTGGGAGCTTACCGAAGCGGATGTCCTTGTTACAGGAGTCGCTGAACCGACCCATGTATGTCCGGACACTCACCATCTCCTCCTTAGTCTTTACCTTGCTGCGGGGAAGACCCAACTTCATCGCGGCAAAGTGGAGCAACAGTTGGAAAGCTATGCGGGGGTTGAGAGGCTCTGAGCGCTAGTTTGATTAAAAGCATGAAGAGTCCTCAAACCATGCGGGCTTTCCTTCTTAAGTAAGCATCCGCAACGCTTGGATGGAAACCACAATGGGATCGAGGTTATGCTCTCAAAAATCTACCTCGCCAATGACAAATGGGCCTGGGTCCACTTTAGCGGAAAAGTCGAAGCTATTGCCCCAGGTGAACCGTTGTAATGATGGGAGGTTGGAAGCCCGAGGGCAGCGACATGACAAGGTGCGCAGAACTGATACAGTTTATGCATCGGGAACTGGTGACCTTCAATTGCGTGTGATCCGCACACAAAGATCTCGCCTGCCACATTCAAAAGAAGCCACATGGCGATGGTTTAATAATGAAGCATCGCCCCAACGGCACATCAGAAGACCTTTGAAGCTGCGGCACGACAATCAAAGATGGCCCACCGCTGGTAGAATAACTTAACCTAAAGGGTTTCTACCGGAGGTGGGCCCGGGGGCCACTGTCGGTACACTTCGTACTGGGTACCCCATGATACCGCAAGAAAAGCTAAGGAGTCCCCCCCATTCAAGTTGAAGACCTCTGAAGGCCACACGTGTTACAGAGTACTGGACCCGCCTCCCTCGTTTGGGTAGCTTTGACACTGACACGTATATCACAAGGCCGGACCTAACACCCGTCATAGGGAAGCTCCGGCCCTGCCACGTGTCCAGTGACCCCGGACCTAACCCCCAGTAGAGGGAAGCTCCGGTGCTACCACGTGTATAGTGGCTCCTGACCTTCCTCCCCACGATGGGAAGCTCCGGAGCCACCATGTGTTGAACCTCCAGAGCTTGGACTTCAATGGAAGATAGAGAGATCTCCAACGGCTCGGACCTTTAAGGGACAGTTAAAGTGACAATTACAAGACCTGATTACGTGTCATTAATGCCATATTAATGAAACGCGATCAGTGGACTGTTAATAGGGGTAATGCCATTATTAAGATGCGTTATTACCCCATTAACCACTTTTAATATTCAGCAATCGTGTATTAGACAGTTAACTACGCCAAGGCCACATGTCGGGCTAGGCAAGTGACGTAACGACCAGTCCTTAGACTATAAAAGGGCTGCGTTGCATGATACAGAACTAAGCGGATATGCACGCAAGCACCAGTGAATCGCTAATACAACAACATACACCCCATGGAGTAGGGTATTACACTCAGGCGGCCCGAACCACATAAATCTTCTTTGTCATCATCTTGTCTAGAATCTCCGTGCACCCAAACTGATCAAAGAACCTCTGCGGGCTACAATTTAGTAGTATCGGGGGAAGTGTCGTTCATACGCTTCGACAAATAGCTCAGACAAGTCTGCATCGGATAAGTGTGACCACCTCAGATATGTTCGAAGTTGTGCATAGTGAATTCAGATATGTCCAGTGAATGTGGCCTAGAGGGGGGGTGAATAGGCATTTTTGAATATTAGTCGGAACCTGCAGCACTTAGCAACCTGATCAAATACCAAGAAATTGGACTAGTCCGGTAGAGTGCGTTCTAGTCTGGTGCATGCGAACTAGATTGATCAAGTTAGATCAATGATTTCAATACAAGCACAATACGCAGCGGAATATAGTATGTAACTTGAAAGTATTGAGTCAATGAAATTAAGTGTAACACAAACTAACTTTGATTTCAATGTTTTAATGTAAGATGGAAAAGATCAAGTAAACCCTAAAATATGATATGAAAAACTTAAGAGCAAATTTGACACAAGATTTCATCCCGTGGTTCGGTTCCCACAAAGGAAACCTACGTCCACGTTGAGGAGCCCACAAAAGGACCGGGTCTTCACTGACCCGAACCTCATCGAATCGCCATGAAGGCCAATTCTCTTTCACTATCACAAGGGTAAATCACCAAGTTCAAGGGTCCTTCTCACAAGTTGAGGGCTCCCCAAGATTACAAATCAAACACCACCAAGAACACACTCTTAAGATCAACAATGAAACAACAGGAGTGTGTTAGAGAATCAAACCCAAGAGCTCAAACATGTGGAATTGTGTTTCTCCTTTGATCCAAAGTGAATCCTCAAGGATTTGATCTTTCTTGCATTGGATTGTGTGGAGAGATGTGTTTTCTAAGCTCTTAGACGGTGTGACGGTGCTGGGAGTTGAGAGAGTTGAAAGTAGGGTCGTGCACATCTATTTATAGGGTGATTCCAAAAGTTACCGTTAGGGTTTTGAGAGTCCGTACTAGTCCGTGGTGGAGTCCGGACTAGCCTGGTGTGCGGCGTGTAGAAAACCCTAAGTTCTTAGGAATATCGGACTTGTCCGACCTAGGGCAGACTTGTCCAATTTAGGCTCTGGAAGAGTTCGGACTAGTCCGGTCATTATTGAACTAGTCCGGCCTTTGTGAACCCCTTAGTGAATTGGGGACTAGTCCGCATTTGTAGGACTTGTCCGACTTTAGTCAGAGAGGTTATCGGACTAGTCCGGATATTATCGGACTTGTCCGATGTCATGCAAAGTTGTGAAGTATTGAGGACTAGTCTGCAATGGGGAGGACTAGTACGATTTTAGTTAGAAAGATATCGGACTAGTCCGTGGTGATATAGGACTAGTCCGGTATGTGTAAACCTGGATTGTGCAGACAAGTGTTGGCCAACCCATAACCTATACCCTAAAACAAACAAGGGTAATCCTGCCTAATAACTACTAGTACCTATAGCTTAATCACAAGTGATAGCAATCCTTCACTTCCTTTGCCTTCCCTGGCAATGGCGCCAGAAATGCTTGTTGACTGCTCCTAAGATATACTAACAAATCATCCCCGGCGATGGCACCATAAATGCTTGTTGACGGCTCCTAAGATATACTAACAAATCATCCTCGGCAACGACACCAGAAATTCTTGTTGGTATTTCTTAACACCACAAATCATCTCTGGTAAAGAGATGAGATCCGCAAGCGCACGGAAGATACCGTTGTAGCATTTCACCCATGAGCATGCCCAAGGGTATCGTATTTATCCCAAAGGAAGGCAATGGAGTAAAGTATATACTACTCTTATGTCAAGCTATGGGATACTAATCCATTATCTGGACAGGGGTAAGTCGATAATAGGGGTAGTGTGACACACACCTAGGCAATCTATTCTAAAGGGTAAAATGGGTCCTAGAGGGAGATTGGATTGAGAGTTAGAGAGTTGCTCCTACAATGCTCCTAATACATATACATAGCCTAAGGTAGATACTAATGGTCATGTCAATGATGAATTCCTATGCAATGCTATTCAACACATTGGGCACGGGCTTACCCCTAGCAATACTAGGGCGATTCCCACCAAGAGACCGTGGCATAGCCGAACATGAAGGATTACAAAGGACAGATAGGATTGTCACCACCTACTGCCTACCTCTTCAATCCGTGGGTCTACGAGACATCCAACTCTACTTAAATACCCTAGCACCATGCTAGCATACTAAGCAAATACCTTATGAGCCATGGCACAAGCCATCCTAAGGCAATGACTAACCTAAACATCGTTGAACCAATGTTGAAGCATAGCATAAGTCATTCATATTAACATAATCATATCATAACTATATAGACTATAGTGGGGGTCTATAGTGTTTATGACCATAAGATGTGATCATGAGAGTGAAATCATAAAGACTATACCTTCCACATACATGGACTCCACAATCAAACAAGAAACACTTTGTCCAAGTATACGTATAAAAGAAGACTAAAGATAATATCTTTATTGAGCACAAAGTCACAAATACAAGAAAGAATACATAAGCCATACCTTTCCCAATGTGCAATTGGGAAGAGATACTCCTTCTACTCCTTTCCCAATTTGGACTTGGGACTAGAGGCTATTCTCTCTACATCCTAACTCCTCTAAGGACTATGGAAGATAGTGTATACAATAGAATGATGCCCAAGTGGTGTGTCTTGAAGTGAGGGGTATGGGGTCCTATTTATACTAGTGTTGAGGTCGGTTCCCGCCACCAAAAGCGCGCGAATTAGGCGTCATTGACTCCAGGGAGCTAGGAGGAGCCAACACGTGGAAGTTGACCGCGTTTGGCGCCAGGACCAGGTCGGCCGACCCCCTGGTTCGACCGACCTGGTCAGGGCTCCAAACGGCCCGTACTTCCTCCAGGTGGCTGCCAGGTGGGTCCCATTGACTGATATTGGTGCTACATCGTTGGATGGCCTCAGATACTTCTATTTGTAGGCCATTTGATCCATGTGGTGCCACGTGTCGTTGCCTGATTGGCTGGGATGATATTTTATAGGATTGCTCCCCATACTTTTCCTCAATTCCTGTATAAATATCGGCATACACATATTTCTTCAAGTACAAGTGGAAATAGGTCATGTAGAAAGGTGATGTGTGCAAGAAATGATCAATCCTTCACATAATTGAGTTATATTGACGGATGAAATTAGTATATAACAACCGTCAACAGTCATATTCACCACAGTTATAACACGCCCACCTTAGCTTCGGTCTTGATTTTTCTTTGTGTTTTCCTTCACTTGATTTTCCCCTTGTCTTCTCTTCATCATTCTCTTGAATCTCTTCATAAAGAGAATCATGTCCTCTTCATCAATATTGCTGCTCTCGTCATCGCTGTCTTCTTCTTGTTGAGCTTCTCGAGCTTCTTTTGACAAGGGCTTGCAAGTGTATTTTAATGAAACCCCTTTCTTCTTTGCCGAGGTGAGGTCGGCAATCTCCTTGACGTGTTTAGCTTGATTCTCCATCGTCTCGAAGTTGATGATCTTTCCAAGCAATTTGTCCGGGGTCATTTTCTTGTACCCGGGAGTCTCTCTAATCATTGAGCTTAGGGTAACATTGCGAGGCATGAAAGCTCTAAGGATGAGCTTCACTACATCGTGATTCCACTTTTTACTTCCATATGCTCAAACCTTGTTAATGAGAGTCTTTAACCAGATGTACATGTCCTGTGGTGACTCATCTTCTTCTATGGTGAATCTTCCCAATTCGCCTTCAATCATTTTGATCTTCGCCTCTCGCACATGATGACCGCCTTCATGTGCTGTTTGCAATGTGTCCTAGATTTCCTTTGCAATCCCGAGTCCATCCACCTTGGTGAACTCGTCCCGACTTAGTGAAGATGTGATGACTGTTGCAGCTTTAGCATTCTGATGAATTGCTTGCTCTTAGCTTGGTGTAAGTTCTTCATTGTCGTCCGAGATATCTATTCCTGTACACACAATATGCCACAAGCTGGGATTGATTGAGATTAAGTGCATTTTCATGTTTTGCCACCACATTGAGTAATCATTGCCATCAAAGTGTGAGTCTTTTCCTAGAGGAATAGACAAATAATGGCTATTGTTAGAATTTAAACGATTGTAGTTGAAAGGATATCGGGAGTAGTCGGTGTGACTACTCCCCTTCTTCTTGTCCTCGATCTTCACTTTCCCTTTGAAGAGGGCTTTCTTCCTTAGGAGCATCTTGAGTTCAAGCGTCTCCTCATCGTCATCCTCGAAGTCCTGAATGGCGTCGAGGAGCTTCTCCAATTTTTGAGCTTTTTCATCTTCAACCTTCTCTTGGTTGAGACTCTTGTGCACATCCTTCATGTTTGACATGCTCTCTTTGAGAAATTAGTCTCTTGCAAAGAGTCCTGCTCTGATACCAATTGAATGTGGCCTATAGGGGGTGAATAAGCCTTTTTGAATATTAGTCAGAACCTGCAACACTTAGCAACTTGATCAAATACTAGGAAATTGGACTAGTCCGACGAGTGCGGACTAGATTGATCAAGTTAGATCAATGATTTAAATACAAGCACAATACACAGCGGAATATAGTATGTAACTTGAAAGTATCGAGTCAATGAAATTAAGTGTATCACACACTAACTTTGATTTCAATGTTTTAACGTAAGATGGACAAGATCAAGTAAACCCTAGAATATGACATGAAAAACTTAAGAACAAGTTTGACACAAGATTTTATCCCGTGGTACGGTTCCCACAAAGGCAACCTACGTCCACGTTGCGGAGCCCACAAAAGGACCGAGTCTTCACTGACCCTAACCTCGTCAAATCGCCACGAAGGCCAATTCTCTTTCACTATCACAAGGGTAAATCACCAAGTTGAAGGGTCCTTCTCACAAGTTGAGGGCTCCCCAAGATGACAAATCAAACACCACCAAGAACACACTCTTAAGATCAACAATGAAACAACAGGAGTGTGTTAGAGAATCAAACCCAAGAGCTCAAACATGTGGAATCGTGTCTCTCCTTTGATCCAAAGTGAATCCTCAAGGATTTGATCTTTCTTGCATTGGATTGCATGGAGAGATGTGTTTTCTAAGCTCTTAGAGGTTGTGACGGTGCTGGGAGTCGAGAGAGTTGAAAGTAGGGCCGTGCACATCTATTTATAGGGTGGTTCCAAAAGTTACTGTTAGGGTTTTGAGAGTCCGGACTAGTCCGGTGTGCGGAGTGTAGGAAACCCTAAGATCTCAGGAATATCGGACTTGTCCGACCTAGGGCAGACTTGTCCGATTTAGGCTCTGGAAGAGTTCGGACTAGTCCGGTCATTATCGAACTAGTCCGGCCTTTGTGAACCCCTTAGTGAATTGGGGACAAGTCCGCATTTGTAGGACTTGTCCGATTTTAGTCAGAGAGGATATCGGACTAGTCCGGATATTATCGGACTTGTCCGATGTCGTGCAAAGTTGTGAAGTATTGAGGACTAGTCTGCACTGGGGAGGACTAGTCCGATTTTAGTCAGAAAGATATCGGACTAGTCCGTGGTGATATCAGACTAGTCCGGTATGTGTAAACCTTGATTGTGCAGACAAGTCTGCACTGGGAGGCCTTTTCCGATTTTGAACAGAGGGGTTATCGGACAAGTCCGGGGTACATCAGACTAGTTCCGGGTATATTGGACTAGTACGAACCTGTACAAATTTGTGTAGTGAGAGTGATTAAAAGTGCTTAAGCTCTTGGGATGTGTTTCTTCAACACACTCCACACACAAGTATTATCCTTTTCATCTCTTGAGCTCTATCCATCTTGATTCCTCACTCTTCCTTCTTTTTGCGCTTACTCCATGTTTACATTAAAACCTGTGCTCATCTCAACAATTTGGTTTGGATCTCATTTGTTTGTCATAAATCAACCCAAACCCACAAGGGATGCCCAGATGCACTTTCATCCGGCCAAACTCGGACAAGTTCGAATGGCCAAGAGACTTAGATTTTTTTTTAAGTTAAGGCTGTGCAGTGAGGTCTCGGACATGTCTGAACAAGTTCGGACATGTCCGGGGTTGTGCAGGGACAACTCGGATATGTCTGAACCGACTCAGACAAGTCCGAGGAGTAAGAGGGCTTCAAAATTTTCTAAGTCCTAGCTATGCAGTGACAACTCGGACATGTCCGATCTAAGTCGAACAAGCCCGGGATGGTGCAATGAGAATTCCGATATGTCCTGCCTTTTGGCTCGGACAAGACTGGACTTAGGGTATGTTGATTTTAATTATTTCCCAAGGGTTGAGCACCCTGTGAGATCTAGGTGCTGAATACATTTGCAAATTGGATAAAAGTATGAGTTTACATGCAAAGTTTTGAAGCTTACACCGATACACCATAATACACCCCGATACACACTGTCCGAAATTGTCTCGATACATATTGGGAGTAAAATCATTACTATCGATACGTCTAGATTGTCTGAACTTTCCAATGTGTGTTTGGAAGTAATGTTACCTTTGATGGTTTTGGACTGTCTGAGCTTTCACTATTCATATCGGGAGTAATAGTTACTGTGCAGAGTTTTCATATTGAATTCGGTTGCTTTGTTTTGCTCTGTTTTAACTTGCAATGTTTCGAACTTGCTTTTGGCTTATGAGAAGGTTTGCTTAGTATTCATTTTCTATGTTTGTGATGTGTTTTGGTGGTTATGGCTGCTATCATTTTGCTATGGTTTGCAACATGCTTATGTGAGGTGCTCACGTAAGGTGTCGTGTTTCTCGGACTAACGAGAGTCAAGTTGAGGACTTGGGCTCGCAAAGATTGGTTGTTTATTCATGTGCAGGGGTTGCTTGAGGTCAAGACATAGCTTGTGATGGAGATCCTTAAACTAGTCTTAGGGAGAAGATGAGGTTCAACAACCAAGTTTGGGAGGAATTGTGGTTGAGTTGATCGGGAAGGTCACACAACATATTTGGGTCATGAACAATGCATATGAAGGTATCATGGACGTTTTGGAAAGTGTTTGCACATATGCAAGGGGTGCATGGACTTGGCTACATTGTTACAATGCATGGTGAAGAGAAATAGACTTGATGATGTGGCCAGAGAGGTCCAACCGGATGGATTATGCCTCAGTCTGCATCTGAGGTGGTTATGGTTTGTTTATGGAACATTTCGAGTTTGTTTCGGTTAGATTTTGTGTGGGTTACGAAGTTGAGTTATTTTAGGAATGTTTAGGATGTTCCTAAGGTGTTTGGAAGTATTAAGATTGCTTTGATCTGCGTATATAAGAGTCTTGAGCAGCTATAGAAAGTTAGAGTTTGAATCCAAGTAGGAGTAGGAGTCCTAGTTTTCATTGAATTGGCCTTAGGGCTGGCTATATAAGCAAGGGAGCCAAGGCTCATCGGTAGACGACTTTGGGCTGTTCCTCTTATATTTGTTTGAATAAAATATCATAGTTTAGATGAGATTTTGTTCCTTGTTCGTTGGACTTGTTTTCATCAAGTCTTTCTCGTCGAGTTTCTGCGCTGCCCGACCTTTCTTCATTGTTTTGGTCTTAACTCGAGTTTTACAGATCCAATTGATGTAATTCTTTTTGTGTTGTCTTCAAAACTCAATTCTCCATCATCTTTGAAAATTTCATGGTTATTGAATTTTTAGTTTTTGAGTTACACGAATTTCTTTGCAGCATAGCAGATCTGTTTGTCCTCTGATAGAACATATTGACATTTGCTCAGGGTTTCAGTCATAACTTTAGTTTTACTTGACGTTTTTCTCATGATTCTTGTTGTCATGTATTCATGGCTTGATTCTCTATGATCCACACTGATTTTTCATGTTTTGAACACGTTGTAAACACTCACACACATGGTTTCTCTATCAGATTGATTTTCTGCTAAGGGGTTTTCGTTGCCTCTGCTGAAAAAAGTTTTAATCTACCATTCACCCCCTATGGTAGCTTTTCACATGCTCTTTGATCCTACAATTGGTACCATAGCCGCGGTGTTTTAATATCATTGATTTGTACGTGTTTTCACTAATCAACATTGAGAAATACTTCGCAAATCTTTCTGTGTTTGATGGCGTTGATTTTCAGGTTTGGAAGGCGCGTATGGAGACTTACATACAAGCACAAGGCATCGCTATATGGGAAAAAGGTCTACAAGTCCTTCAACATGCCACCAAACAATCAAGTTACGACTGCAAACATGAGAGATGTCGACAACAATAACAAGGCTTGTAACTTGATCATACAAGGATTGACTCAAAGCGACATCGATCGTGTTGCATACCATCGATCTGCGACTAATGTGTAGAAAGCACTTTGCGATTACCACGAAGGATCCAAAACGATCAAGGAGGTAAGGCAAGATATTTTCACGAAAGAATATATGCACTTTGAGATGCAACCGTGCGAGTCCATCGACGATCTATTTGCCCGCTTTAATAAAATTCTCAGTAACTTGCATTGTGTCAATGTTAATTTTTCCGATGCTGAAAATTCTAGGAAATTATTAAGTGCATTAGACATGTCAATTTGGGAAATGAAAGTTACATCTATTCGTGAATCTACTCTCATGAGTACACTTACTTTAGATGTACTATATTCTAAATTGAAAACTCATAAAATTGACAAATCTAACGTAGAAACCCTAACAAGTCTCTTTAATTTGTTTCTCAACGTGACATGCCAAGTTCTAGCAGTTATTTATCTTATGTTACACCTGCTTTGTTGTCGTTTCTAAACCTTGTACAGATTGAAGAATTTCCATAGGAGGAGCTAGCACTTCTCTCCACTTGGTTCTAAAAACATTGTAAAATGTGAGAAGTTGAAGGAGAAGAAGTGGTGGTTCTCAATGATGCTTTGAATGTGGCAAATCAGGACATTTTCGTTCAGATTGCCCTAACCTTTCAGGTCCTTCTACCCATGATTAAAAGCAAAATAAGTTCAAGTCCTCTTCTGGCAACAACAAGAAAAACAAGACTTTCACTAAACTCCAAGTGGTGGACCATATGCTCTCCGCTCTACTAGTAAACAATTTGAGTGATGTGGACTCCAGAAGTCATGAGGATGAAGACAATTCGACAACTATATGTTTCATGGTGGATAACTTAAGATCAAGTATAGAGGAACATGAATTCAACAAAGATAAAGAAGAGGTATGTCCATCTTGTGAAGAAATGTGTGATGTTATTTCTCGTGCCACTGTTGTACTTAAGAAAAAGAACCAAAAACTTAGGGACAATGCTGTTAAAATTGAATTACTAAATTATGAAATTAATCGCTTAAAATATTTGATTCCTAGTGATGATTCTTGTTCCTCATGTGAATTCATATATGAACAATGTCCTCGTTAAGCAGTGTGTACACCTCCACACTTGATAACTTGAGTTAGAAATTGAAAAGAAAAAAAAGCTTGTTGCACTTAACGATAAAAACATAAAAGATGCTAATTATTCTACAATTGATTTGCATTGTTCTACTAGTGATAATCTTGATAAGAAACTACAATATGCTATATATGAGATTTATGTTTTGAACAATACTTTACATTCTCATGAAGTTAAATATTGTTCTAATTGCAAACTAAAAGGAAAAACTTCATGTGAAAGCTGCCTAGACTTGTCCAATAAACTTGATAACATGCATAGGACACTAGAGCGGTTTTGTAGTGGGGATAAAAATCTAAACTTGCCGCTGAATTCCTCTAAGACTTGTAATGATAAAAATGGTTTAGGTTTTGATTCTCATGCATATTCTAAGGCACATCCACCTGAAATTGTAAAGTCATTAGGAAATGGCTTGATTCAAACAGTTCCTAAACAAAAAGAAGTGGTTTTCAAATCTGCAGGTGTCTTGCCTCATTCGGTTTCTAATAAAAATGTTTCTTGCTCATCTAGACATGAACATAAGTTTACTTTTCATTGTACCTACTGTGGTAGATATGGTAATGTTATAAATTTTTGTTATAGACTAGCCAAACAACAGAAAAAGGAAAGAATGATTGCTAGATCACATAACAACTGAGCAAAACTTGTTGCTCGTGCTGAACCGAATGTTAGGAACACGCAACCTGCTGTAATGAGTCATAAACACACAAAGTTTGCTCCCAAATCTACTATTTTTCTTGCTACACGTAACACACTTATTAAATCAGTAGTTGGGAACAAGAATTCTCAAAATTTGACTAATAAACCTGCTGTATTTTCTCATCTTTCGTGTATTATTCCTGCTGGACGTCGTGTGACTCTGTAGTGGATTCCTAAATGCCTTTTGACTAACCCCAGTATTGAGTCATCGATGTATTGTGCTGCTATGTAGGTTACACGCTTGAGGAAAGAAAACATTTAGATTGCGGATTCAGGTTGCTCACGCCACATGACCGGTAACAAAGACTGGTTCTCCTCTCTCTCTTTTGTGTCACATGTAGAAAATGTTACTTTTGCCGATAATTCTTCAACTCCTATAGTTGCTAAGGGTTCGATTAAAGTAAATAATCACTACACTGGAAGGATGTGTCACTTGTTAAAAATGTGAAATACAACTTAATTTCCGTTTCACTATTACTAGATGAAAATATAGAATTAACTTTACTAAAAATTGCTGCAAGGTTGTAGATTCAGAAGGTGAGCCTTTGTTTAACATGTCTAGGGTTGGAAGAGTTTTTAAAGATGATTTTGATACGTCAACTTCTAAGCATAGGTGTCTAGTTGTTAATGATTTAAATGACTTATATTTTTGGCATCGTAGACATGGTCACGTAGGCTTTGATCACCTCACACGTGTTAGTGGCCTTGATCTGATACGTGGGCTACCTAAGCTTAAAGGAGACAACGATTGTGTGCTCTTCTGTAGATATGCTAAGATGGTTGCAGGTTCACATCCTCCTCTCACAATGACCATGATAATTGAACCGGGACAACTTTTGCACCTTGACACCGTAGGTCCTTCACGTGTTCAATCTTTTGGAGGTAAATGGTATGTGCTTGTAATTGTTGATGACTTTTCTAGATACTCTTGGGTTTACTTTATGACATCTAAGAATGAAGCTTTTAGTCACTTTAGAAGTTTAGTTCTTAGACTTTCACTTGATCACCGAGGATCTTTAAAATCAATTAGAAGTGATAATGGAACTGAATTTTAAAACCAATCATTTGATCACTTTTGTGCTGAAAATGGAATAGATCATCAATTTGCTTCACCCTATGTACCTCAACAAAATGGTGTCGTAGAGAGAAAGAACAGAACCTTAGTTGTGATGGCTAAGACTATGCTTGATGAATATCAAACCCCTAGAAAATTTTAGACATATGCAATTGCAACAGCTTGTTATGTTTCAAACTGTGTTTTCTTGAGAGCTAAGTTAGGAAAAACACCATATGAGCTTTGATTTGGACATAGGCCTAGTGTCACACACTTTAGGGTCTTTGGTTGCAAATGCTTTGTTAAGAAAGATGGTAATCTTGATAAATTTGTAGCTAGATATGTTGATGGCATGTTTCGTGGTTATCCATCTCACACTAGAAGCTACCGTGTGCTTTTACTTGGCACTAACAAAATTGTGGAGACTTGTAAGGTTTCTTTTGATGAAGCTATACAAGGTACTAGCTCTAATACTGCAGGTCCAGATCCATATCCGTAGGGGGGGAGTATTTTCATTGAAGATGAGGAAGAAGTGGTGCTGCTGCCCGAAAATTCAGAAGCTAATAACATCGTTCCTGCTCCTAATTTTGATCCACAACCAGCACCGACGATGACTCTTGCTGGTCCAGATCATCCTCAAGCTACAAGCTCTTCTATTTGTGATGAACATGATGAACAAGGAGCTTGTGAAGTCATCCTCCACAACAAATTATTGGAAGCTTGCATGAATGGGTCACACGATCCAGCTATGATGAGTTCAGAATTTAAGATGAGTATGATGGGAGAACCACATACTTTCTGGGGATGCAAATCAAGCAAACTAAGGAGGGAACAACAATAACACTTGAACCTGATGGAGATGGTGAACTCATGGATCAAATAGAATATAGAACCATGATAGGGTCACTTTTGTACCTCACGACATCAAGATCGGACATACAATTCAGCACGATTTCAAGCTTCCCCACGTGCTTCACATTGTCAAGCCGTCAAAGAATTCTCAGGTACTTACATGGAACTCAATAAGTTGGCATTTTTCTTCCTTCTTCCTCAACCGTTACTTTGAAAGATTTTTTAGATGCTGATTTTGGGGGTTGTAGGATTGATAGGAAAAGTACTTTAGGTGCTTGTCATTTTCTTGGTAATTCACTCGTTGCTTGGTCTTCTCAGTTGCACAATCCACGGCTAAATCTGAATATATAGTTGTTGCTAGTACTTGCTCACAAATTCTTTGTATTGTTCAAACATTTAAGGACTATGTGGTTGATCTAGATAGTGTTCCACTGTTTTGTGATAACACTAGTGCCATTTGCATTGCTAAAAACCCCCTGCAACATTCTAGAACAAAGAACATTAACATTAGGTATTACTTTCTCTGTGATAATGTTGAAAAAGGAAACATTGTGCTTCACCATGTAGGTACCGAACAACAATTGACTGACATTTTTACAAAACCTTTGGATTTCACTCATTTTTGTTTCATTCGTAGTGAAATAGGGGTTATGCAACTTCATGACTTAAATTGAGGGAGGAGTTTTGAAACTTAGGAAGTCTATGTGTGAATAATTTAAAATAATATGAGCATAGTATTTCATACATATATGACTTTGTGATTCTTTTGACATGCTGAAAGTTCTTATACATTACTCGTGTTATACATTTTGTAGTTTTTTTCCATGACTAGTAATTGGAATAATTACTTACACTAAATTTGATCATGATCGAACTTTCTTGCTGTTTTGTACTTGTTGCATGCTCAAAAATGCTTTTAATAATGAAAAATTAATCAATCAACTATCCACATGTTGTTCTTTTATGATCAAATAAAAAAATGAGAAAAGATCAAGAGAATATGCATGCATCACACTTCTTCTTTTGAGATGGCTTATCATTGCACTTAGTTATGAACTTGGAAGAAGTTGTGTATGAATAATACCCTGTTCTTAAGCTTCTGATTGTCAAATGACACATGCTTGGCTTGGTTGGTTAGAGTAAGACTGATGCGGCATATAATCCCTTGCAAATGTCATATGATCTGAATTTGTGCTTTAAAAATAATAAAATGCAGCAACATGTGTCATGCTTTTAAGTTTTGAAATAGTTAAGTTTGTGAGATAATGACTTGCTTAAATTGAAAAATAACGTTTTATATGTAGCATGGATTACACTATTTTATGTATCTCATTGATGTGATAGTGTAAGCGACTTGATAGTATGACTTGGATGAGCTTTGTTTTATATGTATATGTTATAATATGCTCACAACAATTTAAGTTCTCTTTTGAATCTTGCTGAATAATATGTGATAGTGTAAGGGAGAGAAATATGTCACACATTGTTTCACATTCACAAGTTTTTACACGTTACTCAGGGGGAGAAACTTTGTTTTGAGATTTCTTTCTCATTTGATTTTTTATTTACAAAGAGGGGGGATTTGCTTTCAGAAGTTTCATGTGAATAAGCCAATGTTCGAATTCTAGGTGGTGTTGCCAATGCATTCATCAAGGGGGAGATTGTGAGATCTAGGTGCTGAATACATTGGAAAATAGACTAAAAGTATGAGTTTACATGCAAAGTTTTGATGCTTACACTGATACACACCTGTTGAAATTTCTTACGTCCTAGATAAAAATGTGCAAGCACACGGAAACTGTCGTGTAGCACTTCCCTTTAAAGAGTATTCCTAAGGGTATCAAATCCAAGGAATGTGCGTGATAATCTTATGAACTAGCTCACCCAAGGACACAATTGTTTTGTAGGCAAGGAACAGAGAGGAATTCAAAGTATTGATTGTAATTCCAAGAAATTTGGTGTAGCTGCTTCCTTTAGATACGGGTTTACCCCTAGCAACACTAGGCCAACTCCCGCTAAGAGCCTATGACATAGCCGAATGTGGAGGATTACAAAGGACGTATAGGGCTGTCACCACCTACTGCCTACCTCTTCAATCCGTGGGTCTATGAGATATTCAATGGTGATTTCCAATCTAAGCACCACACTTACATTCTAAATCACTAGTCTAGTTTTTTCGAACACAAAGCTACAACTAGAGCCTTTAATAAATTAAAGCAATGAACCCACAAGTAACTACTTGTGCAAACTACTTTGAGATGGAAATCAAACTCGAGACGAATTCACAAAAGGCTTACTTGATTTTGAATCAACCCTTTGTAGGGGTACAAGTGTAGAATAGTGACTTGACAAGCCCAAGCCTCCTTCTTTTGAACTCTTCATTGCACCCTCCATCTACTTGGCAGCCTATAGGACTACTCTAAACCTTAGGAGTGGTATTCTATTCTCAACTTTTGTGTGTGTGTGAAGTGAGGTGTGGGGTGCTATTTATAGGTCGAAGAGGGTTGGTTCCTGCCACCAAATGCACGCGAATCAGTCAACCCCACCACTAGGAAGCCAGGAGGAGTCGACACAAGTCGATTGACCGAGTTTGGTGCCAGGATGACTTTGGCCAAACTCACTGTTCGGCCGAAGTGGTCTTCTGGCCGTTTTGCTTGTTCATTCTATAGGTCACTGCTAGGGGGTCCCATTGACTGGTATGGGTGATACACTGTTGGATGGCCTTAGATACTACTGTGTGTGGCCCATTTGATCCATGTGATGACACATGGCGTCGCCTGATTTGTTGGAATCCAATTTAACGGATTACTCCCTGCATGTCTTGGTATTTTTGGGTATTAATTAACCTGCATACAAATAAACACCAACACTTGTGGAATTGGTTAGTATTTAACCCTACCACTCTGTTGTGTTTATCTTTTGGGCACATTATGAGGTGAATTTATGGTCTAAATATGGCACTTAAGGACCGTCAATAAACTCCCCCACTTTTAGTCCTTTGCTCGTCCCCGAGTGAAGGCAAGAAGAAGAACTAAGGTGTTTTCATAAATTTGCTGTAAATTAGAAAACGAGAATACTAGATATTTGAACTTATACCTCAGTTCATGAGTTCCATTTTGGAATGTGGCTACCACATCGATCTTGGGTGTTTGAAGAGTGGAATGGATAGAATGTAGTTCCCTTGGATCTTCTCCTGCTGAATTGATTTGACAATTTGCTATATTCGTAAAGTCAAAGAAACAATTGTATTTATCTCTCATTTGGAATCTCTCAAAGTGTTTTGATCCTCACCTTGGCATGTTTTGCAAATTTTGTCCATATACTAAGTATGGCTATATCTGGGGCTTGGTAGGGATAAATGTGGCACACAATGCAATTTATATATCACTAAGTAAAAAATGAGATCCACATGAGATGACCCTGCATCAAAAACCAATGACTAAATAAATTCTTGTGCACTTATTATGGATGGTGGATGATAAATGGTGGTGATGACTCCCAACTTATCACTCTCTTTTGTGCAAGGATGAAGCCTGGCTACTTATTGGCTCTCTCTCTCTCATTTTTTTGAGCTCTTATAGCCATGCCCTTTACTCCTTTTCTGCATCTTTTTATTGAGAGAGGATTATGCAAAATTTGCATGGAGTATCTTTTAATGGTGATTGTGTGGGATTTATGAAATATGGTGGAGTGCACAAGAAATTCCTAATCAAAGAATTCATGCAAGTCACTCAATAGGGTCAAGAGTTTGACAAAGTTCAACGAAAATGCAAAGTGGCATATGCATGTGATTTTTCAAGGAATATATCATATGGCCTTGGTGGGTATTTAAATTTCCAATGAGAGAGTTAGACAAAATTCAAGACTCCAGATTTTTGCAAATATCAAAATCAATTCCTAGCAAAGAGATGTCTCCTAGAGTAACTCATTTACCATATCACACTAGCCAAATACTTAGATGATGTGATTTTCCTACTTTAATTGCGAGAATCATAAACAAAGCAATGAATTGAAATATAAAGTATTCAAATTTTTAGCTCAAGCAAATTTTGACTACCAAGTTTTAATCTCAAGTGTTGATTTGATTTATTGTAAATATTGAATTTTAAATAGTAAATCAACTCAAACATCAGGGTATCACGTATATTTGGAGATAGGAGATCCAAACCAAAATTGTAGAGCAAAACAGGGCCGTGTGGGGCCCACAACAGTTCAGCCAAATAGGGGGTTCGGCCGAACCCCTTCTGACCTCTCTAATGCTCTGTTTTGACATGTCGGTTAATATGTTCGGTTGCGACGTGGTTCGGGATGCAACGCTAATTTTGTGCGTCGGGATTTTGCGATTTGGGGTGCCTCCCCCACACTTCTTCCTGAATTCTTTAGTCAACAAAAATAAACTAAAGGAGGAACTTTACTGGTGTTAGATGAACCTTAAGTTCACTTTATGGAATTCAAATATTTGGGATGCTTACATTATTCAATCTAAATTGGAAGAATAAAATTTGAAATAAACTAAACTTAAACTAGTAAGCATCCTATGCTGTCGGGACATATAAAACTATAGTGTGTTGTAGATGTCGGGCTCTCCAACGGCATTGCATAGGCGCCGCAGTTTGGCACTCATGCCATGATGAACACCGTCCATCTCTTCCTTGAGGGAGATGAGTTCATCCTTCAGCTCCACCCTCTCGATGCACCCTTCAGCCACTAAGTCAGATAGCTTCTTGTTCTCCAAATGGAGAGAAGCTAACTCCTTAGAAAGCTGTGCCACCTTAGGGGCACGAGGAGATTTCCCGTCGCTATCCTCAAATTGGCCAGGCGGCCCTCTGATGGCAGGCGGCAAGAGGTGACACCTAATTTTGGAGGGAAACGAGCCTGTTGACTCCTCCATAGCCATATTATCCACTCGCTTGAAAAAGCCTTTTGCATAGCCTCTTTTAGGCTTGCACACCCCGTGGATAATGAGGCGGTCTCCCATAAGCTCTGGTGAGGTACGCATAGGTGACTTGTGGTGGTGGCTCACTATGTCACTTTCCTTCGTCTTCAAAGTGTATAAAAACTTCTCGCCGGACTACAGCTTTGGAAGAGACTTGTCTTTTTCAGGAAAAAGATGGGTCTTGACTGGCTTAAGGCCAGCCACATTTGGATGACGTGTAGGCGTTGTCGACTTCATGGGCGTCCTCCGAGGGGAGAACGATCGTGCAACACCACGAGGTGTGGTGCTAAGCCCATGTGGAGTCTTCGTCGGTGGCGGGATCACGGCGAGTGGTTTAGCATCTATTGCCATGACGGGCTCAAAAGCGAGGGTGGTGTTGTCATTGGCCGACATGATGTCTCCGCTCAAATTGAAGGTTGTGCTAGAGGAGGCACGAGGGAAAATTTTCTTGTCTGCAATGACTTGGATGGGAGGAATAAAAGATGATTGTTTTTCTGGGAGGTGCAAGGTTCCCCTCTCTATTCCTGTCATTAAATAAGCGAGGAAAGATACAAAAGCACTGAGAATATTGTTGTGATAAGTCAGGAGAGTTTGCATGACAAAACAGAGCACTGGCGGCGTGAAGGAGGCTTCGGTCGAACCTAGGGTTTGGCCGAACCCTTTCTGGATCTGTTCGGGCTAAATTTCCATGGGTCGACTAAATGGGCCCCATGGATGATTATTTGGATGAGCCCATCAGCTGGACGCGGAAGAATTAAATAGAATTTAAAGAAATGATGTGAAAATCAATAAGATTTATCACAACAATTTCTTTTTCGGTATCCTCTTGGGATTCAAGAAATAATTTGAGTCGGTGCCCATTCACCTTGAATAGCTGACCATCATCACCTTGGAGTGTGACTGCTCCATGGGATGAGGTTTCTACTACAGTGAAGGGTCCTTCCCATTTACTTCTAAGCTTTCCATGTTTGAAGAGTTTAACCCAAGAGTTAAAGAGCAATACTTAATCGCCAGGTTTGAACTCTTTTGGCGTAATCCTCCTACCGTGCCATCTTTTGGTTCTTTACTTGTAGATTTGGCACTATGATACGTCTTGTCTCTCCATTCTTCCAACTCGGAAATTTGTTTCAATCTGTGTATTTCAGCTTCATAAAATCCATGTTCCACCGCTTGATGGCCCAATAAGCTCTATGTTCCAATCCTATAGGAAGATGACACGTCTTCCCATAGACAAGCTGGAACAGAGACATGCCGATGGGTGTTTTGTAGGCAATACGGTATGCCCACAATGCGTCGGGTAGCTTATGCTTCCATCCTGTTCCCCTTTCCAAGACGGTCTTTTGCATAATATTCTTAATTTGCTTATTAGATGTTTTTGCTTGACCACTTGTTTGTGGGTGGTATGGAGTAGTAATATTATGCTAGACACCAATCTCCCTTAAAAAGTTCCAGAAGGTCTTATCTATGAAATGAGACCCTCCATCACTTATGACCATGTGGGGAGTGCCAAAGTGTGGGAAAATGATCTCATGGAACATTTTCCAAGCTTGCTTGGAATCATAATTCTTGCATGGCAAGGCTTCTATCCATTTTTGACATATAATCTACGGTCACCAAGATACACCCACAATAATAGGACCTTGGGAAAGGTCCCATAAAATAAAATACCCCACACATCAAATAATTCCATTTGGATATTATATGTTAGGGGCATCGCATTGTGAGCGGAGATTCATCCATGCTTCTGGCATTTCCAACATTTACAAAGGAATTTTTTTTTGTCTTCGTATATAGAAGGCCAAATGAATTCACTCTGTAAGATCTTTGCGTGGGTATGGTAAATACCATAGTGACCACAATAGGGGCCAACATGACATTTCTCAATAATCTTGGTGCCTTTGATTGATAGGACGCACCTTCTAAGAAGGCCATTGACACAGACTCCATAGAGGTATGGGTTATCCTAAAGGTGTCAATGACTCTCATAGATGCGTTTCTTTTTTTTACCCTGCTGGTACGTATCCTGTGACCATGAAGTTCACAATATCCGCATACCAAGGGTGAGAGTTAGTCACCTTTAGTAGCATATAATCTCATAGGAAGTCATCGATAGGAATGTCCATGGTTTGCGTGACTTCCATACGCGAGAGATGATCTGCATGGAATTCTGTACTCCTTTCTTATCCTTAATTTCCAAGTTAAATTCTTGGAGTAGAAGAATCCACCGAATTGGTCTTGGTTTAGCATCCCTTTCGGTGAGCAAATACTTCAAGGCAACATGGTCTGTGTAGACTATGATCTTGGCTCCAACCAAATAGGATTTAAACTTATCGATAGCAAAAACTACAGCTAAGTGCTCTTTCTCAATTGTGGCATAATTGAGTTGAGCTTCCATCAGAGTTTTGCTAGCGTAGGCTATTGCATGATGCTTTTTTTATCTTTGGTTTGGCCTAGGACCGCACCAACAATAAAATCACTAGCGTCACACATGATTTCGAATGGCAACATCCAATCAGGAGGTTGGATGATTGGATCTAAGATGAGTGCCTTTTTTAGTGTATGAAATGATTTAAAGCATTCATCATCAAAATAAAATGGAGGTTCCTAAGCTAGTAGGTTGGTGAGGGGTCTAGCAACTTCTGAGAAATCTTTGATGAATCACCGATAGAACCCCACATGAGGATTCCCTTAACTTTGATAGGAGGTGGAAGTTTTTCAATAACTTCAATATTTGCTTTGTCCACCTCTATCCCTCTCTCAGGCACTAAGTGTCCGAGAACGATGCCTTCACGGACCATGAAATGGCACTTTTCCTAATTAAGCACTAGGTCCTTTTCTTGGCATCTTTGTAAGACCTTATCTAAGTTTTCCAGAAAATAATCAAAAGTTTTTCTATAGACCAAGAAACCTTCTATGGAAACTTCCATGATCCCATCAATCATGTCAGAAAAGATAGACATCATCCATTTCTAAAAAGAGGCAGGAGCATTACACAGTCCAAAAGATATACGTCGGTAGGCATAAGTCCCATAAGGACATGTGATCGTGGTCTTACTTTGATCATCAGGATGGGTTGGGATTTGTTGAAAACCTGAATACCCATCAAGGAAACAAAAGTAGGAGTGTTTTGCCAACCACTCTAACATCTCATCGATGAAGGGTAGTGGAAAATGATCCTTTCTTGTAGCCTTGTTATGTTTTCAGTAATCTATGCACATCCTCAAACCTGTGACGGTGTGTTGAAGAATTAATTCATTCTTCTCATTTTGAACGACCGTCATACCTCCTTTCTTAGGCACCACTTGAACTGGGCTGATCCATTCACCATGAGGAACATGGTAAATAATCCTGACATGCAGAAGTTTCAAGGCTTCTTTCTTGACACTTCTTGCATCGCATTATTCAATCACATTTGAGGTTCCCTTGAGGGGATACTCTCGGGGTCAATAAGGATGCGATGGGTGCATAATGTTGGACTAATTCCCTTGAGATCTTGTAGTGAATAGCAAAAACCAGCTCTATGCTTTTCTAACATGTCAATGAGTTTGAGTGTCTCATCATCTGAAAGCTTGTCACTTATGGTGACATGGGCTTCCAAATCACTATTCAGAAAGGCATAACGTAGGCCTGGAGGTAGAATTTTTAGCTCAACAGTATGTTTTGGGAAGAACTCTTCTTTTGGCAATTCAACTGCCTCCTGAAATTGATCCTCCTCTTGGATGAAATCTTCTTGTCCTTCGATTTCAGGCGGTGCTAAGAATTGAAGAGTTCTAACCTCCTCTAATGTCTCATCTTGGATGGGAGATTCTGCGGATGTGTTCTTGTAACGCAGGATAGGAATAGAGAATTTTCCCCCTCCAAGTTCTACATTGAGGTTTCCTTCCAAGGGAATTTCCATGAGAAAATTTCTCAATAGGAATCCCAATCATAATGTCAAAATCATGAAGTTCGAACACATGGAAATCTAGGATTGCCTCAATATCTTTGTGTCTTATGGACACTTGTTGCAAAACCCCACATCCTTCAAGGATGTTTTCGAAAGAATCTCGGAAGGATTTACATGTTGGTGCCAACAACACATTGCCGAGAATGGCGAGAGCACAAAAATCGGAAATGAGATTTGCTCCAACAGTGGGGTTGTATAGGTCCTTCATTGGTGTTCCTCTAATAAAGCATAGATAGTTGCCAAATGTGAGGTCATCCGAAGGATTTCGGGTGATTGTTCAACTTCCATAGTCCATTCCATGCTTAGAATAGAGGTTAACTCCTTGACCGTCTGTTGCACGAACATCGCATTAGGTGGGTCAGGTGGAGTTAATAGCAGTGATGGTTTCCTATGGCAACAGTACTTTGAGGTATTTCCAAAATCTTCAAATATCTCTTCCTCGAAGTAGAAGGGAAACTCTGAATGTTGAATTTCTTCTTCCTTCGTAGTTTCGGGTTCGGGAGAGGATTCCTCCGACAAGGTTTGAGATAAGGAAGAGATAGGTTCTTCCTTGTCCATAGATTTATCCTCAGATCTTGACACTACTTCCTCTTGAGGAGGCTCACTAAGACCCATAGTGAGGGAAGAATTTTCTAGAATTCGGTCTAAAAGATCCTTGCCTTCTTCCAGTGTCTTATGGTGGAAAGATCCTCACGCCGTAATGTCAAGATATAGGGCAAACTCTTTTTTCAATCCCATATAGAAGTGTTGCAAGAGCAACGGATCAGGGATGGACAAATCTGGGCCAGAATTTTTCAAAAGAGAAAATTGATCCCAAGCTGCACCTATGGATTCCTTCTCTATCTGCTGGAAGCATATTACTTCCTTTTGTAAGGAAACAATTCGAGCAATTGGAAAGAAAGCAAGACAAAATCTGTCTCATAATTCATTCCAATTTCCGTTTGTCTTCCCAACATTGTGGTCGTACCATTGTTTGGCTTTTTGCTTGAGGGAAAAAGGAAACAACTTCCATTTGAGAGTTTCTTGTGTCATACCTTTGATTAGAAGGCATGAACACAGTTGTTCGAACTCTCGTAGATGGAGGTAAGGGTCTTCACAATCCGTTCCTAGAAGGATTGTTCCCGAACCATGGCTATAAAGCCGGGGCAAAATTCATAGCTAGTAGAACAAATTGGTTCTGCCGAAGGAGGTGACCAACAAAACATTCCATTTGGGGCAGAATAAGAAACAATGGTGGGCTGCTCCATATATGTGGTGGTGGTAAGGAAAGGAAAGGTAAGAGGATATATATGAGGGTGAACAAGGTTCGAAGATTAACAGCAACCGTTCCTCGGCAACGGCGCCAAAAATGTCTGTTGACGTTACTTACATCACAGATAAAAATCCACAAGCGCACGGAAACTATCGTGTAGCACTTCCCCTTAAAGTGTATTCCTAAGAGTATCGAATCCAAGGAACATGTGTGATAATCTTACGAACTAGCTAACCCAAGGACACAAAGTTGTTTTGTAGACAAGGAACAGAGAGGAATTCAATGTATTGATTCTAATTGAAAGGAATTTGTTGTACTTCTTGCTTCGAGCACGGGTTTACACCTAGCAATACTAGGACGACTCCCGCCAAGAGCCTATGGCATAGCCGAATGAGGAGGATTACAAAGGACAGATAGGACTGTCACCACCTACTGCCTACCTCTTCAATCCGTGGGTCTACGAGATATTCACTGGTGATTTCTAACGTAAGCACCACGCTTACGTTCTAAATCACTACTCTAGTTGTTTCAAACACAAAGCTACAACTAGAGCCTTCAATAAATTAAAGCAATGAACCAACAAGTAACTACTTGTGCAAACTACCTTGAATTGGAAATCAAACTTGAGATGAATTCGCAGAGGCTTACTTTATTTTGAATCAAACCTTTGTAGGGGTACAAGTGTAGAAGAGGGACTTGACAAGCTCAAGCCTCCTTCTTCTAAACTCTTCACCACACTCTCCTTCTACTTGGAAGCCTCTAGGACTACTCTAAACCTTAGGAGTGGTATTCTATTCTCAACTTTTGGTATGTGTATGAAGTGAGGTGTGGGTGCTTTTTATAGGTGGAGGAGGGTCGGTTCCCACCACCAAATGTGCGCGATTCAGTCATCCCCGCCACTAGGAAGCCAGGAGGAGTCGACATGCGCTGATTGATCGAGTTTGGCGCCAGGATGACTCCAGTTGAACTTCTTGTTCGGCCGAAGTGGTCTTCTAACCGTTTCGCTTGTTTTTTCTCCAGGTCACTGCTTGGTGGGCCCCATTACTAATATGTGTGATACACCGTTGGATCACCTCGAATAATACTGTTTGTGGGCCATTTGATCCATGTTATGACACGTGGCATCACATGATTTGTTGGAATCCCATTTAATGGATTACTCCCTGCATGTCTTGGTATTTTTGGGTATTAATTCAGCTGCATAAAAATAAGCATCAACACTTGTGGAATTGGTTAGTATTTAACCCTAGAACTACGTTGTGTTTCTCTTTTGGGCACATTATGAGGTGAATTACAGGTCTAAATATGACACTTAAGGACCGTCAACAACCCTGATACACACCGTCCGAACTTGTCTCAGTACATATTGGGAGTAATGTTGTTACTATCGATAAGTCTTGACTGTCCAAACTTTTCAATATGTTTTATGGGAGTAACGTTACCTTCGATAGTTTTGGAGTGTCAAAACTTTTCAACGTATTTTTGGGCAGTAATATTACCTTTGATGGTTTTGGACTCTTCAAACTTTCACTATTCATATTGGGAGTAACAGTTAATGCGCACAGTTTTCATATTGAGTTCGGTTGCTCTGTTTTGCTTGTTTTAACTTGCAATGTTTCGAACTTGCTTTTGTCTTATGTGAAGGTTTGCTTAGTATTCATTTGCTAAGTTTTTGGTGTGTCTTGGTGGTTATGGCTGATATCATTTTGCTATGGTTTGCAACATGCTTATGTGAGGTGCTCACGTAAGGTGTTGTGTTTTTTGGACTAACGAGAGTCAAGTCGAGGACTTGGGCTCGTAAAGATTGGTTGTTTATTCATGTGCAGGTGTTGCTTGAGGTCAAGACATGGCTGGTGATTAATATCCTTGAACTAGTCTTAGGGAGAAGATGAGGTTTAACAACCAAGTTTGGGAGGAATTGGTGTTGAGTTGTTCAGGAAGGTCATGCAAGATGTTTGGGTCAAGAATTATGCATGAATGTATCAAGGACGTTTTGGAAAGTGTTTTCACGTATGCAAGGGGTGAATGGACATGTCTACATTGTTCCAAGGCATTATGAAGCGAAATGTACATGAAGATGTGGCTGGAGAGGTCCAACCGGCTGGATTATGCCTCAGGCTGCGGCTGAGATGGTTATGGTTCGTTAATGGATAGTTTCGAGTTTGTTTTAGGTATATTTGTGTGGGTCACAAAGTTGAGTTGTTTTAGGAATTTTTAGGACATTCTTAAGATGTTTGGAAGTCTTAATATCGCTTCTGTCTGCATATAGAAGAGGCTTGAGCAGTTATGAAATGTTAGAGTTTGAATCCAAGTAGGAGTAGCAGTCCTAGTTTTGAATGGATTGGCCTTAGGGCTGGCTATATAAGCAAGGGAGCCAAGGATCATAGGTAGACGACTTTGAGCTGTTCCTCTTGCGTTTTTTTAATGAAATATCTTAGTTTAGAGGAGCTTTTGTGCCTTTTTTGTCCGACTTGTTTTCGTCAAGTCTTTCTCGTCGAGTTTCTACGCTGCCCGACCTTTCTTCATTGTTTTGATCGTAACTCGAGTTTTACAGATCCAATTGACGTGATTCTTCTTTTGTTTTCTTCAAAACTCAATACTATATCATATATGAAAATTGTATAGTCATTGGAGTTATATTTGGTGAGTTACACGAGTTTCTTTGCAGCGTAGCAAATCTGTTTGCTGTCTGTTAGAACAGATTGACCATTGCTCAAGGTTTTGGTCATAACTTGTGTTTTACTCAACGTTTTCTCGTGATTCTTGTTGTCGTGTATTGGTGACTTGATTCTCTATGATCTACACTGATTTTCAGATTTTGAACACGTTGTAAACTCTTGCACACATGGTTTCTCTATCATATTGATTTTCTGCTTAGGGGTTTTCGTTACTTCTGCTGAAAAACGTTTTAATCTACCATTCACACCTCTGGTATCTTTTCACTTGCTCTTTGATCCTACACACCCATATATGCACACATTGTCTCCTTTTTCAAGTATTTTCAATAAACACATTTTCTCTTGTCTATTTTCTGCAGTAACTCAACAATTTTATTAGATCTTTAATTGCTTGTCATTAATTATCCAAAACCCACAACGATCCTAGATGCACTTACAATCTCCCCCTTTTTGGTTATTGACGACCACCAATTAATTTTTTGATTGAGAGATAAATAATATGAATTTAAGTGTTGAGTGAGCAATTGAATATGACAAATAGAAGAATCTCACTCACTTAACACTTGTGGGGTGCCTATATGCAAAGTGTCCAAAGTGATGAATCATGATGCACAAATGACATATTTGGCATAATTTGGTATAATTCACAAGATTCACAATAAATAGGTAACATAAGACTAAATAAACCCAAAATGCATCAACACGAGTAGCATGAAGCAATATAGGCATAAAGAGCAATAAGTGCAATAAACTTAACCAAGTTTCAAAAATATTGCAAGTCCTTCATAGTTCTACCACACACACACACACACACACACACACACACACAACGATAATGAAACTACTACTACTTCTCTCCCTTTGGCATCAAGGTACCAAAAAGGAGAAAATCTAAGTTGTTCTACTCTTGATCTTCATCGTCGTCGTAGTTGTTGTTGGAGTCCTCCTCGATGTAATCGCCATAGTCGTCTGAGGAGAAGAAGTAGCCGCAGGTGGAGGAGCGCTCGAATATGTGCCGGAGGAGAAGGAGGCTTGCTCCTGCTCAGAGAAGTCCGGTAGCTCGATAGGAGGCTCGTCCTCACTGTCGTCGGATACTGGAGCTCCCTAAGCCGGAAGCTCCAGGTGCTCCCGAATAGCTGCAAGGTTTCGCTAATTCCGCTTCGCTATCTTCTTGGCCTTCTAATAGTTGATTTGGGCAAACAGGCAGGTGGTGAATATACTCTTCAGCATCTTGAAGATGCCAGAGTTGCATGAAGGCTATTGCGGAGCCAGAGGAGGTGGAGAGCCACGGTGACATCCTGTGAAGCCAGGCTCGGAGGGAGGTGCCGAGGAAGGTGCCTTGGCGGTCCTCACAGGACGAAGAGCCATCGATGACATATGAGGGACAAGGTGACGATGAGGCACATCCTTGATTAACTTCTTCTGAGTCACCTGCTCGATCATCTTTATGATGTAAGAAGCATAGCAGCATGATCTGGCAGGGTTCTCAGAGGCTTCATAGTCTCCTCGTAGATGTAGTAAAAAACTTTGAATTTGTTATCCCCATGGAGCCACTTGGGGAGGTTTCGAGAGTTGGAGTTGAGGCATTTGGGATCCCCGTCCTTGGGGGCCAACGTCTTTCGGGTGATGTGGTTCATCACCTAGAAAAATGGAAGGAGACCATGAGTGAGAGGAGGGTTCCTTCCAAGGTTCGGATCATAGAAGTCAAGAATCTCATCCGGCTGCAGAATGTCTTCTTCATGGATCATGTCCCTGTACTGGAGGGTCCAGTGGAGGCACAAAATCCTTGCAAACTCCTCATAGGAAACAGAGTACCTCTCTCTGTCTCATCCATGCCAGACTCTTGTCCGAGTTATAGAAGACTATGGTGAAGAACTGTAGAATAACCTCAACATTCCATGGGTATTGGGTCCCCATGAGGTTTTTCACATTGTGAAACTCACAATCACTTATCACTTCATTGAATAGTGAACCTTGCTTGTTGTTGACACTTCTTACATCATAGATAAAAATCCACAAGCGCATAGAAACTATCGATGTAGCATTTCCCCTTAAAGAATATTTCCAAGGGTGTCATTTATATTTTCCCAAAGGAAGGTAAGTGGAAGTATAACAATCATCAAATGGAAAAGGTAGATTGGTCTATGTAGGGTTCTAGTGAGGATACGTAATAGATATGTGGAGGTAGTGTGACACACACAAGAGAATTCTATTCTAAGGGGGATAAATGGGTCTAAGGAAGATTAGACTAAGAGTTAGGGAGCTGCTCCTACTATGCTTCTAGTATACATATACATAGCCTAGGTTAGATACTAATCAACATGTCAATGGTGAATCCTTATGCTAAGTTTTTCAACATCTAATTCAGCATCTCGGGGGTTGGGCTGTCCAGTTCCAGCAGACACTGGTCGTATGTACCGGTGTAGACCCAGGCCCCGTACATGCGCTTCTGAAGGGGGGCGGTGCAGCGGTGCAAGAAGTCTGCCAACACCATCAGGGAGGTCAAACCCTTGTTAGCCAAGAACTGGATCCTCTTTAGTACCGTATTGTACTCCTTCATCAACCCCTGGAATGCTTTCCAGGTAGTGGGATCGGAGGCCAGACCTTCAGACGGCATCTTCAGTGAAGCATGGGCCTCGGTCCACACAATCGCCCAGTCTTCCCTTCAGCTGCTCCACTTGCCCCCTTTGAACGAGGCAATGTAGGTCCGCGAGGTCTTGTCCCGATGATGGAAGTAGTAGGCCCCCACATTGCTCGTCGCACTCTTTCTAGTGGTCTTCATCACGAAGAAGGACCGAAACAGCTCCACTTTTGGTGGGCAGCCCACGAACGCCTTGCACAGGTAGATGAACACAGCGACCAAGGCGATGGAGTTCGGTGACAGGTGGTGAAGCTACAAACTGTATTCCTCTAGCAATGCAAGGAAGAACCTCGACAATGGAAGTCCAAGCCCCGCAGAGACGTAGGCGATGAAGAGAACAGTCTCATCTTCGTGTAGGTCTCGAAGATCAAGAGATTCGCAGCGGGTCATCCTTCTTAGGTCTACCTCCGCCCAACCGAGCAGTCGCCTCATAGGCACTAGATCCTCAGTCGACTGGAAGCGAGAAGGAGGCAGCGAGGAGGCCATCGGAGCTAGCAATAATGAGATCTTTGGCTGAGTGGTGAAGGCTCGAGCGCTCAAGGAAGAAGGCGAAAGCTCACGCAGTGGGATGTGAGTAAGGAAGCAACCGACCCCTCTAAGAAAGGTTTCCGTTTTGATCAACCCTGCAACGCCTGAGCACTTCGTGCATATCGAAAAGGCTCGGCCCGCACCACTCAACCCACAGCGTCAATGACAGTGGTGGCTAGGCCCCCTGACAGAAGTGCTGGCCCAAGCGGTAAGCCACATGAGAAGACAACTGAAGTGGTTCCCATAAAGGCAGAGCAAACATAAATGCTATAGCTACATTGGGAACCGCCATAGTTAAAGGTGCCGTAGAAGACAAATATACTACAAAAAGCAAAGATCTTGTCACCATAGTCCCGCAACCAGGAGTGGGCGCGTGGCCACATTGGCAGAAGCACCTACCGCTTCGACTGACCAAGACAAAATTCAAACAGCAGTGCGGCAAAACATGATATGGGCTCCACCCTCGGGCTCAACTCCCCCCAAGGTGGACCCAAGGGCCAATGTCGGTATCCCGCGTACAGGGTACCCTCGCACACAGGTTGAAAGTGCCTAGGTACATTCAGTGGCACCACATTTCCAGAAGGTGTCGGACCATGACCTTCCTCAAGTACAAGATCCAGCACTGCCACGTGGACCACAAAGATGGGACCCGACTCCCCCGGTGGGACAGGCCCCCAAGATGACACATGTTCGAGCGGGAATCCATCCTACTATAGGGTGAGGTCCGACGCAACCATGTGGCTGGAAGCATCAGGTCGGATGCCTCCGAAAGATAAGGGCTCCGGAGCTGCCACATACCCCGAAGGGCTCCGGAGCTGACACGTGTCCCAAAAGAACAAAGTCTGGCCTCCCCTGGCGAAGGCCAGCCCAGAAGCTGCCATGTGTCCCGCAATTCACCTTGGCCAGTGAAGTGCGAGAGTTAAGGGATGGTGTGCCCCGTCTAAGTCCAGCATTGAAGAAAGGCACCCACCTCCAGCGGGTAACGCGGAGCACGCCAACGGTCAGAGACTGCTGCGCCCAACCACAACACTGTGAAGACACCGCAAACCTATCCTACTCCACCAAGTATGTAGCTTGTAGCGACCAGATAGACAGACGTGACATCCCCTGACACCATCAGCTACTACGCATGGGCCACTAGCGACCAAGGCGGCAAGACGGCGAGTCTTCAAGCCACGGTCAGAGCAAGCTTGTGCAACAAGCCAACCGAGACCACCTGTCAGGCCCCAGACCCCACTTGTAAGGCATCTGGTTTTGTCTATAAAAGGACCAGACCACCACTGTTACAAGGGACAACCAATCAATCCCCAACACACACACACCAGCAATACAACCTCACCGTGGAGTAGCGTGTTACGCTCTTGCAGCCCGAACCACGTAAAAACCACCATCTCATACTCTCATACGCGCGATCACTCGATAGAGGACTAAGCTCCACCGATCAAAGAACCTCCGTGGGCTCCTCCTTAGCAGATCCAAGGGAAGTGTCGCATTAACACTTCGATAGGCGTGCTCAAGGAAAAGCTTTATCTTGTGGATTTTTCCGCGGATAAAGCCCAACTTGACACATGGTTAATAGCAAAAACAAACATGGGATGGCTTTGGCATAGAAGACTAACCTATGTTGGGATGAGAAATTTGTTAAAACTTCTCAAGGGCGAGCACATCTGTGGTTTGAAGAATGTTGTTTTTGAAAAGGATAGGCCATGTAGCGCATGCCAAGATGGAAAGCAAGTTGGAGCTCGACATCCATCCAAGAACATCATGATGACAACAAGACCATTGGAGCTTCTACACATGGACCTCTTCGGTCCAATCGCCTACATAAGCATTGGTGGTAACAAATATGGTATTGTAATTGGTTATGATTTTTCATGTTACACTTGGCTGTTATTTTGCATAATAAGAGCGAGAATCAGGGTGTCCTCAAGAAGTACTTGAGGAGAGCTCAAAATGAGTTCTTCTTGAGAATCAAGACTATAAGGAGTGACAATGGCACCGAAGAGTTCAAAAACACTCAAGTTGAAAAGTTTTTGGATGAAGAAACCATCAAGCATGGGTTGTCGACCCCTTACCCCCCTCAACAAAATGGGGTGGCCGAGAGGAAGAATAGGACTCCTATTGAGATGTCTAGTACCATGCTTGATGAGTACAAGACATCAGACCAGTTTTGGGCGAAAGCGGTCAACACCGCTTGCCATGCCATACTCCTATTGTATCTCAATCGCATATTGAAGAAGACGTCTTATGAACTCCTAACTAGTAGCAAGCCTAACATTTCATATTTTTCAGTTTTGAGAGCAAGTGCTATATTCTCAACAAGAAACCTAGGACTTCGAAGTTTGCTTCAAAGTACGTTGAAGGGTTCTTGCTTGGTTATGACTCAAACACGTACGCCTACCATGTCTTCAACAAGTTCTCCAAAAATTGTTGAAGTAGCACATGACGTGGTGTTTGATGATACTTATGGCTCCCAAGTGGAGCAAGTTGACGTTGTATGCTAGATCAAGAAGAGACTCCACAAGTGGTGATAGGAAGGATGGCACTTGGAGACATTCGATCACAAGAACAATCTCAAGACACAAGTGACTATCCCGCAAATCAAGCAAGCTCTTCCTCACATGATCAAGCTCAAAACCCTCAAGATGCACCTCAACAAGATCAAGATGATCAATATCAAAATGGAGGTATCAATCTAGGGGGAGATGAAGAAGATGATGAAGTTCCAAGAACTCAAGCTCCACACCCAAGAGTGCATCAAATCGTTCAACGGGACAATCCCGTTGACAACATCCTTGGAAACATCTCCAAGGTGATAACTAATCGATCTCATGTTGCAAATTTTTGTGAACATTAATCATTTGTTTCCTCTTTAGAACCTCACAAGGTTGAAGAAGCACTACGAGATCTAGATTGGGTGTTGGCCATGCAAGAAACAACAACTTCGAAAGAAACCAAGTATGGGAGCTCGTGAAGAGGACTAATGCAAATGTTGTGGGCAGCAAGTGAGTGTTCCACAACAAACAAGATGAGCACGGGGTGGTTACAAGGAACAAAGCAAGACTTGGGGCCAAGGGGTACTCACAAGATGAAGATTTGAATTTTGATGAAACCTTTGCTCACGTAGTTAGGCTTGAATCGATTTGCATATTACTTGCCTTTGCTCCTCACCATGATTTTAAGCTATATCAAATGGATGTCCAAAGTGTTTTCCTCAATGGTCCAACTAAAAAAGACGATCATATGGAGCAATCCCTCGGGTTTGAAGATCAGGACTTCCCAAACCATGTATACAAATCGCGAAGGCTTGGCCTCAAACAAGCTCCTAGAGCTTGGTATGAGTGCCTTAAAGACCTTCTAACTAAAAATGGTTTCAAAATTGGGAAGGCCCGACTATACTTTATTCTTTAAGCATTTCAATGATGATTTGTTTATGTGCCAAATATATGTCAATGACATTATATTTGGTTGTACTAAAAAAATGTTTTTTGATGAGTTTTCTGAGATAATGACTGAAAGGTTTGAGATGTCCATGATGGGGAAGTTGAAGTTCTTCTTAGGATTTCAAGTGAAACAACTCAAGGAAGGCACGTTCATTAGTCAAACAAAGTACACGCAAGACATACTCAAGAAGTTTGACATGGACAAGGCCAAAGCCATCAGACTCTAATGGGAACCAATGGGCACTATTGACGGTTGTTATACACCAATTTCACCCGTTAATATAACTCAATTCTGTGAAGGAATTGTCATTTCTTGCACACATCACCTTTCTATTTAACCTATTTCCACTTATCCTTGGAGAAATAGTGCATGCAGGGAATTATTGCATGAAATGAGGTAAAAGAGGAGGAGCAATATTATAAAATACCATCTCAGCCAATCAAGCAACAACATGTGGCACCACATGGATCAAATAGCCCACAAACAGAAGTATCCGGCCATCCAATGGTGTATCACCCATATCAAGGCATGGGACCCACCTAACAATGACCTAGAGAAAGCACACGAGAAATGGTGCACGGACCAGGTCGATCGACCCTCCTAGTTGACCGACTTGGTCCTGGCACCAAACTCAGTCCATCGCCATGTTTTGGCTCCTCCCGGCTTGAAGAAGTCAGTGGTGACTGATTCGCGAGCTTTTGGTGGTGGGAAGCGACCCTTCTCCACCTATAAATAGGAACCCCTACCCTCACTTCACACACAAACCACTTGAGTATTCATCCATTGTATACACTATTCTCCATAAGTTTAGAGGAGTTTAGGCTGTAGAGAGGAGAGCCTCTAGTCCACAGTCCAAGTAGGAAAGGGAGTAGTAGTCTCTTACCAATTCCTAATTGGGAAATGTATGGCTCTCATATTCCTATTTGTATTTGTGACTTTGCTGTTAATAAAGATGTTATCTTTAGTCCTTTATTGTTCATATACTTGGATGAAGCGTTTTTTTATTGTGGATTCCATATATGTGGTAGGAGTAGTAGTTATAATTATACTATATTATTCTCATTTTATCATCATAAACACTACAAACCCCCACTATAGTCTAATTAGCTATGACATGATTATGTTAATATGAATCACTTATGCTATGAATTAACATTAGTACAATGATTATTTAGTTAATTGCCTTAGGATGGCTTGTGCCTAGGCTCTTAAGGTAATTACTTAATATGCTAGCATGGTGCTAGGATAGATAAGTAGCGTTGAATGTCTCATAGACCCACAGATTGAAGAGGTAGGCAGTAGGTGGTGACAGCCCCATCTGTCCTTAGTAATCCTCCACATTCGGGTATGCCACAGGCTCTTGGCGGGAGTCGTCATAGTATTACTAGGGGTAAACCCGTGCCTGATGTGTTAGTCCACTTAGCATGAGAATTCATAATTGATATGATCATTAGTAACTAACTTAGGCTATGTATATGTACGTTAGAAGCACATTAGGAGTATCTACCTAACTCTTAGCCTAGTCCCTCTTTACCTCATTTACACCTTTAGTATACAATGCTCACGTGTGTGTCACACTACCTCCAAACTATCAATTACCCATCCTTGCTGGAACCCTACCTAGACCAACCTAGCCTCTCCATTTGATGATTGCTTTGCTTCCACCTAGCCTTATTTTGGGAAAATATAAATGACACCCTTTGGGAATACTCTAAAAGGGGAAATGCTAGATTATGTGTGCTTGTGTATTTACATATGTGATTTAAGAACTGTCAACAAGCATTTCTGGCATCCTTGCTAGGAATGAATTGTTAGTAGTGCATAGGAAATATCAACAAGAATTTGTGGCCATTGCAGGGGAGGGCGGCCGTAGTATTTCATGATTGAGTGAATAGGATAGGACCATGGGTAGGTTTTAGTAGGATAACCCTTGTTGTTTTCGGATTTTATGTGAAAATAGAGTAGTGTATGTCTGATTTCCGCTTGCCGAAAAACTTTGTTGAAGCTACTGAATCCCTTCTAAGAGATTGACCTCGTGTTGTTACTCCTCAGAAGCTTCAAGCGGCAAATCAAGCAAGCGCAACTGCACCAACAACCGAAACGCCGATGGCCCAAAAGACCCTTCGTGAGTTTTTGGCTCCCTCTGCTAACAATGTGCCTGTTTGGCCTACTGTTAACACAGGAGACGTGAACTTCAAAATCAAGACTGGCCTAATCACTATGGTGCAAGCCAACCCATTTTGTGAGAAGGCTAACGAGGATGCAAGTGCTCACCTACAACAGTTTCTTGAGATCTGCATCACTTTTAAGATCAAAGATGTATCTCCTGATGTTGTTTGTCTTAGGTTGTTTCCATTGGCTCTTCTTGGGAGAGTGAAACAGTGGTTCTACACGAACCGAAGCGCTATAGACACTTGGGAGAAGTGATCTACGACATTCCTCGCCAAGTTTTTCCCGTTGGGCAAGACCAATGCCCTTCGTGGAAGAATTTACATCTTCTAGCATGATGCCAAGGAGTCTATTCCCAAGGCTTGGGAAAGGCTTCAGGAGTATATCCTAGCATGTCCCCACCATGGGATGGATGATTGGTTAATTATCCAAAACTTCTACAACGGGCTGATCCCTTCCACCTGTGACCATGTTGATGCTGCTGCTGGAGGTGTCTTATTCTCATTGATGGTGCCCAAAGCTAAAGATTTGATTGAGAAGATGGTGTCAAACATGGGTTGGAGCGATGAGTGTCTCCATACCCGCCAACAAGGCATGCACACCTTGAAGGAGGTGGACATGATAGCTACCAAATTGGACCTCCTTATGAAGAAGATTGATGGACAAGGCAATGACGAGGTATGTGGCAATGCCTATGCCCTTGACTCTCACATCACTTGTGAAGTCTGTGGCAACACGGGCCATTTGGGCAATGACTGCCCAGAAACCTGTGAGGATGTCCTATACATAACCAACAATGGAAACAAGAATGGCTATCGTCCAGGAGGTCAATAGTGGGACCAACGACGCCCTTTCTTTCAAGGAGGGTACAACAACAATGGCAATAATGGAAATCAGCCCAACTTGAGAGAGCTTGCCATTAGCCAGCTGAAGATCAATGATGTTGTATCCAAGAAGCTGTCAGCTAATGATAACACCCTAGAGAGCATTAATGCCAAGATTGAACGACTATCCTCAGCCTTCAAGAATCAATTGAGCTTCAACAAGATGTTGGAAACTCAGTTTGCTCAACTTGCTGCAGTTGTTTCTCCAATAAAAAAGTGAGTGCAATGGCTACAAGAGGTGGCAAGACCACTCGTGACCCACCGTATCCCACACAAGAGAAGAGGACAACTACAAAAGATAAGGAGGATGTCCCAGTTGGCATAAGTGAACCACTTAGTGAGAGGTTGGCTAAGCAATTTGAAGACACCAACTTGTTGCCATTCCCTCACAGGCAAAGGAAGCCAACAGTGGATGAGCAATTCAACTGCTTTGTTGAGGTTATTCAGAAAATGAACATTAATATGCCCTTGATTGATGTGATGCAAGTACCCACTTATGCTCGCTATCTCAAGGACATATTGAATAACAAGGGGCCATTACCCACCACAGAGGTTGTCAAGCTTACGGAAGACTGTAGTGCAGCCATCCTTAACAGGCTTCCGGAAAAGAAGAAGGACCCTGGATGTCCAACAATATCATGCTCGATTGGGGCTCACCACTTTGACAAGGCCCTTTATGACCTTGGAGCAAGTGTGAGTGTGATGACCTATGCAGCTGCAATTGGCTGATTCTTCAGTCCGTTATCCGGCGGGTATCGCTGAAGATGTTTTGGTGAAAATCCAAAATTGCTTCATACCCGTGGATTTTGTGGTGCTCGATGTGCGCCACTCATTCTATGGCGACCATTCCTTAGCACCGCGAAGGCTCGCATAAATGTGGGAGCTGGAGAAATCCACTTCCATATCAATGGCAAGAAGAAGTTTAACTTTTGCCCAAAGTTGGAGAAATGCTCCATGATCCAAATCAAGTATGGGATGAATATTAAACACATTCAAGAGGTCGAAATCACACCTCCAAAGGTGGACCCGCTCATTGCATTCATGAGGAATTTGATCTATGTGGAGAACTCGTCTTATCGTCCACGCCGACACCCAAGAAGACGGAGAAGTCCGGGCCTCCCCAAAAGCCCAAGTCCACCAAACCGCCAAAGAACGAATGGCGGAAGAAGCTAGACAAGCTGTCCGAGCCCATCCCCCCGGGGCTGGATGTCAAGAAATGAAGAAGGAGGCATGTCCATCTCATCAGACGGTGGTGAGACCTAGCCAATAGGTTTACTTGGTAGTTATCCTTTTCTTTGATTTTTCTTTTCTCTTCATTTGGTATTCCCCATTTAGTTTGATTTTCCCCATTGAATATTTGGTTTTTCTTAGCAAGTTGAGAATCTTCTATTCTCAACTACCATTTTTAATTCTTTATTTTCCAAAAAGAAAATTGTTGGGTTTTGAAAATGAGTTTTATTTGGAAAAAAAATTTACTGAGCTGCAAAATTGGAAATTCACCAACATGCTAATTTCATAGACGTTAGGGAGCCACCTGCCAAAAGGAAGAATAGGGGGGGTACATTGCAGTGCGGTCGACCCCCTTGTTCGGCCGACATGGGGAAAGGGCCATTTTGGCTCTCTCTCTCTCTCTCTCTCTCTCTCCTCCAATAGCTACATTTGATTCCTTTGTGATCATTGGGGAGTGTACACTATAAATGGTGGCTGTGAGGAGCATTCCGCTTCACACTTCACCTCATTTCATACCTCCCCAAAGTCACTCTTGCTCACAATGTTTTTCTTGCTCTTCATTGAAGTACTCTTGCTCAAAATCCAACTCAAAAAGATTTGCTTTTGTTTGCATTTGCAATTTGCTCTCAAGCTCTTCAAGGGAAAATTCGTCAGGGGTTTTTTCTTTTGCTAACATGACCTTTTTCAAGTTTTTGCTTTGTTGTGTTCTTGCTTGTTGTGGCAATGAAAGGAATGAAGAGGTTGTTTGGAAAAGGAAGGAGGCTGCAAGCTCAAGCCATGGTGGAGACTCAAGTGCACACCCCTCTTCCGTTGCAACACCAAGTTCATGGAGGAGGAGTGTAGGAGAGGACACTCCCGTGGGTGAGAGAAGCAATCTGCACCAACTTCTTCACGACGATGACCTCGACTTACAAAGTGAAGTTGAATATCAAGAATGCAAGCTCCTCCAAGATCGTGAGTTTTCTCATAAGAAAGCTTATGATCCGGATTTGATCTCCAAAATAGGTATGGATTCCGAATTCTTTTCAATTTGGCGTGCACTAGGATGGTAAAACTTTGCTCACATAGAGGAGAGAGGTTCACGCCTTCTCTCCATGCAATTCGTTTGCACTATCAAAATAGTATCTAATGCTATTTCTTTTAGATTATTTCAAAAAGAGTACGACAACATATGGAAAGAATTAAGTGAAATCCTAGGCTTCCATAAACGTTGTTTAGTAGATTTAGACGATTTGCCAAAGTTTAACAAAAAATGTTTTTTGCAAGATTTAACTAGTGAGGTCGGATGAAGTGCACCTAGGAATAACCACTTACACAACCCTACTTTACGTTTCATGCATAGATGGGTGGATATGACTTTGTTCTCTAGAGGAGATGTAAGGGTAGTGCGTGAAGATGAGCTACAAATTTTATTTTCCATGATTAAAAAGATTGTAGGATCGAAGAGCACGTGAAAAGCTACCAGAGAGGGGTGAATGGTAGATTTAAACTTTTCAGCAGAAGCAACAAAAAACCCTCAGAAGAAAATCAATCTATTAAGAAACCATGTGTGCAACTGATCCAAACGTGTTCAACCATGACAAAAGTAGTAGATAATATACAATATCAAGTGATGAACACACAACAACAAGAATCACGGAAAAAAACATCGAGAAAAACTCAAGTTATGGTCAAAAGATCGAACAAATGTCAATCTATTCTACCCGAGTAAAAACAGATCTGTAATGCTGTAAAGAAACTCATGTAGATCATAAACCACAAATTCAATGACCGTTAAATTTTCATATCTGATAGATAATCAAGTTGTGAAGCAAACGCAAAAAGAATCATGTCAATTGGATTTGTAAAACTCGAGTTTTGATAAAAAACACCGAAGCAATGTAGTGTTGTACAGAATCTCGACAAGAAAAACTTGTCTGAAACAAGTTGGACGAACAAAGCACAAAAGCTCCTCTAAACTACAGATTTTATTTATCAAAAAACAGGAGGAGCAACCCAATATTGCCTCACCATGGGCTCTAGTCTCCCTTGCTTATATAACCAGCCCTAAGGCCAACCCAATCCTAACTAGGACTCTAATCCTACTTAGCTTCAACCAAAACTTTCCATAACTGCTCAAGACTCTTCTGTGCACAGATAGAAGCAATCTTAAGACTTCCAAACACCTTAGGAACATATCCCACATTCCTAAAACAGCTCAAATTCGTGACCCACACGAAATCTAACCAAAACAAACTCGAAACTTTCCATAAACAAACCATAACCACCTTAGCCGTAGCCTCAGGACAAATCCAACCGGTTGGACCTTTCCGACCAATTCTTTACGTCCACTTCTCTTCATGACGCCTTGGAACCATGTTGCCACGTCCATGCACTCCTTGCACACGTGCAAATACCTTGCAACAACATCCACGACACCTTCATATAAATTGTTCTTGACCCAAACATGATGCATCACCTTCCGATAAACTTAAGAACAATTTTCCCGAACTTGGTTGTTGAACCTCATCTTCTCCCTAAGACTAGTTCAATGGATCCCATCACCTGTCATGTATTTACCTCAAGCCACACTCGCACATAAACGAACAACCAATTCTTCCGAGCACAAGTACGCAACTTGACTCAATGTTAGTACGAAAACACAACACCTTATGTGAGCACCTCACATAAGCATGTTGCAAACATATCAACATAATATCCACCATGATCAGCCAAAACACACCAAAAACATAGTAAAAGAATACTAAGCAAACTTCCCATAAACCAAAAAACAAATTTGAGACATCGCAAGTTAAAAGCAGAACCACTGCGATTTTGCATGAGACCTTGCCAAAGCTAACCGGACCCTGCTCCGGACATAGCCAAAGCTAACCGGACCTTGCGCCGGACCTAGCCAAGGTTTGTCTGACCTCACATCGGACCTAGCCAAAATTTGTTGAACCTTGCACCGAACCTACCCAAAACATGCTAGACCTATTGTCGGACCTTGCCGGAGCTACCCAAAATATGTCGAACCTATTGTCAGCCTTGTCGGTGCTCGGACCTAGAGTCGGACCTTGTTGAAAAGAGTGTTTTGGCAATATTCAAAATTTTTATCGTAATAGCCAATGTATTCAGCACACATAGGTCTCACAATCTCCCCCCTTGATGAATGCATTGGCAACACCACTTAGAATCCGAACGTTGGTTTATACACATGAAAAGTTTTGAAAACAATTTTCTCCACCTTTTGACAATGTATTATAACATATGAGCATATTATAACATATACATGTAGAACAAAGCTCATCCAAGTCATACTATCAAGTAACTTACACTATCACATCAATGAGATACATAATGTAGTGTAAGCCATGCTAGAGATCAATTGAATTTTCAATTTAAGCAAGTCATGATCTCACAAACTTAACTATTTCAAGACCTGAAAGCATGACACTTGTTGCTGCATTTTCAATATTTTTCATTATCATTTTAAAGCACAAATCCATATTATATGACATTTGCAAGAGATTATATGCCGCATCTGCCTTATTCTAACCAACCAAGTGAAGCCCATGTCCTTTGACAATCAGAAGCTTAAGGACATGGTTTTAGTCATATACAACTTCTTCCAAGTTCATATCTAAGTGGAATGATAAGCAATCTCAAAAGAAGAAGTGCGACGCATGCATATTCTCTTGATCTTTTCTCAATTTTTCATTTGAACATAAAAGCTCAACATGTGAATAGTTGATTGATTAATATTTTTTCATTATTAAAAGCACTTGTGAGCATGCATCATGTTGAAAACAGCAAGAAAGTTCGATCACGACCAGATTTCGTGTAAGTAATTATTTCAATATTAGTCATGGAAAAAACTACAAAATGTATAACATGAGTAATGTAGTAAGAACTTTCAGCATGTAAAAGCAATCACAAAATCATATATGTATGAGATACTATGCTCATATTATTTTAAATTCGGATTCACACGTAGCCTTCCAAAGTTTCAAAATTCCACCTCAATTTAAACCATGAGGATGCATGACCCCTATTTCACTACAAATGTAACAAAAATGAGTGAAATCCAAAGGTTTTGTGTATCAGCTAATTGTTGTTCGGTATCTACATGGTGAAGCACAACGTTTCCTTTTTCAACATTATCACGGAGAGTGATACCTAATGTGAATGTGCGTTGTTCTGGAATGTTGCACTGGGTTTTTAGCAATGCAAATGGCACTAGTGTTATCACAAAACAGTAGAACACTATCTAGATCAACCCCATAGTCCTTAAGTGTTTGAACAATCCAAAGAATTTGTGAGCAAGTGCTAGCAGCAGCCACAAGTTCAGATTGGATTGTGGATTATGCAACTGAATTTTGTTTTCTAGAGGACCAAGCAACAAGTGAATTACCAAGAAAATGACAAGCACCTGAAGTACTTTTCCTATCTGTCGGGGTGTGATTCCGGCAATTCTCCTGGTACTACCGTTGGCAGCCCGCGAAGTTTGTAGCTCGGTTGTGGGTGCGCAGAGATTCAAAACACGATGGCAAGTTGACACGAGGATTTACGTGGTTCGGGCCGCCTAAGCGTAATACCCTACTCCATGGGGTGTGTAGTTGTTGTATTGAGCATCTGAGCGCTTGTGGGCGTGTCTCAGAGCAGAGTCTAGAAGTCTCCCCTTTGTATCGTTCGACCAGTCCTTTTATAGTATAAGGACTGGTCGTTACATTGTTAGCCTAGCCCAACATGTGGCCCTGGCGGTTGTTGATGCTTAATAAACAATTAATGAGCTTAATTTCCCTTAATAGTATGGTAACGTGCCTTGACAGTGCCATTACTGGTATTAAGGGGCCTCTGATTGTGTGTCATTAAGTTAGCATTAATGACACTTAATCGGGTCTTGAGGTCTTTAATTTTCCTTGAAGGTCCGAGCCGTTGGAAGTCCACCAACCTACCTGTTGAACTTGAAGGTCCAGCGGTTGGACGCGTGACAGCTCTGGAGCTTACCGTTTGGGACGGGTAGGTCCGGTGCTGTTGTACATGTGTCGGTAACAGAGCTTCCCTCTGTCGGGGGTTAGGTCCGGTGGTGCCACACTAGTATTTAGCCTGGAGCTTTCCCAAGTGAGGAATGTAGCTCCGGTTTTATGATACACATGGCAGCACTAGGACTAACCATAGAAGGGAGGCAGGTTCGATTTCGTATGACACGTGGGGCCTTCGGAGGTCTTCAACTCTGGTACATGGAGTTCCTTAGCTCTTTCCGCACTCCCAAGGGGTATCCGGTATGCAGGGTACCGACAGTGGCCCCCTGGGCCCACCTCTGGGAGAGACCTGTTGGATGAAGTCGTTATGCCGGAGGTGGGTCCATCCTTCGGAATTTGAGCCATGTCTTCAAGGGTCTTTGGATGTGCCGTTGGCGGTAGTTCGCAGTTAAACCATCACCGCGTGGCATATCCAGGATGCAGCACGTGAGATCTACGCGTGCGGATCTCAAGCAATTGAAGGTCACCGGTTCCCGATACGAGAACTATATCGGTTCTGCGCGCCCTGTGAGGCCGCCGCCCTCAGGTTTATTGCCTCTCACGATGACAACTGTTCGCCTGGGGTAAGGACCTCGACTTGATTGTCAGGGTGGCCCAGGCCCCCTTGTCACTGGCAGGGTGAAGTTTTTGAACTGTATCGTCGGCCCCTCTGCGATTTCCATCCAAGCATTGTGGGGGCTTACTTAAGAATGAAAGAGCGCACCGTTTAGGGATTCTTTACGCCTTCATTTGAACTTGCGCTCGAATCCTCCAAACTTTTGCTTGCTTTTCATCTCTCGCCCGGCTGTGCTGCGATGAAGTTGGGACTCTCCAAGAGCCGCATTGGGAGCAAGAAGGAGTTGTCCAGGGTCCAGACCTGCATGGGTTGGTCTAGTGACTCGTTCAACAACGACATTTGCTGTGGCAAGCTTCCCTTCGAGAAGGAGCGAGCCGGAGATATGGTGTACTTCCTTGGGTACGCCATAACGGGTTTGATCCCGCCTTTCTCCACTCTCTTTCTGATGCTGCTAGATTTCTACTGTCTGCAGCTCCACCATCTTGGCCCCCACTCAATCTTGCTGGTGACGACTTTCGTCCACTTTTGCTAGATGTGGGTGGGAGTGACCTCTTGCGTGGAGTTGTTTCGGACTTTCTTCACTGTCCACCCCACCGGGAAGAGTGGTGAGTTCATTGGCTTCTAATACTTCGTGAAGCGGAAAAACTCCCCCCTCAAGTACTTGAGGTCCTTTCCTTTCGGCAAGTGGGACGGCTGGAAGAATGATTGGGTGGTCATCACCGTCGAGGGACACGAGAGGCTGGAACTGCCTAAAGGCCTCCCCCGCGTCGACACCGACATTTGGAGTGACGTGTCGGAGCTGTCAAGGGAGTACAAACCCATTTTGGACAGAATCCAGGGGTGTGTCGACGGTGGGGTGACCCCCCAGATGGTCTTCGGCAACTTCTTGACGAACAGGTGGGCCCCACTGAGGGCTAGGGGGTGACCATCCTGGGTCTTCAACAGTGAGATGGACACCAACCGCATTGAGGTTGGTTTGGGCACCAACTTGAACGGTGAAGCCTTGAAGACCCATCTCAAGAAGTTCCAGCCTGGGAACATCGGCCCTGGCGACGTGTCTCCACGGGCGGCCTTCCTTCCTCTGAATATGATACCAGAGGAGTGCATAGAGCTCCAGAGGAAGATGCCGCTATTGGACGACTTGGGCCTGATGGAGAGACGATCAACCTCCGGGGTGGCGATCCCCAGAGCTTCTAAAGGTGGCTCCACTCCTGCCCCAAAGCCAAGAGCTGAAGTCATAGGAAAGGGCAAGGAGTTGGCCGAGCGCTCGAGCCGCAAGAGGAAGTTGAAGCATTCTGACAGGAGGTCCATCAGACCTGCTCCTTCCTCGACAGCTCCTTCTCCCTGGCGGATGAGGTCTTCTACGGTGGAAACCACTCCAGCATCGGTATCCCCCTGGGACGCTAGCTCCGGCCATGTGGCTCTGGTATCAGGGGCAGCTGAGGGATCTAGGTGCGAGGGCCCTTCTCAGTCGAGGGGGGCCTCAACCAAGAAGACGCCGACAGCGACAGCAAGCTCCGGGGAGCCTTCCGGAGCTACTACGCCAATGGCGACAGGGTCCGGTCCTGAGCATCTGGTGAAGAGGTTCCGCGCTAGCTGGAGCGGAAGCCTTCCGAGGTAAATTTGATTTATTACCTCAGTTGATTATTTTTGTTGTAATCATATTTTGAGTTTCTTCGTCCTTCATCCACAGGGTACCCAAGAAAGGGGCTGAAGCTCCGGTTCCTACAACAGCAACTGATGCTGCACAAATGGAGGCTCCGACTCCAGTTCTAGTGTCACCCCAAGAGGTGGCTGAGGTCGCGGCAGCTCCAGCACCAGCTGTCATGGTCCTTGACCTCGAGTCATCCCCTGAAGCTCCCGTGGTAGCGCCGGACCATGGGATTGAAGATGTACCAGTGGCACCAGCTCCAGAGGTTGAAGCTCCGATTTTGGATGCTGAGATGATGGACGCTCCGGCCTCAGAGCCAGAGGTAGCTGTAGTTCTGGCCCTAGAGTCGGATGTTGTCGAAGCCCCGGCGGTGGAGTCGGTGGTTGATGAAGCTCTAGCGCCCAAGATGGTTGTCGCAGAAGTGCTGGCGCCCGAGCCAATGGAGGTTGAAGCACCGACGCCTGAACCGGCGGTGGAGAAGGTGCCAGCGTCGGAGCTGGAAGTGGCTTTAGCTCCAGCCAAACCTTCAACGCCTGTCCCAGAGGTGGTGCTTCTGGAGGTACCCGCGCTTGAGCCAGGGTGCCAAGACGAAGCCGCCGGTCCCCCACCTGAGGGACCAGTTGCTGATGACCTGGCGGCAGGACCTTCGGAGCCAACTCTGAAGGTAGAAACTTCCGTTGCAGGACCTTCCTCGGCGGTGATCGAGGCTGTCCCGGACGGGCGGACCTAGTGCCGTGGAAGCTCGAGGGACCACTCTTGTAGAGTGGGACCTGATTTTTATTACGGAGAATCCGCTGGAGCCAGCGGAGAAGACCCCGGCAGGTCCATAGCCAATCCTTTTGTCACTGTCTATCGACAACGCCTGCTCCAGTCTTCGTCAGGTCCAGCAGGCCTTTTACCACCACAGTAAGGCTCTTGAGGAGGAGCGCCAAACCCTTAGGAGGTGGCGCAACCGGCTCCAATTCGAGACCAAGCTAGCGCAGTCGAGGCTGGCCGATGACAAGGTGTGTGTGAAAAGGGAGAAGGTCCGGTTGGAGTATTGGGGTCAGCTGCTGGATGAAAGGGGAAGCATGACGTGATCCCTTGACAACTAGTCCCGGGCCATCCACGAATAGGTCGTGGCTGCTAATGAAGCAGCGAATGACCGCCAAGAGAAGCTCAGCGCCATCCACGACAACCTCTTCAAGCGCCGGGAGCCTCTTCAAGAGCGGGAGAAAAAGCTCGAAGATGAAGAGCAAAAACTCCTAGAGCTGTGATGAGGACACCAACACCCTCGATACATCCACACCAACTCAGCTACCGGTTTCTGGTCCGATCACTCGCGCTCGTTCACGTCAACTAAACTATGAGGTGAACTCGTTCTTGGCCTTATGTCCATCTTATCTAGACCGTGGAACTACGTGCTTTCTTGTTTTGCTTAGGAACAATGGAGAGGAGCCAATGGGAAGGGAATTCGCGCGGACGGGATTTGGACAGCAGAACAGCACCAACTTGTGACGGCCACCACGATTTCATACGGACTCCGATCTGGGCGTTCGAATACTTCCTGGAAAGATTATAAAGTCTACTTTCAAACGGATCTGGCCTCATGTCCATATCTATTCGGAGTCGGCCGCAATAGTTATTTTAATACCAAGACCTTTTTCTGTCCAGGGTGCTGCATCACCAAAATTGGGCCCATGGCCCATGTATCATTTGGAGTCCATTAGGGACTCGTGATTAGGGTTTATCACGACCATAGGGAGGTAATAAATAGTAGCAGCCGCCCTCATTAGCTGGTGGGTTTTGTTTATTCGTAAGTTAGCTTCTGCTGCTTCCTTGTACACGCGCGTGTCGACTAGATCGCCCGTCTACTTGTATCCAGAACCCCACTTTAGATTGATTCAACAGATAAGTGCTTGTTCTTCTTGTTCTTGCGTGTTCTTCGATTGCTTGCAGGAACAAAGGCCCTTGTGGTCAGGTTGATTGTGCGCCAGCAAGATCAATACAACTTCGGAGTCGGTGTACCGATCGCTAAGGCGCATCGTCTTGGGGACGGTGTAGTCAGATCGCCAACGTCTTCTCCTCCACAAATCGAACCCTCCTATTCTCATCGAAAGATCAGGAACCAAGATCCTATCAAGTGGTAATCAGAGCAAGGTTAATCGGTGAGAGTGCTACCATTACTTTTCTTTCCGCTGTTATCATCCTATAGTCCAGAAAAAGCCCAAAAAAAAAATACCAGATCTGTTTTTTTCCATTATTCCTAGACCATTGTGCCTTTTACTTTCTCCACTTAGTCAAGACTTGTTGAGTTCATGGTTGCTTCGACGAGTCAAGTTGCTGGTCTTTAGTTTTGCACCACTAGAGTTTCGAGTTCATGTCACATTCGGTCACCTAGTTCGAGTCAGATTCGTACTTCGAGTTTGAGTCGGATTACTAGTTTGAGTTTGAATCAGATTGCTACTTCGAGTTTGAGTCGGATTACTAGTTCGAGTTTGAGTCGGATTACAAGTTCAAATCATATTTCTACTTTGAGTTTGAGTCGGATTGCTAGTTCGAGTTTGAGTCGGATTACGAGTTCAAATCAGATTGCTACTTCGAGTTTGAGTCGGATTGCTAGTTCGAGTTTGAGTCTGATTACTAGTTCGAGTTCGAATCAGATTGCTACTTCGAGTTTGAGTCAGATTAGTAATTTGAGTTTGACAACAAGAAAAAGGCAAGTGCAAAATCAAAAGCCGCACAAAAGCCACAAGCAATTAGAGAAGAAAAAAAAGGCAAGTGCAAAATCAAAAGCCGCACAAAAGCCACAAGCAATTAGAGAAGAAAAAAAAAAGGCAAGTGCAAGATCAAAAGCCGCATGTGCAAATTTTGTTCTAGGGTCTCCTGATTCCAGCTAGAGAGAGTTTGGGTGACCACCCCAACAAAAAAAAAACGAAAAAAAAGAAAGAAGAAAAAATCAGATTGTTGTTTGGGGTGTTTTTGGTGACAACATTGGTGTCTCGGCTCGCGTCTCTAGTACGGTCTAGACTAAGATCAGCACAGTACTATCATAGAATATTTATTCAGCTTGTTGTGATTAACGTGGTGAAAGTTTGCTCCTTGTGCTAGTTCAGCCACCTAAAGCCATAGATTGACACCTGCTCTTGAAGTTGTTCATTACTTGCTGGTTGCCATCACCTTCTTGCTGAGCTTTGTAAGAACAGGTAAGTGCTTGATTGAATAGGTTGAGAGTGAGCGAGTTATCTCCACCAGCACCTTTGTAGCTAGGGATAACGTTACCCTTTCATATTGGACTTTTTTTCTACTAACCATGCAGGAGGAGCAAATACAACTGAAGACGTGCATTCACCTCGCACACGGGGAATTATACAACACTTTGAACGCCAAGTGCGGCTACACACAGAAGCGCTTGATGAGGATTTTCGAGTTACCAGTGACCGCCTTGGTCAATTGGAAAATATGCAGATCGACACCAACACCAAAATCAGCATGTTGGAGAGTTCCATTCAAACATTGAACACCTCTATTGGAGCCATTATGCAGCGCCTTGAGGAGAGGGATCGTGGACGCAACGCAGATGGACAGGTGAGCAATGCTCCTAGTATTGTACGTGACAATGAAAGAGGTGCGAGGCTCAAGGGTTGCCGAGTCCCAACAAGTTTGGGACTTCTTGGGCAAAGCCAATGACGCGCTGACACCGCTGGGCTTCAGTCTGGTGTGCCCAGATGATCCGAAGCCAGAGCTGGACCTGGCGTTGAAGGCACTGAGCTCGGCAGGTAGCAAACTCAACAAGATGGGCGATGTCATTGCGGACCCGTTGGAAACCGAAGGACAATCCCTGGCGAAGAACGTCGCAGAGTATATGCTGACGTGTTACAAAAGCTGGGATCCTCACTTCCCACTGGACCCGGTTCTTGAAGGTCCCATCAACGGAGAGGGAGATGCCGCCAAGGCTAGTGTGTTGGAGGTTGCCCAGAAGGTCGCCTCATTCTTCCATAGGACTTTCTCTTTGTAGCTCCCGCTTGTATCTTCTCTTCTTTTTCTCCAATTTTGTAATCTCTTGTCTCCAGATTAATGAAGTCCAAGAATTTTATGAATTTCATTTTTTGTCTTCAACACCCTTGTCCCACTTGGCCCCATGGTAGATGTACACAATTTGATTGTGAACATGTACCAAGAGGATGTAGCATTTTGTTGAAGACTTTTGTGCTTTGAACTTGTACTTTGTAGGTCCGAAGTCGTCGATAGTAGGGGCCCCCTGAGGTTGTCGGAGCTTAGTATCTTCGATAGTGACCCTTGTCAACACGTAGAGCATCGACAGTTAGTCCTCTGGGGTTGTCAGAGCTTGGTAGCTCTGGCAGCGACCACTCTCAACACGCGGTGCATCGACAACAGACACCACTGGGGAGTCTTCCCACCTTCTTTTCTTCACGTTGACGGTTGACCCCCTGGATTTGCCAGAACTTTGTAGCTCCGGCGATGTCTACTACCAATGTTTGAAACATCGACAGCAGACCACCTTAGGGGGTGTCGGAGCTTTGATAGCTCCGGCTTCTTCCACTATCATCATGAGATCTTTCTTTTTCCTGCACATTGAATCAAGAAAAATAGTAAAATCCATTTCCTATCTATAACTCGTTTGCGGCTTACTATTCCCACAAGAAATTTTTAGGTCAAACACAATTCTTTATACAATCAAGTGCATTTGCTTATGTTCTTCAGGTCCAATCGTATCCTGGACTCACCTTACTTTGGCATGTCGGGGTGTAGGTAGAGTGGCGTACTTAGGGTGCAAGATCAGGCTAAGTCGATAGCACACTCCGGACCTAGATTGGCTTGGCGGCATTCAGGCGAGTAGGCCATCCAACAATGTTTAGACCCAGAAAAATTAACAATGCAATTTGAATTATACATGAATTGCACAACTTTGTTATAGACAAGAAAGAGAAAAATAAAAAATATTGAACCTATACAAAATAAATGCACGTGGAGTCTGTTTTCACATAATGATGTCTTTTATTATAGGTCCGGGGTACAAGGGAAACAAGTACACTCTTAGGGAACGGAACCAAGCTAAGTGTGTTTCGTTTCTCGTTTGACCCAAGGTAGCTAGCTACACTTTTAGTTCTGAAACTGTGACAAGTGTTGCTTGAACTTTGCGGACCTTCCAGGGAAGGTCCGGCTGTTCTCTTGAAGGAGCTACCCGACTCTGTACAACTCTATAACATATATCGCATGTAACTACAGACTCACCTCCGTGATATTAAGCATAGAACTTACGGAGGTGCTCAATGTTCCAAGGAGTAGGGAGCGGTGTCCCATCCTCAGTTGCCAAGCGAACGCATCTGGGACGGGATACTTTGATCACTCGAAAGGGTCCTTCCAAGCTGGGGGAGAGTTTGTTTAACCCTTCTCGAGTTTGTATTCTCCATAGCACCAGATCACCTTCCTCGAGTTGTCGGTTGTGAACATGCCTTTGGTGATAGCGTCGAAGAGCTTGGCAGTATCGGGCATTCCGAACAGCTGCTCGGCACCTTCCCTCTTTAACGAGGTCAAGGTCTTCACGTCGGAGCTGGTCCTGCGTGGCATCATCGAAGGTCCGGACCCGGAGTGACCCCAAGGTGATTTCCGGAGGAAGGACTGCTTCAGTTCCATACACCAGGAAGAAGGGTGTCTCTCCAGTTGACCGATTTGGAGTTGTCCTGTTTGCCCACAAGGTGGGCGGAAGCTCTTCAATCCAGTTGGATCCACGCTTTTTAAGGCGCTCATATGTGCACGTATTGAGTCCTTTTAGGATTTTGCATTTGCTCTCTCAGCTTGGTCATTGCTTGCTGGGTGAGCTACAGAAGCGTAGATGACCTAAATGTCGAGGTCTTCGTAATATCCTTGAAATGCAGAGCTTGTGAATTGGGTCCCATTATTAGTTATGATCTTGTTTGGGACTCCAAATCTGCATACGATGGACTACAAAAGGTCGATAGCTGATTGCTTGTTTATTGTCACAACTGGAGTTGCCTCCAGCCATTTGGTGAACTTGTCGATGGCAACGTACAGGAACTTGTAACCTCCGATAGCTCTTGGGAAAGGTCCCAAGATATCCATCCCCCACACAGCGAATGGCCATGTAGGAGGTATCATTTGTAAGGGTTGTTGAGGTGGTGTATGAATTTGCTTCGCATGAAACTGGCATGCTTCGCATTTCTTCACTAGCTCGGTTGCATCGTGGAGTGTTGTAGGCCAGTAAAAACCATGCCGGAAGGCTTTACTGACCAGCGTGCGGGAAGACGCATGGTTCCCACACTCGCCTCCATGCATTAGGACGCCGTTGGCACCACTCCAGTTGAGATCCCCTTCTACCAGTGTGTATCTTTTAGCCAATCAGACTATCCGATCAGCGGATACATTGTCTTTAGGAAGGAAATTGTCTTTCAAGTAGCTCCAGATCTCCGAGATCCATGCATCGGAGCTAATTTGAGCATCTGAGTCTTGCTTGTTGGGTTGCTCGGAGCTTCTGGGAGCACCTACGACCCTTGATGGATGCCATGGTAATAGGGCCATCGGGATCGCCAGCTTTGAGGTGTTGGTATCGCCCCCTTCGCCCAGTTCGGCAGGCTGAGCTGTTGGTCTTGACAATCTCCGGATGAACGTTCCGTTGGGAGCCGGAGCTCAATTTGAAGATTTCATCGAGAGTTCGTCGGCTTCAGCGTTGTTGAGACGCTGGACATGGCAAAGGTTCAGGACGTCGAAGTCCTTCTGAAGCCTCTGGACTTCAAGTAGGTATGCTGCTAGTTGAGGGTTGTTGCAGCAACATTCACCTTTGACTTGTTTTATGATGAGCTGCAAATCACCCTTTACCAACAGCTGCTTGACACCATATGATAGTGCCACCTTGAGCCCATAGATTAGTGCTTCATACTCAGCCATGTTGTTGGTCGCCTTGAAGTCAAGGTGAACCATGTATTTGACTTTCTCCCCGGTCGAAGCGAGGAGAAGAACTCCAGCTCCGCCCCCTGCTTCTGCACAGAGCCATCAAAGTAGAGAGTCCAGTGAGGCTCAGTGAAGACCGGAACCTTGGGTTCCAGCTTCTGCTCACTGGGGCCCCCTGGATTTGATGGAGAAGGGGTCCATTCCGCCATGAAGTCTGCCAGTATTGACTCTTGATTGCTTGTCTTGAGACGAATTCAAGATCGAACTCGGCCAGTTCCGGTGCACACTTTGCAATGTTCCCAGTGGAGTTGGGGTTATGCAAGATTGCACGCAGTGGATAAGAGGTTACTACTGAAATCTTGTGAACTTGGAAGCAGTGATGAAGCTTTCTAGCGGCAATGAGAACTACGTAGAGCAGCTTATGCACCTCCAGGTACCGAGTCTTGGCATCATGGAGTACTTCACTGATGAAGTACACTGGGCGTTGGACTGTCCGGTCCCTCCCGAAGGGGCCCGGAGCTTCCTCCTCATCAACCCAGACCCTCTCGGAGGGGTCCGGACCTTCTTTGGGGACCTCCAGGTTCTTGGTTGAAGAACCCGGAGCTTCTTCTAAAGTAACCCGGACCTTCTCGGAGGTGTCCGGATCTTATCGTTTAGCTACAGTAGCTCCTCCAGTTGAAGGAGGTTGATCCTCTGGCATCTCGCTGTGAGGATCCGGGTCTGAGAGCTAGGACCCAGACTCGCCTTCAGGTAGCTCCGGACCCTCCCGAAAGGGTCTGGACTCCTGAAATGGGTATAGTTCTAGTCTTTCCGCAACCAGGGCCATGCTGACAACTTCGTCAGTTGCCGAAATGTAAAGCAGAAGTGGCTCACCAGGATTCGGAGCTACCAAAGTTGGTAGAGTGGTGAGGAGTTGCTTTATCTCTTGGAAAGCCTTTTCTGCTTCTTCAGACCATTGGAATGGTCCAGACTTCCTCAACAATTTGAAGAAGGGTAGCGCCCGTTCCACCAGTCTTGAGATGAACTGGCTGAGGGCAGCTAGACATCCAGTCAGCTTCTGGACGTCCTTGATGCGGGCTGGTTGGCGCATGTCTTCAATAGCTTTAATCTTCGCCGGATTCGCTTCTATTCCTCGCTGGTTCACCAAGAATCCTAGAAGCTTTCTGGAGCTAACCCCGAAAACACACTTGTTCGGGTTCAGCTTCGTGCGTGTGATTCACAACTTGTCAAAGACAGCTTGCAAGGTGTCAAGGAATGACTCCTTGTTCTTGATCTTGACGACGATGTCATCGATGTACACTTCCACTACATCTCTGATGAGCTCCACAAAAGTTTTGTACATGGCTCGTACAAACGTTGAAGCAACATTTTTGAGACCGAATGGCATGGCAGTGTAACAATATAATCCATCTACTGTTATGAAGGAAGTATGCTCTTCATCTTCCCTAGACATTCTGATTTGGTGATACCCAGAATATGCGTCTAGGAAACATAGTAACTCACACTCAGAGGTGGAATCCAATATCTGATCTATTCTAGGTAGTGGGAATGGATCCTTTCGACATGCCTTATTCAGTGTAGTGTAGTCGATACACATCCGAAGCTTCCCGTCGGCCTTGGGTACAATGACTGGATTTGCCAGCCATTTTCGGTGGAAGACTTCTCGGATGAATCCAACTTCGAGCAACTTCTTCACTTCTTGATGTATGAAGTTCTGTCGCTCTAACGATTGCTTCCGGGGCTTTGGGTGTACAGGCCGAGCGTCGGGATAAATCTTCAAATTGTGCTCAATCACTTCCCTAGGGATCCCAGACATTTGTGACGGTTGCCAGGCAAACACGTCGACATTAGCCCAGCGGAAAGTGATGAGCACGAGTTCCTATTTTTCGTTTAGACCTCCCGATATACGGGTGGTCTGAGCAGCATCGGAACCGATTTGGACGATTTTGACGGGAATGTCGGTGTCGCCGATTGGTTGTACACGAGGTGCAGAGGTTGAGCCTCGATGACGAATGCTCGGAGGCTTCAGAGCTTGCTCCTTTACAGATTCTTCCTCCTACGCTGTAGCAAGCGCGTGGAGTTCTTACGGAGTAGTAACTCCGGCAGTGCGATCTCCGCGGATCCAGAGAACACCTGATGGTGTTGGCATCTTCAACACCAAGTAGCCATAATGAGCAGCAACAATGAATTTATAAAAGGTTGGCCTGCCCAAGATGGCATTGAATGGTAAGTTGATCTGTGCCACGTCGAAGATCAACTTCTCGGTGCGATAATTCTCCCGGGTCCCGAAGGTCACCAGGAGAGTAATAGCACCGAGTGGAGTTATGGCTCCCGGACCTACTCCGGAGAAAGATCTGGAGGGGCGAAGATCCGAAGGTCGGAGCTGAAGCTTGACGAAAGCTTCGAAGCTTATGCGGTTCAACCCTGAACCTCCGTCCACCATTACATGGTGTTGCTGGATGTTGTTGATGGTTGGAGATACCATTAGTGGGAGTTGGCAGCTCCGATCATGTTCCGAGGGTAGTCCGAAGCATCGAAGGTGATGGCAGTGTCCATCCACTTCCGGTGCAGCTCCACCCTGGCGGTGGGAGCTACTGTGGACATGTCCTGCCGCATTGTCTTGAGGATACGGCGGGAGGTGATGTCCCACGAACCACCAAAGATGGTGTTCATGGTCCTTCGATGCTCGTTGTCGGAGACATCAGAGTCATCGTCCACGGAGGTGTAAACAACCTTCAAGACCTTTTTAGGGTCCTAAAAGCCTAACTCCTCTTCAGCCGGAGCTTCGTCGACTTTTTGTTTTCCTTCCCTTTGACGGAAAGGAACTTCTTCCCAGCGCTTGTTGTAGCGCTCAACGAGGTTCTGGACCTCTCGGCAGCCTTCCAGGTTGTGGTTGTTCGTCTTGTGTATGGGACACCACATCTTGGAGCAGCCACCGTCTTCAGAAGACGACCGATGTCGTTTCTTGGGGCATGGCCCCCGGCCACCCAGAGCTGCGGCAGCAGCGACAGTGGGTGTGCTGGCTGACGGCTTCTTCTTGCCGTTGGACTTTTTCTTCTTCCTGCCACTCCCGGAGGTAGTGGCTTCACTCTTGGAGGACTTTTTGTTGTCCTCCGGAGGTGGTTGGGAGTGCATTTCACGGCCCTCTGCAGCTTTGGTGCACTTGTCTACCAAGCTGAAGAGTTTCGTGACGCTGGTGACTTCCTTGGTCGCCAACTTCTCCAGCATCTTCTTGTCTCGAACGCCCTATCTAAATGCCACAATAACAGAAGCGCTTGAGATAGAAGTTATGGTGTTTCATACCTGGGAGAACCTCTGGATGAAGGATCGCAGGTACTCTCCCCACCCCCTTCTACTTGATAGCAAAAATGTCCAGTTTTGTGCCTGGTCGGGTATATGAGCTCCCGAAGTTGGCAGTGAACTGTTGGCACAGCTCCACCCAACTATTGATGGAGTCAGGCGGAAGGCTCATGAACCAAGACCTGGCAGCCCCAGTTAAAGCCACGGGGAAATAATTGGCCATCACGGCCTCGTTGCCTCCAGCCGCAAGGATTGCGGTGGAGTAGATTTGGAGAAATTCGGCCGGATTGACAGTCCCGTCAAATTTCTCTGGCCGGTGAGGCTGGAACTTCTGCGGCCATCTGACCATGCATAGGTGCATGGCCAGGGCAGAACAGCCTCCTCCTACTCCCTCGGGAGCAGGATTGTCCCGAGCCTCTCGCCTCTCGCGAGCACGCTCGATGTGGACGCGGCCATCCTGTTGACGGTAATGGTGATCGAGCTCCACCCACAGGTCGTGAGTCGAAAGCCTGGTTACCGTGTGGGTATGTCGTGCGTCCGAAAGGCAGCGACGTCGCCTGTTGAGACGCAGCACGCCTCCTGTGCTGTGAAGCGTGCGGACCAAGTCTACCCGACACGGTCCGATGTTGTGATGGGGCCCGCCATGAGGGGGAGGACCTTGGTTGCTGATGCGATCAGCTGATGCTGCAACCAAATGTTCCACATCAGCTCTCCACTGCTCCATTGCACCCTGGGATACTCATGGAGGCGATGGACGTTGGAGAAGAGCACGCGCAGCATGGAGCGCGTGTTCAGGGTTGTTGTTCACCGATGCAGTGACCGACACGAACACCCCATCTCGCTCTAGCTTAATTCACCGGTGCGGACGGTGGCGGTGGTGGCATGACTCCTGCTGGAGCCACAACACCTGCTGGCTGCTGCATGTTGGAGGGATTGCCTCCAGCAGGTTGCGTAGCAGGGTTGCCGTTGGACGATCCAGCAGCAGAGTTAACCATCCTTGAATCTCGGGCACCCCCTTCCTGGCGCGCCAACTGTCGGAGTGTGATTCCGGCAATTCTCCCGGTACTACCATTGGCAGCCCCCAGAGTTTGTAGTTTGGTTGTGGGCACGCGGAGATTCAGAACACGATGGCAAGTTGACATGAGGATTATGTGGTTCGGGCCGCCTAAGCGTAATACCCTACTCCACGGGGTTTGTAGTTGTTTTATTGAGCGTCTAAGCGCTTGTGGGCGTGTCTCAGAGCAGAGTCTAGAAGTCTCCCCTGTGTATCGTTCGACCAGTCCTTTTATAGTATAAGAACTGGTCATTACATCATTAGCCTGGCCCAACATGTGGCCCTGGCGGTTACTGATGCTTAATACACAATTAATGAGCTTAATTGCCCTTAATAGTGTGGTAACACGCCTTGATAGTGCCGTTACTGGAATTAAGTGCCCTCCGATTGTGTGTCATTAAGTTAGCATTAATGACACTTAATCGGGTCTTGAGGTCTTTAATGTTCCTTGAAGGTCCGAGCCGTTAGAAGTCCACCAAGCTGCCTGTTGAACTTGAAGGTTCGGCGGTTGGACGCGTGGCAGCTTCGGAGCTTACCGTCTGGGACGGGTAGGTCCGGTGCTGTTGTACACTGTCGGTACCGGAGCTTCCCTCTATCGGGGGTTAGGTCTGGTGGTGCCGCACTAGTATTTAGCCCGGAGCTTTCCCAGGTGGGGAATGTAGCTCCGGTTTTATGATACACATGGCGGCGCTAGGACTAACCATAGAAGGGAGGCAGGTCCAGTTCCGTATGACACGTGGGGCCTTCGGAGGTCTTCAACTCTGGTACATGGAGTTCCTTAGCTCTTTCTGCAGTCCCAAGGGGTATCTGATACGCAGGGTACCGACACTATCAATCCTACAACCCCCAAAATCATCATTCGAAAAAGCTTTCAAAGTAACGGTTGAGGAAGAAGGAAGAAAAATGCCAAATTATTGAGTTCCATTTAAGTCCCTGAGAATTCTTTTGACAGCTTGACGATGTGAAGCACGTGGGGAAGATTGAAACTGTGCACAAAAATATACACTGAATTGTATGTCCAGTCTTGATGCCATGAGGTACAAAAGTGATCCAATCATAGTTATATATTCATTTTGATCGACTAGGTCACCATATTCATCAAGTTCAAGTGTTGTCATTGTTCCCATTAATGTCCTAAGAGGCTTGCTTTTGTCCATGTTGAAGCGCTTTAGAAGGTCTTTTGTATACTTCGTTTGATGCACAAAGGTTTCCACCTTGATTTGCTTGATTTGCAGCCCCCAAAAGTACGTGAGTTCTCCCATCATACTCATATCATGTTCTGAACTCATCATAGCTGAAAACTTGGACACAAGATCATAAGAAGCACAACCAAAAATAGTATCATCCACATACACTTGAATGAATAATGAGTCAATGCCATGCTTAAGAACAGAAAGAGTTCTATCAACCTTGCCCATGGTAAACCCCTTTTCAAGTAAGAATGTTTTTAACCTATCATACCATGCTCCAGGGGCTTGTTTGAGACCGTACAAGGCTTTGGACAGTTTGAAAATATGATTAGTAAAATCTGGATTTTCAAAACCTGGTGGTTGCTTTACATAAACCTCCTCATCTATGTAGCCATAAAGAAAAGCACTTTTATCATCCATTTGATATAGCTCGAACCTTTTAGATGCAGCAAAAGCTAACAAAATTCTAATGGCTTCTAATCTAGCAACACGAGCAAAAATTTCATTAAAATCTAGACCTTCAACTTGTGTGAAATCTTGAGCAACCAACCTAGCCTTATTCCTAACCACAACTCCATCCTCACTTTGCTTATTTTTAAACATCCATTTAGTTCCAATTAAAGTGTGACCTTGAGGTGGACGTACAAGTTTCCAAACATTATTTCTTTCAAAAAATTTTAACTCTTCTTGCATGGCAATAATCCAAGATTCATTAGTGAGTGCGTGTGATATATATTTGGGTTCAAAAGAAGCAAAAAAAGCAAAATGAGCATGAGAGTTTGGATCGCAAAACCTGGACCATGTGACTTGTTCGTGCAAGCTTCCAATGATTTGTTGTGGAGGATGACATTTGAGGACACGGAGGGCAGTAGACACTTCACAAGCTCCTTCTTCTTCATGTTGATCACAGATTGAAGAACTTGTGGCTTGAGGATGATCTGTACCAGTTGCATTAGTTGTTGGTGCTGGTAGTGGTGCAAAATAAGCGGTGTGATCAATGTCATTTGCTTCTGAATTTTAGGGCAGCAACACCACTTCTTCGTCTTCTTCGATGAAAATACTCTCCCTTGCAGATATGGATCTAGACCTGCAATATTAGAGCTAGTACCTGGGCTAGCTTCATCAAAAGAAACCTCACAAGTCTCCACAATTTTTTTAGTGTCAAGTAAAAGCATACGGTAGCCTCTAGTATGAGATAGATAACCAAGAAACATGCCATCAACTGATCTAGGTTCAAATTTATCAAGATTACCATGTTTCTTAACAAAGCATTTGCAATCAAGGACCCGAAAGTGTGTGACACTAGGCCTATGTCCAAACCAAAGTTCATATGGTGTTTTTCCTAGCTTAGCATGCAAGAAAACACGATTTCAGACATAACAAGTGGTTGCAATTGCATCAGCCCAAAATTCCCTGGGAGTTTGATATTCATTAAGCATAGTCCGAGCCATCTCAACTAAGGTTCTATTCTTTCTATCTATGACACCATTATTTTGAGGTACATAGGGTGAAGATAATTGAGGATCTATTCCTTTTTTAGCACAAAAGTGATCAAAAGATTGTTTTTTAAATTCAGTTTCATTATCACTTCTAATTGCTTTCAAAGATCTTGGGTGGTCAAGTGAAAGTCTAAGAAATAAACTTCTAAAGTGACTAAAAGCTTCATTATTAGATGCCATAAAGTAAACCCAAGAGTATCTAGAATAATCATCAACAATCATAAGAACATACCATTTACCTCCAAAAGATTGAACACGTGAAGGACCTACGGTGTCAAGGTGCAAAGTTGTCCTGGTTCAGTTGTCATAGTCATTGACAGAGGAGCATGGGAACCTGCAACCATCTTAGCATGTATAAAAGAAGAGCACACAATTTCTTTGTCCCCTTTAAGCTTAGGCAGCCCACGTATGCGATCAAGAGCACTAACACGCGTGAGATGATCAAAGCCTACATGACCAAGTCTACGATGCCAAAAATATAAGTCTTTTGAATCATTAGCAACTAGACACCTGTGCTTAGAGGATGCCAAAGTTTGAGGATTTTTGTATCCAAATACTGACATATGAGGTGTTACATGTGTAGCACTAAAAATAGTAGGTTTGGGAGAAAACGTTTCATGTTTTTGACTCATAACAGCAGGTTTCATATTCGGTTTAGCATGTGGAGCAAATTTTGCATGAGAGTTATGAGATCTAGCTTGCCTTCTTTCCTTTTTATGTTGTTTAGCTAGTCTATAACAAAAATCTATGACATGACCATCTCTACCACAGTAGGTACAATGAAATTTAACTTCGTGTTCATGTCTAGAGGAGCAAGCAACATGTTTATTAGAAACCGAATGAGATAATACTTCTGCGGATTTGAAAAGCACTTCTTTTTGTTTAGGACGTTGTTGAATCAAACCACTTCCTAATGACTTTACAATTTCAGGTGGATGTGCCTTTGCATGAGAATGAGAATCAAAACCTAAACAAGTTTTATCATTACAATACTTGGAAGAATTCAGCAGCAAGTTTAGATTCTTATTCCCATTACAAAACTACTCTAGTGTCCTATTCATGTCATCAAGTTTCTTAGACAAGTCTAGGAAGTTTTCACATCAAGTTTTTCCTTTTAGTTTGCAATTAGAACAATATTTAACTTCATGAGAATGTAAAGCATTGTTCAATATAGAAATCTTATTGATACCATCGTGTAGTTTCTTATCAAGATCATCACAAGTAGAACAATGCAAATCAATTGTAGAACATCAAGTATCTTTTAAGTTTTTATCATTTAGTGCAGCAAGCTTTATGTTCTTTTCAATTTCAATCTAAAGTTTATCAAGAGTGGAGATGTGGGCACTTCTTAATGAGGACAACTGTTCATATATAAGCTCACATGAGGAATAAGAATCATCATTAGGGATCAAAAATTTTAAACGATTAATTTCAGATTCTAGAGATTCAATTTTAACAGCATTGTCCCTATGTTTTTGTCCTTTTTCTTAACTATTACAGTGGCACGAGAAATAACATCACACATTTCTTCGCAAGTGAGACATACATCTTCATCATCGCTGTTGTGTTCTACCTCCTCCATACTTGATCTTGAGTTGCCCGCCATGAAGCACATATTTCCCAAATTCTTTTCATCTTCATCACTTCTGATGTCCATGTCGCTCGAGCCATGTTCTTGAAGTGCGGAGATCAAACTGTTTACTAATTGGCGACCTATAAAACCCTTCTTCTTGTTGTTGTTGTTTGCAGAGAAGGACATGAACTTTGTTTGCTTCTCATCACGGGAAGTAGGACCTGAAAGATTAGTGCAATCTATATGAAAATGTCCTATCTTACCACATTCGAAACATCGTTGATAAACACCACTTCCTCTTCTTCGAGTTCTCACATTTTGCAATGCTTTTGAGAATCGAGTAGAAAAAAGTGCTTGCTTCTCCTCTGAAAACGCTTTAATCTGTTCAAGGGTTAGAGATGACAGCAAAGCAAGTGTACCACATGATGAAGATTGGCTAGAGCTAGGCATGTCACGTTGAGAAACAAATGCAAGAGACTTGTTGGGGTTCTTACGTGAGATTATGTCAATTTCATGAGCTTTTAACTTGGAATATAGCACATCTAATGTAAGTGTACTCATGATAGTGGACTCACGAATAGATGTAATTTTCATCTCCCTAATTGACATGTCTAATGCACTTAGTAATCGCCTAGCATTTTCAGCATCTGAAAAATTAACGTTGACACTACGCAAGTTACTGAGAATTTTTTAAAGCGTGCAAAGAGGTCATCGGCTGACTCACCGAGTTGCATCTCAAAGCGGATGTATTCTTTCTTAAAAATGTCTTGTCTCACCTCCTTGATAGTGTTGGATCCTTCGTGATAATCAAATAGAGATTTGAGTCAATCCTTGTATGATCTTGTCTCACCTCCTTGATAGTGTATGCAGATCGGAGGTGCGCAACTCGATCGAAGTCGCTTTGATTCAATTCTTGCATGATCAAGTTTCGCGTCTTGTGTTTGTTGTCGACATCTCTCATGTTTGTAGCGGTGACTTGATCATTTGGCAGCACGTTGTGATGAGGACATCGCTACCGTTGATACAACCACAACAGCAGCCCATTCACCATTTGCAGCTAATCAAGGTCTAATGACACGCACTCGTGCACGGGAACTTAATTATCAGGTGAATTCATTCCTGGCTGTTCAAATTAATTATCCTTCAAATGGGGAACTATTAAAACCTTGTGATGACCTTGTTATTATTAGGTGCTTGGGAATTGATCCAGCTAGGAGGAATGGAGGGATTAATGCAATGAAGGATGCTCCACCCGAGGGGTCTTCGTAACTACAGCAAGTACTAGCTTAAAAGGGGCATAACTTTCAACTCCCAAGGTTGTTTAATGCAAATAAGTACTTGCTAGAAAGGTCTCTTTGTTTACTTTCTAGTGGATCAAGAATCAAAGGCAGATGACGATTGAGGTGTACAGAAAAGGCTGAACAAGACTCACAACTCCATCCTGAGTTCTAGTCTTCATCCTCTATATAAGCAACTAGCAGCCATAAGAAGAACTTGGGTTTTGTTTTATGTAAGTTTAGCCATTGCTACTTCCTTGTAACGCAAGTGTCGACGAGACCTTCCGATTACTTGAATCAGAACTCCAACTTATCACACCCGTAAGTGTTTGCTTGTTACCTTGTTCTTGCTTGTTCTTTGATTGATTGCAGGTTCAAGGTTCTTCTTGGTATGGCAAGAGCAACAACAACAGGAGCCGGTGTAACTATTGCTAAGGCGCAACACCCTTGTGATTGTTGTAGTCGTGTAGCACAACGTCGACCTCCACCCAAATCATAGTTATCAGGAGACGGTGTAACTGTCGCTCAAGGCACCACACCATTCTGGTTGTGGTAGTCGGGCAGCCAATGTCAACCTCTACCAAATTCGTTCACCACCAACATCTCTCATCGAAAGATAGGGCATCCCCCGTACCCGTCGGGTTCATCAAGTGGTATCCGATTTCAGGTTTCTCGGTGAGAGATTTCCTTCTCTTTGTTCTTCATTTACCTACGGTCCACTTTTGCCTACAAAAGTTCGCTCTAAAAATCCTAAAAACACTTTGAGCCTTTTGCTTGGCTACTTGGCTCTCGACTTGCTGAATTCATGGTTGCCTTTTTGTGTCGAGTTGCTAGTCCTAAGTTTTTCACCGCTAGAGTTTTGAGTTCATGCCACTTTGTTCTCAATCCATTTTCATTATCTACCCAAAGTTGAGAAAAAGGCAAGTGCAAAAGAAAAGCCGATCGGATCAGCAAGAAAAAGGCACGTGCAAAGAAAGAAAAGACGCACTACTTAAAATTGCTAGAAAAAAGTTTCTCATTACAAAAAAAAAAGAAACAGTTTGTGTAACATTTGTTTCAAGTTTTGGAGTTCAACTTGCTGTTTGAACATTTTGTTAAAACACAACATTCGTGTTGTCCAAACTTTTCTACTATAGTAAATTTAAAATCACGTGGAGTAACGGCTTGCGTCTCTATCACGGTTTAGAATAGGACCAGCACAGTACCACATTTATTCAACTTGTTGTGACTAATGTGGTACTAGTTGTTCCTTTCTGCAACTCATATCTAGCAGCCATATACAGCTCCACAAAATCATCTACAACACCACAGGGTTGTGCTGGTAGCCACCATTTGTTGTTCTTGATGTTTGCTGGCGCATCCTGCATCGCGTGGAAAGAACTTGTAAGAGCTTGATTTCTTGCTAGTGAAAAAGTGATTGTGTCCTACCACCTCTTAGCAACTGCTAGGATTAATCTGCTTGCTGTTGTATTTCCTTTCTTTACTAACCATGTCAGCTGATGTGAATGAGAAATCTCCACATTCACCACGTACGAGGGGCATCATTCAACATTTCGAACGCCAAGTAAATCTGCACACGGATGCCCTCAATGATGATATTCAAGTCACCAATGAATGCATTGGTCAATTAGAGTCGACGCAGATTTGCAGCAACACCAAGCTGGCCGCATTAGAAAAACTTGTTGGGGCTATTAACACTTCTCTTGCAGCAATCCTTGAGCGATTGGAGAGGACGGAATAGGTTGGATGGGAAGAGAGGCAAATACGTGTTGATGACAGCCATGACTCTGTTGGCAGTGCTGGAAGATATGACGAGTCAGAGTATTCAGCGGATACCGAGCTTGATGATGGACCTTTCAGGTATCGACGGCTGCCACGTCGCGACCATCGTGGTATGGGTGGTCGAGCCCTACGACATGAGGTACGTGACAATGATAATTCCCTACGCATCATTAAATTCTCCATACCACCCTTTGATGGCAAATATGATCCAGATGCATATCTGTCTTGGAAATTATCAGTAGGTCAAAAAATTGCATGCCATGATTTCTCTAATGATAAAAAGGTTAGAGTTGCCACTAGTGAATTCACTGACTTTGCTTCTGTTTGGTGGCATGAGTATCAAACTAAAAATCCAGCTACCGTACCACAAACTTGGAATGCCTTGAAACGAATCATGCATTGTCATTTTGTTCTTTCCTATCATGCTCATGACCTGTTGCATAAATTACAACAAATTAGGAAAGGCAACAAATCTGTTGAGGAATACTATCAAGAACTCCAAATAAGCCTGATGCGATGTGGCCTAGATGAAAATGAAGAGGCTTCAATGGCTAGGTTTATGGGTGGTCTAACAAGGGAAATTCAGGACATATTGGCTTATAAGGAATATACTAACGTCACTCGATTATTCCATCTTGCTTGTAAGGCTGAAAGAGAAGTGTAGGGATGACACACAAGAACTAAGATTTTTGCAGGTCAAACCACCTCATGGCAGTCCTGCTCAAGTGCTGCTTGTCCTAAGCATGATTGTGTGAACGATGCTTCCAATCGGTTGCCCGGGGCTACATCAAAATCAGCACCTTCGCATGCTATCGAGACAACAAAAGGATCCAACCAAGCTGCAGCCAACACTTCTTCTTCCATCGTTTCCACCAGGAGAACAAAAGACATTCAATACCTCCAGTGCAAGGGTTTTGGGCACCTACGAAAGGATTGCCCAAGCAAGCGTGTGCTGATTTTACGAGAATATGGTGAGTACTCATCCGCTAGTGATTTAGATGATGAAACATATGCCATGCTTGCTACACAAGATGCTGGAAAGAAGAATGATGATGAAGAGCACATTGGGGCTGATCATGCTGACCACTATGAGAGTCTTATTGTGAGGCATGTCCTGAGTGCCCAAATGCTGAAAGCTGAACAGAACCAGTGACACAATCTATTCCAAACTAAGTGTGTAGTTTTGGAACGATCGTGTCACATTATTATTGATGGAGGAAGCTGCAACAATTTAGCAAGTGCTGCCATGATAGAGAAGCTTGGGATGACAACACTTCCACATCCACATCCCTACTACATCCAATGGTTCAACAACAGTGGTAAGCTTCAGATAACACATCTGGCTCATGTCAAATTTACAATTGGTTCCTTCCATGATTACATTGATTGCGATGTGGTACCTATGCAAGCTTGCTCTATGCTATTTGGTCGACCTTGGCAATTTGATAAAGATACATTACATCATGGTAAAATCAAATCAATACTCTTTCATGCATAATGAGAAGAAGCTTGTTTTGCACCCTATGTCTTTCATTGCAAATTTAAAGGATGACATTGCTAGAGCTTGTAAAGAGAAAAAATAAGAAATCTACTCTGAATGAAAATTCAAATGTTGCGAAGGAAACGGTATAACCTAAGACTGACAATTCCAAATCTGCTCATACGAAGAATAATGAAATAAAATTGAAGAGTGCTTGTTTTCTTGCTTCCAAATCTGATTTGTTTGAATTAAAAAATAATGTTGCAATTTGCTATGTGTTTGCTTGCAAAAAAGCTTTGTTCTCACTTCACGACATACCATGTTTTTTGCCCTTTGCTGTCACTAAGCTTTTGCAGGAATACACTGATGTGTTTCCACAAGAGGTACCAGTCGGACTGCCACCATTGAGAGGAATTGAGCATCAGATTGACCTCATCCCTGGGGCTTCTTTGCCAAACCGAGCACCATACAGGACCAACCCGGAGGAGACTAAAGAGATTCAGCGACAAGAACAAGAATTACTCAACAAAGTTTATGTGCGTGAGTCCCTTAGTCCTTGCTCTCTCTATGTTATTTTGGTCCCAAAGAAAGATGGATCATGGCGCATGTGTGTAGATTGTCGAGCAATTAATAACATTACCATTAGATATCGTCATCCTATTCCTAGGTTAGATGATATGCTTGATGAACTTAGTGGCTTGATGATTTTCTCTAAATTGACTTGCGTAGTGGATAACACCCAAATTCGCATGAAGCTAGGTGATGAATGAAAAACGGCGTTTAAAACCAAGTTCGGTTTGTATGAATTGTTAGTCATGCCTTTTGGTCTCACTAATGCACCTAGCACTTTCATGAGATTAATGAATGAGGTTTTACGTGCTTTCATTGGAAGATTTGTGGTAGTATATTTTGATGACATCTTGATCTATAGCACATCTCTAGAAGAGCAACTTGATCATCTCTGTGTTGTTTTCAATGCTTTACGTGATGCACGCTTATTTGGTAACATTGACAAGTGCACCTTTTACACGGATAGAGTCTCTTTTCTTGGCTATGTTGTGACACCACATGAATTGAAGTCAATAAAGCCAAGGTGGAGGCGGTACACAGCTGGTTGACTCCTACCACAGTCACACAAGTACGAAGCTTTCTTGTACTTGCTAGATTCTATCGTCATTTTGTGAAGGACTTCAACACCATAGCAGGCCCACTGCATGAGCTTACAAAGAAGTGTGCTCCATTCACATGGGGCAAGGCGCGAGAGGCTGCATGTGAAACTTTGAAGAATAGATTAACTCATACACCCCTTCTCCAAATACCAGATTTCAGTAAGACTTTTGAATTGGAATGTGATGCTAGTGGTATTGGATTGGGAGGTGTCTTGTTGCAAGAGGGGAAACCTATTGCTTATTTTAGTGAGAAACTGAATGGGCCTAGTCTAAACTATTCCACTTATGGTAAAGAATTATATGCACTAGTACGAACTTTGGAAACATGGCAACATTATTTATGGTCTAAAAAATTTGTTATACATTCTGATCATGAATCTTTGAAGCACATTAAGAGCCAAACTAACTTGAACCGTAGGCATGCCAAGTGGGTAGAATTCATTGAGTCCTTTCCTTATGTCATCAAACACAAGAAATGAAAAGATAATGTCATTGCGGATGCCTTATCTCGTCGTTATAATATGTTGTCCCAACTTGATTTTAAGATTTTTGGCTTGGAAACAATTAAATAACAGTATGCTTTCGGTGCTGATTTCAAAGATGTGTTGTTTCAATATAAAGAAGGAAAAACATGGAACAAGTTTGTTCTCACTAATGGTTTTGTATTTCGAGCTAACAAATTGTGCATTCCAGCTGGTTCTGTGTGTATATTACTATTGCAGGAAGCACATTGTGAAGGGTTGATGGGACACTTTGGTGTCAAGAAGACGGAAGACATCCTAGCAAGCCATTTCTTTTGGCCAAAGATGAGAAGAGATGTGGAGCGGTTTGTTGTTCGTTGCACCACCTGTCAAAAGGCTAAGTCCCGTCTTAATCCACATGGTTTATACATACCTCTCCCTGTTCCTAGTGCTCCATGGAAGGATGTTTCTATGTATTTTGTTTTAGGATTGCCTATAACAAAGAAGGGGAGGGATAGTATTTTTGTTGTTGTGGACAGATTTTCTAAAATGGCACATTTCATACCATGCCACAAAACTAATGATGCTACACATATTGCTGATTTGTTCTTTCGGGAAGTTGTTCGTTTGCATGGGGTCCCAAACACTATTGTTTCAGATAGATATGCCAAATTTCATAGTCATTTTTGGAAAACCTTATGGGCTAAGTTGGGGACAAAATTGTTTTTTTCTGCCACTTGTCACCCTCCAACTGATGGGCAAACCAAAGTAGTGAACCATAGTTTATCTACCATGCTTAGGGCTCTTTTGAAACATAACATCAAATTATGGGAAGAATGTTTGCCTCATATTGAATTTGTTTACAATCGTTCGCTGCATTCTACTACTGAATTGTGCCCTTTTTAGATTGTATATGGTTTTATCCTTCGTGCTCCCATTGATCTTTTGGATCTGCCACCTTCAAAGAAATTGAATTTTGATGCTTCTCGCCGTGCTGAATTAATTCTTAAAATGCATGAGCAAACTAAAGCAAACATTGAGAGCATGAACGGTAACTATCAACAAGCCGGTAGCAAGGGTAGAAAGCATGTTACTTTTGAAACTGGTGATTCGGTTTGTGTGCTTTTGAGAAAGGAAAGATTTCCTGATTTGAGAAAATCTAAATTGCTACCTAGAGCTACTGGACCCTTCAAAGTGCTTCGAAAAATTAATGATAATGCTTATGAAATTGAGTTTCCTGCACATTTTGGGGTTACTTCCTCTATTAATATTGCAAATTTGAAACCATATGTGGGCGAGGAAGACACGTTTGAGTCGAGGATGACTCAATTGCAAGAAGAGCAGGATGATGAGGACATCGCTACCGTTGATACAACCACAACAGCAGCCCATTCACCACTTGCAGCTAATCAAGGTCCAATGACACGCGCTCATGCACGTGAACTTAATTATCAGATGAATTCATTCCTGACTGTTCAAATTAATTACCCTTCAAATGGAGAACTATTAAAGCCTTGTGATGACCTTGTTATTATTAGGTGCTTGGGAATTGATCTAGCTAGGAGGAATGGAGGGATTAATGCAATGAAGGCTGCTCCACCCGAGGGGTCCTCGTAACTACAACAAGTACTAGCTTAAAAGGGGCATAACTTTCAGCTCCCAAGGGTGTTTAATGCAAATAAGTACTTGCTGAAAAGGTCGCTTCGTCTACTTTCCAGTGGATCAAGAATCAAAGGCATGACGCTTGAGTTGCACAAAAAAGGTAAAACAAGACTCGTGACTCCATCCTGAGTTCTAGTCTTCCTTCTCTATATATGCAACTAGCAGCCATAAGAAGAACTTTGGTTTTGTTTTCTGTAAGTTTAGTCATTCCTACTTCCTTGTAACGCAAGTGTCGACAAGACCTTCCGATTACAAGAATCAGAACCCCAACTTATCACACCCGTGAGTGTTTGCTTGTTATCTTGTTCTTGCTTGTTCTTCGATTGATTGCAGGTTCATGGTTGTTCTTGGCACAACAAGAATAGCAACAACAGGATTCGGGGTAACTATTGCTAAGGCGCAACACCCTTGTGGTTGTTATAGTTGGGTAGCACAACGTCGACCTTTAGCCAAATCGTAGTAATAAGAAGATGGTGTAATTCTCGCTCAAGGCGCCACACCATTCTGGTTGTGGTAGTCGGGCAGCCAACATCAACCTCAACCAAATTTGTTAACCACCAACATCTCTCATCAAAAGATAGGGCATCCCCCGAACCCGTTGTGTTCATCACGTCATAAGGCTTGTACACCTTTTCCCATATTGCAAAGCCTTGCACTTGGATGAATGCCTCCATACGTGCCTTCCAAACCTAAAAACCAATGTCACTAAACACACAAGGTTTTGCAGAGTATTTCTCCATGATGACTAGTCAAAATACGTGCAAATCACAAAGATTAGAGCATCGTAGCTCTGATACCAATTATAGGATCGAAGAGCACGTGAAAAGCTACCAGAGGGGGTGAATGGTAGATTTAAAATTTTTCAGCGGAAGCAACAAAAACCCTTCATCAGAAAATCAATCTGTTAAGAAACCGTGTGTGCAACTGATCTAAACGTGTTCTACCATGACAAAAGTAGTAGATAATATAGATCATCAAGTCATGAAGATAGGACAACAAGAATCACAAAAAAAATGTCGAGAAAAACACAAGTTATGATCGAAAGATCGAACAAAGGTCAATCTATTCTACCCGAGTAAAATCAGATGTGCAACACCGCAAAGAAACTCGTGTAGATCAGAAACCACAAATCCAATGACCGTGAAATTTCATAGATGAAAGATAATAAAGTTGCTAAGACAACCCAAAAAGGATCACATCAATTGGGTCTGTAAAACACGTGTTTTGATAAAAACATCGAAGCAACGTAGTGCTGTATAGAAACTCAATGAGAAAAACTTGTTTGAAACAAGTCGGGCGAACAAGGCACAAAAGATCCTCTAAACTACAAATTTTATTGATGAAAACACAAGAGGAACAGCACAAAGTCATCTCACCATGAGATCTGGCCTCCCTTGTCATATAACCAGCCCTAAGGTCAATCCAATTCTAACTAGGACTCTAATCCTACTCAGTTTCAACCGAAACTTTCCATATCTGCTCAAGACTCTTCTATACACAGACAGAAACATTCTTAAGACTTCCAAACACCTTAGCAACGTATCCCACATTCCTAAAACAGCTCAAATTCGTGAACCACATGAAATCTAACCAAAACAAACTCAAAACTTTCCATAAATGAACCATAACCACCTCAGCCGCAGCCTGAGGACAAATTTAGCCGGTTAGACCTTTCCGACCAATTCTTTACCTCCACTTCTCTTCATCACACCTTGAAACCATGTTGCCACATCCATGCACTCCTTGCACACGTGCAAACACCTTCCAACAACGTCCACGATACCTTCATATGCATTGTTCTTGACCCAAACATGCTACATGACCTCCCGATCAACTCAACCACAATTCCTCCCGAACTTAGTTTTTGAACCTCATATTCTCCCTAAGACTAGTTCAATGGGTCCCATCACCAATCATGTCTTGACCTCAAGCAACACCTGCACATGAACGAACAACCAATTCTTTCGAGCACAAGTCTGCGACTTGACTCAATGTTAGTCTGAAAAACACAACACTTGCGTGAGCACCTCACATAAGCTTGTTGCAAACATAGCAAGATAATATCCACCATGATCAGCCAAAACACATCAAAAACTTAGTAAAAGAATACTAAGCAAGTTTCCCATAAGACAAAAAATAAGTTTGAAAAATTGCAAGTAAAAAGCAGAACCACTGCGATCTTGCATCGAACCTTGCCAAAGCTAACCGGACCTTGCTCCGTACCTAGCCAAAGCTAACCGGACCTTGCGCTGGACCTAGCCAAGGTTTGTCAGACCTCACGTTAGACCTAGCCAAAATTTGCTGGACCTTGCATCGGACCAACCTAAAACATGTCGGACCTTACCGGACCTACTTAAAACATGTCAGACGTATTGTCGGACCTTGCCGGAGCTCGGACCTAGAGTCAGACCTTGTTGAAAAGAGTGTTTTGGCAATATTCAAAACTTTATCGTAATAGCCAATGTATTCAGCACACATAGGTCTCACAGAGATAAAAGTTACTTTAGTTATTGCCATGATGACACAATGGTTAGATTACATTCCAAGAACAGGGCCAATTGAATGCACTTCACTGATTACCCATATTGCTACTAGGGTAGGAGCACCGAAATATTCTTCATTTGAGTATATTGAAAATGAAAGAGAATTAATTATTGAAGATTATTTAGTGCAAGGACATAACCTTAAGCATGATCAAGATGACTCTTTGGTATTTTATTATCCCTGCTTTGTCAATGAAATTCGGTCATCTATCCCGGATTATCATTTGTACAAATGCTGGAGGCTAACCATTGACCTTATTCCCATCGAGGAAGCCCGAAGAAGTAATGTCTCTGGCAGGGTAACTAGAAGCCGTACAAGGAGAGCGGCCGTGCCCCCGACAACCTCCACGGTCCACGAGTACGAAGAGGAAGAGAACACAATGGGTGATGGACCCAGATGGACTCAACCTCCATCGTATGAGACTGAAGGTCCGTGTTGGCATGGATGGCAAGGTGCCACGTAGGAGCCACCCCTATCTACTTCAAGCTCTAGCATCTTGCCTCCAAAGTCCATAAGAAGATTCCATTCCTCTTGGGCTAAAAGTCATCGTGACTATAGCCAAGGAATGATGAATGTCACTAGACATATGGAAGAGCTTGAAGTGAGAACCGGTGACATCTACAACACTCTCCAAGGGCATGTCCAAGACACCCAAGACTGGCAAACAACACATGGATGCTCAATTCACCAACTTCAACTCCATGCTACAAAAAAAAAACACTGATCTCTCGACGTACTTCCGTCATCAAGGGTTCAACACTCATCACGTAGGTGAGTGAAGAACAAGCTTGTGCGAGGACCTCCACTTTAGGTAAATTGTATCACACCCCTTGCATATTTATTTTCCATCATCCACCTTGCATATAAAAAAACTAAAGTAGTATAGATTTGTTTTCAAATAAAATAAAATATGTGCGGTAAGAATGACTTGGAATTCACATAGATGAAATAATGAATAGTTACACTGTTTTAATTTTCCAAAGTCCTTAGTTTACAACTTACTGCTCTCCAACATATTGCTCTCATTTGCTAAAATTGCTTTTGCCTTGATTTGGAAATTGTGAGTAGCAAAAGCTTAATCCATTCTAAGTTGTTGTGAGATATGGTATAGTGATAGGGCTACCATTCCTAGTTTGAAAGTGAAACTTGGATTCCCAGATAAAATTGTCAAAAGATTTAAGTTACTCTCTTTTGATTGGAAATACCTACCAAAACCATATGATACATTACACTGATAGACCTTATGCATATGCTATTTGTCTTTACATTGAGCTTTGTTAAACTAGTACAAACCTATGTGAGATTTCATTCATTACTTTTTGAATTCAAGACTTCACTTGCACATGCTATACTTCTACACTAGAAGTAAGCAAAGTCCCATCATATGACCATTCCACAATAAAAAGAGAAATTCCATATCCTTCATGCTTAGTACTCTCTCAAAATTTCTTGCATAAAAAGGGAGTAGAAGACATGGCTACAAGAAAAAGAAAAGAAAATGCATGCTTACTTCAAAAGCATGAGAAAAAAAAAGAGAAAAAGAAAAGTAGTCATGTTTCATCCCTGCAAAATAAGAGAGTCCACTCAAAAAGGAGTCATCTCAATGTACACATCCACCTCCATTCCATCACACATGCACAAGTCTTGAATCAAATTGTTTTGAATTGATTTCTCCTAAGTCTTGTTTTTTTTGACTTAGCAATATTATGTGTTGCAAATATGCCTACTATATTCCCTACCAAGCTCCACATACAAGCCTTATTTAGAGGTAGGATGAATTTAAGCAAAATGCTTTGGTGAGGACATATTTCCACTACACATAAAGGAGAGGTTGAGAAAATCAAATTGAGATACTTAAAATCTAAATTGAACTCTCCAGAAGTTGAGTGGAACTTGATTTTTAGGGTATGTGTGCTCCATTTGTTGTTCTATCTTTCAACCACCCATGAATAGGAGAAGGCATAAACCCCATAATGACTTGAGATGGGTGAGGTACCATGCTTATTTTTGTAATACTAGTAGAGTATTCTATTGTGCACATGGTACTTTTGAAAATATAGAATGTCTCCTAATCATCAACCTAAAGTCTTGACTTTGCTCAGGTCGAGCAAAGGATAAGCTTGGGGGAGTTTGTTGACGGCTGTTGTATACCAATTTCACCCGTCAATATAACTCAATTATGTGAAGGAATTGCCATTTCTTGCACACATCACCTTTCTATTTAACCTATTTCCACTAGTCCTAGGAGAAATAGTGCCTGCAGGGAATTATTGCAGGAAATGAGGTAAAAGAGCGGGAGCAATCCTATAAAATACCATCCCAACCAATCAAGCAATGACATGTGGCACCACATGGATCAAATGTCCCACAAACAGAAGTATTCGAGGCCATCCAATGGTGTAGCACCCATATCAAGGGATGGGACCCACCTGGCAGTGACCTGGAGGAAGCACACGAGAAATGATGTAGAGACCAGGTCGACCGACCCCCCCCCCCCCCTAGTTGACTGACTTGGTCCTGGTGCCAAGCTCGATCAATTGGCACGTGTTGGCTCCTCCTGACTTGAAGAAGTCTGTGGTGATTGGTTTGCTCGCTTTTGGTGGCGGGAACTGACCCTTCTCCACCAATAAATAGGATCCCCTACCCTCACTTCACACACACACCACTTGAGTATTCATCCATTGTATACACTATTCTCCATAGGTTTAGAGGAGTTTAGGCTATAGAGAGGAGAGCCTCTAGTCCATAGCCCAAGTAGGAAAAGGGGTAGAAGGAGTCTCTACCCAATTCCTAATTGGGAAAGGTATGGCTATTATATTCCTATTTGTATTTGTGATTTTGCTCTTAATAAAGATGTTATCTTTAGTCTTCTATTGTTCATATACTTGGATGAAGTGTTTCTTGTTTGATTGTGGATCCAATATATGTGTTAGGAGTAGTTGTTATGATTATGCTATACCATTCTCATTTTATTATCATAAACACTACAAACACCCACTATAGTCTAATTAGGTATGACATGATTATGTTAATATGAATCACTTATGCTATGAATTAACATTGGTTCAATGATGATTTAGTTCATTGCCTTAGGATGGCTTGTGCCTAGGATCTTAAGGTAGTTACTTAATATGCTAGCACGGTGCTAGGATAGATAAGTAGCGTTGAATGTCTCGTAGACCCACGGGTTGAAAAGGTAGGCAATAGGTGGTGACAACCCTATTTGTCCTTTGTAATCCTCCACGTTCGGCTATGCCACACGCTCTTGGTAGGAGTCGTCCTAGTATTGATGGGGGTAAACCCGTGCCCGATGTGTTAATCCACTTAGCATGAGAATTCATAATTGATATGATCATTAGTAACTAACTTAGGATATGCATATGTACATTAGAAGCACATTAGGAGCATCTATCTAACTCTTATCCTAGTCACTCTTTACCTCATTTAACCCTTTAGGATAGAATGCTCACGTGTGTGTCACACTACCTCCAAACTATCAATTACCCATCCTTGCTAGAACCCTACCTAGACCAACCTAGCCTCTCCATTTGATGATTGTTTTGCTTCCACCTAGCCTTCCTTTTGGAGAATATAAATGACACCCTTTGGGAATACTCAAAAGGGGGAAATGCTACATCGATAGATTCCGTACGCTTGCGGATTTACATCTGTGATTTAAAAACTATCAACAAGCATTTTTGGCACCCTTGCTAGGAATGAATTGTTAGTAGTGCATAGGAAATATCAACAGGAACCTCGACCTTAATGAAGATGGTCCAAGTGTGGACCAAAAGGTATATCACTCCATGATTGGTTCATTACTTTACCTTTGTGCATCTAGGCTCGATATAATGTTAAGTGTTTGTATGTGTGCATGTTTTCATGCCGCCCCAAGGTGTGTCATTTGACCACCATAAAGAGAATTCTTAAATATTTAGTTAACACACCGAGTCTAGGACTTTGGTACCCCAAGGGATCCAAGTTTAATCTCATTGGATATTCTGATGCGGATTATGCGGGGTGCAAAGTAGATAGAAAGAGCACATCTGGTACATGCCAATTCTTGGTTAGGTCCCTAGTATCTTGGTCCTCCAAGAAATAAAATTCCATTGCGCTCTCCACACCCGAAGCAGAGTATGTCGCCGCCGGAAGTTGTTGTGCACAACTTCTTTGGATGCGACAAACTCTTTGGGACTATGGCATAAACTTGCACCATATCCCTCTCCTATGTGACAATGAGAGCGCCATCAAAACAGGCCACAATCCAGTTGAGCATTCAAGGACCAAGCACGTTGATATCCGCCACCATTTCTTGAGAGATCACTACATCAAAGGAGACATACTGATTTTCCATGTGAGAACCAAAAAACAATTGGCCAATATTCTCACCAAACCCTTAGATGAGAAGAGATTTTGTGAACTTAGGAGTGAGCTCAATATATTAGATTCTCGAAATGTGGCTTGAGTCTTGCACATCTGATTGTTACTAGTATTTGCTTCAAAATAATGCATGCTTGCAAAAAACATCACCCCCCTAAATTTTCTACAAAACTATTTGAAATTATTGATTTTGTGTGAATTATGGTCATAGTTTGATTGTTGATTGCTTACTGACCATGTTTGCAAAGATTCTTTGCAAAAACTAGTCCAAAAGGGTCATTTCTCCAGTTAAAACTCAATATATATGATCTTTCAGCCTTAGGACCGGACTAGCCCGCCTCCACGGCTGGACAAGTCCGGACTGCAACTTCTCTAGACTGAGACAGACAAGTTCAAAATGGTCTAGTCCGCCCTCCGTGCCAGACAAGTCTGGCCCACTGAGTAGTCCGGATAGGGTCCGTGGAATGGACTAGTTCGGCCCCTGGGGACTTAGCCTCCCCAGCAGGGCTTCGACTCTTCACTTCTACACTTCGAGTCTCTCTCCTCTCAACCACAAAAACCACACCCCAAATAGGTGATTTTTGATTCCTTCCACCAAAAACCTCTTCCAATCCATGGATTGAAGACCTTAGGTGTGTGGGAACTCCTCCCCGCGCATCCTTGCTCGCCTCTTCACCCACATTTTGTCGATTTGAAGATTCAAAGAGGTATTTATGACCTAACCCTAAATCCCTCAAAGTTTAAAATTTTTTAGGTCTTTTGGCAGAAACCTCTTCACAAATGTTGTTCATCATGCTATTGTGATCCTAGCCTAGGAATATTGTGCCCCAGTCCATTGATTTTGCGAAAAACTTCAAGATTAAGATTTTTACTGTGTGCACCGGACTAGTCCGCTAACAAGGCATACAAGTCCAGCTCATGCGGACTAGTCCGACCCTGGAGTGGACGAGTATGGGATTCACAGTACAAAACCTTACTTTTGATCGTTTTAGTGAATCCTAACGCAATATTCCACTTCCTTGACCTCATATATCCTCTTATTTGTCATCTCTTAGAGAAAATGTCAAGCCGTGCTAGCGCCCCTATCTAATACGGAGGCCGGGGCATCAAAGAAAGAGACTTATTGCCATGCTCGTGAGGAGCGAGAGATCGCGCAGGCCCTCCTCGAGTCGAGGGCTAAGGTAAAGAAAGCCAAGAAACAGCAAAGGGAAGAGCATAACTTAGCTGCAGCAGAACAAGCCACAAAGAGAAAGAGGCTTCTGACTATGGGGGAGAAAAAGCGAAATCAAGTGGCTAGAAGTGCAAAGGACAACGGCAAGGCACCAGCAAATGAGTTGCAAAAGAAGCGAAGGACTGTTGCAAAGAAGCCCGCTAGCAAGAAGCAAGTTGGCATCTCTATAAGAGAGAAGGGTCAAAGGGGGTCATCACAACCCATTGGCCCATTGAAGATTTGTAGTATCGAAGAGCACGTGAGAAGCTACCAGAGGGGGGTGAATTGTAGATTTAAAACTTTTTCAGCGGAAGCAACAAAAACCCCTTGGTAGAAATTCAATCTTTAGAGTAACCGTGTGTGCGAGTGTTTTCAAAGTGTTCAAAACATGAAAAATCAGTGTAGATCGTAGAGAATCAAGTTATGAAGACACGGCAGCAAGAATCACGAGAAAACGTCAAGTAAAACTCAAGTTACGACCAAAACCTTGAGCAAAGGTCAATATATTCTAACAGAGACAAACAGATCTGCTACGCTGCAAAGAAACTTGTGTAAGGAAAAAACCATAAATCCAATGATCGTGAAATTTTCTTAAATGATATAGTATTGATTTGTGAAGACAACACAGAAAGAATCACGTGAATTTGATCTGTAAAACGCAAGTTACGATAGAAATACTAAAGAAAGGTTGGGCAGCGCAGAAACTCGACGAGAAAGACTTGACGAAAACAAGTCAGACGAGCAAGGCACAAAAACTCCTCTAAACTACAAATTTTATTCACAAAAGACACAATAGGAACATCCTAAAGTCGTGCTCCACGAGCTCTGACCTCCCTTGCTTATATAACCAAACCTTAGGCCAACCCAATCCTAACTAGGACTCCTACTCCGACTTAGTTTCAACCAAAACTTTTCATAACTGCTCAAGACTCATTCATACGCAAATAAAAGCAATCTTAAGACTTCCAAGCACCTTAGGAACGTATTAAACATTCCTAAAACAACTCAACTTGGTGACCCATACGAAATCTAACCAAAAAAAACTTTAAACTTTCCATAAACGAACCATAACCACCTCAGTTGCAGCCTAAGGCAAAATCCAGTCGGTTGGACTTTTCCGACCACATCTTCATGTCCATATCTCTTCATCACGCTTTGGAACAATGTTGCCATATCCATGCACCCCTTTCACACGTACAAACACTTTGCAACAACATCCATGATACCTTCATATGCTTTGTTCTTGACCCAAACATGTTGTGTGACCTCCTGATCAACTCAGCCACAATTACTCCCAAACGTGGTTGTTGAACCTCATATTCTCCTTAAGACTAATTCAATTGATCCTGTCACCAGCCATGTCTTGATCTCAAGCAACACCTGCACATGAACAAACAAGCAACTCTTTCGAGCACAAGTCCTGGACTTGACTCACGTTAGTCCAAAAACCACAACACCTTATGTGAGCACCTCACATAAGCATGGTGCAAACATAGCAAGATAAAATCCACCATGATCAGCCGTAACGCGTCAAAAACTTAGTGAATGAATAATAAGCAAACTTCCCATAAGTGTAAAGCAAGTTCGAAATATTGCAAATAAAAAACATAACAGCCGCATGTTTATTTCAGCATAAGAAAGATTGGACAGTCCAAAAAAACCGTTATGCATTATATAGGAAAAGTTCGGACAGTGCAAGTGAAAAACATGTGCAGAAAAAGTTCTGACAATCCGAAGTTTTAAGACCTATGTGTGCTGAATACATTGGCTTGTAGTGAATACACTTGCTTTGACGATAAAAGTTTTGAATATCACCAAAACACCTTTTTATTAAGGTCCGACTATTTTTGGTTAGCTCCGGTGAGTTTTGTCTCTAGCTCCATCTTTTGGGTTTACTTGGTTATACTAGTTTTGGTAAGTTCCGGCGCTAGGTTCTACTAGCTTTTGTTAGCTTCGGCTCAAGGTCCGGGTTGCTCTGGGAAGATCTGGAACTTGACCGCAATACTTCTGTTTTTCATTTGCAATGTTTCATACTTGCTTTACATCTCTGGAAAGATTGCTTAGTATTCATTTGTCAAGTCTTTGGTGCGTTTTTGGTTGACATGGATGACATCGTGTTACTGTGGTTTTGCAACATGCTTATGTGAGGTTCTCACGTAAGGTGTTGTGTTCGGAACTAACTTGAGTCAAGTCGAGGACTTGGGATCATATAGATTGGTTGTTTATTCATGTGCAAGTGTTGCTTGAGTTCAAGACATGGCTGGTGACGAGATCCATTGGACTAGTCTCGGGGAGGAGATGAGGTTCCAACAACCAAATTCAGGAGGAATTGTGGTTGAGCTGATCAGGAGGTTGCGCAACATGATTGAATCAAGAACAATGCATGTGAAGGTATCGTGGACGTCATTGGAAGATGTTTGCACGTGTGCAAGGAGTGCACGGACGTGGCTACATGGTCCCGAGACATGATGAAGAGATGTGGACGTAAAGAGTTGGTCGGAAAGGTCCAACCGACTAGGTTATGGACTCAGGCTGCGGCTGAGTCGGGTTTGACTCAAATATGAAAAGATTTGAGTTGGTTATGATAGGATTTCATGTGGGTCACGAATTTGAGTTGTTTAGGAATGTGGGATACGTTCCTAAGGTTTTTTAAAGTCTTAATATTGCTTCTATCTGCGTATAGAAGAATCCTAAGCAGTTATGAAAAGTTACGATTCGTGAACAGAGTATGATTCGGTTCCTGATCTGAGTTGAGTTGGCTTTTGAGCTGGTTATATAAGCAAGGGAGCCCAGAGCTCGTGGTGCACGACTTTGGGGCTGTTCCTCTTGTGTTCTATTGAATAAAATTCGTAGTTTGAAGGAACTTTTGTGCCTTGTTCGTCCGACTTGTTCCAGACAAGTTTTACTCATCGAGTTTCTGGACAGCACTACCTTTCGTCGGTGGTTTTATCATAAATCGAGTTTTACGTATCCAATTGACGTTATTATTTTTGGGTTGTCTTCAAAACTTGATTATTTATCAACTGTCAAAATTTCACGGTCATTGGATTTGTGGTCTATGATCTACACGAGTTTCTTTACAGCGTTCCAGAACTGTTTTTTTCTCGGGTAGGGCAGATTGACCTTTGTTTGATCTTTCGACCATGACTTGAGTTTTTCTCAACGGATTTAAGTGATTCTTGTTGTGTTGTCTTCATGACTTGATTCTCTCTAATATCTATCACTTTTTTCATGGTTAAAGACGTTTAGATTAGTCTCACACATGATTTCTTTAACAGATTGTTTTTCTGCCAAAGGGGTTCGGGTTTAATTCTTTCCGCTGCGTAAGATTTTTAAATCTACCATTCACCCCCCTTCTGGTAGCTTTTCACGTGCTCTTCGATCCTAAAATTGGTATCAGAGCCACAGTGCTCTAATCTTTGTGATTTGTGCGTGTTTTTGACTAATCATCATGGAGAAGTACTCTGCCAAACCTTGTGTGTTCGCTGGTATTGATTTTCAGGTTTGGAAGACACGCATGGAGGCTTTCATCCAGGCACAAGGCTTTGCAATATGGGAGAAGGTGTACAAGCCTTACGAAGTGCCATCAAACGATCAAGTTACAGCTTCAAATCTGAGAGATGTCGACAACAACAATAAGGCTCGGAACTTGATCATACAAGGATTAACACAAAGCGACTTCGACCGTGTTGCACACCTCCGATCTGCATACGATGTGTGGAAAGCACTTTGTGACTAACACGAAGGATCCAACATGATCAAAGAGGTAAGGCAAGACATGTTCAAAAAGGAATACATGCGCTTCGAGATGCAACCCGGTGAGTCTATTGATGACCTTTTTGCTCGCTTTAATAAATTCTCAGCAACTTTCGTAGTGTCAATGTTAATTTTTCAGATGCTGAAAATGCTAGGCAATTGCTAAGTGCATTAGATATGTCAATTTGGGAGATGAAAGTCATATCTATTCGTGAATCTACTGTCATGAGTTCTCTTACATTAGATGTACTCTATTCTAAACTAAAAACTCATGAAATTGATATCCTAGCACGTAAGAATCCAAATAAGTCTATTGCATTTGTTTCACAATGTGATATGTCTAGCTCCGGCCAATCATCATCTTGCAATACTCTTGCTTTGTTGTCCTCACTAACCCTGTAGCAGATCGAAGAATTTCCAGAAGAGGAGTTGGCACTCATCTCTACTAGATTCTCAAATTGCAAAATGTGAGAACTAGAAGGAGAGGAAGCTTCGGACCTCAACGCTGTTTTGAATGTGGTAAAACAAGACATTTTCGTACAGAATGCCCTAACATTTTAGGTCTGACCACCCGGGAAGAAAAACAAAGCAAGGTCCGGACCTCCTCTGGAAATTCCAACAAGAAGAAGAAAGGTACCATAGGACGCAAGATGATCAACAGTTTCATCACCGCGCTTCAAGAGTTCAGTTCAAGTGACATAGACTTTGAAAGTGATGAAGATGATGTTGACCTGGCCAACATATGCTTCATGGCGGGCAAAACAAAATCAAGATCAAGCCAGGAGGATGCATAACACAACAGTGACGATGATGAGGTATGTTCTACATGTAATGAAATGTGTGATGCTATTTCTCGTGCAACTGTTATTGTCAAGAAAAAGGACAAAAAACTTAGGGATAATGCTACTAAAATTGAATCACTAGAATCTGAAATCAATCGGTTAAAATCTTTAATTCCTAGTGATAATGCATGTCCCTCTTGTGACTTGATCTATGAACAATTGTCCTCCCTAAGAAGTGCACATTCCTCCACACTTGATAAACTTGAACTTGAAATTGAAAAGAGCAAAAATCTTGCTGCACTTAATATTGGAAACTTAAAAGATGCTTCTTGTTCTACAATGTATTTGCATTGTTCTAGTTGTGATGATCTTGATAAAAAACTGCAAGATGCTATGAATGAAATTTCTATATTGAACAATGCTTTACGTTCTCATGAAGTTAAATATTGTTCCAATTGCAAATTAAAAGGAAAAACTTCATATGAAAATTGCCTTGATCTGTCCAATAAACATGACAACATGCATAGGACATTAGATTGGTTTTGTAATGGGAATAAGAACCTAAACTTGCTGCTGAATTCTTCCAAGTCTTGCAATGATAGAACTGGTTTAGGTTTTGATTCTCATGCTCATGCTAAGGCACATCCACCTAAAATTTTAAAGTCATTAGGAAGTGGTTTGATTCAAACATTTCCTAAACAAAAAGAAGTGGTTTTCAAATCTGCAGGAGTATTGTCTCATTCGGTTTCAAATAAAAATGTTGTTTGCTCATCTAGACGTGAACACAAAGTTAAATTTCATTGTACCTACTGTCGTAGAAATGGTCATGTCATAGATTTTTGTTATAGACTAGCTAAACAACAGAAAAGGGAAAGAATGGTTGCTAGATCTCATAACTTTCATGCAAAATTTGCTGCACATATTGAACCGAATGTACAACCTGTTGTTTTGAGTCAAAAATATTCAAAGTTTACCTCCGGACCTTCTGTTTTTGCCTCCGGAGCTACTGATTTTTGTGCTACACAAGTAACACCTTATAGGTCAGTAGTTAAGAATAAAAATCTCAAACTTTGACTCATAAACCTGCTGTTTTGTCTCAGCTTTTGCGTGTTTTTCCTGCTACACTCGCATGACTCAGTACTGGATTCCTAAATGCCTTTTGACTAAGCCCAGTATTGAGTCATCGACATATTGTGCTTCTATGTAGGTTACACGTTTGAGGAAGGAGAACATTTGGATTGTGGATTCAGGTTGCTCATGCCACATGACCGGTAACAAAGATTGGTTCTCCTCCCTCTCTTTTATGTCATGTGTAGAGAATGTTACTTTTGCCGATAATTCTTCAACTCCTATAATTGCTAAGGGTTCGGTTAGAGTAAATGATCACTACACTTTGAAGGATGTGGCACTTGTCAAAAATTTGAAATACAACTTGATTTCTGTTTCACAATTGCTAGATGAAAATCTGGAAATTATTTTCAATAAAAATTGTTGCAAAGTTGTGAGTTCAAATAGTGAGCTTATTTTTAACATGTCTTGGTTTGGAAGATTTTTTTGAAGCTGATTTTGATATGTCTTCCTCTAAGCATAGTTGTCTAGTTGCTAATGATTCAAAGAACCTATATTTTTGACATCGTAGACTTGGTCACGTAGGCTTTGATCACCTAACACGTGTTAGTGCTCTTGATCGCATACGTGGGCTGTCTAAGATTAAAGGGGACAAAGAAATTGTGTGCTCTTCTTGTAGACATGCTAAGATGGTTGCAGGTTCACATACTCATCTCACAATGACTCATTATTCGTTCAAGTGTATGTGGATGATATTATCTTTGGTTGTGCTTCTCATGATCTTGTGTCCAAGTTTTCAGCAATGATGAGTTCCGAATTTGAAATGAGTATGATGGGTGAACTCACTTACTTTTTGGGGCTGCAAATCAAGCAAACAAAGGAGGGTACCTTTGTGCATCAAACGAAGTATACAAAATATCTCCTAAGGTGCTTCAACATGGACAAAAGCAAGCCTCTTCGGACACCAATGGGAACAGCAACAACACTTGGACTTGATGAAGATGGTGAACCCGTGGATCAAAAAGAATATAGAAGCATGATCGGATCACTTTTGTACCTCACGACATCAAGTCCAGACACACAATTCAGCGTATGTCTTTGTGCACGGTTTCAAGCCTCCCCACGTGCTTCACATCGTCAAGCCGTCAAAAGGATTCTCACGTACTTACATGGAACTCAAGAATTTGGAATTTTTCTTCCTTCTTCCTCAACCGTTACTTTGAAAGCTTTTCGGATGCTGATTTTGGGGGTTGTAGGATTGATAGGAAAAGTACTTCCAGTGCTTGTCATTTTCTTGATAATTCTCTTGTTGCTTGGTCCTCTAGAAAACAAAATACAGTTGCACAATCCATAGCCGGATCTGAATATGTAGCTGCTGCTAGTGCTTGCTCACAAATTCTTTGGGTTGTTCAAACACTTAAGGACTATGGGGTTGATTTAGATAGTGTTCCATTGTTCTGTGATAACACTAGTGCCATTTGCATTGTTAAAAACCCCGTGCAACATTCTAGAACTAAGAACATTGACATTAGGTATCACTTTCTCCGAGATAATGTTGAAAAAGGAAACATTGTGCTTCACCATGTAGATACCGAACAACAATTGGCTGACATTTTTACAAAACCTTTGGATTTCACTCGTTTTTGTTACATTCATAGTGAAATAGGGGTTATGCATCCTCATGGCTTAATTTGAGGGGGAGTTTTGAAACTTAGGAAGTCTATGTGTGAATCTGAAATTAAAATAATATGAGCATAGTATTTCATACATATATGACTTTGTGATTTCTTTTACATGCTGAAAGTTCTTACTACATTACTCGTGTTATATATTTTGTAGTTTTTGCCATGTCTAGTAATTGGAATAATTACTTACTCTAAAACTGGTCATGGTCGAACTTTCTTGCTGTTTTGAACTTGTTACATGTTCACAAGTGCTTTTAATCATTAAGAATTAATCAAGTAATCAACTCACATGTTGAGTTTTTATGAACAAATATAAATTGAGAAAGATCAAGAGAATATGCATGCATCGCACTTCTTCTATTGAGATGGCTTATCATTGCACTTAGATATGAACTTGGAAGAAGTTGTGTATGACTAAAACCATGTCCTTAAGCTTCTCATTGTCTAATGACATAGGCTTGGCTTGGTTGGTTAGAATAAGGCAGATGCGCATATAATCTCTTGCAAATATCATATGATCTAGATTTATGCTTTGAAAAATAATAAAATTCAGCAACTAGTGTCATGCTTTCAGGTTTTGAAATAGTTAAGTTTGTGAGATCATGACTTGCTTAAATTGAAAATTACATTTGATCTCTAGCATGGCTTACACTACTTTATGTATCTCATTGATGTGATAATGTAAGGTACCTGATAGTATGACTTGGATGAGCTTTGTTTATATGTATATGTTATAATATGCTCATAACAACTAATGTTGGAGAGATAATTTGTTTATATGCTCATGACTTGCTGAATACATTGTCAAAGGGAGAGAGATAAGCATGAAGAGAAAGAGAATATGTGCATAAGGAGAGATAATAAATGGGGAGAGATAATATGGGATAATTTTTGGATTTTCTTCTCATTTTACTTTTGATTTACAAAGGGGGAGAAATTGTCTTCAAAACTTTTATGTGAATAAGCCAATGTTTGGATTTTAAATGGTGTTGCCAATGCATTCATCAAGGGGGAGATTGTAAGACCTATGTGTGCTGAATACATTAGCTTGTAGTGAATACACTTGCTTTGACGATAAAAGTTTTGAATATCACCAAAACACCTTTTTATTAAGGTCCGACTAGTTTTGGTTAGCTCCGGTGAGTTTTGTCTCTAGCTCCGGCTTTTGGGTTTACTTGGTTATACTAGTTTTGGTAAGTTCCGGCGCTAGGTTCTACTAGCTTTTGTTAGCTTCGGCTCAAGGTCCGGGTTGCTCTGGCAAGATCCGGAACTTGACCGCAATGCTTCTGTTTTTCATTTGCAATGTTTCGTACTTGCTTTACATCTCTGAAATGATTTCTTAGTATTTATTTGCTAAGTCTTTGGTGCATTTTTGGTTGACATGGATGACATCGTGTTACTGTGGTTTTGCAACATGCTTATGTGAGGTTCTCACGTAAGGTGTTGTGTTCGGAACTGACTTGAGTCAAGTCGAGGACTTGGGCTCGTATGGATTGGTTTTTTATTCATGTGCAGGTGATGCTTGAGTTCAAGACATGGCTGGGACGGGATCCATTGGACTAGTCTCAGGGAGGAGATGAGGTTCCAACAACCAAATTCAGGAAGAATTGTGGTTGAGCTGATCAGGAGGTTGCGCAGCATGATTGAATCAAGAACAATGCATGTGAAGGTATCGTGGATGTCATTGGAAAATGTTTGCACGTGTTCAAGGAGTGCATGGACATGGCTACATGGTTCCGAGACGTGATGAAGAGATGTGGACGTAAAGAGTTGGTCGGAAAGGTCCAACCGACTAGGTTATGGACTCAGGCTGCGGCTGAGTCGGGTTTGACTCAAATATGGAAAGATTTGAGTTGGTTATGATAGGATTTCGTGTGGGTCACGAATTTGAGTTGTTTAGGATTGTGGGATACGTTCCTAAGGTTTTTGGAAGTCTTGATATTGCTTCTATCTGCGTATAGAAGAATCCTAAGCAGTTATGGAAAGTTACGATTCGTGAACAGAGTATGATTAGGTTCCTGATCTGAGTTGAGTTGGTTTTTGAGCTGGTTATATAAGAAAGGGAGCCCAGAGCTCGTGGTGCACGACTTTGGGGCTGTTCCTCTTGTGTTCTATTGAATAAAATTCGTAGTTTGAAGGAACTTTTGTGCCTTGTTCGTCCGACTTGTTCCAGACAAGTTTTACTCGTCGAGTTTCTGGACAGCACTACCTTTCGTTGGTGGTTTTATCATAAATCGAGTTTTACGGATCCAATTGACGTTATTCTCTTTGGGTTGTCTTCAAAACTTGATTATTTATCAACTGTCAAAATTTCAAGGTCATTGGATTTGTGGTCTATGATCTACACGAGTTTCTTTGCAGCATTCCAGAACTGTTTTTTTCTCAGGTAGGGCAGATTGACCTTTGTTTGATCTTTCGATCATAACTTGAGTTTTTCTCGACGGATTTGAGTGATTCTTGTTGTGTTGTCTTCGTGACTTGATTCTCTCTGATATATATCACTTTTGTCACGGTGAAACACGTTTAGATTAGTCTCACACACGATTTCTTTAACAGATCGTTTTTCTGCCGAAGGGGTTGGGGTTTAATTGTTTCCGCTGCGTAAGATTTTTAAATCTACCATTCACCCCCCCCCCCCTCTGGTAGCTTTTCACGTGCTCTTCGATCCTACAGAAGTGGGTTCTCGGGTAATTTCAAAACTTTACATGTAAACCCATACTTTAATCAGCGCCTAGAACTCACAATCTCCCCCTTGATGAATGCATTGGCAACATCACTACGAAACCAAACATTGGCTCATTTACGTTTCATGAAAAGTTTTGACAAATAAAAATTTCTCCCCCTTTTTGAAAATCAAAAACCAAATAAGCAGAAACCCAAAAAAATTTCCCCCTGAGAGGAATCGTGCAAAACACTTGTGAATGTGCAATGTGGTCATATTTCTCCCCCTTTGACATAATGTATTCAGCAAGGTTCAAAAGAGAAATTTTAATTGTTTTATGAGCATAATATGACATATACATATAAAACAAATCTCATCCAAGCCATACCACCAAGTAACTTACACTATCACATCCATAAAATACATAAAGTAGTGTAAGCCTTGCTAGAGATCAAGTGTAATTTTTCAATTTAAGCAAGTCATGATCTCACAAACTTAACTATTTCAAAAACCTAAAAGCATGACACCTGTTGCTGCATTTTTAATTTTTCATTATCATTTAAAGCACTAATTTTTATCATACAACATTTCCAAGAGATTATATGCCGCATCAGTCTTATTCTAACCAACCAAGCCAAGCCTATGTCATTTGACAATCTGAAGCTTAAGGATATGGTTTTAGTCATACACAACTCCTTTCAAACTCATATCAAAGTGTAATGATAAGAAATCTCAAAAGAAGAAGTGTGATGCATGTATATTCTCTTGATCTTTTCAGATTTTTCATTTGATCATAAAATCTCAACATGTGGGTTATTGATTGATTAATTTTTTATGATTAAAAGCACTTGTGAGCATGCCAAGTTCAAAACAGCAATAAAGTTCAATCATGATCAGATTTAGTGTAAGTAATTATTCAAATTACTAGTTATGGAAAAAACTAAAAAATGTATAACACGAATAATGTAGTAAGAACTTTCAACATGTAAAAAGAATCACAAATTCATATATGTATGAACCACTTATGCTCATTTTTTTAATTTCAGATTCACACATATACTTCCCAAGTTGGAAAACTCCATCTCAATTTAAGCCATGAGGATGCATAACTCCTATTTCACTACGAATCAATGAAAAATAAGTGAAATCCAAAGGTTTTATGAAATATCAGCCAATTGTTGTTCGGTGTCTACATGGTTAAGCATAATGTTTCCTTTTTTGACATTATCACGGAGAAAGTGATATCTAATGTCAATGTGCTTTGTTCTAGAATGTTGCACATGATTTTTAGCAATGTAAATGGTATTAGTGTTATCACAAAATAGTGGAACACTATCTAAATCAACCCCATAGTCCTTAAGTGTTTGAACGATCCATAAAATTTGTGAGCAAGCACTAGTAGCAGCTACATATTCAGATTCGGCCGTGGATTGTGCAACTGAATTTTGTTTTCTAGAGGACCAAGCAACAAGTGAATTACCAAGAAAATGACAAGCACCCAAAGTACTTTTCCTATCAATCCTACAACCTTTGGAATCAGCATCGTAAAGCACTTTCAAAGTAATGGTTGAGGAAGATGAAAGAAAAATGCCAAATTCTTGAGTACCATGTAAATACCTGAGAATCCTTTTGATGGATTAACGATGTGAAACGTGTGGGGAAGCTTGAAATCTTGTATAAAGACATACGCTGAATTGTATGTCCGGTCTTGATGTCGTGAGATACAAAAGTGATTCGATCATGGTTCTATATTGTTTTTGATCAGCGGGTTCACCTGTTCATCAAGTTCAAGTGTCATTGTTGTTCCCATTGGTGTCCAAAGTGGCTTGCTGTTTTCCATGTTGAAACACCTAAGGAGATCTTTCGTGTACTTCGTTTGATGCACAAATGTTCCCTCTCTTTAGTTTGCTTGATTTGCAGCCCCAAAAAGTACGTGAGTTCTCCCATTATACTCATTTCAAATTCTGAACTCATCATAGCTGAAAACTTGGACAGAAGATCATGAGAAGCACAACCAAAGATAATATCATCCACATACACTTGAACGAATAATGAGTCATTGCCATGCTTAAGCACAAAAAGAGTTTTATCTACTTTGCCCATGGTAAACCCCTTTTCAAGTAAGAATGTTTTTAACCTATCATACCATGCTATAGGAGCTTGTTTAAGACCATACAAAGTTTTGGACAGTTTATAAACATGATTAGGAAAATCTAGCATATATGTAGCCATTAATAAGAGCACTTTTCACATCCATTTGATATAATTTAAAACCGCTAGATGTAGCAAATGCTAATAAAATTCTTATGGCTCCTAATATTGCAACAGGAGCAAAAGTTTCGTCAAAATCTAGACTTTCAACATGTGTGAAATCTTGATCAACTAACCTAGCTTTATTCCTAACCACAACCCCATCCTCACTATGTTTATTTTTAAACACCCATTTAGTTCCAACTAAAGTTTAATCATGAGGTGAGTTTCCAACATTATTTTTTCAAAATTTTATAGCTCTTCTTGCATGGCAATAATCCAAGATTCATTAGTGAGTGCGTGTGATATATCATTGGGTTCAAAAGAAGCAACAAAAGTAGAATGAGCATGAGAGTTTGGATCAAAGAACCTAGACCATGTGACTCGTTCGTGCAAGCTTCCAATAATTTGTTGTGGAGGATGACTTTTGAGAATCCAGAGGGGAGTAGACACTTCACCAGCTTCATATTTTGCATGTTCATCACAAATCGATGATCTTGTGACTTGAGGATGATTTGGACCAGCAATAGTGGTTGTAGATGATGGTTGTGAATCATAACCAGGAGCTAGAACGATGTCATTAGCTGCTGAAGTTTTGGACAACAGCACCACTTCTTCCTCTTCTTCAATGAAAATACTCTCCCCCTGCGAATATGCATCTTGATCTGCAATATTAGAGCTAGTACTCGGTCTAGCTTCACCAAAAGAAACCTCACAAGTCTCCACAATTTTGTTAGTGTCAAGTAAAAGCACACGGTAGCCTCTAGTATGAGATGGATAACCTAGAAACATGTCATCAACAGATCTATGTTCCAATTTGTCAAGATTACCATATTTCTTAACAAAGCATTTGCATACAAAGGATCTAAAGCTTGTGACACTAGGCCTATGTCCAAACCGCAGCTCATATGGGATTTTTCCTAGCTTAGCACGCAAGAAAACTCGATTCGAGACATAACAAGCGGTTGCAATTGCATCAGCCCAAAACTTTCTAGGAGTTTGATATTCGTCAAGCATAGTCCTAGCCATCTCAACTAAGGTTCTGTTCTTTCTCTCTACAGCACTATTTTGTTGAGGTACATATGCTGAAGAAAATTGATGATCTATTCCATTTTAGCACAAAAGTTCTCAAATGATTGGTTTTTAATTTCAGTTTCGTTATCATTTCTTATTGCTTTTAGAGATCTTGGGTGGTCAAGTGAAAGTCTAAGAACTAAACTTCTAGAGTGACTAAAAGTTTCATTCTTAGATGCCATAAAGTAAACCCCAGAGTATTTAGAATAGTCATCAACAATTACAAGCACATATCACCTAACTCCAGAAGATTGAACACGTGAGAGAACTATGGTGTCAAGGTGTAAAGGTTGTGTTGGTGCTGTTGTCATGGTCATTGTGAGTGGAGCATGTGAAGCTACAACCATTTTAGCATGTATACAAGAAGAGCAACCAATTTCTTTGCCCCCATTAAGCTTACACAACCCACGTATGCGATCAAGAACACTAACACGTGTGAGATGATGAAAGGTGACGTGACCAAGTCTTCGATGCAAAAATAAGTCTTTTGAATCATTTGCAACTAGACATCTATGCTTAGAGGATGACATGTCAAAATCATCTTTAAAAACTCTTCCAAACCGAGACATGTTGTACATAAGATCAACATTAGAATCATCAACTTTGCATTAATTTTTAGTGAAAGTTACTTCAAGATTTTCATCTAGCAATTGTGAAACAGAAAATAAGTTTTATTTAATGTTTTTAGCAAGTGCCACATCCTTCAAAGTGTAGTTATTATTTACTATAACCGAACTCTTAGCAATTATAGGAGTTGAAGAATTATCGGCAAAAGTAACATTCTGTAACATGACAAAAAAGAGAGAGAGGAGAACCATTCTTTGTTACCTGTAATGTGACATGAGCAACCTGAATCAACAAGCTAAATTTTCTCCTTCCTCAAGAATGTAACCTACAAAGAAGCACAATACGTCGATGACACAATACTGGGGTTAGTCAAAAGATATCTAAGAATCCAACAAGAATAACACGCGAAAGCTGAGATAAAATAGCAGGTTTATGAGCCAAAGTTCGAGGATTTTTGTATCCAACTACTGACCTATGAGGTGTTGCATGTGTATCATGAAAAACAGTAGGTTTGGGAGCAAATTTCGCATGTTTTGACTCATCACAGCAGGTTGCAAGTGCCTAACATTTGGTTCAGCACGTGCATAAAATTGTGTATGAGTGTTATGAGGTCTAGCTGGCATCCTTTGCTTCTTTTCTCATTTAGCTAGTCTATAACGAAAATCTATCACATGACCATCTCTACCACAGTATGTATAATGAAATTTAACCTTATGTTTATGTCTAGATGTGCAAGCAACATGTTTGTTATCAACTGATTTAGACAACACCTTTGCTGACCTAAAAATCACCACTTTTTGTTTAGGAACCGTTTGAATCAAACCACTTCCTAATGACTTAACAACCTTAGATGGATGTGCCTTAGCATGAGCACGAGAATCAAAACCTAGACTAGATTTATCATTGCAAGACTTTGAAGAATTCAGCAGCAAGTTTAGATTTTTATTCCCATTGCAGAATCGCTCTAGTGTCCTATGCATGTCATCAAGTTTCTTGGACAAGTCTAGGCAGTTGTTACATGAAGTTTTTCCTTTTAGATTGCAATTAGAATAATATTTGACTTCATAAGAACATAAAGTATTGTTTAAAATAGAAATTTCATTCATAGCATCACGTAGTTTCTTATCAAGATCATCACAAGTAGAACAATGCAAATCAATTGTAGAACAACTAGCATCTTTTATGTTTTTATCGTTAAGTGCAGCAAGATTTTTATTCTTTTTAATTTCAAGTTCAAGTTTATCAAGAGTGGAGGTGTGCACACTTCTTAAAGGGGACAATTGTTCATATATGATGTCAAATGAGGAACAAGAGTCATCACTAGGAATCAAGGATTTTAACTGATAAATTTCAGATTTTAGTGATTCAATTTTAAAATAATTGTTCCTAAGTTTTTTTGTCCTTTTTATTAAGTACAACAGGGGCACCAGAAATAATATCACACATTTCTTCACAATAGGGACATACCTCCTCATTGTCGCTGTTAAATTCAGCTTCCTCCATACTTGATCTTGAGTTGCCCGCCATGAAACACATAGTTGCCAAATTGTCTTCATCCTCATCACTTCTGGAGTCCACATCGCCCAAGTTGTTGTCGAGTAGAGCAGAGAGGATATGGTCCACCACTTGGTGTTTTGTTAAAGTCTTCTTTTTCTCGTTGTTGTTGCCAGAAGAGGACTTCAACTTATTTTGCTTTTCATTACGGGTAGAAGGACCTATAAGGTTGGGCAATCTGTACAAAAATGTCTTGTCTTACCACATTCAAAGTATCGTTGAGAACCATCACTTCCTCTCCTTTTAGTTCTCACATTCTGCAATACTTTTGAGAACCGAGTGGAGGGAAGTGCTAGTTTCTCCTCTAGAAATTCTTCAATTTGTTCAAGGGTTATATAGGATAGCAAAGCAAGTGTACCACATGATGAAGATGGACTAGAACTAGGCATGTCACATCGTGAAACAAATGCAAGAGACTTGTTGGGATTTTTTCGTGATATAATGTCAAGTTCATGGGTTTTTAACATGGAATATAGCACATCTAATGTAAATGTACCTATGATAGTGGACTCATGAATAGATGTAACTTTGATCCCCCAAATTGACATGTCTAATGCACTTAACAATTTCCTAGCTTCAGCATCTGAAAAATTATCATCGACTCTATGCATGTTGCTGAGATTTCTATTAAAGCGAGCCAAAAGATCATCGCGACTTACCGGGTTGCATCTAAAAACACATGTACTCCCTTTTGAACATGTCTTGACGTACCTCCTTGATTGTGTTGGAACCTTCATGGAAGTCGCATAATACTTTCCACACATCGTACAAAGATCGAAGGTGTACAACACGATCAAAGTCGCTTTGAGTCAATCCTTATATGATCAAGTTCCGCACCTTGTTGTTGTTGTTGTTGTCAATGTCTTTCATGTTCGCAGACATGAATTGAGCATTTGGTGGTATGTCTAAGTACTTGTACACTTTTTCCCATATGGCGAAGCCTTGCACATGTATGTAAGCTTCCATACGTGCCTACCAAGCCTGAAAATCAATGCCATTGAACACACAAGGTTTTCTAGAGTATTTCTACATGATGATTAGTTGAAACACGTGCAAACCACAAAGATTAGATTACCGTGGCTCTGACACTAATTGTAGGATTGAAAAGCATGTGTAAAGCTATCAGAGGGGGTGAATGGTAGATTTAAAACTTTTTCAGCGGAAGTAACAAAAACCCTCGGCAGAAAATCAATCTGATAGAGAAACAATGTGTGCGAGTGATTCCAACATGTTCAAAATTTGACAAATCATTGTAGATCGTAGAGAATCAAGTCACGAAGAAATGACAACAAGAATCACGAGAAAACATCGAGTAAATTCAAGTTATGAATAAAACCCTGAGCAAAGGTCAATATGTTCTAATAGATAGCAAACAGTTCTGCTACCCTATAAAGAAACTCATGTAACGCAAAAACCATAAATCCAATGAACGTGAAATTTTCGCATATGATAGAGTATTAAGTTTTGAAGACAACACAAAAAGAATCACGTCAATTAGATCTGTAAAACTATAGTTACGGTCAAAATACGGAAGAAAGGTCGGGTAACACATAAACTCGACGAGAAAGACTTGACGAGTTTTATTCGCCAAAGACACAAGAGGAATAGCCCAAAGTAATGCTCCACGAGCTCTGTCCTCCCTTGCTTATATAACCAGCCCTTAGGCTAACCCAATCCTAACTAGGACTCCTACTCCTACTCAGATTCAACCGAAACATTTCATAACTGCTCAAGATTGTTCCATACGCAGATAGAAGCAATCTTAAGACTTCCAAATACCTTAGGAACGTTCTAAAAATTCCTAAAACAACTCAACTTCGTGACCCATACAAAATCTAACAAAAACAAACTCTAAACTTTCCATAAATGAACCATAACTACCTCAGTCGCAGCCTGAGGCATAATCAAGCCGATTGGACCTTTCCGTCCACATCTTCACATTCATATCTTTTGATCACACCTTGGAACAATGTTGCCACGTCCATGCACCCCTTGTACACGTGCAAACACTTTCTAATGACGTCCAAGATACCTTCATATGCATTGTTCTTGACCCAAACATGTTGTGTGACGTCTGAATCAACTCAACCACAATTCCTCCTGAACTTGGTTGTTGAACCTCATCTTCTCCCTAAGACTAGTTCAATGGATCCCATCACAAGCCAAGTCTTGATCTCAAGCAACACCTACACATGAACAAACAAGTAACTCTTCCGAGCACAAGTCTTTGACTTGACTCACGTTAGTTCGAGAACCACAACACCTTATGTGAGCACCTCACATAAGCATGTTGCAAACATAGCAAGATAAAATTCACCATGATCAGCCGTAACACATCAAAAACATAGTAAATGAATATTAAGCAAACTTCTCATAAGTGTAAAGCAAGTTTGAAACATTGCAAATGAAAAACATAATAGCCGCACGATTGTTTCAGCACAAGAAAGATCAGACAGTCCAGAACAACTGCTATGCACTATATAGGAAACGTTCAGATAGTGCAAAGTGAAAAACACGTGCTGCTCACGTGAAACAAAAGTTCGGAAAATCCAAAGTGTGTTTTTCGGGTAAGTTCAGAACTTTACATGTAAACCCATACTTTTATTCTATTTGCCAATGTATTTAGCACCTAGATCTCACAAGATGTCATCGCCCGCAAGAAATCCTAACCGTCAAGCCACGGTTGAAGCAAATCTATTCAAAGGAAAGGGGTCAAAAAAAGCAAAGAGATTGAGAATAAATGATGTGTATAGATTTGAGAAGCACACTGTTGGGCATCAAAATTAGCATATTATTTTAGAAAGAAGCATAATGGAAGAAGTCAACTTTCTAAAAGGATCAGAGAGCTAAGAGCATAGAAGGATGACTTTATCATATTGATCATACTTGTATTGTGGTAGTAGTAATGCAGTTGCAAAAAAGTGGCGATGATATTCTAGGTCAAGAAGAGGGATAGCCGGTTTTAGAAGATCTTATGGTGCATAGCAAGATATGAGATGCGCAATTGATGGAAGGCTTCTAGAAGGATTTTTGGGTGGAGTCCGAATCAAATAAGGAGGGGATTTTCAGGTGGAGTCTGAACTAAATAAGAGTAGGAGACTAGAGATAAATTAGTTAGGGATAATAGAGTTTGTTTCGGTTTGTTTAGAGTATTAGATCAGTTGTAACTCGGACCAGGGGCTATATATAGCCTTGGATACCGAAGGGATCAGGACCTCTCTCTCTTTTTGGATGAAAAAATTAGTTTGTTTCATTTCCTTGAGATCTGTTAGCGCTAGTTCTTGTAGTTTTCGTGTTCAACACCAACAACACCAGTTGGCGGCAAAGCAAACTGGCGACTCCGCTGGGGACATCAAGATCATTCTTGGCAGTCGATTAGCAAGGGAAACATGGTGGAGACAGCAAGAAAGGAAGCCGACGATCATACCATCGATGCTAGCAACATTATAGGCGTGCGGCTAGAAGACTTGTTGTAGGAGGATAGGGAGAAAGTCCAGAGAGAAATCGAGCAAGAAATTGAGCAAGAAAAGGAGGCAAGGCTGCATAGCAAGCTAGCCTATTTCCAGAAGACAAGAGGAGGGATTGTTCAAAAATCCAACACAGCAGAAGCCTCTTCACGTAAGGTAAGTTCCATGTTCACCCTGGAAGAACTCATACATATGGTGGATGTTTTTGTTGCTAGTAAATACGGGGCTGATCTTGAGCAACTTACATGAATGATAACTGAAGGATTGCGTGATTCTTTTAAGTCTGAATTCCAGAAAATATATTGATAACAATTTGCCTAGACAAATTAGAAATGCGGTGTAGCGAACTCAGGAAGAGGTAGGGGGAAACGTGTTGAAAACAATAATATGAATCATGCATTGCCTAACTGGACAAGTGTGCCTACAACATTTTATGTCATACCACCTAGGCCACATGGGGGAAATATTCAGCAACCCTTTTATCAATATGTGTCATACAGCCCTAATGGATTCCACAACACAACACCCCTTATAGCCTTCCTAATTCTCCTAATGACATGCATGATAGCGTCAAGGATCAAGTGGCTAGAACCCTTAGAGAACTTGGATTTACACCAAAGGGGCATGCTAGATCTTACCAAAAACTCTATCCAGATTACTTTGATTCTATACCGTATCCCAGGGGTTCTAGGGTTCCTGATTTTGTCAAGTTCACATGGTAGTATTCTAAAACTCTCATTAACATATAGGGCATTTCTAATTCAAGTGAGTGATATAGGCATAAATGATGTGCATAAAATCAGATTATTTCCTTTATCTCTTTCTGGCACTGAATTCAATTGGTTTACTTCGTTGCCTCCAAATTCCATAGTTGCATGGCCAAGTCTTGAACAAAGGTTTCATGAGTATTTTTATAATGGTGAGAGCAAACTTAGGTTATATCATTTGACTGCCATTGAACAAAAATATAATGAAAGTGCTAGTGATTATATTAAGATGTTCAGGGTGGTCAGGAATAGATGTTTAAGCTTAACCTTAGGAGAAAAAGACTTGGCCGATTTAGCTTTTGAAGGGCTATCTCCATAATTAAGAGAGAGACTAGAAGGGATGGAGTTTGGGGATGTTAACCAAGTTTTGCAGCATGCTATCACGTGTGAGAATCGTGCTAAAGACAACAAAGCCTGTGGCCGGTTCAAAGATAAAGAAAAATAGAATATTAATGTTCTTACTGATGATTCATCTAGTGATGATGATATGGAAGTGTGTGTGGCTGAATGGGTGGAAAATCACAAACACAAACCTTTGGCATGTGCATTTTCCTAGCTCTAGGAAAAAGGAGGAGATGGAATTTACTTTTGATGTATCTAAATGTGACAAGTTGTTTGATGTTTTGCTCCAAAATAAGGTGATAAAGCTGAAAGAAGGCCATGTGATCCCACTTCCTGAGCAGTTAGGAAAAAGAAGATATTGTAAGTGGCACAAGTCCTTTTCACATACCACTAATGAGTGCAACTATTTCCGTGGACAGGTGCAATCTGCCGTGAATTATGGATGATTGACTTTAGGAGATGGCAGCAAAACGAAACTGGACATCGATCCTTTTCCTGTAAACATGATCAACTTTTAGGAGAAGAAGCTACTGGTGAGGACTGATCAGGCAAGATCAACTAAGGGCAAGATTGTTATTGTGTTCGATGATCTGAAGAGGAAGATGATCAAGCCTAGAAATCCTGAGGTTGGGGTTTGGAAAGTTAATGAGCCAAGGCATCCTCCAGTGTTCAAGCCCACCTCAGATTTCTTGATAAACAAGTGCTTAGGACAGCAAAAGAAGGGTGTGTTCAGTAGGTTAAGTGGCTTCAAGAGGGAAATATCACCTGGTCATGACAGTGAAGGTTCAAGGCACATAAAAAGATCAGAGAGCCATCGGTTGATTAGGGCACCGATAGGGTTACAAAGTGGACATAATATTCAGAGGTCATGGGGGGCACAAGCATATGGAGGGAGGCGTGGTAGACAAGTTAACAGCAGGTATATATGGAAACCGAAGCAGCAAGGATCTAGGGACATGGTGCAAAAGGCTGAGGTGGATGTTGAACAAAGGAGCCTCATGTCATGTGGGAAAAACAGGAAGAAAGAAGCCATTATGCATTCGGGTTCATCATGACAGACACAAGCAAGGATGGACATGCTTCCAAGATGTTAGATATTGATTGAGTATTTGGTGCAAGGCACTATAAAATGGTTTATTCGGATGGGAGATTGGTAGTTGGTCCACGGACCACTCCCGGGCCAAAGAACACAAGTTTTAATCAAGCAACTCATGTGTTGTTGCTACACGGTGGGGTTTTGGCCGATCAGGCCAGAACTAGGGTAAAACGAGTGAGTGGATGGGATGTGATGCCTAATGGTTTGAAAAAGTATGTTGACAAGGTTGTTGCTCCAGGAACAAAACCACAGCCACAATGGTGTCCAACAGGTCTCAAACGAACACAAAAGAGGCATGTGCAGCGTCTACGGGCTCTGGAAATTGCAGAAAAGAAAAAGGAAGAAGAGCGTGATCGCTGGTTCAATGAAGCAAGACCTATGGTTGCTGAGAAGATATGGAAAAAGAAATGAATGGACAAAGAGGAGGAAAGTGATGAGGAAGAAGATGTTGGCGAGCAAGTTGTCATTAACATGGTATTTCAGTTGCCTGATGAGTTTTGTCTCCCGGAAGTGGAGGTAGCAGCTCTGGACTTGGGAGCTAAGAATGTGGTATTTGCAAAACCAGAAAAGCTTGGGCAGCATATGAAGCCATTGTATATTCACGTTTTTTTGAATGGGACTCCAGTAGGTCGTATGCTTGTTGATGGAGGGGCAGGAATGAACATCATGACACTGACCATGTTTGAGAAATTAGGTTACAAAGAGGGGGAGTTGATCAGGACCAACACAACCTTGAGTGGGTTTTTAGGAGACCCAACCGAATCCAAAGGAGTGATGTCAGTGGAGTTGACGGTGGGCAGTAAGACAATTCCTATGACACTTTTTGTGGTAAATGTACGGAGCAGGTACAATTTGTTACTTGGACGGGACTGGATACATGCTGATGGGTGTGTGTATTCTACATTGCATCAATGTTTAGTACCAATAAACGTGAAGTGGAGGTAATAGAAGCTGATAACTCGGCATGTGTAGCATTGGCCGAGTCATCTGAGGTGCAACATGAAAACATTAGATGTCTTACAGGGAGAGATTTGACCAAGTATGATTATGTGAGTGTGGGTAGAGACAGGTTTATACCAATAAACGTGAAGCCGACCGATGTAACTCGGCTAAATGATGTGGCATACGAGCAATGAATAAGAATGACAGTTTATCATGGATCCAAAAGAGAACCGAGGAGTATCGGTCCAAAAGGAACGATATGGGGGGAAGTAGTAGAGAATTTTGATGACTGGGCAAGTTAGGTTATGGGTTTTCTTCTTTGATAAATTGGAGGAAATAGACATTGGGAAAGGGACCTTGCATAGACCAACTTACGTAAGTGCCAACCTTGCTGAAAATCAGAGGGAAGAGGTATGTCATCTTTTGCAAGAATTTATTGATTGTTTCGCTTGGGAATATACAGAGATGCCAGGGTTGAGTAGGGATTTGGTTGAGCATATATTACCTATTAAGCCAGGGTTTAGGCCTCACAAACAGCCCTTTAGATGATTCAACCCAGAATTATATAACAAGATTGAGGAAGAAGTGAATCGTCTGTTGAAGGCGAAATTCATTCGATTGTGTAGATATGTTGAATGGATTTCAAATATAGTACTAGTGGGGAAGAAGAATAAAGGGAAAATTAGGATATGTATAGATTTTAGAGATTTGAAGAGCCACACCTAAAGATGAATAACCCATGCCTATAGCTGATGTGTTGATTAATAATGCTTCTGGACAAATGATGATCGATTTTCTAGATGGTAGTGCTGGTTATAATCAGATTTTCATGGCTCAAGAAGATGCACACAAAACTGCTTTTTTGCTGTCCAGGGTTTGTAAGTCTATTTGAATGGGTGAGCTATGAATCTTATTTTTCATGATTTGTTAGGTATCATATTGGAAGTGTACATTGATGACTTGGTAGTAAAATCGGCCAGGTTTCATGAGCATATAGCTGACTTGAGACTGACCTTTGAAAGAATTAGGAAGTATGGGATGAAAATGAACCCACTGAAGTGTGCTTTTGGTGTTTCGGCAGGGAAGTTTTTGGGTTTTATTGTGCATGAACATGGGATACAAGTTGACCCCAAGAAAGTGGAGGCCCTTGAGAAGGTGGGAGAACCAACGGGTAAGAGAGATGTACATAAGTTGTTGGGCAAAATAAATTACTTGAGGAGGTTCATATCTAATGTGGCAGGCAAAGTTGAGTCCTTCATGCCCTTGCTGAAATTGAAGCATGAAAGCAAGTTTAGTTGGGGGCAGAACAGAGAGAAGCATTTGAGAGAATCAAGTCATATTTGATGAATCCTTCAGTGCTACGAGCTCCAAAAGTTGGGAAGGAGTTTAAGCTTTATATTGCTGCACAAGAGTGAGTTTTACGGGCTGTACTGGTTCAAGGTGATGGAGGTAAGGAGTTTCCTGCAGCATATTTGAGTAGAAGATTGTTGGATGCCAAAACCATGTATATTTTTATTGAGAGGTTATGCTTATCTTTATATTATGCTTGTTCCAAGCTTCAGCACTACATAATATCTAGTACTTGTGTGGTGGTTTGTCAACACGATATCATCAAGTATATGTTGCAGAAGCTAATTCAAAGTGGGAGACTTGGCAAGTGGGCTTATTCATTGATAGAGTATGATCTGGTATATGAACCTCTTTGAAGTATGAGAGGGCAAGTTGTGGCTGATTTTATTGTAGATCATAGTATACAGCTTGATGAGGAGAACATGGTAGAGATATGCCCATGGAAATGTTACTTTTATGGATCAGTTTGTGATAAAGGGCAAGGAATTGGTTGTGTTATAGTTTCTCTTACAAATAGCATATATGAATTGTGTATTTGGCTAGAATATGTTTGCACAAATAATCAAGCCGAGTATGAAGCATTGTTGAATGGATTGGAATGTTTGATTTATATAGGAATAAAAGATGTGGAAGTGTTTTTTGATTCTAAATATGTGATTCAGCAAATTGGTGGGGAAAGTCAATGCTTAGATGGGGTGTTAAACGAGTACAGAAATCAATGCTTGGATATTATTAAAACTCTGGACACTTTTTGTGTCAAGCATATTTTCAGAGAAGAAAATTGGAGAGCTAACATATTAGCTCAGCAAGCATCAGGTTAGGAAGTTAAAAGAGGAAGATTCGGCATCAAAGAAAAGTCAACATCGTCGAAGGTTGAAAAGATAAGTGCACAACATGATGAGTTGGCTAGGATTAATATGGTGATGAGTGATTGGAGATTAGAAATAATAGAGTGTATAAGGAATCCCAAGGGGAGCAAGGATAGGAAGGTTCCGGGCCAAGCTTTGAAATATACCTTGGTTAATGATGACCTTTATCGCCGAACTATAGATGGTGTCTTGTTAAAGTGTTTGGATCAGGAGCAGGCCATAGAAGCTATGAAGGAAGTGCATGAAGGTCTTTGTGCTACACATCAGTCAGCTCATAAGATGAAGTGGATGCTGAAAAGGGCAGGGTTTTATTGGCCAAGCATGCAAGCCGATTGTTTCAAATATTACAAAGGGTGTGAGGCTTGTCAAAGGTTTGGCGATATCCAGTTAGCTCCAACAAGTACATTACATCCTATTATAAAACCTTGGCCTTTTAAAGGATGGGTTTGGACTTCATTGGTCAAATACATCCTGCATCGTCCAAACAACATTGTTTTGTGATAGTTGGTACTGATTATTTCACCAAGTAGACAGAAGCTGTGGATTGAGAAATTGTACTCACAAGGAGGTAATTAGCTTTGTGCTGGAGCATATTATTCATAGATTTGGTATTCCTCAAACTTTGACTACAGATCAAGTGAAGGCTTTCTTGTCACATAAATTTATAGAATTTGCCGAGTCATTCAAAATTAGATTGTTGAATTCTTCTCCCTATTATGCTCAAGCAAATGGACAAGCTGAAGCAAGCAACAAGATATTGATTAAGTTGATCAAGAAGAAAGTACAGGAAAATCCAAAGAGGTGGCATGAAACTTTCAATGAAGCACTATGGACTTGTAGAATTTCTAAGCATGGTGCTACCAAGGTGACTCGTTTTGAGCTAGTATATGGACAAGAGGTTGTAGTTCCTGTCAAAGTCAAGTTACAGGCTTGTAGGGTAGGACAGCAAGATAATCTATCGGCTAATGAATATCAAGAGATGATGATGGACGCAATAGATGAAATACTAGAGAGCTGGTTGAAAGCTTTGAGAGAGATTGATAGAGAAAATATGAAGGTGGCTAAGATGTATAACAAGAGGGTTAAAGCAAAATCGTTTCAGTTGGGTGAATTAGTATGGAAAACTATTTTTACTCTGGGAATAAGAAATAAGAAATTTGGAAAATGATCATCTAACATGGAAGGGCCATACAAAGTTACTGGTATAGTTCCAGGTAATTCATATTTTATAGAAAATCTACAGGGAGGAGGTTTGGAGAAGGCTATCAATGGGAAGTACTTGAAGAAATATTACCCTAGTGTATGGCAGGGAGGATGAAATATTACCCTTTATGCATTAGTAGTAAATCTTGATAATGTTTTTCGGCGCATGTTTTTTTGCCTAAAAACAGGGGGCATGTGTTAGGCATCAAAATTAGCATGTTGTTTTGGTGAAAGAAGCATAATGGAAGAAGCCAATTTTGCTAAAAGGATCAGAGAGCTAAGAGCATAGAAGGATGACTTTATCATATTGATCATACTTGTACTGTGGCAGTTGTAATGCAGTTGTGGAAAAGAGGCGAAGATATTCTAGGTCAAGAAGAGGGATAGCCGGTGTTAGAAGATCTTATGGTGCATAACAAGATATGAGATGCGCAGTTGATGGAAGGTTTCTAGAAGGATTCTTGGGTGGAGTCTGAATCCAATAATGAGGGGATTTTCAGGTGGAGTCCAAACTAAATAAGAGTAGGGGATTAGAGATAAATTAGTTAGGGATAATAGAGTTTGTTTCGGTTTGTTTAGAGTATTAGATCAGTTGTAACTCAGACCAGGGGCTTATATATAGCTCTGGATACCGCAGGGGTCAGGAACTCTCTCTCTCTCTTTTGTATGAAAAAATTAGTTTGCTTCATTTTCTTTAGATCTGTTTGCTCTAGTTCTTGTAGTTTTCGTGTTCAACACCAATAACACCAGTTGGCACAGCAAAGCACCAACACACACTGTCGACCCTCGGTTTTGGTGTGACTTTCATTGTGACTATTACAGAACTGTGTACATGAGGATGCAGACGCCAGTGACAAATGCCCAATGGATTGATTGGGACTACATGGCTGAGAAGAATCACATTGCCTTTAATGCAGTTATTGAAGTCGTGGAGTGTCATGGTCTTAAGGACCTTATGCGTTTGAAGTATGATTAGAATATTGAGGTCATTGTGCATTTTTACACTACGGTGTACTTTCACAAGCAAAGAGATCGAAGGATCACATGGCTCACAAATGGTGAACAATACATAGTAATTTATTGGGAGTTTGCTCAAATCCTTGGTTTGGAAGATCAACTCAACAACGAGATCATCATTTCAAATCTCAAGGCCATTCCTAGAGATGATTTGGACTACATGTATCCAAGCCATGCAGTCTATGAGGCGGGACACATAAGGAACATAAAGCCATTCTATATTGTGCTCAACCGTGTCCTGAGGAAGACCATAACTCCAAAAGATGGCGATGCGGGGGTCATACAAGAAAACTTGAGACACTTGATGGTGTTGCTTGATGGAGAGGAAAGATTCAATGTGGTTGACTATATCTATGACGACATTTTCAATATCTCGCACACTCCGAATAGATCATGTGGATATGCAACATATGTGATCTATTTGATTGAGAAGGTGTCTGGAATCACATTCAAGAAGGATGTCATCCATAGAAGACTTCGACCTCTGATTCCTCCTCTGGAGCCTCCTGTCTCAAGAAGGAAGAATGTCGACCCTCCTGCCTCATCCTCTCGCCCTGTGGTGCCTCCATCTTCTCCTCCACCAAAATCCTCGAGCAGATTCTTCAAGTGCTTCAAGGAACTTTTTGCCTCTTGTAGACGTGTGGAGGTTTGAACTCGTCACTTGGAGCAACGCCAAGAGAAGTACCTCAAGGCGGTGTGCAACAAGTTTAAGATTCCCATGTCTCCCGTCATAAAGAGTGATGGATATTTGACCCCTTATCCCGAGTTCACCGCCGATGAACTCGCTTAATTCAAAGAAGATGGAACATCGAAGGCGGCACCCTCCAATGATCCAGATGGTGATGAAGGTAAGAATGAAGACCCGGAGACCACCGAGAGTGACTACAAGCAGCAGCGTGAGACGACGAGGAGGAGGAGTAGATTGTAGGACTCTCTTCCTCTTTTCCTTTTACGTGTCCTGATGCCAAAGGGGAGATATTTAAGGGGATATATCTTTTAGTGTTCTCTCTTTTGTTGATCCCTATGGACTTGTATTATGTTTTTAAAACTCGCATTTAAATTTGTGTAAGACTCGATTTGTGTTAAGGGTTGTAAGCACTATGTGATGTTTGTTGTAACTTAATTGTGATATGATGCTTAAGTTCATTTGCTTATCTCTTATGCATATTCATTACTTTATTAATGCCATATCACAAATCTTGGACACAACACGTAAGCACCCCATCGTAACATGTGTTTGTATGATAACTCCCTCAATTTTGCATTCATGATGCGTACATTGAGGGGGAGCTACTCATACACACACTTGTTATGAAAACACCCTAATATCATTATTGTTGAAGTTTAATGTGTTGTCATCAATCACCAAAAAGGGGGAGATTGAAAGTGCATCTAGGCATCCCCGTGGGTTTTGGATGATTGATGACGACAAATTAAGAGACTAATGAGCGTATTTGATCTGAAGCACAGGTGTGATATTGAAATGGATGAAATACCCTAAAAAGGAAAAGATTGAAACGGGCGTCGAAGACTCAAGAGTAGAAATTAGGGTTTCCAATGAGTTGAGTTTAGACTAGCCTATCGTGTGTGAGTGTGTGTGTATCAATTGCATTGAGATCATAGAAGAGGTCACATAGTCTTAGTTGAGAGAAAATCTAAGTGGGAAGCCTTATCGAGAGAAAACCCTAGTTAACCGGACTTGTCCGGGTTCCATGCCAGACTAGTCCGGGTGCGTCGGCTTAGTCCGTTTTGGGACGGACTAATGCTCTCTGTTGTACTTCGGACTTGTCCATTTGGGGACGGACTAGTCCGTTGTACACTTTGTGAGAGTTTTTGAGCTAAGTCTCGGGAGGCCAGACTTGTCCGCCACAGTGGCTGGACTAGTCGGGGTCTGCCAGAGTTGTCCGTTTTCAGCCGGACTAAAGGTTAATGTTGTACTTCACACTAGTCCATTTTGAGATGGACTAGCCTGTGGTTGTGTGAGATGGTGGTTTCTGAGGCTAAGTCATGTTGGGCCATACTTGTCCACCCCAGTGGGTCGGTGTAACACCCATTATTTCATGTACAAAACTTGATCAAGACCCTTGACCATTGTTGTATGCATTTTTGGGTGATTTTTGAAGTTCAAACGAGTAGCATCCGTTTAAGTTTGAATTTGAAATTCAAATCAAAAGAAAAGAAAAGGAAATAGAAAAAGAAAAAAAAATTAAAACCCCTTTTGGGCCAAATCTTTCCCCCTGGCCCAATTCTCTTTTCCCCCCCTGCGGCCCAGCCGAATTCCCCCCCCCACCTCTTCTCCCCTCTCTCTCTCTCTCTCTCTGCACCGCGGACCCCACCCGTCATCCCCTACCCCCAGCAACCGCCACCCTTTTCCCTCCCGCGCCACGCCGCGCCACACCGCGCCACCCCCCCTCGCAACCGCCATTCCACGCACGAATCACCCCGGGGGAACCTCCCTTCGCGTGCGCCTGCAACCGCCGCGCTCCCCTCCGCTATAAACTCCCCCTCTCTCCCTCATTTTCCCCTTCCCGCGCGCAAACCCTAGCACACCGTCGCTCTCGGTAAGCCCCACACGTTCCCGACTAACCGGCGATCACCGCACCCCTCTCTCCCCTCTGACCTCTTCGCCGTGACCCCAGGAGCACGCCGGACACGTTGGAGCGAGGAGATCGCCGAGGTTTCTCCGGAGTTGACGTGCACCGACGCCAACCGCCGCCCCCTCTCGTCGCCGCCCGTCTTCCACCCGATTTCGCACCCCGAGAACCCCCTAGGTGAGTTCCCCTACTCCTCCTCTCTCGGTTCATGTCCTTAGCGCATAGAATTGGCGTAGAAATCGCCGATTTGGTGATCTCCGGCGAGGTCACCGACGGAAACAGTCGGGCGCCGCCGCGCCGCGCGCGTGCGCCAGTTAGAGGCGACGTGGCCTCATCTGGGCCGTCGGTTGAACCCCAACGGCTGAGATTATAACCTCATACCGGTTCGCATAATTAAATCCGAGCCATCCAATCGGAATCCAACGGCCCACATTTGAATCACCTTTCCCGCCTCCGCTTTTTCACCCCAGCCCCTGGAAACTTGCGGGCTACCCCATGCACTTCTCTGGATTTGAGGTCTAGCCCCTGGAAATTGCAGACTAGCCCCTGGACCCCTAAAAATTGGATTTAATCATTTAAATAGTCAATTTAACCCCTGTAAATTTGTAGAATCATGTAGTTAACCCCTGTGTAGTTTAGAAAACTAATTAATTAGCCCCTAGACTTTTATTTATTTGCTGAATATGGTTTTTGGGTGTATTTGAGGTGTAGAAAATAGATAAAAATGGTAATTAAGTGTAGAAATGCTAGGAAAAATTTGTATAAACTATTTTATGCTGTGAATAAATTGTAGAGTTCAATTGAAATATATTTTGTCCATGGAATATTTATTATAAATGTTTAAAAATACATTTTGGCCATAGAAAATTCAATAAATATGGTTTTAGGCTATAATTAAATCCCAAAAATGTAGGATAAATATGAAATGCATACTTTGGCCATGTTATGTAATAAATACTTCGTAGGGACGCATTAGTATAGGATTTTATGCTTATGTGTGTGTTGTGATGCATTGTTTTGCGTGCCCTTTACTTATTTAGCTTTATTCTATTCTTGCCATGCTTGGGTATATATCTAGAGTCGTACTACGACCCTAATCTTAACCTCCAAGACTAGGACTTCGCCAACACTCAAGTCTTCAACGAAGGCAAGTGCCCTTGACCATTTTGTTCCAGTTCTAGGGATTTAGATAGATGCATGCTAATTAAATTGATGTCCTACTTCATGTTTACATGCCCTGTTCCATATAATTACTTGTTACCTGAAATGGGTTGGGGAGTAGATAGGTCATAGTCATGCTTAGCCATGCTTAAATATTGGGATTGGGATTTTATACAATGGTGCTACGTTAAACTTTATGGATACTTGAACTTGTGGTGATTTCACAAATTGTAGTGGATAGGAATCTGGTGGTTGTTTAGTATTGGTATGGTGCAGTTTGCACGAGACCCGGGATTGGGGTTTGTTACCACCGGATTCTACGGACCGGTTTATGGAGGAAGCCACTAAGCTTTATAGTACCACCACGAGACTGAGATGGGGCAGCTTGGTCAATTAATTAGGTTTCTCCCGATGAAATGCTAGTGGTTGGATGGTGCGGGGAATGATGCGGGTGATTTGCTCTGAGATCCGCAAGGCTCAAGAGGGGGCTCTGGGGTGGAGGGTTACTCCGAGAATCCCCAGTGGTGGAAACCTTAGAGGGCTAGCACTAGTCGGGAGTACCTTTGTAAAGACCATGTAGTGATCTTCGGGCCACACACCTACGGAAGTGTGAAATGTGGTTGATCACCACGGGCTACATGGAGGTTTACTCAAGTCCACATGGCAACAGGGGATGGAATCACTGCTTGTGGGGAAAGGGTACACTCTCTGCAGAGATTTGGTAAAACTGTCATGACAGCCGTGCTCACGGACAAGGGCGGCTTGGGGCTAGTTCATAATTAGTCTATGGTTTGGAAATGGTGGTTAATTATGACTCAAGTACATTCATTATCATTACTTATGTGTTGATTACTTCTTGAATTATGATATTGGTAATTGAAAGCTAAGGTTTGGTTTTAAGCATAGTGCTAAGCCATAATTGGCCTTCCCTTTGCTTTAGCCATTCATGTCATCTCTTCCCGCACTTGCTGAGTACTCTATGTACTCAAGCGTTTAATTTTCCATTAGAATATGAAGAAGAATAAGCGGCACCGGAGGACTTCTACGTCAACCCGGAGTATTTGGTCTAGGCTGGTGACCTCACGCGCAACGGCTGCCTGTGGAGATGGAGCTACTCTCATCTATTAGTCTTCTGCTTTAGTTTGGACTATGTTAACTTTGTAGTGGATGTAAATAGGTGTGGTGTGTATTTGTAGACCTTCGGGTCGTACTGTAAGACTATTTATGTATTCGAACATGGCAATGTATGATATTTCACTTTCGTCGACGCATGTACGATTCAACTGATCTTGGCGTACATGTGATTAGCGTCTGTTCATCTTTATGATGACCGGGCGTGACAAAGTGGTATCAGAGCCGTGTTGCCCGTAGGACGCAAGCCTAGTTAGAAATGGCCGAAAATTAAGGACTATACTATTTTCTTATAAAATAGTATTTCCAAAACTTTGTGCTTCCCATCTCAAACCTTGTGCTTCTTATCTTGTTGCAATTATTGATTTATTCTAATTTAATTTATTGATTATTGATCTTACTCTCTTCTTTTCAAATGTTTGTAGATGGTGCGAACCAAGGAGACGGCTCGTAAGTCGACTGGGGGTCGTGTTCCTCGCCACGCCCTAGCCAGTCGCTCCGCACCTCACACCCCTAGGAGGGAGACGACGCTGTTCTCCACTGGGAGTGCTGCTTGAGGATGCGTGTCCGTCTTCGCTCGCTCCTTCGTGCTGCGGGGTGCCGTGAGTATCGTGTTCGCCTAGTCTACCACACCACTAGGGTCTTTGCACCCTATACTGGTGGACTCGAGTGGAGTTCTCAGCTGGCCGTTTACTACGACTCGGAGCTGCTGCACTCACACTTCTCTCCGGCCTGGAGGAGCTCCCAGCGTGCGGCTGAGGAGGACGCCACATGGGAGGCGACTACCTACTGGAGCCACGCCCACGGGTTCCTTCTTGGGTGCATGGAGCATGCGTACACCCCTCAGCGCCCTTGTGGCACGGCCGCCTACACTGGACGTGACGTTGAAGGGCCTTTGACCCACCCTCAGTGCGAGAGGCTGGTGGACGATGTGGTGGAGTTGTCTTCGCGACTCCAGCGTTGTCAGCGGGAGCTACAGGACAGCAGGGACCTGGTTGACCGCTACGAGCGACTTCGCCGATGCTACGCGAGGATCACTGGAGCTGATCCTAACTCTCCTCAGTACGCTTCGGACGTTGAGCCTTGGGACCCGAACTCTCCAGATCGCCGTATGAACTCCCCCCAGGAATCAAGAGAGGACTCGGAAGAAGAAGACCCAGAGATGGAGGTTGAGGAGGACTCCGATGAGTAGGAGTGGACTTGTTTCCCCGCTGGACGACTCAGGACAGTTATCCTTAGTGTGTAGGAGCGTGTAGCTACGCCCTCTTTAGTCTTGAGTTGTGTTATTTATGATGTTATGCTAGTAGTTTGCTTTATGTGATGTGTGTGTGGTTGTGTGCGACATGAGTTGTGGAATGCTTCGGCATCCTATCCACATCCATGTAATTTGTGTTTAGACTTGTTAGTGTGTCGTGCGAGTTGTGGAATGTATTAGCATCTTGTCCACATCCGCACTAGTTGGTTAATGAATTTGCTTGCTTTATATATATGTGTCTCCCTTGATGCATGTAGTTGGGACCATTTGCCATAGCGTACCCTTCTATATCTTATCTATTGTTCTAAAATTTCAATTATTCCCTACACAGATGTCTGGAAGAGGTAGAGGTAGAGGTCGTGGAAGGGGTGTTGTACCCCAAGATGAAGGACTTGGAGGTGTGCCAGGATGGAATGGTAGGGGTGCCCGAGGGACCCCAGCCGCACAGCAAATGCAGTAGATGATGGCCATCCAAACCCAGCTGCTTAACAACCTTACACAGATTGTCACCAACCTGCAACAAGCCCCACCCCCACCACCACGAAATTACAACCTTCCGCCACCACCACCTTTTCCACCTAGGTCCTTCCTAAGGGACTTCTTGAACACTCATCCACCCACTTTTGCCACAGTCACCGAACCCATGGATGCCGATGATTGGCTCCGAACCATTGAAAGCAAGTTGAGGCTCATCCACTGTGAAGGAAGGGAGAAAGTAGTATTAGCCTCCCATCAACTCCAAGGACCGGCAGCCGACTGGTGGACTGTCTTTACTGAAGCCCACCGGGATCCAGAAAGCATTACTTGGGAAGAATTCAGGACCAACTTCCGCAATCACTTTGTTCTTGAGGGAGAAATACAAGGAAGACGTGAAGAGTTCCTGATTTTAAAGCAGGGCCGTATGACTGTGAGAGCCTACCTGAATGCATTCACCCAGTTATCCCGCTATGCCCCAACCGATGTGGATACCGACTCCAAGAAACAATTCCGTTTCAAGAATGGACTGGATAAGGAGTTGAAGTTTGCCATGTCTTCCAGCGACTTACAGCGACCTTTCAGAAGCTGGTTGACTAAGCTTTTGAAGTGGAGAGGACTAAAAAGAAACTGGATGATGAGGAAAGAAAAAGGAAGTTGACTATAGCACATGCCTCTAGCAGCAATGTGCGCCCCCGTCTTAACCCTCCGCCTGCAAACCAGATGACTCGTCCCATGAACTACTCGGGACAGAGATTTCCAAACTCTAACTACAGGCCACCCACTCCCTACAACTAGCAAATGCGCCAGCAGCAGCAGCAGCAGCCACCACGCCAGCCAATGCAACCCCCACGTCAGCAGATGCAGCCACCCCGCCCTTCAGCTCCAGCTAACCGTCCAAATGGCCAACCCCCAAGAAACCAATCAGGAGGCAACAAGGGCCCGAATAATGCTGCGGGAGTACAATGTTACAAGTGCGGAGAATGGGGACACTACGCCAGCAGTTGTCCGAAGAAGCAACAAAACCCATCTGGTCGTGTCAACCATGTGACTCTGGAGCAAGCACAGGAAGCGCCTGATGTGGTGATCGGTATGTTTTCTGTTAACTCCCACCCCGCCACCATATTGTTTGATTCGGGTGCTACACATTCATTTATATCCAAGGATTTCATAAAGAAGCATGACATGGTAGTTACATTCTTGAATGGGCCATTATTGATAAATTCTCCTGGAGGAGAGATGGTGGCAAGGCATCTATGCCGAAAAGTGAGTATAAACATAAGGGGGGTAGTCTTTTGGGCCAACCTAATAGTGTTGGACTCACAAGGATTAGATATCATTCTGGGAATGGACTGGTTGACAAAGAATCAAGGAGTAATTCATTGTGCAACAAGAACAGTCTGCTTAACACACCCGGATGGCACTACAGTGGAGTTCAAGCCAGATCAGACACAAGAGGCAGTAGTACAACTCAACCATCTTGAGAGTACCGTAGACATCAGGGTTGTGAAGGAATTTCCGGATGTATTCCCAGATGACTTACCAGGTATGCCCCCTGATCGAGAGATTGAATTTATCATTGAGTTAGTACCTGGAACGGCCCCAATATATAAGAGGCCATATAGAATGGATGCTAAACAATTAGCTGAACTAAAGGATCATATTGAGGAGTTATTGGCAAAAGGATATATTCGTCCTAGCTCATCGCCTTGGGGAGCACCAGTTATATTTGTACCTAAGAAGGATGGAACTCAAAGGTTGTGTGTGGATTACCGCGCCTTAAATGAGGTAACAATCAAGAATAAATATCCACTACCAAGGATTGAAGATTTGTTTGATCAGTTGAGAGGAGCATGTGTGTTCTCCAAGATTGATCTTCGATCGGGCTACCATCAACTGAAGATTAGACCCTTAGACATTCCCAAGACGGCATTTTCTCTCGATATGGATTATATGAGTATACAGTTATGTCGTTTGGATTGACCAATGCTCCGGCATATTTTATGTATCTTATGAACAAGGTATTCATGGAGTACTTGGACAAGTTTGTAGTGGTATTCATCGATGACCTACTTATCTACTCCAAAATGGAAGAAGAGCATGAGGAGCACCTCAGGATGGCTCTACAGAAGCTTCGCCAACATCAACTGTATGCCAAACTTAGCAAGTGTGAGTTTTGGCTAAAGGAGGTATCATTTTTGGGACATGTCATATCCGAAGGAGGTATAGCAGTGGATCCAGGCAAAGTGGCAGATGTTCTTAAGTGGGAAACACCCGAGAGTGTGCATGATATACGAAGATTCTTAGGTATGGCTGGTTACTATCGGCGATTCATCGAGGGATTTTCAAAGATCTCTCGACCACTAACCAAGTTGCTTGAGAAAGGAGTTGCTTTCAAGTGGACCCCCGAATGTGAAGTAAGCTTTGCCGAATTGAAGAAGAGGTTAACCAGTGCACCGATATTGGTGATGCCTGATATGCAGAAGGAGTTTGTGGTTTATTGTGATGCATCTGGTCACGGTTTGGGATGTGTCTTAATGCAAGGAGGACATGTTGTGGCCTACGCTTCAAGACAACTACGAAAACACGAGAGGAACTATCCAACTCACGATTTAGAATTGGCAGCTGTTGTTCATGCTTTGAAGATATGGAGACACTACTTAATAGGAAAAAGAACTGAGATATACACAGATCACAAGAGCTTGAAGTACATATTCACACAACCGGATCTTAATCTCCGACAACGTCGTTGGTTGGAATTAATAAATGATTTTGATGTGGGAATCAACTACCATCCAGGCAAGGCTAATGTGGTCGCTGATGCTCTAAGTAGGAAGGGACAAAGCAATAACTTGACAGTACAAGCTCTTCAACCCCAGTTATGTGAAGAGTTTGCAAGGTTAAACCTATGTCTAGTGTCTAGCACTAAAGCAGTTGCTATGGAAGTGGACTCAACCCTTGAACGTGATATACGAGAAGGACAAAAGAATGATGAGAAGGTCAAGGAGATCAAGCAGTTGATGAAGAAAGGGAAAGCTCCGAACTTTAGAGAGGATGAACAAGGAACCCTATGGCTTGGAAAGAGGATTTGTGTTCCAGATATCAAGCAGATTAAAGAGTTGATACTAAGAGAAGCTCATGACTCATCATACTCTATTCATCCCGGAAGCACAAAGATGTATAAAAACCTTAAAGATCGATATTGGTGGCATGGAATGAAACGGGATGTAGCAGAATATGTGGCCATATGTGATACATGTCAATTGATTAAGGCAGAACATCAAAGACCAGCAGGGTTATTGCAACCAATCAAAGTGCCCGAATGGAAGTGGGAAGAAATTAGCATGGATTTCATTGTGGGACTACCAAGAACACAGTCTGGATATGATTCTATATGGGTTATTGTGGACCCTCTAACTAAAGTCGCTCACTTTATTCCTGTGAAAGAGACCTACAATGGTCCCAAGCTGGTGGAACTGTACATCTCCAGGATTGTATGCTTACATGGAGTTCCTAAGAAGATCATTTCAGACAGAGGCACTCAATTCACCTCAAGATTCTGGCAGAAGTTGCATGAGTCAATGGATACCCGTCTAAATTTTAGTTCGGCGTATCACCCTCAAACTGATGGTCAGACTGAACGCACCAACCAGATATTAGAAGACATGTTGAGAGCGTGTGCTCTAAAGAATAGCAAAAGTTGGGACAAGAATCTGCCATATGCCGAATTCTCTTACAACAACGGTTATCAAGCCAGTTTGAAGATGTCTCCTTTTGAAGCATTGTATGGGCGGAAATGTAGGACACCGCTGTTTTGGAATCAAACTGGGAAAGTCAAGTCTTTGGACCTGACGTGTTACAAGAGGTTGAAAGACAAGTACAAGAAATTCGGAAGAATCTAAAGGCAGCTCAAACAAGACAGAAGAGTTATGCGGATACTCGAAGACGTGATCTCACATTTGAAGTTGGTGATTATGTGTACTTAAAGGTGTCACCTATGAGAGGATTGAGAAGATTTAAAGTAAGAGGCAAGTTGTCACCCCGCTACATTGGTCCGTTCAAGATACTCGAAAGACGAGGTGAAGTGGCATATCAGCTTGAGCTTCCACCACACTTGTTAGATGTGCATAATGTGTTCCATGTATCACAGCTTAAGAAGTGCTTAAGAGTGCCTGAAGAGCAATTGCCTATGGAAGCAGTGGATGTACAGGAAGACTTGTCTTATGTGGAGCAGCCTTTCAAGATACTTGAGACACTAGAAAAGGTCACAAGAAATAAAGTCATTCGCATGTGTAAAGTGCAATGGAAGCATCACTCAGAGGCAGAAGCAACATGGGAAAGAGAAGAAGATCTCAAGGCGGATTTCCCTCATCTATTCTCTTAGGACGTCCGAATCTCGAGGGCGAGATTCCTTTTAAGGGGGGTAGAGTTGTAACACCCATTATTTCATGTACAAAACTTGATCAAAACCCTTGACCATTGTTGTATGCATTTTTGGGTGATTTTTGAAGTTCAAACGAGTAGCATCCGTTTAAGTTTGAATTTGAAATTCAAATCAAAAGAAAAGAAAAGGAAATAGAAAAAGAAAAAGAATTAAAACCCCTTTTGGGCCAAATCTTTCCCCCTTGCCCAATTCTCTTCCCCCCCTGCGGCCCAGCCGAATCCCCCCCCCCACCTCTTCTCCCCTCTCTCTCTCTCTGCGCTGCGGACCCCACCCGTCATCCCCTACCCCCAGCAACCGCCACCCTTTTCCCTCCCGCTCCACGCCGCGCCACACCGCGCCACCCCCCCTCGCAACCGCCATTCCACGCACGAATCACCCCGGGGGAACCTCCCTTCGCGTGCGCCTGCAACCGCCGCGCTCCCCTCCGCTATAAACTCCCCCTCTCTCCCTCATTTTCCCCTTCCCGCACGCAAACCCTAGCACACCGTCGCTCTCGGTAAGCCCCACACGTTCCCGACTAACCGGCGATCACCGCACCCCTCTCTCCCCTCTGACCTCTTCGCCGTGACCCCAGGAGCACGCCGGACACGTTGGAGCGAGGAGATCGCCGAGGTTTCGCCGGAGTCGACGTGCACCGACGCCAACCGCCGCCCCCTCTCATCGCCGCCCGTCTTCCACCCGATTTCGCACCCCGAGAACCCCCTAGGTGAGTTCCCCTACTCCTCCTCTCTCGGTTCATGTCCTTGGCGCATAGAATTGGCGTAGAAATCGCGGATTTGGTGATCTCCGGCGAGGTCACCGCCGAAAACCGTCGGGCGCCGCCGCGCCGCGCGCATGCGCCGGTTAGAGGCAACGTGGCCTCATTTGGGCCGTCGGTTGAACCCCAACGGCTGAGATTATAACCTCATACCGGTTCGCATAATTAAATCCGAGCCATCCAATCGGAATCCAACGGCCCACGTTTGAATCACCTTTCCCGCCTCCGCTTTTTCACCCCAGCCCCTGGAAACTTGCGGGCTACCCCCTGCATTTCTCTGGATTTGAAGTCTAGCCCCTGGAAATTGCAGACTAGCCCCTGGACCCCTGAAAATTGGATTTAATCATTTAAATAGTCAATTTAACCCCTGTAAATTTGTAGAATCATGTAGTTAACCCCTGTGCAGTTTAGAAAACTAATTAATTAGTCCCTGGACTTTTATTTATTTGCTGAATATGGTTTTTGGGTGTATTTGAGGTGTAGAAAATAGATAAAAATGGTAATTAAATGTAGAAATGCTAAGAAAAATTTGTATAAACTATTTTATGCTGTGAATAAATTGTAGAGTTCAATTGAAATATATTTTGTCCATGGAATATTTATTATAAATGTTTAAAAATACATTTTGGCCATAGAAAATTCAATAAAGATGGTTTTAGGCTATAATTAAATCCCAAAAATGTAGGATAAATATGAAATACATACTTTGGCCATGTTATGTAATAAATACTTCGTAGGGATGCATTAGTATAGGATTTTATGCTTATGTGTGTGTTGTGATGCATTGTTTTGCGTGCCCTTTACTTATTTAGCTTTATTCTATTCTTGCCATGCTTGGGTATATATCTAGAGTCGTACTACGACCCTAATCTTAACCTCCAAGACCAAGACTTCGCCAACACTCAAGTCTTCAACGAAGGCAAGTGCCCTTGACCATTTTGTTCCAGTTCTAGGGATTTAGATAGATGCATGCTAATTAAATTGATGTCCTACTTCATGTTTACATGCCCTGTTCCATATAATTCCTTGTTACCTGAAATGGGTTGGGGAGTAGATAGGTCATAGTCATGCTTAGCCATGCTTAAATATTGGGATTGGGATTTTATACAATGGTGCTACGTTAAACTTTATGGATACTTGAACTTGTGGTGATTTCACAAATTGTAGTGGATAGGAATCTGGTGGTTGGTTAGTATTGGTATGGTGCAGTTTGCACGAGACCCGGGATTGGGGTTTGTTACCACCAGATTCTAAGGACCGGTTTATGGAGGAAGCCACTAAGCTTTATAGTACCACCACGAGACTGAGATGGGGCAGCTTGGTAAATTAATTAGGTTTCTCCTGATGAAATGCTAGTGGTTGGATGGTGCAGGGAATGATTCGGGTGATCTGCTCTGAGATCTGCAAGGCTCAAGAGGGGGCTCTGGGGCGGAGGGTTACTCCGAGAATCCCCAGTGGTGGAAACCTTAGAGGGCTAGCACTAGTCGGGAGTACCTTTGTAAAGACCATGTAGTGATCTCCGGGCCACACACCTACCGAAGTGTGAAATGTGGTTGATCACCACGGGCTACATGGAGGTTTACTCAAGTCCACCTGGCAACAGGGGATGGAATCACTGCTTGTGGCGAAAGGGTACACTCTCTGCAAAGATTTGGTAAAACTGTCATGACAGCCGTGCTCACGGACAAGAGCGGCTTGGGGCTAGTTCATAATTAGTCTATGGTTGGGAAATGGTGGTTAATTATGATTCAAGTACATTCATTATCATTACTTATGTGTTGATTACTTCTTGAATTATGATATTGGTAATTGAAAGCTAAGGTTAGGTTTTAAGCATAGTGCTAAGCCATAATTGACCTTCCCTTTGCTTTAGCCATTCATGTCATCTCTTCCCGCACTTGCTGAGTACTCTATGTACTCAAGCGTTTAATTTTCCATTATAATATGAAGAAGAAGAAGCGGCACCGGAGGACTTCTACGTCAACCCAGAGGATTTGGTCTAGGCTGGCGACCTCACGCGCAACGGCTGCCTGTGGAGATGGAGCTACTCTCATCTATTAGTCTTCTGCTTTAGTTTGGACTATGTTAACTTTGTAGTGGATGTAAATAGGTGTGGTGTGTATTTGTAGACCTTCGGGTCGTACTGTAAGACTAAATATGTATTCGAACATGGCAATGTATGATATTTCACTTTCGTCGACGCATGTACGATTCAACTGATCCTGGCGTACATGTGATTAGCGTTTGTTCATCTTTATGATGACCGGGCGTGACAGTCGGACTAGTCCGACTTTACCAAACTTGCTGTTTTTAGACAGACTAAAACATTTTGTTGTAGTTCGGACTAGTCCGTTGTTGGCCGAACTAATTCGGTGTGCCATGACCGTTTGAAATTCAAACGTTGGTGGGTACATCACCACTTTGCAGAAGTGACATTGAGTGGTCCCAGTTGGCCAGACTAGTCTGGACTTTAGTTGGTGTAAATAATTGGATATCGAGACCCCTATAAAAAGGGATCCCCCAGCCTCCACTTTGTAACTCTTGAACCCTAGCGCCGCCACAGGCATCCATGAGCCTTCCTAAGCCTTCTCACCTGCCTACTTTCCATCTAGAATCAAATCTTGAATGGATTAGGGTTTGGGACAAGGGGAGAAGGAAGAACTTCGTGCTTTGGATCTCGGTTTGACCTCTTGCACTTGGTGTTTCGTCTTTGTGAGTTGTGGTTGTTGAGATTCGTGTGCTTATTGTTGTTGATCATTTGTCTGAGCCTCAACTTGTGAGAAAGCCCAAGAACATTGTAGTTACCCTTTGTGATAGTGGGAAGCCAAATTGTCATCGGGACGACTTGGAGAGGGAAGGGTTGAGCAACCCGGCCCTTCGTGGGCTCCTCAACGAGGACATAGGTTCCTGAGTGGGATCGAACCTCGAGATAAACACCATGTCTCTAGTGTCACTTTACTTCCATGTTTATCACTAGAATTGCTTTTAGGGTTCACCTTGTTCTTCATATTGTTCATCATCATAATCTTGCAATTTCATCTCTCATACTTGTCAATCCAACTTGTATTAGTTTGCTAGATTGTGCATCCACTTTCCATTGAAATAAATCAAAGAAAAACTCATAAAAATCAAGTTTTTAGGGTTTCTTTGTGTGCTGAACGGACTAGTCTGGCCCTAACCCATACTATTATGATCTTTGTATTTTAATCTCATTTTATTAAGTTATTTCAGGTCATTCTGCCTATTCACCCCCTCTGGTAACTTTCAGTTGGACCTTCATGGCTTTTTGTACTATCTTTTGTCTATCTTCAACAAGATTTCTGGTTTATTTTTCTCTTCTTTCATGCTTGCCTCGTCGCTCGAGAAACTGTGTTTGTCGTCTCAATGTTTGTTGTTGTTTATGTGTTGCTCCTGTTCTTCTGTTCCGCGGGCTCGTGTTAACTCTGAGCAATGTTTTCAGACGCGTGAAGGGTCCCATGCTTTTGTAGGAGAAAATGCCCCTGCCTAAAATTTTCTGAAGTCGGGAAGTCTCGAGCTTCTGTTTCGGTTTAGGGAGCCCCTGAGCCGAGTGGGGCAGCTAGCGTGACTCATTCTTCGTGATGTTTGCAAAAGGATGGTGTCCATTCCCTGCCTGGGCGTCGGTGCTCTGCGAGAGTCGATCTGTGCTTCCGTTCTGTGGGATAATTTTGTGAGAAATGAACGATTGAAGGGTGAGTCAGTTTATCGCGTTTGCGGATGCCCACAACCTCGTTGTAGTCCCATGCGGCCCCTAGACCATGGACCCGACGCGATTTCTCTTGTGGACGCTGGGTGTCTTGCATAAGGCGAGGTGATTCCCCTTGGTTCCCCATGGGTGTCGTGGCAGGACACGCACACGACATGTCACGAGGTGGAGGAGTGAGGCGCAACGTGACCATTCCTAATCCATTGCCTCTTAATGTGGCATGGCTCGCAGGGATTTGGGTCAATGTGCCTTGGGAACCCTCAAAATGTTGTGAGCTTTTAGTGCAGCATCAGTCACGAGGCACTGTGCCATCCCGCCGTTCTTATCCTTTCGATTCTGTCGGCGGGGCTATAAATGGCCAGACGCAGCTCTAGCCAAACGCGACTATCTTCCTCATCTCTTCAGCCTTCCTACTTTGATGATTCCTCCTTTCCCTATTTTCCCCACTTCTTTTGGATCCTAAGACCTTACCTAGAAGCTTGAGATGGGAAGAAGTTTATCAGAGGTTTGAAAGCGACCGGTCTAGTCAGGATATGGAGTGATCTAGGCATGTGGCGCGTGTGTACGTGACCAGAGCCTTCTTATGCGGCTCTTGGACGATCCGGAAATGTGTGGGCTGCTTTGGTCCCTCGGTCCTTCTCAAAGGTCTTGGGTATCCCGACCTACATTGTTAGGCGGTGAAGTGTCGTTGTCTCCGGACTTGGAGGTGAGAGGCCCTTTCAAAAGACAGGGGCGTGATAATCTTGGCACAACGATCTCGGAGGCCATTCGCCCATCGAGAAGTTGGCATCCTCTGGCTATGGTGCTTTGGCTCCCCCCGGATTTGCCCATTTTTCGAGGCCGCCTCCCATTGTTCGTCATTTATCTGGGCAAGGTTCATGGTCCCCGCAACTGGGCTGATCGCTACGAGGCATCATCCTCTCGAGTCGCGAGGCAACCATCATATTTGTTCAGGTCGGGTCCCTCCGACTCGGAGCCTGGGGTGATCAACCTTTAACTTTTACTTTCCGCAGTGTCGATCTTCTCGCCGAAGAAACGTCGGAGGAGGTTGCACTCTTTCTGCGCTTATTTCAACAGGACAACATGATGGACATAGGGTGCCTCGAGCATCTTCTTGAAGTGGCTGCCCAAAGTTTTGGACGTTCTTCTATGTCAACATCGGCCGGCGGCCGCAATGAATTGGGGCCGAGTCATTGCTCCTTATTCTTTTCGCTAGGCATCGAGCCCTTTTGGATCTCGAGGACGTCGAGTTTTGTCCTCAGCGTGTCAGAGTTGCCCGCAATATTTCTCTGGCCAGGGGAGGAGCAAGAGGTGTGGTCCAGCGTTCCCCTGGCGTGCCCTTGCTTGGAGCAAGCGGGTTTGTTTGCCGGGGATCGACGGGCGATGCCCAAGAGAAGGACTTTGATGATGTCTGTCTCGGCGACGTCGAGTGGCCCGTTTAAACTTTCGTAGAAGCACTGCATATACCTAAGGAAGGTTTCGTTGGAGCTCCATTGGTATACCTTGAGGTATCGTGACCCGTTGGAGCGCTCATGCGCCTCTTGCGGGTTTCCTCTGTCCAGGGTAGTCTCAAGCTTGACCTCATTCCGTGCGGGGCTCAGACTCTGACCCCCGTCAAGGTCGTAGTGGCCTCCTTGAAGTAGACGGCTTTGCAAGGGCCCTGGATGGAGTTGAGCATCCTTCTTCTGGACGATGTCTCGGGCGCCGTGGGTCACATGAAGGTCGGAGATTGCTTCTCGCGTCTGGGGCGGAGAGGAGGAGCGAGTGAAGGATCTGGTCCCGTGATGTGGATTTGCGATCCATGAGTGTACTCGTACGCAACTGTAGGCATCCGTGGTGTTCTAGCCTACCCGGTCGGAGCGTGGTGCGTAGGCGGTGCCAGTGGTTATGCTGGTCTAGGCGGAATGCGCATTAGGGCAAACCACGTCTCGCAGCGCGTTGACGAAACTTGGTCCGCAATGTAGTCTTGCCCAGGCTTGGGTGCATCTGCTCGGAGTCGAGCGCAGCGCACCCTGTGCTAAAACAATCCTTGGGAATGGGACCGCATTTGGGTTTCTTCTGAAGCTACTGGCTTTGTGTCCCCCATTATGATAGTGCAGTCTGTGAAAGTTTTCGTACGCTGTCGTCAGTGTTCGCGGGGCGGCGTTTCAAGCAAAAATGATCGCTTACCTCAGTGCTGGAGTCAGAGCTGAGATAGCAGCCGATAGTATCATCTAGTATCTCTAAAAGGGATGGCAACACATCTTTGTCCATTCCTTCGGAGGGTGCTTTCTGGGAGTCGTCGGCGATGTCGATGCCGTTGACCCCTCGGGGGCTGCCAGCGATGCTCCATGATGTTGATGAAGCCATACGAAGCTGATGAGGACGCGCAATAGCGTTCCAGTACCTGGCGCACCAAATGTCGGTGTTTCAGAAACCGACTAGTACAATATTATTGGATCATGTTCGTATCCGTATGGCTAGCTGCAAAGGACAAGAGATTTGTCTTGGTTCGACCAAAAAAGGCCCTACGTCCAAAGGAAGTCTTTCATGATCTTTGTTAGCTCAAAAGTCAAGAGAACATATTACATGCGGGCCTGCCCCAGGTATATGACTTCTAATAAAGTAAGAACAGATATGAAATTAATGCGTAAATGTAAATGTGCACGAGCGTATGAATGTAAAGCACGAACGAAAGTGCGTCAAAGGAAAAGGGTGCAAGAGCACCTAAGGGAAAAGTGTGTAAGTAAATGCGGAAAGTAAAATGCTTATAGTAACTGCGAATACAGAGTGAATCACCCCCCTGCTAAAGGCCTTGGGGGTCCTTTTATAGGCGGGGCAAGGCGGCCCTTTCTATTCAAAATTCCTTATAGTGGGGCCAATTTTACAGTGTTCATTTTATGCATCCAGTCTGTCGGAAGCTTCGATCTTGGGCTTCTTCATGGTCTCTGAGGCACTGTCTTGTGGGTGAAGTCACTGCCCCTCTGACGATTGATGGGATAGATGGCAGGCTTATCCTGTAACGGGTCACATCGTGGGTTCATACCCCTACCGAAGTCACCGTGTCCATCGTTTGTCATAAATGCCCCCAACTACCTGCCTCTAACGGGCTCGAGCTCGGGAGGAATCATCCGCCCGACCACGCAGATGGGACTTGGGCGAGGTTAAATACCCCACCTCGGGTGACCGTGGCGTTGGTGGCAGGCCTCTCCTTGAATGGAGGGTAGCTTCAGTCCGCAGCCTCGTAGTGACCACGTACCATCGGGTCTCGTATGTTTGGTACCCGAGCACAGAACTCCGTCACATTTGTTCTTAGTTAGAAAGGGAACCTACTGTTGAAGCATGTCAAGAATGCAAGGCTGACATTCGAGACTACTTGCTCATGCAAACTTCATTATTAGACTATCTTTTAGCAGTGATTTCTACCACATTCCTAGTGGGACACACATGTCATAATTAACATGGTGATCATCCTACATGGTGAAGTAATCAATAAAGCCACTGTACACATCAGCAAAACCGGATTAGAGATATCACTAGAGGTGTATTATGGATTGGTTTAGCAAACTATGTGGAAAAATTGAACAAAAAAAATAGTACAGGGGTTATGTCAACACAACACATAGTTCAGGTAGTAATATAGACTTTTACACTTAAAAAAGTATTCCGTAGACACTTCGATGAACATAGCTCCCGCTTGCCTGGAAAGGACCGGACTCATTTAGATCTCTTATACGTAACATTTCCTGCATTTCTACAAGTTGTTTCCAGGATTCGAACATGTGACCTCATGTGAGGGCTCTCCTTCCAAAAAAATACAGAATACTAAAAAACGTATAATGGACTATCTACTATCACCGATGAACTATATGAAATCCTGGATGTGAATCATCTTCAGTAATTGCACTGCAGTCACTGCTACTGACACGTGGACTCAAGGAATCGGATCCACATTTCAGTGGCGCAATTACATGTAGAGGATGGGAGTCGATGAGAACATGTGTGGGCTTCTTTCCTTGCATACTTTCCAGGGGGACCTTTGGCCCTCTCCTACCTCAGGCAACGGAAGTTTGGATTCAGTTCACTTGTTTGACCGCCACGAAAGAAGTGTAGGTGAACCCAGAGTCTTGGTCCATTGTGGATCTCACATAGGACCCTTGATGGGACCTTCTCACCTAAGTGCCTGCATAATCAATGAAGAAATATTGCTTCCCAAATGATGAAAGTGATTCATATATTTAGAACTGAAGGTCATGACCAATTGTGGAGCCATTGAGAGAAGCTCGCTCCTTTCCTCCTAGGCTTCAAGAGGCCCACACCATCAAAGCCCAAGGCTGGCCAATGAAGCACTTGATTAAATGACATTGTCACCTCAAGGAGTAGTAGTTAATAAAAGTAGAAAGGTAAAATATATTAGATAGGCATGCGTGTATGAATCTATAAAGGCAACATCTAGAATGTAATCTTCCTTGTGATGCAATCCTGCAATCGGGCCCTACCAGCTATTACACGTGCATCCAATGATTGTTGCACTTTTGCACTTACTAAGTAAGATTGAAAATATATCATTTACTAAGTTTTTGATATGTTTTCGTTGATTATGGTGGATAATATTTTTCTATGTTTGCAAGATGCTTATGTGAGGTGCTCACATAAGGTGTTGCGGTTTTCGAACTAATGAGAGTCAAGTTGCAGACTTGAGCTTGGAAATGTTTGTTTGTTTCTTCATGTGCAGGTGATGCTTGATGTCAAGACATGGCTGGTTATGGTGGTCCATTGAACTACTCTTAGGGAGAAGATGAGGTCCAACAACCAAGTTCAGGAAGAATTGTGGTTGAGTTGATCGGGAGGTCACGCAACATGTTTGGGTCAAGAATAATGCATATGAAGATATCATGGATGTTTTGGGAAGTGTTTGCACATGTGTAAGAGGTGCATGGACATAGCAACATTGTTCTAAGGTGTGGAGAATAGTTATGTATGAGAAGATATGGCTGGAATGGTCATACCGGTTGGATTATGCACTCAGGCTGATGTTGAGGCGGTTATGGTTTGTTTATGGAATGTTTTGAGTTGGTTATGATAGTATTTTGTGTGAGGCACCAAGTTGAGTTATACTAGAAATCTGTGGGACATTCTTAAAGTGTTTGAAAGTCTTAGGATTGCTTCTATCTACGTATGGAAGAATCATGAGCAGCTATGAAAAGTTTTGGTTGAATCCAAGTAGGAGTAGGAAGTCCTAGTTGGATTGGAGTTGCCTTAGAGTTGGTTATATAAGCAAGAGGGCCAGAGCTTGTGGAGAGCACGTCTTGCAGTTGTTTTTCTTGTGTTTTGATCAATAAAACTCTTAGTTTGTGAGGTGATTTTGTGCCTTGTTCATCCAACTTGTTTTCGTTCAGTCTTTCTTGTCGAGTTTTTGCGTAGCCTGACGTTGCTTTGATCTTTTGATCATAGCTCGCGGTTTACAGATCCAGTTGTCGCGATTCTTTTTGTGTTGTATTCACAACTTGACATTATAACACGTAAAAATATCAACAAGTCTCTTGCGTTTGTTTCACAATGTGACATGCCTAGTTCTAGCCAATCTTCATCATATGGTACACTTGCTTTGCTATCGTCTCTAACCCTTGAATAGATTGAAGAGTTTCCAGGGTAGGAACTAGCACTTCTCTATACTCGGTTCTCAATAGCATTGCAAAATGTGCTAGAAGGGGAGGAATTGGTGGCTTACAAAGATGCTTTGAATGTGGTAAGATAGGATATTTTCGTACATATTGCCCTAACTTTCAATTCCTGCTTCCCGTGATGGAAAGCAAACAAAGATCAAGCACTCCTCTACCAACAACAACAAGAAAAAGAAGGGTTTTACCAAATGCCAAGTGATGGATCATATTCTTTCTACACTCCAAGAATACAACTCGAGCAATGTGGACACCAGAAGTGATGAAGATGAAGACAATTTGGCACCATTGGGTTTTATGGCAAGCAACTCAAATTCAAGCATGGAGGAGGCCGAAGAGATTAGCGACAATTATGAGGTAAGTCACTCATACAAAGAAGTTGTTGATGGTCTTTGTCGTGCTTCTATTTTACTTAAGAAAAAAGTACAAAAAACTTAGGAAAAATGCTGTTAAAATTGAATCACTAGAATCTAAAATTAATTGACTAAAATCCTTGATTCCTAGTGATGATTCTTGTTCTTCTTGTAAATTGACATATGAACAATGGTCCTATTTAAGAAGTGCATACACCTCCACAATTGATAAACTTGATCATGACATAGAAAAGAACACTTGCCGCACATAACACCACCGACAGGAGTCATGGGCAGTCATAATGAACCCTCTTCGACCCTTGCGCCGACTTTCTTCGCAGCACCGCCATCCTTAGGCCCCGCCACTCTCTTCAACCATGTCAATATCACGACCAACGATGACAACAGTTATCCTAGGTGTTCATACCTCGTCCGTTGCAAACAATGGACTCTAACAGTTGTCCTAGGAGTTCATACCTCGTCACGAGCAACGATGAAAAGAGGAGGAGGTGCAAGGAAACCTGAAGATGTATAGGTAAGGAGAAGGATGTTAGCATAAATGCCAGGGCTTTTTCTAGCACTCAACGCCGAGGTTACGAGTGCGTGTGTTTTGAGAAATGTACGTGCAGCGGGCATAGGCGTTAAGATGCCTTGTCACGTCAGAAACATACTATTGTAGGTGCTTACTGGAGCACCAAAGCATGTGCCACATGCCCTTGACCCCTCGTAACTAATGCCGCCTCTGATCGATTTCATGTGGCACATCCTCAGAATCTTCGGATACTGGCAGAGACTAGATTTTGTCCTCTGGCTACCTCTTTGTGACCGGCAATGACTACAACTCGTGCGGCATCCCCACTTCTCCCACTAAGCCCACGAGCCACGACGCTTACAGACAAGTGGGTTTAGGTAAGATGGGTAAGTTTACGACCCACTTTTGGGTTCACACACAGTTTCGGGTTCGAATTGCCTACCTGTCTGATAGGTTGTAATGGCTGCCCCGAACGAACAAGAGTGACAGATGGATGACTTGAGATGTCCTGCAGACGAGCGGACTCGGGGGAAGGGATCCCCCAACATTTCAAACTATATGTATATGAACCTTAGCTCGACGGCTCCTTAGTGTCCCTATAAAGGATTGGCTCCTGAGCCACCCCCCTGAGGACGCGGGAACTACATGGAGGTTTCCGATGGGATTTATGGAACGTGGCCGTCGTGCCCCAACTGGGTTCGTCCCTAACAAACAGTGACGACCTATTCTGCTCGACCCAAACGAACTGACTCGACTGGGTTCTACTCGAATCTACCCATAATAACTCATCGAGCGAGACATTTTAGCCCTATCCTTGGGAACTTCCCGGCCTGCTACCCCTCTGAGCTACGGACATCTTGTTGGCAGGGCGCAAAATGAACTTGCGAACACATTAACCCAACATCATAAAAGGCTTGGGGTCCACCATGTGATCTGAGCTAACGACGACCAGGCCCTACGTCCCGTCGATAGTAACTCGAGCCACTAGTGGTCAAGTGTGGGTAATGAATCAATACTAACACATCGTATTGAACTCTTGTTTTTTAGGGTCTCGATGCAAACGCAAACAGAACCTACAACCCAATCCACAATGACTCATCCAAAAGCTCGGGGGCTACTGATGGGGTTCTATACTCAGGGTGCTGAAGACAAGGGACCTGACGATGGTACGAGACCACTATACGGCGACGAACCATATCACCTCCAACATGAGGAGGGGTTCACCGCCAATGCCCTGGCCTATCGAGGTCGGGTTATGTAGCCCGACTGAGTCTCGACCTTCGAGGTTGGGCAGATGATTCCTCCCAGGCTCGAGCCTGGGAGTTGCAGACAGTTAGTGGGATTTACGATGAATGTTGGGTTCCATAACTAGCTTTCGCAGAAGGGATAAAACGATATGTGACCCTTTCCAAGATAAACCTGAAAATTCATCCTACTGTCTCAGAGGAATGAGTACCCCACACGTCGTTGTTCGTCTTTCGATATGAGAGGATGGCAAGTGTCCGCAATGACTTAGCGACTTAGCCAATTGGTTACAGATTCTAGACAGATGCAGCCCTGGCAATAAGGATGAAGTTAAGACGGCGAAACTTCTGCACCTGGATAGCCCAAGTTGTCTGACTCACAAACCCTGTACAACTCGTCCCCACTTTGAGGAAGTTAGTTAGATATGCTCGCCTTGAAGCTCTTTGAAAGGGGCCCTAGGCCACCTTCGAGATGGGCGAATTCATGATGTACTAGATTTAATGTGTATTTCCTTACGCATTTACTTATGCATTATATTTCCTAGAGATCCCTCGAGAACAAGACTTGTTTGTAATATGTTCTCTATGCCTTTAGAGCTAACAAGAATCACGGTTGACTCGCGCTGGTCGTAGAGCCTTCGTTCCCGAACCAGGATAAATCACTTGCTTTTGCAGCTAGTCAGACGGAGAGGCAAACGTGTATCAGTCGATACTCAAAACAAACCTCTGTGATATCATAGTGCATGAGATCAAGTACCAGCAAAACTTAAGGTAAATGTTTTTTTCTTTATGTCAAAGTTATGCAAATATGTTGATTAATTAGGCTGCTGAATTAATTGAGACAAATAGGTGTAGTGTAATTGATAATCAATCATTGTGCACCATTAATCACGGGAGCGACTAGAATGAAAAAGAAGTTTGATTAAAAAAATAAAAAAAACGATCATGAACTACTGGATCTCCATTTTATAGTCGATGTTGCTTTTTAATTACCCCTCCACCTGAGTAAGTAAATTAGCAAGAAACACCTCCAATATAATCGATCCTGCCAAGAACCGTGGAGCAGAAGAGCCAAACATCCAGTGCTAACATACGTGTTTGTACTTTGTGGCCGCCGAATATGAAGTCGATGTTCGTTGCTTCAGTTGAATACGTCGTCGCCGCCGAATATGAATACGATGTCACTGTCTGTGGTTGCCAAAGCCACTGAACATAAACATATATACGCCGTTGCCGAAAAGTACAAAACGGATCGGAGGCATGCTCTTTCAGCAGCATTGCGGCGAGCATTAGCAACAACATTGGTGGACGCAAACTAAAATCATAGAGGGGTTGAACTACAATGTAATCGTAAATCAGAGGTCATCTTCAAATTTCAGCCCTCTCAAATTTGGCAATTTACTGAACAATGTGTTTCTCCTCTAAGACACTCTCAAATGGTGTATCAAGAAATTTGTTAGTTGTGGTGGGTTCAGGATAAATTTCAAAAGAGATCCTAGCAGTGCTATGCATATCTTTGATAGGAAATATATTCTCAAAGAATGTTGCATCATGAGATTCCATAATAGTATCAACATGCATATCAGGTAACTCTGATTTAACTACTAAAAATCTATATGTGTTGCTCCGATGAGCATAGCCTAGAAAGACACAATCCACTATCTTTGCTCCAAGATTGCGTTTCTTGGTAATTAGAACATTGACCTTTGCCAAATATCCCCAAGTACGCAAGTATGAAAGTGATGATTTTCTTCGAACCCACTCCTCATAAGGGGTTTTCTCTTTATTCTTGTTTGGAATGTGGTTTAGGACATTGATATGAAGTCAATAGAGCCTCTGTACCCTGCCTTAGATAAACTGGATGTGTCTAACATGGCATTCACCAAGTCACACAATGTGCGGTATTTTTTTCTCGACTACACCGTTTGATTGGGGTGAATACGGAGGTGTCCTCTCATTTATAATATTGTGTTCTTCACAGAAATCATTAAATATTTTGGGAAAATACTCGCCACCACGATCTGACCTAAGACGTTAGATCTTTCTCTCTAATTGAGTTTTCTACTTCAGATTTGTAGATTTTAAAGTAGTCTAAAGCTTCATATTTAGTTTGCAACAAGTAAACATAGCATAATCTAGTAGAATTATCTATTAATATCATAAAGTATTTCTTTCCATCTTTTGTCAACACACCATACGTCTCGCATAGATCAAAATGTATGAGTTATAATGGTGCCAAGTTTCTCTCTTTGGCTGCCTTGTGAGGCTTTCAAGGTTGCTTTGATTACACACAACTAAGACACTTAGAACCTTCTGCAATGCTGAATTTCGGAATTAATTTGAGACTAGATAGCCGATACATTAAACCAAAATTGACGTGACATAAACAAGAATGTCAAAAACTCGCATCATCATTAACACTGCCAAATATGGTTCACTAACTTATTATTAAACTCCATAAGAGAAAAGCAGAACAAGCATATGCATTCATAGCCTTTTCCAACAAATTGTCCATGCTTTGACACAACTATTTTATTGGACTCTAAAACTACTTTAAAACTATCTCTGCATAGAAGGGTGCCGCTAACAAGATTCTTGTTCAAAGTAGGGACATGTTGCACATTTTTCAGCTGGCCAATTTTTCCCGAAGTGAACTTCAGATCGACAGTGCCAACAACACGAACAGAATCATGTGACCAATTCTCCATTAGGACGGCAAAATCTCAGACGAATTGATAAGAAGTAAACATAGATATGTTAAAACATACATGAACATTAGCACATGTATCAAACCACCAAGATAGTGTTTAAGAAACAAAAGAACAATAAAAGAATTACCGTACCTATCTGCATTGCTAGACATCACGATGTTGACATTCTTTTTCCATCTGCGGTCTGCCCTATCAGAAAAGTCCTTGGAAATATGTCCCTGCTCAAGTGTAGCATCAGCCATCAATGACTTTGTTTGACTTCTTCTTCTTTAAAGCAGTAGTTTTGTTTGGCTTGAATTGAGACTTGTTATTTCCTTTATTCTTGACTTTGAGTTTCTGCACCATATTAGCATTGGCGCTAGATTGACCCTCACCTCCTTTCCCAGTAGCGTCCTTAGCTCGAGTCTTCTCCTCAACATCAAGACATTCTGTCGGAGTGTTTTTCCGGCAATTATCCCGATACTACCGTTAGTAGCTCAAGGAGTTTGTAGTTTGGTGTTGGGTGCGCAGAGATTCCAAAGAATATGGCAAATGGACACAAGGATTTGCGTGGTTCGAGCCGCCTGAGCATAATACCCTACTCCACGGGATGTGTAGCTTTTGTATTGAGCGTCTAAGAGCTTTCAGTCAGAGACTGTATGTGTGTCTCAGGGTGTCCGAGAGTCTATCCGTGTATCGTTGACCAGTCCTTTTATAGTACAAGGACTGGTCGTTACACCGTTAGCCTGGCCCGACATGTGGCCCTGACAGTTACTGACGCTTAATACACAATTAATGAGCTTAATTGCCCTTAATAGGGTGGTAACGGGCATAGACAATGCCGTTACTGGTATTAAGGGCCCTCCAATCATGTGTCATTAAGATGGTATTAATGACACTTAACCGGGTCTTGAAGTCTTTGATTACCCCTTGAAGGTCCGAGCCGTTGGGGGTCCTCCAGTCAGCTTGTTGAAGTTGAAGGTTTAGTGGTTGGATACGTGGCAGCTTCGGAGTTTACCATATGGGACGGGTAGGTCCGGTGTTGTTGTACACGTGTCAGGACTGGAGCTTCCCTCTGTCAGGGGTTAGGTCCGGAGGTGCCGCACAGGTATTTGGCCCGGATCTTTCCCATGTGTGGGATTTAGCTCCGGTTGTAGGATACACGTGGTGGTACCGGAGCTATCCATAGATGGGAGGCATGTCCAGTCCCGTATGACGAGTGGGGCCTTCGCAGGTCTTCAACTCGAACAAGTGAAGTCTCCTCGGTCTTTTTGTAGTCCCAAGGGGTATACGGTACGCAGGGTACCGACAGTGGCCCCCTGGGCCCACCTCCGGGAGAGACTTTTTAGAAGGAGTCGCTTTGCCGGAGGTGGGTCCATCCTTCGATTTTTGTGTCGTGTCTTCAAGGATCTTCAAATGTGCTGTTGGCAGTAGTTCATAGTTAAACCACCGCCGCGTGGCATATCCTGGATGCGGCAGGTGAGATCTTAGCATGTGGATCTCACGCAATTGAAGGTTGCCGGTTCCCGATACAAAAATTGTATCAGTTCCGCGCGCCTTGTCAGGCTGCCGCCTTCGGGTTTTCCTCCTTTCATGATGACAACTGTTCGCCTGGGTAAGGACCTCGACTTGATCGTCGGGGTGGCCCCGGGCCCCATTGTCATTGGCAGGGTGAAGTTTTTGACTTGTAATGTTGGCTCCTCTGCGGTTTCGACCCAAGCGTTGCAGGGGCTTACTTAAGAAGGAAAGCGTGCACCGTTTGGGGGTTCTTTACGCCTTCATTCGATCTTGTGCTCAAACCCTCCAAACTTTCGCTTGCTTTTCGTCTCTAGCCCCGCTTGTGCTGCGATGGAGTTGGGTCTCCACGAGAGCTGACTCAAGACCGACGACAACTTGAAGAAGGTCCGGGCCCTCATGGGGTGGTCCAGTGACGTCTTCAATCACCAGGTCTGCACCGGCAAGCTTCCATTCGAGAAGGAGCACGCCGGCGAAATGGTGTACTTCTCCGCGTACACCATGGTGGGACTGATCCCACCCTTTTCTTCTTTTCTATTGATGCTACTGGACTTCTATAGTCTACATCTGTACCACCTTGGTTCTCACTCCATTCTTTTGGTGTCGATCTTTGTCCACTTTTGCGAGATGTGGGTGGGTATTCCTCCCTGCGTCGAGCTCTTCTGCACCTTCTTCACATCCACACCACCGGCAAGAGTGACGAGTACCTTGGCTTCTATTACTTTGTGAAGCGCAAGAAGTGCCCGCACAAGTACTTGCGGTCATTCCCTTTTGGCATGTGGGACGACTGGAAGAAGGATTGGATTGTCATTAGGGCAGAGGAGCATTAGAGGCAGGAGTTGCCTGTAGGCCTCCCCAACATCGACACTGAAGCTTGGAGCGAAGTTCCGGTGTTGTCAGACGCCTTCAACCCTTCTCTAACCAGGATCCGCCAGTGCGTGGAAGGAGGGGTGACTCCTCAGGCGGTATTTGGCAACTTCCTGGCCAACAGGTGGGCTCCGCTAAAGAAGAGGGAGAAGCTTGCTTGGGCCCTCAATGTGGGGACCACAATCCTGACATCCGAGGATCTCATGGGGTGGTGTCGTGCGATGCGACACCCAAAAGTATACAAGAAGAGAAACTGATTAAAATTACAAGACGAAGTCTTTTATTTATTATACAGTGGAAGTTTTTACAATACTAGCAGAAGTAAAGAAATATATATATATCATAGCTACGCTCTCAGCACTAACTATGCAAAAGCAAAGTTATCCATGCCTTGGATACTTTGCACTAGCAACACTCAATTAGGGCGGCGTGCAGGGTTCCCACTCGGCTGTACACCCTGGAGGGAGTGCAGCCTCATCATCAAACCCTTCATCAACTGTATAACCTGCAAAAACTCGTTAACTACAAACGTGAGCATAAGGCTCAACAAGACTAACCCGTCTCACTAGACATATGCAAGGGGAACACTAAAACATAGGTTAGGTGAAGCGTAAATGACTCGCCTACAAGTGGATCCTTATAATCAGGTTTTATGTAGCAAATGACATTCTCCGAGCACGGCACATCATGGGCTCCACAATCAAACAAGAAACGCTTTACCGATGATATGACATGCCTAGAGCACATAATGCTATTACAGCTAAAGTATGGGGCAACTGTACACTTTTAATTGTACTATCTCTAAATCATGCAAGGTTGCAAAGTAATTATAATTCAATACAATATGATTTTCTGGCTTCTTTAGTATTTACTACGTCACCGCTCAGTGAACAAGTGGTACTCTATTACCGCGAGGGACGGTGATTGCAATCAGGACACACCCGGACAACACGACACATACGCACTTTCGGAAATGCCAGCGAGTACTTCACGTAGTACCTACATAACACTTCAGTACTAGTCGTATATGGCAACCTTTCGCAAGACACTCAAATGTCGAACCGATCGATACGTCACGAGCAGGAGGTCCCTGTGTGGGGTGTACTCTGACGTGCCCACCAGCGGATTTACACCTTGCTGCTCTCAACCCACACCTATAAAACAGAACAGTATGCCTCGACACCCAAGTGACCAAGCTACGTCAGTTTATTGGATTCCATATGTCCATTATGTCGCCGGTATAATTCAAGCTTGTCCGAAGGGGCTGCATACGGACGGGCCTTAATCAACACAGGCAGGGCTATGCGATCGAGACTCAATTCTCGCTGCTTCCTATCCATTTCCTGTCCGGTCTCAATTTCATTATATTAATCCATTTTCTATCTAACCAATTCTGTGAGATATGTCCTACATCTCTCGCGAGTAGATTCCAACTACTCGACTTCTACCGGATTTCCTATGCATTAGCAAAGTAGTTGCTACAGGTCAAACTGTAACTCGTTCCAACCAATCCCTAGGATTTTTGGTCATGCAGGTGGAGTATCAGACACCTTATACGTAATGCACAATATCATATACTACTCATCATAGTGAGAAAGTAAAATTTTATAAACAACTTAAATGCAAACCGGGGCTTGCCTTGTTGCACGTCAGAGTCTGAGTTAATATTTGGAAGGTGCTTTTCCAAGGCTTCTGGCTCCTCCTCGACTTCGGTCACTATACCATGTGCATAGAATACATATATGAATGACTTTGAAAAAAAATTATTACCAAGACCATGATTTAATTTATGGTGAACATTATGTGAGAATGACTTAATGGGCTTTGGAACTTTGAAGGTAGGTATTAGGGACTATGATAGAAGCTCTTGCAAAGAACAGGAGATGATAAAAATAGATTGTGGTCTCCAAAATTATGGCAAGCAATCAACTTCCAAAAATTTTAGAGAGGAAACTGTAGCTTGAACATAGCTAACAGGTGATAATTAAGATAGAGGAAATTGTCCTGGTTCTAACAAAATTTGTTTCCTAAATTTCTAAGCTGGGGTGAAGGAGTTATTCAATTTCTAAGTTGGCAAGAATTTCTGGAATTATCTTGTAATTGAATTTTTAACCTTTTACTCAATGTTCAGTTTGTGACTGAATTAGGACTAGGATAGTAGGTTAATTAAATCCAAGATTTTTACAGGCACTAGTGTATGACTAAAGGAAAACTCAGTCCAAATTTGGGACATAATAAAGCAACTGAACATCTGTGGAAATTCAATAACTGAAAAAGGTAATTCAACTATACAGAGGGTTAAACAGGTGCAATGGCTCCCAAACATTTTCTGGTGGTCAAGAATATGACATTAAATTTTACATGAATTTTGGGGATTTTTCCAGTGGCTAGTTTATCTGGAAAAATTGTATTTGCATTTGGAAAGATTATTTTCTACAGAATTTAACTCTGAGTTTCACAGAACCTAATTGGTACTGATAGAAACTAGAGCTCAAGTGCTTTCAAACAAAATTTGTTAGAAGATTTTTGGAGTAGTCTATAGAGAGATATTCAATTTAGAAGTTTGGAAAATTTTCTGGAGTTAATTTAATAACCTATTGGCGCCAGAATTCAAATTCAATCGGGCGGGTCCCATGGGCTACGTGGCGTGCTCTGGTCAATGCAACACCGCGGTCCACAAATTTATTCGCGCGCAGCCGCACGGAATCCCAACGGCACTGTGATCCCGCAGCTACTGGCAGGTGGGGCCCTACAGGCTTGTCTTCCACCTCGGGCCAACGCCTGCGCGAGGTGGCGCCCGCGGCGGTGACTCACCGGCGAGCTCGCCGCCGGTTAAACCTACGGGCCAAACTCACCCAAACTCACCGCCTGGGGGTTTTTGGAGTCGCTGAGCACGACGGTGAGGTCGGTGGGACTAGAAACTCGCCTGAAATGGCCGTGCGACGGCGGCGGCGGCGGTGAACACTCGGGCAACCTGGAACTCGCTCCAGAGTAGCTCAAACCACTCGGGATCTTCTTCAAAGCCTTCCTGGGATGATGCCGATCAAGGAAATGGACGTGGAAGAGGAGGAAACAATCGGAAACTATGAGCTCGACAGCGAACCGAGGTTTCCTCACCGGCGGCGAGCAAAACTCGATTTCCTCGGCCGTTGCTCGATAACTTTTAGGGGTTTTTGCTCAGGTAGGAGCACTAGGACCTATAGAAATTATCTCTAAGCAATTGCAAAGAATATTTACTTGTAGAAACAGAATTGAAACGGAAACCTAGCGAGCTTCTTCACATTGGCCGGAAGGAAGAAGACCGATAACTTGCTCATTTCTCAATGAAAAGGAAAACGGTTTGCACCGAGAGTTAGAGCTTGACTAGGTGCACCTTTAAGCTTTTGGGATCGAGGCTTGAAACTGCGCAAAATGGCAGCGCACCACAGAGCAGAGGTGGGCGGCGACGATGGCGCGCGGCGGAGAAGAAACAGCGAGAGGTGGAACACCGATCGGGGAAGAGGAAATACCGGAGCGGCGGCCGGCCTTTTATAGTGCCGCGGCAAGCAAGCAGCTCGCTGGAGCTTGCATGCGCGCGCGCTGTTGAGCGGGCGAGCGCCAGTGCAGAGGTGGCAGGCGGCCGAGCTGATCCGTTCAGCAGAGGCTGACCGGTGGGCCCCACAGGCCAGTCAGGCTCCAGCAGTAAAGTTACAAATTCATTTAAAAATAGAATATCAACTCTAAAAATCATGAAATTTGGTGGAGATGGTAAATGAATTATTCTGAACATAATGGTGAACTCAAATCTTATGTTCAAAGAAGTTGGAGAAGAATTTAAAATTCAGATTTAAATTTGATTCAAATTTGCCAAGTGTCTCAAATAAAATAGCAAATGAGTTCATAAAATCTTGAAATTTTGCAGGCAAGCTATTCAGAGTATTAGAAGGTCAAGGAAAAATTTAGAGCCTCTAACTTGATTGTTTTTGCCAGGGCCAATTAGTACTGCACTTTAAATTGCCTTAATAAACTTCATCCAAATAATTCTAAAATTTGAAGAGGGGTGAATAGAATCATTCTAGAATTAGTGGTGAAGTCCAATACTCATGTTAATAAAATTTAACCATGAGTGCAAGAAAGGTTTGGATGGTATTAAGTTCATGTGTACCACTATATTGGATCTTTAATATAGTTGATCACAAAACTCATAACTGAATTCACATGCCATAAAAGTGGGGTTTTACATTCCTCCCCCCTTAAAAGAATCTCGTCCCGAGATTACAAAAGAAGGCAAAAGGAACATATCTAACGAACATATGCCGCTAACAAGTCCGGATAGTTCGTTCTAAGATACTCCTCGCTTTCCCACGTGGCTTCTTCAGGACTGTGGTTGCTCCAGAAGACCTTGTAGAAACGCAAGGTGCGGCTTCTTGTGGTGCGAGTCTTCTCATCAACGATCTGAGTTGGATGCTCGGAATAAGGGAGATCTGGTTGGAGAGCTTCCAAATCCTCAAAACGTATATTCGCTGGGATTTTGAGACATTTCTGCAACTGAGAAATGTGAAACACATTATGGACCCCTGCCAGTGATGGCGGTAACTCCAATTGATATGCCACGGGTCCGCATCTTTTGATTATTGGGAACGGCCCAATAAAACGGGGAGCTAGCTTCCCTTTCACTCCGAATCGATGGATACCTTTCATAGGGGATACCCAGAGATAAACTTGATCCCCAATTTCGAAGTGAAGAGGTCGACGTCGTTTGTCCGCGTAGCTCTTCTGACGAGACTGAGCAGCTTTGAGATTTGTTTGAATAATGCGTACTTGCTCTTCGGCTTCTTTTATTAAGTCGATGCCATATACCACTCGTTCATCAGATTTGCACCAGTTCAAGGGTGTGCGACACTTCTGACCATAAAGAGCTTCATATGGCGCCATCTGGATGCTAGCCTGGTAACCGTTGTTGTACGAAAATTCCGCCAATGGTAGATGATCATCCCAATTCCTACCATGGTGGATGGCACAAGCACGAAGCATATCCTCTAGCACTTGATTTAGCTGTTTGGTTTGTCCATCAGTCTGAGGGTGATAAGCCGAGCTTCGAATCAGTTTGGTACCCAATGCATCGTGGAGATGCTCCCAAAAGCGAGCAACAAAAATAGATCCACGATCTGAAATGATAGTATGGGGTACTCCGTGTAGACACAAAATTCTGGAGATATAAAGTTATGCATACCGTTTCGCATCATAATCCACACTGACCGGTATGAAATGAGCTAATTTGGTCAATCGGTCAATGATCACCCAAATTGAGTCGTGCTTATGGAGGGTGGAAGGCAACCCAACAATGAAATCCATTCTGATATCCTCCCATTTCCAAGCGGGTATGCTTAAAGGTTGAAGCTGTCCCACTGCATTCATATGGTCGGCCTTCACTCGCCGGCATGTATCACACTCGGATACGTATTTAGCTATTTCCCTCTTCATCCGAGTCCACCAGAATTTCTTCTTCAAATCCTGGTACATCTTGTTGCTTCCCGGATGAATGGAATACTTGGACAAATGAGCTTCGTCCAGTATCTTCTTTCTAAGCTCCATGTTTCCTGGTACCACAATACGGTTGTTAAACCAGAGGGTACCTTCATCGTTACTTCGAAAACATTTCATCTCACCTTCTTCATTCTTTGTCGAATATGCGACATCCCCTTGTCCTCCTTCTGAGCTGCCATAATATCCTCCTTGATAGTAGGAATGAGAGCTAGGTTGTAGAGTGCCCCATATGGAACCAAGTAGAGACTCGGTTCTTCTTCTCCTTCCATTGAGGTAATGGAAATATTGTTGACATGGGACTTGCGGCTCAGAGCATCTGCGACTACATTCGCTTTGCCTGGATGGTAGTGGATCTCAATCTCATAATCCTTGATTAACTCCAACCATCTACGCTGTCGCATATTTAAATCTTTTTGGGTGAAGATGTATTTCAAGCTCTTGTGATCAGTGTAGAGGTGTACTAGATTACCCAGTAGATAATGTCTCCACATCTTCAATGCAAGTACCACAGCAGCGAGTTCTAGATCATGAGTCAGATAGTGTTGCTCATGGTTCCAAAGCTGCTGTGATCCATACGCGATCACTCTTCGCTCTTGCATCAATACACAACCCAAACCAATCCCAGATGCGTCGCAATAGACATCAAATGATTTGGTTGTGTATGGTTGGGCTAAAACTGGTGCCGTTGTAAGGTGTTTCACCAATGCTTTGAAACCTGCCTCACATGCCTCAGTCCATACATACTTCTGCCCTTTCTTCAGAAGTTCTGTCATTGGTTTAGCTATCTTGGAGAAATTGGGTATAAACCTCCGGTAATATCCTGCTAAACCCAGGAAACTTCGGACTTCATGTACAGACTTTGGAGACTCCCATTTGAGGACTTGCTTGATCTTGCTTGGATCAACTGCAATCCCTTCTGCTGATATGATGTGACCTAAAAATGGCACTTGACTGATCCAGAATTCACATTTGCTGAACTTAGCATATAGCTGATGGTCCCGTAATCGTTGAAGCACGATATGCAAGTGTTGAGCATGTTCTTCTTCGGATTTTGAATACACCAGTATGTCTTCAATGAAGACCACGACAAACTTGTCCAATTCTGGCATGAACACCGAGTTCATGAGATACATGAAATGAGCCGGTGCATTGGTCAATCCGAAAGACATAACAAGGTACTCATACAGTCCATACCTCGTCAAGAATGCTGTCTTTGGTATATCTTCTGGTCGGATTCTAATCTGATGATAACCAGAACGAAGATCCATCTTCAGAAGTACTTTAGCACCCACCAATTGATCAAAAAGAATATCAATGCGTGGTAGTGGATACTTGTTCTTGATAGTGACAACATTAAGTGGACGATAGTCTACACACAGTCTCAAGGTCTTATCTTTCTTTTCTACGAACAGTGTAGAACAACCCCATGGTGATGAACTTGGATGAATGAAACCTTTGTTCTCAAGTTCAGTTAACTGTTCCTTAAGTTCTGCAAGTTCCTTGGGTGTCATCTTGTAGGGTGGTATTGAGATTGGCACTATTCCCAGTGCAAGTTCAATCTTGAACTCTATATCTCTTTCTGGGGGCATACCAGGAATATCTTCAGGAAACACGTCCGGGTATTCACATACTACCAAAATATCCTTAAGTTCCATAACCTCGGTATTGTGAGTAGATGGGTCCAATGGAATGATGTTCTCAAGATTGAGAACTTGGGGCCGATGGAGTGGAGAGTTTAGATAAATCTTTCGAGGAACAATATCAAGAATAGCACCATGGTATTGCAACCATGTCATTCCTAAGATGACATCTAGCTTTTGAGTCTCTAAGATAATGAAGGAGGTAGGATAGATGTTCTCATCTAGGTCAAGAGGTACCCTATGGACCATCTCATATGTTACTACCCTCCCTGCTGGAGTGCGAATCATATATGGAGTTTTGGTGGAGATAACAGGCAACTGAGTTTTAATGACAACAGATTTGCTAATGACATTATGGGAAGCTCCGGGGTCAAAGAGTATGACTACGGATTGATCATAGATAGAGAACGTACCCGTGAGCACGGGCGCGCCTTCCGGATCGTGCTCGATGGCGAGGTGGTGGACGTTGCCAGGTCTGGTGGCTGGCTTCTTGAGCTGGTTGCGGGGTTGGTTGGCCCCCTGGTATGATGATTGTCCTCCGCCTTGCCTACTCTGCGGGCAGTCCTTGGCGAAGTACCCCATGCGTCCACACGTGAAACACGTGTACGGGGTTTGGCCAATACGAATGGGAGGACGGAATCCCGGTGCACGTGGTTGAGGTGGAAGTGCACGTGGGATCATCCCCTGTTGTTGTTGTGGTCGGGATTCGGAGTTGCTAAACTGGCGACCACTGAACATTGGTGGTCGTGATGGCGGTTGCCACCTCTGGCCGGATGGTGATCGGTACACCATATGGTACTTCTGAGGAGCACCACCCCTGCTGCCCTGCGGAGCACTCCTCTTCTTTTTATCTGAGGAAAGCTCGCACGTAGTGTCCTCCTGCATGATAGCGGCATTGACGATGTCGTTGAAGCTGCCGCGGTTGAACAGGACAAGCTTGTTCTTCAACTTGGGGTTCAAACCCCGGTAGAAGCATTCGCGCTTCCGATCTTCGGTATTCACTTGGTCCTGAGCGTATTGGACCAAGTGGTTGAATGATTTGGAGTACTCGTATGCACTCCTTCCTCCCTGCCTTAGCTCCAAGAACTCTTGAAGCTTCCTCCTCATAATCCCGGGAGGGATGTGGTAGGCGCGGAACGCCTCCCGGAATTCGGCCCAACTTACGACATTGCCTGCGGGGCGTGCGGCAAGGTAAATGGCCCACCATGTGGCAGCAGACCCCTGCAGTTGCTGTGCTGCAAACAGCGTCTTCTGCTGTTTGGTTACCTCGAGTAAACCAAACTTTCCTTCAATGGTGCGGAGCCAATTATCTGCCTCCAACGGTTCATCGGCCTCTCTGAAGACCGGTGGATGTGTCGATGAGAAATCAGAGTAGGAACTCTGATATTGCTGACGCGGTCCATCATCCTGTCGTCCCCCTTGACGGGACGAGTGCCGCACCAGAGTTCGCAGTAGCTCGGTTTGCTCATCGCGCGAGCCGAGCACTGCAGCGAGAACCTCCGCGAGGCTCCTCGGAAGTGTGGGCGGAGGTGGTTGCGTTTGAGGCGTATTCTGCCCCGGGGGTGGTGTGTCCTCCCCCTGCCCTCCACTTGAGCCTCCCACTTCTGGGGCTGCACGTGTACGCACCATGCTGCAATACAACGATTCACACCATAAGTCTCATTGCCTCAAGTTCATCCTTCCATATAAATAGTAATGTGGTAGGTAACAATAGATGATGCATAACATTCACATATATTGATAAAGCACAAACTTTATACAATCTATATTATCTTGGGCCCAAGTTTACAATAGAACTCCAAAAATAGACAGACTTCATCTAAAGAAGTCGTCTCATCTATGCTTGGTCACCACAAGTCGTCATGTCCATGTCATCGTACACAGACCTTGCTACTATTTACAATAAGACTCATAAGGTCACAAAACACGCGTGGTGTTTACTACACATCATTACACTCGGCCTAACGTGATAAGTACATCAACACTGCCCTCTACTCATAAAACTCGACCTCCTGAGGATCTTCTTCTTCCTTGTCATCCTTAGGATTAGGCACCACTGGTATGGGTGCTGGAGCAGAAGATGATGCCTCGTTCAAAAGCGATGTCCTTTTGGCAATCTTAGCTTGCCAATCTGTTTGTACCATAAACATCCTCCAGGCCTCGTTCTCCCGCTGAGCCTGCTCACAGCTGGTCTTCCAGCTCTGAGCCTCCACTCTGGACTGATCCCGATCTGCAGTCACCGCACTCAACTGGGTGTCCCGCTGGTGCCCATAGAGTAGGCTCGCCAACAACTCAGTTTCCATCTCTAGAGTCTCCTGGCGAGACGCGGCTAAATCCATAACAACGTCATGCCATTGATTCTCCGTGAGGTTCAAACGATGGTTGAGAGGAGCCATCATATCCTATGTCCATCATTTGCCCACTCAAAGTGATCCGCTCGAATGATGGCTTGCTTCAGATTGTCCGTCAATTCTTTTATGCATGCCCTTTGATTACCCTTCTCGTGATGTGATGCGGATGCATACACCGCTAAGGCTGTTGCGGATGTTTCACCGTGCTTGTCCACCTCCGTAAGCAAGCGGGTTGCCCAGGCTTCAGAAGCCCTGCCGTTAACTGGAAAGAACTCATACGGAGTACCCACCAGATTATGGTAATGAAGTTTGCAAAACCTCCCTATGGCAACACTTGCGGCGTAGCTCCATGTTTCCTCTAATATCAACCCTTTGATCTTGATGGAGTATGGAGCCCATCCGAGGTGCGGTGGACCAGCAGGCACATCGACGTAGATGGTGCAACTCCACATACCGCTTTCCTGGAACTTCTTGCCCCAATAGCTAGGCAACACCAGGTAGCCAAACTGGCGAAGCAACCTAACAAACACGTCCGGGAAACCGGCTTGCCCGGTGCACGTGGAGAACACCCATCCATTAGGTAACTGAATTCTTGGTGCTGCCATCTGTGGGCAAACATACCCGGATGTCACTACACAGTATAGGTATTCAACTCAATCAATTATAATATTGGACAAAAGAAAATATCCCATAATCAATTGATCCAAGAAAATCTGCAAACTGGAAGTGATCACAGTTCTTGTTCAGCTGACCTTCCTGTATCAACCCAAAAGTTTCATACAGGAAATGCCAGAATTAAGAGTTAAGTTGAATATAAAAGTTGTAGTACACTTCAAAACCTTTCCAGATTGTACTCATGATTGTACTCATACGGCTCCATGTGCACTAATATGAAGAATCTATACAGGTTTTAAGTTGACTCAAGTTTTCTGGAAATTTTGACAGAACCTCCCCTGTATATGGTCTTACCTCCACATTCTATACAGGTTTATCATGATAAGATATTGAGGTAATGACAAAATAAACATTGTATAACATCGTGTTAACAATCCATAAATAAAAGAGTTCCACCCTAAAAACTTTGTTATACAGGTATCGCGCACAAATTCACAACCCTGTGCAAACTGTTCCAAGTTCTGGACTGCAAGAACCAAGTTTGTGACAAATGGAATTAGGCATAGCTACACCCAGATTCAGATCAGGAGTGACAAATAAAGTTGATAGAGGACTTCCTAATCTTTCCAGAAATGTATATAGGTGACCATGTCACTATTATGGATTAAGAGCTATAACTATCCCAACTTAACAGTTGAACTGACTGGTTTGCACCAGCAGTCCTGCAGTTCACTGTGTTGACTTCCCAATTTGGTTTAACTCCAACCCAAATCAGGAAAAACCTCCCATAACAAACTTGTAAAGATCCTCCTACCCTTTCCAAACATGTATCACAATAAGGCAGTGGATGTTTCTACAACAAGTTATGGCAAAAATACAGAGACGGGTACATTGGTAAGGTCATCTGGAGCAGTTACAATACATCCCAGATTTCAACAGATTATCAAGCTTTTCTGTCTTTATGGTCAACAGAAAAGTTGTAGTGATCTTCACGGGCTTTCCATCCATATATGATACTCCTATACTATCTATTAAATAACCAAGATTACAATCCGGCGAAGTCGAGCCGACTTCTGCCAGAAATCAAGAATCCTGATTCTATCTACTCTATCGAGTCGGAACCCTTTTTACGGAGTCCAAACCTACCAGCATCTGATATTTGGACTTTCCAAAGCATTATGCATCCATTCTGTCGTTGGGGATGGTCTAGTATCCTGTTTGATACTGACGGTACTACGTAGCTCACCAAAGAAAATTCTATCCGGTATTTCCGGTTACGTCTATAGGTGGTTCCTATATCGTTCTCTCGCAAACGGCTTCTACACGGTCTTCTACCGTAGTTAATGCTGCAAAAGAAAAAAACTCCCCTTTCACACCTTCACACCTCAAGGGTGGCACGGGGAAACACGACAGGTAGGCACAATAATATATACGAAAATAAATGCATACGACTCTGGTGTGAGTCGTCCTCGAGCGAGGTCATGTCTCGAGGTACATGGTTGTAAATACGTCTGTACAGCAAAGCATCCCGTACGATCCGGCTTATACACGCTTGGGCATACGTGTTTCGCATGCTCCCGTAGAACATGGATAGTTCTAGAGATGCATACTATCGGGTTATACACCACCCGACGGGGGCTCCCACTAACTTTCAAGAACGCTGGAGTACCGCGTGTTATAGGTTCTCAGAAACATTGAGAGCTTCAGAGACTCCTATTAACTTCCCGTGCCAAGCCACGGAAATTTCACATACCACTCCTCGTATGCTGAGCTTACCGAGATTGATCCGCCCTCAGTGGCGTACCTTACCTCTTACCTGACGTCGGGGCGTCGTTATAGAATATAATAACACATAGTTAGTTTACCACCTTTATACCTTATACTAATAATACTCCTTATAAAGGCATATATCTAATTCCTCACTCAAGTCCTAATTTTTCAAAATATGTTCTTTTCAAGTACACTGTTCCCAATGATGCTCTGATACCATGTTTGTGGGGACCGGAATCCCGACATCCAAGGATCTCATTGGGTGGTGTCGTGCGATGCGACACCCAACAGTATACAAGAATAGAAACTGATTAAAATTACAAGACGAAGTCTTTTATTTATCATACAGCGGAAGTTTTTACAATACTAGCAGAAGTAAAGAAATATATATATATATATATATATATATATATATATATATATATATATATCATAGCTACGCTCTCAGCACTAGCTATGCAAAAGCAAAGTTATCCATGCCTTGGATACTTTGCACTAGCAACACTTAATTAGGGCGGCGTGCAGGGTTCCCACTCAGTTGTACACCCTGGACGGGGTGCAGCATCATCATCAAACCCTTCATCAACTTTATAACCTGCAAAAACTCGTTAACTGCAAACGTGAGCATAAGGCTCAGCAAGACTAACCCGTCTCACTAGACATATGCAAGGGGAACACTAAAACATAGGTGAGGTGAAGCTTAAATGACTCGCCTACAAGTGGATCCTTATAATCAGGTTTTATGTAGCAAATGACATTCTCTGAGCACGGCACATCATGGGCTCCACAATCAAACAAGAAACGCTTTACCGATGATATGACATGCCCAGAGCACATAATGCTATTACAGCTAAAGTATGGGGAAACTGTACACTTCTAATTGTACTATCTCTAAATCATGCAAGGTTGCAAAGTAATTATAATTCAATACAATATGATTTTCTGGCTTCTTTAGTATTTACTACGTCACCGCTCAGTGAACAAGTGGTACTCTATTACCGCGAGGGACGGTGATTGCAATCAGGACACACTCGGACAACACGACACATACGCACTTTCAGAAATGCCAGCAAGTACTTCGCGCAGTACCTACGTAACACTTCAGTACTAGTCGTATATGGCAACCTTTTGCGAGACACTCAAATGTCGAACCGGTCGATCTGTCACGAGCAGGAGGTCCCTGCATGGGGCGTACTCTGACGTGCCCACCAGCGGATTTACACCTTGCTGCTCTCAACCCACACCTATAAAACGGAACGGTATGCCTCGACACTCAAGTGACCAAGCTACGTCAGTTTATTGGTTTCCATATGTCCATTATGTCACCGGTATAATTCAAGCTTGTCCGAAGGGGCTGCATACGGACGGGCCTTAATTGACACAGGCAGGGCTATACGATCGAGACTCAATTCTCGCTGCTTCCTATCCATTTCCTGCTCGGTCTCAATTTCATTATATTAAGCCATTTTCTATCTAACAATCCTGTGAGATATGTCCTACATCTCTCGCGAGTAGATTCCAACTACTCGACTTCCACCGGATTTCCTATGCATTAGCAAAGCAGTTGCTACAGGTCAAACTGTAACTCGTTCCAACCAATCCCTGGGATTTTTGGTCATGCAGGTGGAGTATCAGACACCTTATACGTAATGCACAATATCATATACTACTCATCATAGTGAGAAAGTAAAATTTTTTAAACAACTTAAATGCAAACCGGGGCTTGCCTTGTTGTATGTCAGAGTCTGAGTTAATATTTGGAAGGTGCTTTTCCAAGGCTTCTGACTCCTCATCGACTTCGGTCACTATACGATGTGCATAGAATACGTATATGAATGACTTTGAAAAAAATAATTTTTACCAAGACCATGATTTAATTTATGGTGAACATTATGTGAGAATGACTTAATGGGCTTTGGAACTTTGAAGGTAGGTATTAGGGACTATGATAGAAGCTCTTGCAAAGAACAGGAGATGATCAAAGTAGATTGTGGTCTCCAAAATTATGGCAAGCAATCAACTTCCAAAAATTTTAGAGAGGAAACTGTAGCTTGAACATAGCTAACAGGTGATAATTAAGATAGAGGAAATTGTCCTGGTTCTAGCAAAATTTGTTTCCTAAATTTCTAAGCTGGGGTGAAGGAGTAATTGAATTTCTATGTTGGCATGAATTTCTGGAATTATCTTGTAATTGAATTTTTAACCTTTTACTCAATGTTCAGTTTGTGACTGAATTAGGACTAGGATAGTAGGTTAATTAAATCCAAGATTTTTACAGGAACTAGTGTATGACTAAAGGAAAACTCAGTCCAAATTTGGGACATAATAAAGCAACTGAACATCTGTGAAAATTCAATAACTAAAAAAGGTAATTGAACTATACAGAGGGTTAAACAGGTGCAATGGCTCCCAAACTTTTTCTGGCGGTCAAGAATAGGACACTAAAATTTATGTGAATTTTGGGGATTTTTCCAGTGGCTAGCTTATCTGGAAGAATTGTATTTTCCATTGGGAAGATTATTTTATACAGAATTTAACTGTGAGTTTCGCATAATTAATTGGTACTGACAGAAAATAGAGCTCAAGAGCTTTCAAACAAAATTTGTTTGAAGATTTTTGAAGTAGTCTACAGAGAGATATTCAATTTAGAAGTTTGAACAATTTTCCAGAATTAATTTAATAACCCATTGGCTCCAGAATTCAAATTCAATCGGGCGGGTCCCATGGGCTACGTGGTGTGCTCTGGTCAATGCAACACCGCGGACCACAAATTTATTCGCGTGCAGCCGCACGGAATCCCAGCCGCACCGTGATCCCGCAGCTATTGGCAGGTGGGGCCCTACGGGGTTGTCTTCCACCTCGGGCCAACGCCTGCATGAGGCGGCGCCCGCGATGGTGACTCTCCGGCGAGCTCGCCGCCGGTTAAACCGACGGGCCAAACTTGCCCAAACTCGCCGCCTGGGGGTTTTTGGAGTCGCTGAGCATGACGGTGAGGTCGGTGGGACCAGAAACTCGTCGGAAATGGCCGTGCGACGGCGGCAGCGGTGGTGAGCACTCGGGCAACCTGGAACTCGCTCCAGAGTAGCTCAAACCACTCGGGATCTTCTTCAAAACCTTCCTGGGACGATGCAGATCAAGGAACTGGATGTAGAAGAGGAGGAAACAATCAGAAACTATGAGCTCGACGGCGAACTGAGGTTTCCTCAACGGCGACAAGCAAAACTCGATTTCCTCGGCGATTGCTCGATAACGTTTAGGAGTTTTTGCTCAGGTAGGAGCGCTAGGACCTATAGAAACTATCTCTAAGCAATTGCAAAGAATATTTACTTGTAGAAACAGAATTGAAATGGAAACCTAGCAAGCTTCTTCACATCGGCCGGAAGGAAGAAGACCGATAACTTGCTCATTTCTCAATGAAAAGGAAAACGGTTTGCACTGAGAGTTAGAGCTCGACTAGGCGCACCTTTAAGCTTTTGGGATCGAGGCTTGAAACTGCGCGAAATAGTGGTGCACCACGGAGCAGAGGTGGGCGGCGACGATGGCGCACGGCGGAGAAGAAACAACGAGAGGTGGAACACCGATCGGGGAAGAGGAAATACCGGAGCGGCGGCCGACCTTTTATAGCGCCGCGGCAAGCAAGCAAGCAAGCAGCTCGCTGGAGCTTGCATGCGCACGCGCTGTCGAGCGGGCGAGCGCCGGTGCAGAGACGGCAGGCGGCCTAGCTGATCCGTTCAGCAGAGGCTGACCGGTGGGCCCCACAGGTCAGTCAGGCTCCAGCAGTAAAGTTACAAATTCATTTAAAAATAGAAGATCAACTCCAAAAATCATGAAATTTGGTGGAGATGGTAAATGAATTATTCTGAACATAATGGTGAACTCAAATATTATGTTCAAAGAAGTTGGAGAAGAATTTAAAATTCAGATTTAAATTTGATTCAAACTTACCAAGCGTCTCAAATAAAATAGCAAATGAGTTCCTAAAATCTTGAAATTTTGCAGGCAAGCTATTGATAGTATTAGAAGGTCAAGGAAAAATTTAGATCCTCTAACTTGAATGTTTTTGCCAGGGCCAATTAGTACTGCACTTTAAACTGCCTTAATAAACTTCATCCAAATAATCCTAAAATTTGAAGAGGGGTGAATAGAATCATTCTAGAATTAGTGGTGAAGTCCAATACTCATGTTAATAAAATTTAACCATGAGTGCAAGAAAGGTTTGGATGGTATTAAGTTCATGTGTACCACTATATTGGATCTTCAATATAGTTGATCACAAAACTCATAATTGAATTCACATGCCATAAAAGTGGGGTTTTACACTCAACATCGTGATGGACGATGATCGGATCGAAACCGGTTTGAAGTCCAACCTGGAAGGCGCAACCTTGGAGCTTCACCTCAGGAAGTTCGAGCACGACATCGACGTCGAGAGTGACTATTTGTCTCTGCCAGTGGCTTTCCTCTCTCTGAACATGGAGGCATAGTTCAGCAGGGAGCTCCGGCGTAAGATGCTGGTGCTTGATGATCTTGGTGTCATCGAGAGGCGTTCGACCACCGGGTTGGTGATCTCCGGGGCCTCCGAGGGTGGTCCCCCCTCTGTCCCGGAACAGAGAGTTGAAGTCTCCAGCAAGGGAAAAGAGTTGGCCGAGCCCTCGAGCTAGAAAAGGAAGCTGAAGCATTCTGACGGGAGGTCCGTCAGGCCTGCTCCTTCCCCATTGGCTCCTTCTCCCCAGAGGGGTAGGTCTTCAACAGCGGCATTCACTCCAGCATCGACATCTACTCGGGGTCCTAGTTCCGGCCGAGTGGCTACAGTACCAGGACCGGCTGAAGGCTCTGGATCTGGAAGTTCTTCCCGATTGATGGGGACCTCGACCAAAGCAGCGCCAACGATCGCGGCAAGCTCCGGGGAACCTTTCGGAACAGATATGCTAGTGGTGCCAGGGTCCAGTCCTGAGCATCCGGAGAAGAGGTTCCGTGCTAACTGGTGCGAAAACCTTCCGAGGTAATTTTTGTTTTTTACCTCAGTTAGTTGTTTTGTGTTGTAACTGCGTTTTAAGTGTCCTTGTACTCCATTCACAGGGTACCCAAGAGAGGGGTTGAAGCTCCAGTTCCTACCACAACATCTGAAGCTATGCAGGCGGAGGCTCCGACTCCAATCCCAGCACCGCCCCAAGGAGTAGCTGAAGCTGCGACAACTTCGGCACCGGCTGTCATGGTCTTGGACCTTGATTCATCCCCAGAAACTCCCGTGGTAGCGCCAGACCACGGGAATTAAGATGTACCAGCGACACCTGTACCGGAGGTTGAAGCTCCGGGTTTGGACGCTGATATGGTGGATGCTCCGGTCTCAGAACCGGAGATATCTGTCATTCTGGCCCTAGAGTCGGATGTTGTTGAAGCCCCGGTGGTGGTGCCGGTGGTTGATGAAACTCCGGCGCCTGAGCCGGTTATCGAAGAAGTTCCAGTGGTAGAGTCGGTTGCTGCAGATGTTCTGGCGGTGGAGCCGGTCGTCGGAGAGGTTCCGGTGCTTGATCCAACCGCTGCAGAGGTGCCGGCGCCCGAGCCTATGATGGTCGAAGCATCAGCGCTTGGGCCGGTGGTGGAGGAGGCACCAGTGTCGGAGTCAGAAGTGGCTTCAGCTCTGACCGAACCTTCAACACCTGCCCCGGAGGTGGTGATCCCGGAGGTGCATGCGCTCGAGCCATGGTGCAGAGATGAAGTTGTTGGTCGTCCACTTGAGAGACCAGCTGTTGACGACCTGGCGGCGGGACCTTCGGAGCCAACTTCGGAGGTTGAAGCTTCTGTAGCAGGACCTTCCTCGACGGTGGTCGATGCTATTCTGGAGAGCGGCCCTAGTGCTGCGGAAGCTCAGGGAACCACTTTGGTAGAGTGGGACCCAATTTTTGTCACGGAGAACCCGCTGGAACCGACGGAGATGACCCCGGCAGGTCTGGACCCAATTCCTCTGTCGTTGTCTATTGACAACGCCTGCTCCAATCTTCACTAGGTTCAGCTGGCTTTTTACCACGACAACAAGGCTCTCGAGGAGGAGCTTCAAACTCTTAGGAGGTTGCACAACTGGCTCCACTTCAAGACAAAGCTGGCACAGTCGAGGCTGGCTGACGACAAAGAGTGGGTGAGGAAGGAGGAGGTCCGCCTGGAGAACTGGGGTAAACTATTGGATGAGAGGGAAAGCAAGACGTGATCCCTTGATAACCAGTCCCGGGCAATCTATGAGCAGGCATGGCTGCTAATAGTGCAGCGGATGATCGCCAAGAGAGGCTCGACGCCATCCACACCAGTCTCGTTAAGCGCCGGGAGGCTCTTGAGGAGCGGGAGAGAAAGCTCGAGGATGAAGAGAAAAAACTCCTGGAGCTGCGGGATGATGTCGTGAAGAGGGAAGAAGAGCTTACTCAGAGGCTAACTCTGGGTGACAAGAGTCTCAAGGAGCGCACCAAGAAATTGGATGAGCGCTACGAGAGAGAGGAGAAGAAGGCCTGGCAGCGAGGACAAGAACTCCACAGGAGGGAAACTGACGTTGCTGCTAGGGAGATGAAAGTGCGGGGCCGAGAGAAGGACCTGGTTAACCGCCGGAACGAGATCCATCTCCAGGAGGAAGAGCTCAGTAAACTCGAAAGGCAGGTTGCTGAAAAGATTCAACAGAACGCCAAAGAGGTGGAGCGTCTTGCTCGGGAGAACTCAGAGCTTGCGGCGGCCAGAAGATCCTTGGAGGAGATGCAAAGTGGCAGGGTTGCGGAGTCCCAACAAGTTTGTGACTTCCTAGGCAAAGCCAACGATGCGCTGACGCCAATGGGTTTTAGTCCCGTGCATCCGGATGATCTGAAACCGGAGCTGGACTAGGCATTGCAGGCGTTGAGTTCGGCAGGCAACAAGCTCACCAAGATGGGCGATGTCATTGCGGACCAGCTGGAAACCGGGGGATAATCCCTGGCCAAGAGCATCGCGGAATTTATTCTGTCGTGCTACACAAGCCGGGACCCCCAATTCCCCCTAGACCCGGTGCTCCAAGGCCCCATCGACGAAGAGGGAGAAGTTGCCGAGGCCAGCATTTCTAAGGTTGCCCAGAAGGTCGCCTCGTTCTTCCATAGGGTCTAGGACCATCTCTTTGTAACTCCCACTTGTATTCTCTCTTCTTCTTCTCCAATTTTGTAATCTCTTGTCTCCAGATGAATGAAATCCAAGTTTTTATTAATTTCATTTTTTTATCTTCAACACCTTTGTCTCGCTTGGCCCCTGGTAGATGTACGCAATTTGATTGTGCACATGTATCAATAGGATGTAACAGTTTTTGAAGACTCGCGTACTTCAGACTTGTAGTGCATATGTCCGAAGTCTTCGGTAGTAAAGGCTCCCTGAGGTTGTCAGAGCTTAAGGGCTCCGTCCTTAACCATCATCAGATCTTAGTAGCTCTAGCAGTGGTCTCCATCAACACATAGAATGTCGACAGTTAGTCCTCTGGGGTCTTCCCTCCATCTTTTGTTCATGTTCATGGCTAGCCCCATGGTTTTACCGGAGCTGAGTAGCTCCAGCGATGCTTGCTATCAAGCCTTCTAGGGAATGTCGGAGCTTTAGTAGCTCCGGCTAAATTCACCCTCATCATGAGATCTTTATTTTTCCTGCACACTGAAGTCAAGAAGTAAAATTCGTTTCTTATATATAACTCAGTTGCGACTTATTATTCTCGTAAGAAATTTTTGGGTCGAGCACAATTCTTCATACAATCAAGTGCACTGAGTTGTTTTCTCCAGGTCCAATTGTTTTCAGGACCCACCTTACTTCGGCCTTCCGGGGTGTAGGTAGAGTGGCGTTCTTAGGGTGTAGGACCAGGCTAAGTCGATAGCACACTCCGGACCTAGATTGGCTGGCAGCATTCAGTCAAGTGAACCATTCAACAACGTGAAAACCCGAAGGAATTAAGAATGCGACTCGAGTTGTACATGAATTAGTCGATCTAAAAAATTATTGAGAATCGCACAACTTTGTTATAGACAAGAAAGAGAAAAATAAAAAATATTGAGCTTGTACAAAGTAAATGCACGTGTAGTCTGTTTTCAGATAAAGATGTCTTTCATTACCGGTCCGAGGTACAGGGGAAACAAGTACACCCTTAGGGTACGGAACCAGGCTAAGTGTGTTTTGTTTCTTGTTTGACCCAAGGTAGCTAGCTACACTTTTAGTTCTGAGACTATGACAAGTGTTGCCTGAACTCTGCGGACCTTCCGGGGAAGGTCCGACTGTTCTCCCAGAGGAGCTACCCAACTCTGTACAATCACTCTATAACATACATCTCGTGTAACTACAGACTCACCTCCGTGATATTAAGCGTAAAACTTACGAAGGTGCTCAATGTTCCAAGGGTTAGGGAAAGGTGTCCCATCCTCAGTTGCCAAGCGAATGCATCCGGGACGGGATACTTTAATCACTCGGAAGGGTCCTTCCGAGGTGGGAGAGAGTTTGTTTAACCCTTCTCTGGACTGTATTCTCCGAAACACCAGATCGCCTTCCTCGAGATGTCGGCTGTGAACATGCCTTTGGTGATAGCGCCGGAGAGCTTAGCGGTATCGGGCATTCCGAACAGCTGCTCGACACTTTTCCTCATCAAAAAGGTCAAGATCTTCACGCCGGAGCTGGTCCTGCGAGGCATCGTCGAAGGTCCGGACCCGGAGCGACCCCAAGGTGATTTTTGGAGGAAGGAATGCTTCGGCTCCATACACCAGGAAGAAGGGTGTCTCTCCAGTTGAACGGTTTGGAGTTGTCCTGTTGGCCCATAGAGTGGGCAGAAGCTCTTCAATCCAGTTGGCTCCATGTTTTTTTCAGACGCTCATACGTGCGCGTCTTGAGTCCCTTTAGGATTTCTGCATTTGCTCTCTCAGCTTGGTCATTGCTTGCCGGGTGAGCTACGGAAGCGTAGCTGACTTGAATGCTGAGATCTTCGCAATATCCTTGGAATGCAGAGCTTGTGAATTGGGTCCCATTATCGGTTATGATTTTGTTTGGGACTCCAAATCTGCATGGACTGTAAGAAGTTGATGGCTGATTGCTTGTTTATTGTCACAACTGGAGTTGCTTCCGGTCATTTGGTGAATTTGTCAATGGCGACGTACAGGAACTTGTAACCTCCAGTGGATCTTGGGAAAGGTCCCAAGATATCCATCACCCACACAGCAAAAGGCCATGTAGGAGGTATCATTTGTAGAGGCTGAGCCGGTGTGTGAATTTGTTTTGCATGATACTGACATGCTTCACATTTCTTCACCAGCTCAGTTGCATCCTGGAGCGCTGTAGGACAGTAAAAGCCATGCCGAAAGGCTTTGCCGACCAGCGTGCTGGAAGACATGTGGTTCCCACACTCACCTCCATGGATTTCCGCAAGGAGCTCGCATCCTTCTTCCCTTGTGATGCACCTCATTAGGACACTGTTGGCACCATGCCGGTAGAGATCCCCTTCTACCAACGTGTATCTTTTAGCCAATCTAACTATCCGGTAAGCGGATACATCATCGTCAGGAAGGAAATTGTCTTTCAAGTAGCTCCGGATCTCTGAGCTCCATGCATCGGATCTAGCTTGAGCATTTGATTCTTGCGTGCTGGGTTGCTCAGAGCTTCCGGCAGCACCTACGACCCTTGATGGTTGCCATGGTAACAGGGCCATCAGGACCGCCAGCTTTGGGATGCTGGTCTCGCCCCCTTCACTCAGCTCGGCAGGCTGAGCTGTCGATTTAGACAACCTCCGAACGAAGGTTCCGTCAGTAGCCGGAGCTTCGGTTGATGCTTTCGTCGAGAGTTCGTCAACTTCAGCATTATGGAGACGATGTACATGGTGGAGGTCTAAGACTTTGAAGTCCTTCTGAAGCCTCTGGACTTTAAGGAGATAAGCAGCTAGTTGGGGATTATTACAGGAGCATTCACCCTTCACATGTTTAATGATGAGGTGTGAATCTCCCTTGACCAACAGCTGCTTGACACCATATGATAGTGCTACCTTTAGTCTGTAAATGAGTGCTTCATACTCCGCCTTGTTGTTGGTCGCCTTGAAGTCAAGGCGCACCATGTATTTAACCTTCTCCCCGGTTGGAGCGAGGAGAAGGACTCCAGCTCCGGCCCCCTGTTTCTGCATGGAGCCGTCGAAGTAAAGGGTCATGTGAGGCTCGGTGAAGATCGGAGCCTTGTGTTCTGGCTTCTGCTCACTAGGGCCCCCAGGGTTTGATGGAGAGGGGGTCCACTCCGACACAAAATCTGCCAATGCTTGACTTTTGATTGCTTGTCTTGGGACGAATTCAATGTCAAACTCGGCCAATTCTGCTGCCCATTTTGCAATGTTCCCAGTGGAGTTGGGATTATGCAAAATTGCTCGCAGTGGATATGAAGTCACCACAGAGATCTTGTGAGCTTGGAAATAGTATCGGAGCTTCCTGGAAGCAATAAGAACTTCGTATAGCAGTTTATGTACTTCCAGGTACCGAGTTTTGGCGTCGTGGAGTACTTCACTTATGAAGTACACTGGGCGTTGGACTGTCCGGACCCTCCTGGAGGGGCCCGGAGCTTCCTTCTCACCGACCTGGACCCTCCCGGAGGGGTCCGGACCTTCTTCGGGGATCGTCGGGTCCTTGTTGGAGGAACCCGGAGCTTCTTCAGGAGTGACCTGGACCCTCCCAGGGGAGTCCGTCTCTTATTGCTCAACAAGAATAACTCCTTGTTGACTCAAGTCTGGGGGCTGGGACCCAGACTCACCTTCAGGAACCTCCTGACTCTCCCGGAGGGGTCTAGATTGATAGGATCTTGGTTCCTGATCTTTTGATGAGAATAGGAGGGTTCGATTTGTGGAGGAGAAGACGTTGGCGATCCGACTACACCGTCCCCGAGACGATGCGCCTTAGCGATCGGTACACCGACTCCGAAGTTGTATTGATCTTGCTGGCGCACAATTAACCTGACCACGAGGGCCTTTGTTCCTGCAAGCAATTGAAGAACACGCAAGAACAAGAAGAACAAGCACTTATCTATTGAATCAATCTAAAGTGGGGTTCAGGATACAAGTAGACGGGCGATCTAGTCGACACGCGCGTGTACAAGGAAGCAGCAGAAGCTAACTTACGAATAAACAAAAACCCACCAGCTAATGAGGGCGGCTGCTACTATTTATTACCTCCCTAGGGTCGTGAGAAACCCTAATCACGAGTCCCTAATGGACTCCAAATGATACATGGGCCATGGGCCCAATTTTGGTGATGCAGCACCCTGGACAGAAAAAGGTCTTGGTATTAAAATAACTATTGCGGCCGACTCCGAATAGATATGGACATGAGGCCAGATCCGTTTGAAAGTAGACTTGATAATCTTTCCAGGAAGTACTTGAACGCCCAGATCGGAGTCCGTATGAAATCGTGGTGGCCGTCACAAGTTGGTGCTGTTCTGCAGTCCAAATCCCGTCCGCGCGAATTCCCTTCCCATTGGCTCCTCTCCATTGTTCCTAAGCAAAACAAGAAAGCACGTAGTTCCACGGTCTAGATAAGATGGACATAAGGCCAAGAACGAGTTCACCTCATAGTTTAGTTGACGTGCACCATAGTTTAGTTGACGTGCACGAGCGCGAGTGATTGGACCAGAAACTGGTAGCTGAGTTGGTGTGGATGTATCGAGGGTGTTGATGTCCTCATCATCCTCCCCTTCTTGCATTTGAGTCGTCCGCGACTCAAGCTCATCTTCTTCTCCCAAATATGGCTTCAAATCTGCAATGTTAAATGTGGGACTAACCCCAAAATTTGCAGGCAACTCGAGTTTATATGCATTATCATTAATTCTTTCTAACACTTTGAATGGACCATCAGCTCGAGGTAACAATTTAGACTTTCTCAAATCAGGAAACCTATCCTTTCGCAAATGTAACCAAACTAAATCACCAGGTTCAAAAGTGATAGTTTTCTTTCCCCTACTACCAGCAAGTTTATACTTGGCATTCATGCACTCTATATTCTTCTTAGTGGTTTCATGCAATTTTAAGATCAATTCAGCACGATGTTTAGCATCAAAATTCACTCGTTCCATTGAAGGAAGAGGTAATAAATCAATAGGAGCACGGGGTACAAATCCATAAACAATCTCAAAAGGGCATTTCTTAGTACTAGAATGTAGGGAACGATTTAAGCAAACTCAACATGAGGCAAACACGCTTCCCACATTTTTATATTCTTTTTCAAAACAGCCCTAAGCATGGTAGATAAACCTCAGTTTGACCATCAGTTTGGGGATGACAAGTAGTTGAAAATAAAAGCTTAGTCCCCAATTTTGCCCATAACGTTCTCCAAAAATGGCTAAGAAACTTAGCATCACGATCTGAAACTATTGTGTTTGGCACACCATGCAATCTAACAATATCTCGGAAAAACAAATCAGCAACATGTGTAGCATCATCACTTTTACGACAAGGTATGAAGTGTGCCATTTTAGAAAATCTATCCACAACAACAAAGATGCTATCTCTCCCCTTCTTTGTTCTAGGCAGTCCTAAAACAAAGTCCATAGAAATATCCTCCCAAGGCATGCTAGGAACAGGAAGAGGCATGTACAAACCATGTGGATTAAGTCGTGACTTAGCTTTTTGACATGTTGTGCAGCGAGCAACAAAGCGCTCCACGTCTCGCCTCATCCTTGGCCAAAAGAAATGACCAGCAAGTATGTCCTCCGTCCTTTTCACTCCAAAGTGCCCCATCAGCCCGCCTCCATGCGCTTCCTGTAACAACAACAAACGAACGGAGCTAGCTGGAATGCATAACTTGATAGCTCTAAACACATAGCCATCATTGAGGACAAATTTATTCAATGTTTTTCCGTCTTTACATTTAAGCAATACATATTTGAAATCAGCATCATGTTCATATTGATCTTTAATCGTTTCTAATCCAAAAATTCTAAAGTCAAGTTGAGATAGAAGAGTATAACGTCTAGATAAAGCATCAGCAATAGCATTATCCTTTCCCTTTTTGTGTTTAATGACATAAGGAAAAGACTCAATAAATTCCATCCACTTAGCATGCCTACGGTTTAGTTTCCCTTGACTCCTAATATGCTTTAGTGATTCATGATCAGAATGGATAACAAATTCTTTGGGCCACAAATAATGCTGCCATGTTTCTAAAGTTCGTACAAGAGCATATAATTCCTTATCATAGGTATAATAATTTAGAACAGGCCCACTCATTTTCTCACTAAAATATGCAACATGTTTTCCTTCTTGTAACAAAACACCACCCAATCCAATCCCACTAGCATCACATTCAAGCTCAAAAGTCTTAGAAAAATCAGGAAGTTGGAGAAGAGGTGCATGCGTCAACTTATCTTTCAGTATGGTAAAGGCGTTATCTTGTGTGGTTCCCCAAGAAAAAGGCACCCCCTTCTTCGTAAGGTCATTCAATGGAGCAGCAATGGTGCTGAAATCCTTCACAAAGCGACGATAGAACCCAGCCAGCCCTAGAAAGCTCCGCACCTGTGTGATGGTCTTTGGTACAGGCCACCCCTGAATAGCCTCTACCTTGGCTTGATCAACTTCAATTTCCTGTGGAGTAACAACATAGCCAAGGAAAGAGACTCGATCTGTGCAAAAGGTGCACTTCTGAAGATCACCAAATAATTGTGCCTCACGCAAAGCATTAAAAATAGCACGTAAGTGATCAAGATGTTCATCCATGGATTTGCTATAAATCAATATATCATCAAAATACACAACAACAAATTTTCCAATGAATGCACACAAAACCTCGTTCATTAATCTCATGAAGGTGCTAGGTGCATTAGTTAACCCAAAAGGCATGACTAACCACTCATATAAAACCAACTTAGTTTTGAAAGCAGTTTTCCATTCATCTCCTAGTTTCATGCGAATTTGGTGATAACCACTACGCAAATCAACTTTTGAGAACACAACAGCACCACTCAATTCATCAAGCATATCATCTAAGTGTGGAATAGGATGACGATATCGAATGGTTATATTGTTGATTGCTCTACAATCCACACACATACGCCATGATCCATCCTTTTTAGGTACTAAAATAACTGGAACAACACAAGGACTAAGAGACTCACGTACATAACCTTTGTCAAGTAGTTCTTGTACATGGCGCTGAATCTCCTTTGTTTCTTCTGGATTTGTCCTATATGGTGCACAGTTGGGCAATGAAGCACTGGGAATGAGGTCAATCTGGTGCTCAATCCCTCGAAGTGGTGGTAGTCCTGGTGGTATTTCACTTGGAAACACATCAGAATATTCCTGCAAAATGTTAGCAACAGCAGGAGGCAAAGAATGTTGCACATCGTAAAGGGAAATCAAAGCATCTTTGCATACCAAGGCATAGGCAGCAGAGGTGGAAGCAATCAGTTCATTAATATCAGATTTCATAGCAAACAAGCATTTTCCCTTCAGAGATATCTCATTTTTCTTATCAAACACAGATTTGGCATTGTTATTGTTCTCAATGTTAGCATGGTCCTGATATTTAGTTTTCCTAGCTCTAGCAACATCATCTTGCACAATAGCTTCAGGAGACATAGGATGCAACACAATTTTTTTATCATGGTAAAGAAAAGAATACTGATTTGATCTACCATGATGCATAGAATCTCTATCAAATTGCCAAGTTCTTCCTAGCAGAATATTACAAGCTTGCATAGGCACAACATCACTTTCAACGACATCCTTATATGATCCAATAGTAAAATTGATTCGCACAAGTCTAGTTACCTTTGCCTTACCGCTGTTGTTTAACCATTGAATGTAATAGGGATGTGGGTGCGGTTTGGTGCTTAGTGCCAGCTTGGTCACCATGTCACTGCTGGCCAAGTTGTTGCAGCTACCTCCATCAATGATCATGCGGCAAGATCTCTCTTTGACGACACACTTTGTTTGGAATAATGTGTGCCTTTGATTTTGTTCCACTTTCTCCATTTGTGCACTAAGCACACGCTGCACAATGAGACTATCATAGCGCGCTGCATCTTCTGCACCAATATGCTCTTCTTGATGTTCATCGCTACCTGCATAGTCAGCTGCGAGCAAAACACATGTATCGTCATCAAAATCGCTAGCAGATGAGTACTCACCATCATCTTTAACAATTAGAACACATTTGCTTGGGCAGTCACTTTGCACATGGCCAAAACCCTTGCACTTGTGACATTGAACGTCTCTAGATCGTCCGGTAGATGCTACGGAAGAAGCACTCTCGGTGGGCTTTTGGGTGGTCTTTACTGCTGAGCTAGTGGAAGAAGCACGTGGCTTGTTGCTGGAAGAAGAAGGTGCTGCCCGACTTTGTGAAGAAGATGGCGGAGAAGCACGCCCAGTCAAAGGAGTAGTCGTGCGTGGTTGCCATAAGCTAGTCTTTCCTGCAGAAATATTAGTTCTAGAGCTAGCTCGTCGTCCCTGCACTTCCCTTTCAGCTTTACAAGCAAGATGAAACAAACGGGTAACATTATTGTAATCTTTATAAGCAAGAATGTCCTGAATTTCACGGTTTAAACCACCCAAAAATCTATCCATAGCTGGTTCCTCATCCTCATCTAAATTACAACGCAACATACCCATTTGTAATTCCTGAAAATACTCTTCTACACTTTTAGCTCCCTGTCTCAATTGTTGTAACTTATTTAACAGGTCACGTGCATAGTAAGAAGGAACAAATCTAGCTCGCATGAGCCGTTTCAAAGCATCCCAAGTTTGTGGTATGTTATTAGGATTTTTCTTGCCATGTTCTATCCACCAAACAGAAGCAAAATCAGTAAACTCACTAGTGGCTGCTCTAACTCTTGCGTTTTCAGGAAACTCATGACATGCAAATTTTTGATCAACAGAAATCTCCCAAGTAATATATGCATCAGGGTTATATTTACCATCAAAATGAGGTATCTTAAATTTGATCTTGTTAAAAGTATCTTCATGATTGCGTACCTCACGCCGACAATGTCCACCTATGCCTTGACGGTTGCGTTGTAGTCGGTGCCGTGGCCTAGCTTCCTCATCTTCCCCAATCTCCGTATCTGCAGAATAGTCATCTTCATTGTCACGTACAATACTAGGAGCATTGCTCACCTGTCCATCTGCGCCGCGTCCACGATCCCTCTCCTCAAGGCGCTTCAGGATGGCTCCAATAGAGGTGTTCAATGTTTGAATGGAACTCTCCAACGTGCTGATTTTGGTGTTGGTGTCGATCTGCATATTTTCCAATTGACCAAGGCGGTCACTGGTAACTCGAAAATCCTCATCAAGCGCTTCTGTGTGTAGCCGCACTTGGCGTTCGAAGTATTGTATAATTCCCCGTGTGCGAGGTGAATGCACGTCTTCAATTGTATTTGCTCCTCCTGCCATGGTTAGTAGAAAAAAAGTCCAATATGAAAGGGTAACGTGATCCCTAGCTACAAAGGTGCTGGTGGAGATAACTCCCTCACTCTCAACCTGTTCAATCAAGCTCTTACCTATTCTTACAAAGCTCAGCAAGAAGGTGATGGCAACCAGCAAGTAATGAACAACTTCAAGAGCAGGTGTCAATCTATGGCTTTAGGTGGCTGAACTAGCACAAGGAGCAAACTTTCACCATGTTAATCACAACAAGCTGAATAAATATTCTACGACAGTACTGTGCTGATCTTAGTCTAGACCGTACTAGAGACGCGAGCCGAGACACCAATGTCGTCACCAAAAACACCCCAAACAACAATCTGATTTTTTTTCTTTTTTTTCGTTTTTTTTGTTGGGGTGGTCACCCAAACTCTCTCTAGATGGAATCAGGAGACCCTAGAACAAAATTTGCACATGCGGCTTTTGATCTTGCACTTGCCTTTTTTTTTCTTCTCTAATTGCTTGTGGCTTTTGTGCGGCTTTTGATTTTGCACTTGCCTTTTTTTTCTTCTCTAATTGCTTGTGGATTTTGTGCGGCTTTTGATTTTGCACTTGCCTTTTTCTTGTTGTCAAACTCAAATTACTAATCTGACTCAAACTCAAAGTAGCAATCTGATTCGAACTCGAACTAGTAATCAGACTCAAACTCGAACTAGCAATCCGACTCAAACTCGAAGTAGCAATCTGATTTGAACTCGTAATCTGACTCTAACTCGAACTAGCAATCCGACTCAAACTCAAAGTAGAAATATGATTTGAACTTGTAATACGACTCAAACTCGAACTAGTAATCCGACTCAAACTCGAATAGCAATCTGATTCAAACTCAAACTAGTAATCCGACTCAAACTCGAACTATGAATCTGACTCAAACTAGGTGACCGAATGTGACACGAACTCGAAACTCTAGTGGTGCAAAACTAAAGACCAGCAACTTGACTCGTCGAAGCAACCATGAACTCAACAAGTCTTGACTAAGTGGAGAAATTAAAAGGCACAAAGGTCTAGGAATAATGGAAAAAAATAGATCTGGTATTTTTTTTTTGGGCTTTTTCTGGACTATAGGATGATAACAGCGGAAAGAAAGGTAATGGTAGCACTCTCACCGATTAACCTTGCTCTGATTACCACTTGATAGGATCTTGGTTCCTGATCTTTCGATGAGAATAGGAGGGTTCGATTTGTGGAGGAGAAGACGTTGGCGATCCGACTTCACCGTCCCCAAGACGATGCGCCTTAGCGATCGGTACACCGACTCCGAAGTTGTATTGATCTTGCTGGCGCACAATCAACTTGACCACGAGGGCCTTTGTTCCTGCAAGCAATCGAAGAACATGCAAGAACAAGAAGAACAAGCACTTATCCGTTGAATCAATCTAAAGTGGGGTTCTGGATACAAGTAGACGGGCGATCTAGTCGACACGCGCGTGTACAAGGAAGCAACAGAAGCTAACTTACGAATAAACAAAAACCCACCAGCTAATGAGGGCGGCTTCTACTATTTATTACCTCCCTAGGGTCGTGAGAAACCCTAATCACGAGTCCCTAATGGACTCCAAACGATACATGGGCCATGGGCCCAATTTTGGTGATGCAGCACCCTGGACAGAAAAAGGTCTTGGTATTAAAATAACTATTGCGGCCTACTCCGAATAGATATGGACATGAGGCCAGATCCGTTTGAAAGTAGACTTGATAATCTTTCCAGGAAGTACTTGAACGCCCAGATCGGAGTCCGTATGAAATCGTGGTGGCCGTCACAAGTTGGTGCTGTTCTGCAGTCCAAATCCTGTCCGCGCGAATTCCCTTCCCATTGGCTCCTCTCCATTGTTCCTAAGCAAAACAAGAAAGCACGTAGGTCCACGGTCTAGATAAGATGGACATAAGACCAAGAACGAGTTCACCTCATAGTTTAGTTGACGTGCACCATAGTTTAGTTGACGTGCACGAGCGCGAATGATCGGACCAGAAACTGGTAGGTGAGTTGGTGTGGATGTATCGAGGGTGTTGATGTCCTCATCATGGATTCTTGAACCTGTAGCTATTCTGGTCTCTCCGCAACCAGGACCATGCTGACAACCTCGTCAGTTGCTGAAATGTAAAGCAGTAGAGGCTCACCAGGGTTCGGAGCTACCAAGGTTGGTAGAGTGGTGAGGAGTTGCTTCAGCTCCTGAAATGCCTTTTCTACTTCTTCAGACCATTGGAATGGTCCGGACTTCCTCAATAACTTGAAGAAGGGTAGTGCCCGTTTTGCCAATCTTGAGATGAACCGGCTGAGGGCGGCCAGACATCCAGTCAACTTCTGGACATCCTTGATGTGGGCTGGTGGTCGCATATCTTCAATGTCTTTAATCTTCGCCGGATTTGCCTCTATGCCTCGGTGGTTTACCAGGAAACGAAGAAGCTTTCCGGAGCTAACCCCAAAGACACAATTGTCTAGGTTCAGCTTCATGCGAGTGACTCGCAACTTGTCGAAGTCAGCTTGCAAGGTGTCAAGAAGTGACTCCTTGTCTTTAATCTTAACGACGATGTCAACGACATACACTTCCACTACGTCTCTGATGAGCTCTCCAAACGTTTTTTACATAGCACGTACAAATGTTGAAGCTGCATTCTTGAGACCAAATGACATGGCAGTATAACAATACAATCCATCTACTGTGATGAAACAAGTATGCTCTTCATCTTCCCTAGACATTCTGATTTGATGGTACCCAAAATATGCATCTAGGAAACACAGTAATTCACACCCGGAGGTGGAATCCACTATCTGATCTATTCTAGGTAGTGGGAATGGATCTTTTGGACATGCCTTATTCAGTTTTTTGTAGTCGATACACATCTGAAGCTTCCCACCGGCCTTGGGTACAGCGACTGGGTTTGCCAGCTATTTTGGGTGGAAGACCTCTCGGATGAATCCAGCTTCAAGCAACTTCTTCACTTCTTGTCGTATGAAGTTCTGTCGCTCTACTGATTGCTTCCGAGGCTTCTGATGTACAGGCCGAGCGTCAGGGTAGATCTTCAGATTATGCTCGATCACTTCCCTAGGGATCCCAGGCATTTGTGACGGTTGCCAGGCAAACACGTCGACGTTAGCCCGAAGGAAAGTGATGAGCGCAAGTTCCTATTGTCATTCAGACTTCCCGATATGCGAGTGTTCTGAGCGGTGTTAGAACCGATTTGGACAACTTTGACGGGAATGTCGGTGTCGCCGCTTGGTTGCACACGGGGTGCAGAGGTTGAGCCTCGATGACGAATGCTCGGGGGTTTTGGAGCTTGTTGCTGCCTGGACTCTTCCTCCTGTGTTGTAGCAAGCGTGTGAAGTTCTTCCAATGCAGTCACTCCGGCACTGCAGTCTCCACAGATCCGAAGAACACCAGCTGGTGTTGGCATTTTCAACACCAAGTAGCCATAATGTGCAGCAGCCATGAACTTGTATAAGGCTGGCCTGCCTATAATGGCGTTAAAGGGTAAGTTGATCTGAGCAACGTCAAAGACCAACTTCTCAGTGCGATAGTTCTCCTTAGTCCCAAAGGTTATGAGGAGAGTAATGGCACCAAGTGGGGTTATGGTCCCCGGACCTACTCTAGAGAAAGGTCGGGAGGGGCAAAGGTCCGAAGGTCGGAGCTGAAGCTTGACGAAAGCTTTGAATCTTATGAGGTTCAGCCCCGAACCTCCGTCCACCATTACATGGTGTAGTTGAATATTGTTGATGGTCGGAGATACCATCAATGGGAGTTGACCAGCTCCGATCATATTTCGAGGGCAGTCTGACGCGTCGAAAGTGATGGAAGTATCCATCCACTTCCGATGCGGCTCCGCCCTGGCGGTGGGAGCCACTAAAGCCATGTCCTTCCACATGGTCTTGAGGACACGGCGGGAGGTGATGTCCCACGAACCACCAAAAATGGTGTTCATGGTTTTCCGACGTTCATTGTCAGAGACGTCGGAGTCGTTGTCGACGGAAGTGTAAACAGCTTTCAAGACCTTTTTAGGGTCCTAAAAGCCTAATTCTTCTTCAGCCGGAGCTTCGTCGACTTTCTGTTTTCCTTCCCTTTGTCAGAAAGGAACTTCTTCCCAATGCTTGTTGTAGCGCTCGACAAGGTTCTAGACCTCTCGCAGTCTTCCAAGTTGTGGTTACTCGACTTATGAATAGGACACCACATTTTGGAGTTGCCGCCATCTTCAGATGAAGGTCGAGGTCGTTTCTCGGGGCATGGCCCCCCGGCCACCCGGAGTTGCAGCAGCTACAACAGTAGGTGTGCCAGCCGATGACTTTTTCTTGCCGTTGGACTTTTTCTTCTTTTTGCCACTCTCGGAGGTAGTGGCTTCGCCCTTGGAGGATTTTTTTTGTTATCCTCCGGAGGTGGTTTGGAGTGCATTTCACGGCCCTCCGCAGCTTTAGCACACTTGTCTGCCAAGCTGAAGAGCTCTGTGACGCTGGTGATCTCCTTGATCGCCAGCTTCTCCAGCATCTTCTTGTCTCGTATGCCCTGTCTAAATGCCACAATAACAGAGGCGCTAGAGATAGAAGGAATAGTGTTTCGTACCTGGGAGAACCTCTGGATGAAGGAATGCAAGGATTCTCCCCCCTTCTGCGTTACAGCAAAAAGGTCCAGTTCAGTGCCTCGTCGGGCGTATGAACTCCCGAAATTGGCGGTGAACTGTTGGCACAATTCCGCCCAACTATTGATGGATTTGGGCAGGAGGCTCATGAACCAGGACCTGGCGGTCCCAGTTAAAGCCACGGGGAAGTAGTTGGCCATTACGGCCTCGTTACCTCCGACTGCAAGGATTGCAGTGGAGTAAATCTGGAGAAACTCAACGGGATTGACAGTCCCGTCAAATTTCTCCAGAAGGTGAGGCTGGAACTTTTGTGGCCATCGGACCATGCGCAAGTGCATGGACAGGGCAGAACAGCCTCCTCCTATTCCCTCAGGAACAGGACTATCTCGAGCTTCTCAACTTTCGCGAGCACGCTCGATATGGACACGGCTATCCTGTTGACGGTAACGGCGATCAAGCTCCGCCCGGAGGTCGTGAGTTGAAAGCTTGGTTATTGTATGGGTGCATCGCGCCCCGACAGGCAACGACATCACTTGTTGAGACGCAGCACGCCTCCTATTTTGGGAAGCGTGCAGACTAAGTCTGCCCGACAAAGTCCGATGCTGCGATGGGGCCTGCCTCGAGGGGGGAGGACCTCTGTTGCTGATGCGATCGGTTGCTGCTGCAACCAGATGTTCCACTTCAGCCCTCCACTGCTCCATTGCACCCTGGGATGCACCCGGAGGTGGTGGGCATTGGAGGAGAGCACCTGCTGCATGGAGCGCGTGTTCAGGATTGTTGTTATTCACCGACGCTGTGACTGATGCAGATGCCCCGTCCCGTTGTCCAGCTTGATTTGCTAGTGCAGACGGTGGCGGTGGAGGCATGACTCCTACTGGAGCCGCGACACCTGCTGGTTTTTGCATGTTGGAGGGATTGCCTCTAGCAGGTTGCGCAACGAGGTTGCCATTGGACGATCCAGCAGCTGAGTTCACCATTCTTGAAATCTCGGGCACCCCCCCCCCCACCTGGCGCGCCAACTGTCGGAGTGTTTTTCTGGCAATTCTCCCGATACTACCGTTAGTAGCTCAAGGAGTTTGTAGTTCGGTATTAGGTGCGCAGAGATTCCAGAGAATATGGCAAATGGACACAAGGATTTACGTGGTTCGGGCCGCCTGAGCGTCATACCCTACTCCACGGGATGTGTAGCTGTTGTATTGAGCATCTAAGAGCTTTCAGTCAGAGACTGTATGTGTGTCTCAAGGTGTCTGAGAGTCTGTCCGTGTATCGTTGACCAGTCCTTTTATAGTACAAGGACTGGTTGTTACACCGTTAGCCTGGCCGGACATGTGGCCCCGTCGGTTACTGATGCTTAATACATAAGAGTGGTAATGGGCCTAGACAATGCCGTTACTGGTATTAAGGGCCCTCCAATCGTGTGTCATTAAGACGGTATTAATGACACTTAACTGGGTCTTGAAGTCTTTGATTATCCCTTGAAGGTCCGAGCTGTTGGGGGCCCTCCAGTGCGGCTTGTTGAAGTTGAAGGTCTGGTGGTTGGACACGTGGCAGCTTCGGAGTTTACCGTATGGGGCGGGTAGGTCCGGTGCTGTTGTACACGTGTCAGGATCGGAGCTTCGCTCTGTCGGGGGTTGGGTCTGGAGGTGCCGCACAGGTATTTGGCCCGGAGCTTTCCCATGTGTGGGATTTAGCTCTGGTTGTAGGATACATGTGGCGGTACCGGAGCTAATCATAGATGGGAGGCATGTCCAGTCCCGTATGACAAGTGGGGCCTTCGCAGGTCTTCAACTTGGACAGGTGAAGTCTCCTTGGTCTTTTATAGTCCCAAGGGGTATACGGTACGCAGGGTACCGACAAACTCTATCAGGTTTTCCACTGATATTTTCTGTCTCTTGTGTTTGAGAGTTGTGGCAAAGTTCCTCCATAAAGGAGGTACTATTGCAATAATGCACCCAACCACAAACTTGTCGGGTAAAGGACACATAAATAGGTTGAGCTCTCTCGCGAGGCACTATATTTCATGAGTTTGTTCAACTACTGGATGGTTGTTAACCATCTTGTAGTCATGAAAATTCTCCATGATATACATTTACCGCCTGCATCGGCTGCATTGTACTTAGCATTAAGTGCATCCCAAAGCTTCTTACCATATGTGATTGTTAGATAAACATCACAGAGTTTGTTGTCAAGAATAGGGGTGGGCGTTCGGTCTACTAGGTAAAATCGGTCCGGTTATTTCGGTCATTTATAATTTCGGTTTTTTTAAATCACAACCCGAAATGTTATACAAATATTAGGTATCTGAAATTTTTCGATACCTAAATTTCGATTCGATCTTCGATCTTACCCGAAATACCCGAATTGTGTATTATCCTCATTTTATATTCTCAATAATCAATATAAGTTTAATATCATTTGTAAATTTAATCTCAAAAGATAATAAATTATTAGTTCATTAATGATGGATCATAAATAAACAGTTTAATTTCATGATTTCACATAACATAACTCCCAAATAAAATATAAAAATTCATATTACTTAGAGTTCATAGACCATAATTTAACCTGAGAATTTATTGTTCGGTTATTCGGGTATTTGGGTACCCGAGGGTGATACCCAAACCCGAAATTAATATATCGGTAATTTAGATTTGCTACCCGAATAGGTACCCAATACCCAATAATTCGGTCTTTTCGGTTTCGGTTCTGGTTTTTTCGGTTTCGGTTTTTCGGTCTCAGTTTTTTTCCCACCCCTAGTCAAGAGCACTTAAGATACATCCTCTCATGACAGAATTGGCTTCCTCGAACTTTGTCTGTTCTTCAATAGACAAAGGACCTTGATGTCTGCCCTCGGTTACCCAGAAGATCTTAAGTGACTGGAGCTAGAACGTAGCCTTAACTTGCCACCTCTTGAAGTGCACGCTTGAGAATTTCTCGGGCCTCACTACATCGGCTAAAGTTATCATGTTTAACTCAGGAAATTGCGCAATAAGGTTTTTGGATTGTTAGAAAATACGAAGCAATTTACTGAACAATTCCAAAAAAAAAACACGCAAAAAAATAGCAGCAATCAACACCGGCAGACAGACGGGACCATAAATATCACGTACCAATTTGAAGCCGAAGAAATTGCAGTAGATCTGGTGTCGAACAGCTGCTTCAGACATTTGTGGCTACGTTGGACCGCAGCGCCCGATCTCCTCGGTAGACGACCCGTGATGAAGAACATGAGCAGTCACACGAAGCGCTTCCCAAAAACTTTTTTTGTCGTCTCTCGGTGCAGGATCGCAAGGGTGAGCAGTTCCGGGGACCTGCTCTCCCGATCGTCGGTGCACGCCGACGCTCGAGATGGAGTTGACTAGAGGGTAGCACAAGGAACACGAATGTGAGAAACGATCTGATCGTGGAATGATTTGCCCTGCCGTGCACGCCCATATATTTATAGAGTCCCCGAGAGTCAGTTCGGTTGCGATCCGGAGGATCCGCACCGAAACCGACTCGATTGTTGTAGATGCATCCGTCTCCAACTTGGACTCTATCCAACTCGGAAACCCAAAAGCCCAAATAAATTTTCTGCAAAAATATAAAATTTGAGCTCGGCTCGAATTCATACGAACGCGCGCGTGTGCATGGCGAGCGAGGAGGAGGAGGAGGGGCGCACGTGGGCCACCCCCTCTCTTCTCTTTTTCTCTCTCACTCAAAGAGTGGAAGAACAACTTTCCTTATATGTAGAAGTTGCTCCCCTTCAACTTCCCGTGTAGAACTAACCATTTAGCACCACTATCTCTTACTCTAATAGGTTTTAAGATTTTTTTATAAGAATTAATTCAGAATTAATATTGGCACAAGCCTATTTATTCCAACGCTTCTATGCATTCAAAAAATTAGGAAGTCTTAAGAGAGGTCCACTACTCCATAGGGGGCTCGAGCGCCCTAGCCCAGTTATGTCTGCCCTTGAGCTACAGTTCGTCGAGCTCATTCTGTACAACATGGTCCCCTCGCCATGCAAAGGTACAGTAGTATGCATGAGCTTGTAAGAATCACGGCAATAGTTGTAGCTGTTGCAGGCTCCGATCCTGTACAGGTGACAAAACTAGAATAGAAAAGCAGACAAAACTTTTGCTACAATCCTGCTCGAGTACACAAGTAATCATGTTTCATGCCATCATCAATCTCTAGTCCCACCTAAAATAACAGATCCAACATATATTTTGATCAAGATAGCAAATCAAATATATATTTTGATGAACATAACAGATTGAACAAATATTCTGATGAATATATGGTTTCAACAAGTACCAAAAATGAAATTAAGTCTAACATGTTGTTTTTATCATATTCTTCAATTTCCTTGTACACTCACTTTCTTTGGGCAATTTTGTGTATCATACCCAACATCTTCGTGTGTCTTACATCTCTGTGTCCCTGATTCTTTATAGGTTTTTGCTCTTTCTTTTGCACCTTCTCTTTGTACAAATATTATTAGGTGAGAGTATCTGCACTTCATTTGGAATGGTACAACCAATAAAATATACCTGTTCTTGCCAGGTATGAGAGTGAGGTTGAAACAGCAAGGACAATGATTCCAAACTTAAATTAGTAACAAAAAGTCTGTGTCTTGACCATTTGATAATATCTTGAAATTTATTTTAGGCATTTGGCATCTTCCTTCTCATGGATTCATCCACGGAGCTAGTTGTGTTCCTGTGCATAATTGAGGATAGTGGCCTGATTAGGAACCTAATCAAGTAACTTGCATAATGTGTGTGCAGGCGCAGGTGGCCTAGTGGCCATAGCATGCATGTGCATGCAATAGCCACCTCCCGCTTAGTTTAATCTCGAGCTCTATAAATGACGTTAGGCTGTCCGCATGCAGGTAAAGCACACTGGATAGGTTTTAAATTTTAGAGGAGATGAAGATATTAAAAAATATAAGGAGAATAGTATATAGAGTATGATTTAGAAGAAACAAGTGTGGATAGCCTTACGCAGTTGCTGTGTGTACACCAAAACTGGACCATGCTGTTTGTTTTTTTTTATTGTGGAGGGTCAAGCTAGCAGTCACCGGGAATAATATATATAATGCATGTGGGAACCTTCGTTTATTTCAATTGGCCACTTGACCAAAAAGTTTATGTATCATATTGCAACTCGTGCATTGGTTATATCCAAAACTTATGCTGTGTTTGGGAACACAATATTTCAATAATAAAATTTTGGTAAACTACAGTTTTTAAGATAGCATAACAATACTAAAATATTACAATACCACTATTTTGTAATACCACAGTTTTGCAATATATAGGACTGTCTCGGAGCGGTTCAGGCCAAAATTTTCTATACACTAAAAATACCGTAGTATAGATAAAACCGTTGTTTGAAATATATAGTTTTTTAGTTGGTTGCCAAACACCATTCTGCAAAAAATATCGTAACAATCTCAAATACTATAGTATTGCTCTAAAGTTCCGGTGGTGGAGCCGGTCGTCGGAGAGGTTCCGGTGCCTGAACCAATCGCTGCAGAGGTGCTGGCGCCCGAGCCTATGATGGTCGAAGCGTCAGCGCCTGGGCCGGTGGTGGAGGAGGCGCCAGCGTCGGAGCCGGAAGTGGCTTCAGCTCTGACCGAACCTTCAACACCTGCCCCGGAGGTGGTGATCCCGGAGGTGCACGCGCCCGAGCCATGGTGCAAAGATGAAGTTGCTGGCCGTCCGCTTGAGAGACCAGCTGTTGACAACCTGGCGGCGGGACCTTCGGAGCCAACTCCGGAGGTTGAAGCTTTTGTAGCAAGACCTTCCTCAACAGCGGTCGATGCTATTTTGGAGAGCGGCCCTAGTGCTGCGGAAGCTCAGGGAACCGCTCTGGTAGAGTGGGACCCAATTTTTGTCCCGGAGAACCCACTGGAACCGGCGGAGATGACCCCAGCAGGTATGGACCCAATTCCTCTGTCGTTGTCTATTGACAATGCCTGCTCCAGTCTTCGCCAGGTTCAGCTGGCTTTTTACCACGACAGCAAGGCTCTCGAGGAAGAGCGTCAAACTCTTAGGAGGTGGCCCAACCGACTCCACTTCGAGACCAAGCTGGCACAGTCGAGACTGGTTGACGACAAAGAGTGGGTGAGGAAGGAGGAGGTCCGCTTGGAGTACTGGGGTAAACTGCTGGATGAGAGGGAAAGCAAGACGCGATCCCTTGACAACCAGTCCCGGGCCATCTATGAGCAGGCCAAGGCTGCTAATAGTGCAACGGATGATTGCCAAGAGAGGCTCGACGCCATCCACACCAGTCTCGTTAAGCGCCGGGAGGCTCTTGAGGAGCGGGAGAGAAAGCTCGAGGATGAAGAGAAAAAACTCCTGGAGCTGCGGGATGATGTCGTGAAGAGGGAAGAAGAGCTTACTCAGAGGCTAACTATAGGTGACAAGAGTCTCGGGAAGCGCACCAAGAAATTGGATGAGCGTTGCGAGAGAGAGGAGAAGAAGGCCTGGCAGCGAGGACAGGAACTCTACAGGAGGGAAACTGACGTTGCTGCCAGGGAGATGAAAGTGTGGGGCCGAGAGAAGGACCTGGTTAACCGCCGGAACGAGATCCATCTCCGGGAGGAAGAGCTCAGTAAACTCGAAAGGCAGGTTGCTGAAATGATTCAGCAGAACGCCAAAGAGGTGGAGCGTCTTGCTCGGGAAAACTCGGAGCTTGCGATGGCCAGAAGATCCTTGGAGGAGATGCAAAGTTGCAGGGTTTCGGAGTCCCAACAAGTTTGGGACTTCCTGGGCAAAGCCAACGATGTGCTGACGCCAATGGGTTTTAGTCACGTGCGTCCGGATGATCCGAAACCGGAGCTGGACCAGGCATTGCAGTCGTTGAGTTTGTCAGGCAACAAGCTCACCAAGATGGGCGATGTCATTGCAGACCAGCTTGAAACCGAGGGACAATCCCTGTCCAAGAGCGTCGCGGAATTTATTCTGTCGTGCTACAGAAGCCGGGACCCCCAATTCCCCCTAGACCCGGTGCTCCAAGGCCCCATTGACAGAGAGGGAGAAGCTGCCCAGGCTAGCGTTTCTGAGGTTGCCCAGAAGGTCGCCTCGTTCTTCCATAGGGTCTAGGACCATCTCTTTGTAGCTCCCGCTTGTATTCTCTCTTCTTCTTCTCCAATTTTGTAATCTCTTGTCTCCAGATGAATGAAATCCAAGTTTTTTTTATTAATTTCATTTTTTATCTTCAACACCTTTGTCTCGCTTGGCCCCCTGGTAGATGTACGCAATTTGATTGTGCACATGTACCAATAGGATGTAACAGTTGTGGAAGACTCACGTGCTTCAGACTTGTAGTGCATGTGTCCGAAGTCTTCGGTAGTAAAGGCTCCCTGAGGTTGTCAGAGCTTAAGGGCTCCGACCTTAACCATCATCAGAGCTTAGTAGCTCCAGCAGTGGTCTCCATCAACACATAGAATGTTGATAGTTAGTCCTCTGGGGTCTTCACTCCATCTTTTGTTCATTTTGATGGCTAGCCCCATGGTTTTACCAGAGCTGAGTAGCTCCAGCGATGCTTGCTATCAAGCCTTCTAGGGAATGTCGGAGCTTTAGTAGCTCTGACTAAATTCACCATCATGATGAGATATTTATTTTTCCGGTGCAATGAAGTCAAGAAAAATAGTAAAATTCGTTTCTTATCTATAACTCAGTTGCGACTTATTATTCTCGTAAGAAATTTTTGGGTCGAGCGCAATTCTTCATACAATCAAGTGCACTGAGTTGTTTTCTCCAGGTCCAATTGTTTTCAGGACCCACCTTACTTTGGTCTGCCGGGGTGTAGGTAGAGTGGCGTACTTAGGGTGTAGGACCAGGCTAAGTCGATAGCACACTCTGGACCTAGATTGGCTGGTGGCATTCAGGCAAGTGAACCATTCAACAACGTGAAAACCCGAAGGAATTAACAATGCGACTCGAGTTGTACATGAATTAGTCGATCTAAAAAATTCTTGAGAATCTCACAACTTTGTTATAGACAAGAAAGAGAAAAATAAAAATATTGAACTTGTACAAAGTAAATGCACGTGGAGTCTGTTTTCAGATAAAGATGTCTTTCATTATAGGTCCGGGGTACAGGGGAAACAAGTACGCCCTTAGGGTACGGAACCAGGCTAAGTGTGTTTTGTTTCTTGTTTGACCCAAGGTAGCTAGCTACACTTTTAGTTCTGAGATTGTGAAAAGTGTTGCTTGAACTCTGCGTACCTTCCGGGGAAGGTCCGACTGTTCTCCCGGAGCAGCTACCCGACTCTGTACAATGACTCTATAACATACATCTCGTGTAACTACAGACTCACCTCCGTGATATTAAGCGTAAAACTTACGGAGGTGCTCAATGTTCCAAGGATTAGGGAAAGGTGTCCCATCCTCAGTTGCCACGCGAACGCATCCGGGATGGGATACTTTAATCACTCAGAAGGGTCCTTCCCAGGTGGGAGAGAGTTTGTTTAACCCTTCTCTGGACTGTATTCTCCGTAGCACCAGATCGCCTTCCTCAAGTTGTCGGCTTGAACATGCCTTTGGTGATAGCACCGGAGAGCTTAGCGGTATCGGGCATTCCGAACAGCTGCTCGGCACTTTCCCTCTTCAAGAAGGTCAAGGTCTTCACACCGGAGCTGGTCCTGCGCGGCATCGTCGAAGGTCCGGACCCGGAGCAACCCCAAGGTGATTTTTGGAGGAAGGAATGCTTTGGCTCCATACACCAGGAAGAAGGGTGTCTCTCCAGTTGACCGGTTTGGAGTTGTCCTGTTGGCCCATAGAGTGGGTGAAAGCTCTTCAATCCAGTTGGCTCCATGTTTTTTCAGACGCTCATACGTACGCGTCTTGAGTCCCTTTAGGATTTCTGCATTTGCTCTCTCGGCTTGGTAATTGCTTGTCAGGTGAGCTACGGAAGCGTAGCTGACGTGAATGCCGAGATCTTCGCAATATCCTTGGAATGCAGAGCTTGTGAATTGGGTCCCATTATCGGTTATGATTTTGTTTGGGACTCCAAATCTGCATACGATGGACTGTAAGAAGTTGATGGCTGATCGCTTGTTTATTGTCACAACTGGAGTTGCTTCCGGTCATTTGGTGAATTTGTCAATGGCGACGTACAGGAACTTGTAACCTCCGGCGGCTCTTGGGAAAGGTCCCAAGATATCCATCACCCACACAGCAAAAGGCCATGTAGAAGGTATCATTTGTAGAGGCTGGGCCCGTGTGTGAATTTTTTTTGCATGATACAGGCATGCTTCACATTTCTTCACCAGCTCAGTTGCATCTTGGAGCGCTGTAGGCCAGTAAAAGCCATGCCGAAAGGCTTTGCCGACCAGCGTGTGGGAAGACGTGTGGTTCCCACACTCGCCTCCATGGATTTCTGCGAAGAGCTCGCAACCTTCTTCCCTTGTGATGCACCGCATTAGGACGATGTTGGCACCGCGCCGGTAGAGATCCCCTTCTACCAACGTGTATCTTTTAGCCAATCTGACTATCCAGTAAGCGGATACATCATCGTCAGGAAGGAAATTGTCTTTCAAGTAGATCCGGATCTCTGAGATCCATGCATCGGAGCTAGCTTGAGCATTTGAGTCTTGCGTGTTGGGTTACTCAGAGCTTCCGGCAGCACCTACGACCCTTGATGGTTGCCATGGTAACAGGGCCATCGGGACCGCCAGCTTCGAGATGCTGGTCTCGCCCCCTTCGCTCAGCTCGGCAGGCTGAGCTGTCGATTTAGACAACCTCCGGGCGAAGGTTCCGTCAGGAGCCAGAGCTCCGGTTGACGCTTTCGTTGAGAGTTCGTCAACTTCAGCGTTATGGAGATGTTGTACATGGTGGAGGTCCAGGATTTCGAAGTCCTTCTGAAGCCTCTGGACTTCAAGGAGATAAGCAACTAGTTGGGGATTATTACAGGAGCATTCACCCTTTACCTGTTTAATGATGAGGTGTGAATCTCCCTTGACCAACAGCTGCTTTACACCATATGATAGTGCTACCTTTAGTCTGTAAATGAGTGCTTCATACTCCGCCATGTTGTTGGTCGCCTTGAAGTCAAGGTGCACCATGTATTTAACCTTCTTCCCGGTCGGAGCGAGGAGAAGGACTCCAACTCCGGCCTCCTGTTTCTGCATGGAGCCGTCGAAGTAAAGGGTCCTGTGAGGCTCAGTGAAGACCGAAGCCTTGTGTTCCGGCTTCTGCTCACTAGGGCCCCCAGGGTTTGATGGAGAGGGGGTCCATTCCGCCACAAAATCCGCCAATGCTTGACTCTTGATTGCTTGTCTTGGGACGCATTCAAGGTCAAACTCGGCCAATTCTGCTGCCCATTTTGCAATGTTCCCAGTGGAGTTGGGATTATGCAAAATTGCTCGCAGTGGATATGAAGTCACCACCGAGATCTTGTGAGCTTGGAAATAGTGTCGAAGCTTCCTGGAAGCAATAAGAACTCCGTATAGCAGTTTATGTACTTCCAGGTACTGAGTTTTGGCGTCGTGGAGTACTTCACTAATGAAGTACACTGGGCGTTGGACTGTCCGGACCCTCCCGGAGGGGCCCGGAGCTTCCTCCTCATCGACCCGGACCCTCCCGGAGGGGTCCGAACCTTCTTCGAGGATCGTCGGGTCCTTGTTGGAGGAACCCGGAGCTTCTTCAGGAGTGACCTAGACCCTCCCAGGGGAGTCCGTCTCTTCTTGCTCAACAAGATTAACTCCTTGTTGACTCAAGTCTAGGGGCTGGGACCTTCAGGAACCTCCTAACTCTCCCGGAGGGGTCTGGATTCCTGAACCTGTAGCGGTTCTGGTCTCTCCGCAACCAGGACCATGCTGAAAACCTCGTCAGTTGCCGAAATGTAAAGCAGTAGAGGCTCACCAGGGTTCGGAGCTACCAAGGTTGGTAGAGTGGTGAGGAGATGCTTCAGCTCCTGAAACGCCTTTTCTACTTCTTCAGACCATTGGAATGGTCCGGACTTCCTCAATAACTTGAAGAAGGGTAGTGCCCGTTCTGCCAATCTTGAGATGAACTAGCTGAGGGCGGCCAGACATCCAGTTAGCTTCTGGACATCCTTGATGCGTGCTGGTGGTCGCATATCTTCAATGTCTTTAATCTTCGCCGGATTTGCCTCTATGCCTCGGTAGTTTACCAGGAAACCAAGAAGCTTTCCGGAGCTAACCCAAAGACACACTTGTCTAGGTTCAGCTTCGTGCGAGTGACTCGCAACTTGTCGAAGACAGCTTGCAAGGTGTCAAGAAGTGACTCCTTGTCCTTAATCTTAACGACGATGTCATCGACATACACTTCCACTACGTCTCTGATGAGCTCTCCAAAGGTTTTGTACATAGCACATACAAATGTTGAAGTTGCATTCTTGAGATCAAATGGCATGGCAGTATAATAATACAATCCATCTACTGTGATGAAAGAAGTATGCTCTTCATCTTCCCTAGACATTCTGATTTGATGGTACCCAGAATATGCGTCTAGGAAACACAGTAATTCACACCCGGAGGTGGAATCCACTATCTGATCTATTCTAGATAGTGGGAATGGATCTTTTGGACATGCCTTATTCATTGTTGTGTAGTCGATACACATCCGAAGATTCCCGCCGGCCTTGGGTACAACGACTGGGTTTGCTAGCCATTTTGGGTGGAAGACCTCTCGGATGAATCCAGCTTCAAGCAACTTCTTCACTTATTGTCGTATGAAGTTCTGTCGCTCTACTGATTGCTTCTGAGGCTTCTGATGTACAGGCCGGGCGTCAGGGTAGATCTTCAGATTATGCTCGATCACTTCCCTAGGGATCCCAGGCATTTGTGACGGTTGCCAGGCAAACACGTCGACGTTAGCCCGAAGGAAAGTGATGAGCGCGAGTTCCTATTTGTCATACAGACCTCCTGATATGCTGGTGGTCTGAGCGGCGTCAGAACCGATTTGGACGACTTTGACGGGAATGTCGGTGTTGCCGCTTGGTTGCACATGGGGTGCAGAGGTTGAGCCTCGATGACGAATGCTCGGGGGTTTCGGAGCTTGCTGCTGCCTGGACTCTTCCTCCTGCGCTGTAGCAAGCGTGTGAAGTTCTTCCAGTGCAGTCACTCTGACAGTGCAGTCTCCACGGATCAGGAGAACACCAGCTGGTGTTGGCATTTTCAACACCAAGTAGCCATAATGAGCAGCAGCCATGAACTTGTATAAGGCTGACCTGCCCAGAATGGTGTTAAAGGGCAAGTTGATCTTAGCAACGTCAAAGACCAACTTCTCAGTGCGATAGTTCTCCTTAGTCCCAAAGGTTACGGGGAGAGTAATGGCACCAAGTGGGGTTATGGCCCCCGGACCTACTCCAGAGAAAGGTCGGGAGGGGCGAAGGTCCGAAGGTCAGAGCTGAAGCTTGACGAAAGCTTTGAAGCTTATGAGGTTCAGCCCCGAACCTCCGTCCACCATTACATGGTGGAGTTGAATATTGTTGATGGTCGGAGATACCATCAATGGGAGTTGACCAGCTCCGATCATATTCCGAGGGCAGGCTGACGCGTCGAAAGTGATGGCAGCATCCATCCACTTCCGATGCGGCTCCGCCCTGGCGGTGGGAGCCACCGAAGCCATGTCCTTCCGCATGGTCTTGAGGACACGGCGGGAGGTGATGTCCCCTGAACCACCAAAAATGGTGTTCATGGTTTTCCGACGTTCATTGTCAGAGACATCGGAGTCGTTGTCGACGGAAGTGTAAATAGCTTTCAAGACCTTTTTAGGGTCCTGAAAGCCTAATTCTTCTTCAGCCGGAGCTTCGTCGACTTTCTATTTTCCTTCCCTTTGTTGGAAAGGAACTTCTTCCTGGCGCTTGTTGTAGCGCTCGGCAAGGTTCTAGACCTCTCAGCAGTCTTCCAAGTTGTGGTTGTTCGACTTATGAATAGGACACCACATTTTGGAGTTGCCGCCATCTTCAGATGAAGGTCGAGGTCGTTTCTCGGGGCGTGGCCCCCGGCCACCCGGAGCTGCAGCAGCTACAGCAGTAGGTGTGCCAGCCGACTACTTTTTCTTGCCGTTGGACTTTTTCTTTTTTTTGCCACCCTGGAGGTAGTGGCTTCGCCCTTGGAGGATTTTTTGTTATCCTCTGGAGGTGGTTTGGAGTGCATTTCACGACCCTCCACAGCTTTAGCACACTTATCTGCCAAGCTGAAGAGCTCCGTGACGCTGGTGATCTCCTTGATCGCCAGCTTCTCCAACATCTTCTTGTCTCGTACGCCCTGACTAAATGCCACAATAACAGAGGCGCTAGAGATAGAAAGAATTGTGTTTTGTACCTGGGAGAACCTCTGGATGAAGGAATGCAAGGATTCTCTCCCCTTCTGTGTTACAGGAAAAAGGTCCAGTTCGGTGCCTGGTCGGGCATATGAACTCCCGAAATTGGCGGTGACCTGTTGGCACAATTCCGCCCAACTATTGATGGAGTTGGACGGGAGGCTCATGAATCGGGACCTGGCGGTCCCAGTTAAAGCCACAGGGAAGTAGTTGGCCATTACGGCCTCGTTACCTCCGGCTGCAAGGATTGCAGTGGAGTAAATCTGGAGAAACTTAGCGGGATTGACAGTCCCGTCAAATTTCTCCAGAATGTGAGGCCGGAACTTTTGTGGCCATCGGACCATGCGCAAGTGCATGGCTAGGGCAGAACAGCCTCCTCCTATTCCCTCAGGAACAGGACTATCTCGAGCTTCTCGCCTTTCGCGAGCACGCTCGATATGGACGCAGCCGTCCTGTTGACGGTAATGGCGATCAAGCTCCGCCCGGAGGTCGTGAGTTGAAAGCTTGGTTACTGTATGGGTGCGTTGCGCCCCGGCAGGCAACGACGTCACTTGTTGAGACGCAGCACGCCTCCTATTTTGGGAAGCGTGCGGACCAAGTCTGCCTGACAAAGTCTGATGCTGTGATGGGGCCTGCCCCGAGGGGGGGGGGACCTCGGTTGCTGATGCGATCGGCTGCTGCTGCAACCAGATGTTCCACATCAGCCCTCCACTGCTCCATTGCACCCTGGGATGCACCCGGAGGTGGTGGGCGTTGGAGGAGAGCACGTGCTGCATGGAGCGCGTGTTCAGGATTGTTGTTATTCGCCGACGTTGTGACTGACGCAGATGCCCCGTCCCGCTGTCCAGCTTGATTTGCTAGTGCATACCGTGGTGGTGGAGGCATGACTCCTGCTGGAGCCGCGACACCTGCTGGTTGTTGCATGTTGGAGGGATTGCCTCCAGCAGGTTGCGCAACAAGGTTGCGCAACAAGGTTGCCATTGGACGATCCAGGAGCTGAGTTCACCATTCTTGAAATCTCGGGCACCCCCCCCCCCTGGCGCGCCAACTGTCGAAGTGTTTTTCTGGCAATTCTCCTGATACTACCGTTAGTAGCTCAAGGAGTTTGTAGTTCGATATTGGGTGCGCAGAGATTCCAGAGAATATGGCAAATGAACACAAGGATTTACGTGGTTCGGGCCGCTTGAGCGTAATACCCTACTCCACGGGATGTGTAGCTGTTGTATTGAGCGCCTAAGATCTTTCAGTCAGAGACTGTATGTGTGTCTTAGGGTGTCCGAGAGTCTGTCCGTGTATCGTCAACCAGTCCTTTTATACTACAAGGACTGGTCGTTACACCGTTAGCCTAGCCCGACATGTGGCCCCGGCGGTTACTGATGCTTAATACACAAGAGTGGTAACGGGCCTAGACAATGCTGTCACTGGTATTAAGGGCCCTCCGATTGTGTCATTAAGATGGTATTAATGACACTTAACCGGGTCTTGAAGTCTTTGATTACCCCTTGAAGGTCCGAGCCATTGGGGGTCCTCCAGTCGGCTTGTTGAAGTTGAAGGTCTGGTGGTTGGACACGTGGCAGCTTTGGAGTTTACCGTATGGGACAGGTAGGTCCGGTGATGTTGTACACGTGTCAGGATCAGAGCTTCGCTCTGTCAGGGGTTAGGTCCGGAGGTGCCGCACAGGTATTGGGCCCGGAGCTTTCCCATGTGTGGGATTTAGCTCCGGTTGTAGGATACACGTGGCGGTACCGGAGCTAATCATAGATGGGAGGCATGTCTAGTCCCGCATGACAAGTGGGGCCTTCGCAGGTCTTCAACTCGGACAGGTGAAGTCTCCTTGGTCTTTTTGTAGTCCCAAGGGGTATACGGTGCACAGGATACTGATAGATTCTATCAGGTTTTCCACTGATATTTGTTGTCTCTTGTGTTTGATAGCTGTGGCAAAGTTCCTCCATGAATAAGGTAACATTGCAATAATGCACCCAGCCACAAACTTGTCAGGTAAAGGACACATAAAGAGGTTGAGCTCTCTCGCGAGGCACTATATTTCATGAGCTTGTTCAACTACTGGACGGTTTTTAACCATCTTGTAGTCATGAAAATTCTCCATGATGTACATTTACCGCCTGCATCGGCTGCATTGTACTTAGCGTTAAGTGCATCCCAAAGCTTCATACCATATGTGATTGTTAGATAAACATCACAAAGTTTGTTGTCAAGAATAGGGGTGGGCGTTCGGTCTACTTGGTAAATTCGGTCCGGTTATTTCGGTCATTTATAATTTTGGTTTTTTAAAATCACAACCCGAAATGTTATACAAATATTAGATATCCAAAATTTTTGGATACCTAAATTTCGGATCGGTCTTCGGTCTTACCCGAATTGTACATTATCCTCATTTTATGCTCTCAATAATCAATATAAGTTTAATATCATTTGTAAATTTAATCTCAAAAGATGATAGTTATTAGTTCATTAATGATGGATCATAAATAAACAATTTAATTTCATGATTTCACATAACATAACTCCCAAATAAAATATAAAAATTCATATTACTTAGAGTTCATAGACCATAATTTAACCTGAGAATTTATTGTTCGGTTATTCGGGTATTTGGGTACCCGAGGGTGATACCCAAACCCAAAATTAATATATCGGTAATTTAGATTTGCTACCCGAATAGGTACCCAATACCTGATAATTCGGTCTTTTCGGTTTCGGTTCTGGTTTTTTCGGTTTCGGTTTTTCAGTCTCGGTTTTTTTGCCCACCCCTAGTCAAGAGCACTTAAGATACATCCTCTCATGACAGAATTGGCTTCCTCGAACTTTGTCTGTTCTTCAATAGACAAAGGACCTTGATGTCTGCCCTCGATTACCCAGAGGATCTTAAGTGACTGGAGCTAGAACGTGGCCTTAACTTGCCACCTCTTGAAGTGTACGCTTGAGAATTTCTCGGGCCTCACTACATCGGCTAAATTCATCATGTTTAACTCAAGAAATTGCGCAATAAGGTTTTTGGATTGTTAGAAAATACGAGGCAATTTACTGAACAATTCCAAAAAAACACGCAAAAAAAACAGCAGCAATCAACACTGGCAGACAGACGGGACCATAAATATCACGTACCAATTTGAAGCCGGAGAAATTGCAGTAGATCTGGTGTCGAACAGCTACTGCAGACATTCGTGGCTACGTTGGACCGCAGCGCCCGATCTCCTCGGTAGACGACCCGTGATGAAGAACGTGAGCAGTCGCATGAAGCGCTTCCCAAAAACTTTTTTGTCCTCTCTCGGTGCAGGATCACAAGGGTGAGCAGTTCTGGAGACCTGCTCTCCCGACCGTCGGTGCACGCCGACGCTCGAGATGGAGTAGACTAGACGGTTGCACAAGGAACGCGAATGTGAGAAACGATCTGATTGTGGGATGATTTGCCCTGATGTGCACGCCCATATATTTATAGAGTCCCCGAGAGTCGGTTCGATTGCGATCCGGAGGATCCACACCGAAACCGACTCGATTGTTGTAGACGCATCCGTCTCCAACTTGGACTCTATCCAACTCGGAATCCCAAAAGCCCAAATAAATTTTCTGCAAAAATATAAAATTTGAGCTCGGCTCGAATTCATACGAACGCGCGCGTGTGCGTGGCGAGCGAGGAGGAGGAGGAGGAGGAGGAGGGGTGCACATGGGCCACCCCCTCTCTTCTCTTCTTTTCTCTCACTCAAAGGGTGGAAGAACAACTTTCCTTGTATGTAGAAGTTGCTCCCCTTCAACTTCCCGTGTAGAACTTAGCACCACTATCTCTTGCTCTAATGGGTTTTTAAGATTTTTTATAGGAATTAATTCAGAATTAATATTGGCCTAAGCCTATTTATTCCAACACTTCTATGCATTCAAAAAATTAGGAAGGCTTAAGAAGAGAGGTCCACTACTCCATAGGGGGCTCGAGCGCCCTAGCCCAGTTATGTCTTCCCCTGAGCTACAGTTCGTCGAGCTCATTCTGTACAACATGGTCCCCTCGCCATGCAAAGGTACAGTAGTATGCATGAGCTTGTAAGAATCACGGCAATAGTTGTAGCTGTTGCAGGCTCCGATCCTGTACAGGTGACAACTAGAATAGAAAAGCAGACAAAACTTTTGCTACAATCCTGCTCGAGTACACAAGTAATCATGTTTCATGCCATCATCAATCTCTAGTCCCACCTAAAATAACAGATCCAACATATATTTTGATCAAGATAGCAAATCAAATATATATTTTGATGAACTAACAGATTGAACAAATATTCTGATAAATATATGGTTTCAACAAGTACCAAAAATGAAATTAAGTCTAACATGTTGTTTTTATCATATTCTTCAATTTCCTTGTACACTCACTTTCTTTGGGCAATTTTGTGTATCATACCCAACACCTTTGTGTGTCTTACATCTCTGTGTCCCTGATTCTTTATTGGTTTTTACTCTTTCTGCTGCACCTTCTCTTTGTACAAATATTATTAGGTGAGAGTATCTGCACTTCATTTGGAATGATACAACTAATAAAATATACCTGTTCTTGCAAGGTATGAGAGCGAGGTTGAAACAGAAGGACAATGATTCCAAACTTAAATTAGTAACAAAAAGTCTGTGTCTTGACCATTTGATAATATCTTGAAATTTATTTTAGGCATTTGGCATCTTCCTTCTCATGGATTCATCCACGGAGCTAGTTGTGTTCCTGTGCATAATTGAGGATAGTGGCCTGATTAGGAACCTAATCAAGTAACTTGCATAATGTGTGTGCAGGCGCAGGCGGCCGAGTGGCCATAGCATGCATGTGCATGCAATAGCCACCTCCACTGCTACAATAAGCCTCATCACAGGCGGCTCCAAACCTATTATCACAGACGGCTTTTAAAACCGCCTGAAACGAAGAGTCTGTGATAATCCGCAATTTCACAGGCGGAGAAGTGAAACCGCCTGTGAAGAGTAATTATCATAGACGGTTCTTCACTAAGGATAGCCGCCTGTGAAGATCGATTATCATAGGCGGTTCTTTACTTAGGCTAGCCGTCTGTGAAAACACTTTATCACAGACGGGTCGTGCAGCATATATAACCGTCTGTGATAAAGGTCTTATCACAGACGGTTATTGAAGAATAACTAACCGTCTATGATAAGAAGTCTTCACAGACGGGTATTGAAGCATTACTAACCGTCTATGATAATTTGTATTCATAGGCGGATTTTGAAACATAACTAACCGCCTATGATAATATGTCTTCACAGGCGGGTTTTGAAGCATAACTAACCGCCAATGATAATGTGTCTTTACAGACGGTTATTGAAGCATAACTAACCCGTCTATGATAATGAAGTTATCACAGACGGAGTTTACCTATATCAGCCGTCTGTGAAGACCCTTTAACGCAGCCGGTTTCTACCATAACAGACACCGCCTGTGAAAATTAGGTTATCACAGATGTTTCTTTACTTGTATCTAGCCGCCTGTGATAATTGTTTTTCTAATTTCCAGGTCATGCAGTACTACTGCTGTTATTTCTAATTTCCAGGTCAATTCAATATAATCACAGAACAAAAAACAACAATCATCACAGAACAAAAGACAACAATATTATCATCACAGAAGTCAATTTCACTAAAACAATATACATATGTACAAGTTACAGATACAATTTCATCTCAAAGTTTACAAGTTTTCACTAAAAACTGTTTAGATTGGTATAGTCGCAAAGTTCTGGCACATCAGCTGCTGAACCTCTCTTATCAAAGAACTTCCCCGTTTTGTGCAAAATTTCGCGACGAATGAACTGACAGAGTTCAGAAGCAATCCTGTCGGCTCCTCCATCAGGAATACTTCTACAAACCGGCCATTCTTCGTTCAGATTCTTCTTGTGCTGCAATATAACACATAACAAGGTTTAGAATGTGTTGGTTTCAACAATCTCAAAGTATAGATCAAAGTGAGAGTATACAAGAATTTAGTAGGTATTTTTGGAGCAGTTGTACTATGAGCAATTGAATTTTGAAGTTGGAATCAAAATATGAAAATAATGTTTCTGGTAATATTGAACAGCAGAGAATATAAGCATTAAACTATGCTAGTTACAATGAAAATGAAACACAAAAGTAAGAAAATAAGGTATCGACATTAAGGATAACTTACATCCTCACGATTGACTCTATATACGGCGGCGGTCCGAAGATGCTCGCATACATAATACCCGCATAAGAGACTCCCAGCAGGCTGCTTCGGACAAGCATAATACGTTTTAATGTCCAATGCATTCGTATTAGGAGGTCTCTGACCGCCAAGCCGTTCCGCGTAAAACCGCCAAGCGCTGTAATACAAGAAATGTCATATAAAACTTGTCAACACATTCTAAATGTGCGTAAATTAAAATTATTGAATAAACGTACTTTTTCAAAATGGAAAGGAAATCTTTGTAACGATCTGGTGGGTAATCGGCCGAGTCCAAGACTGTTGCCATTCCCTGCGTTGGCTTGATGAAGATCATTATGTAGTGATTACTGCAAACATACAAACACACGTGTTAACAATTACCAATAATTGCTATTTCAATGCCATGTGTCGAACTTACTCGAAGTGGTACGGAGCCTTTACGAGGTCCTGGCCGTCTCTGACAAAGTTAAACATCGCATGTCCTATGTAAGCTGCAACTTCTGCCTTTCTATCCTTCTTAAGTTTTGCAATTGCTCTTTCAAAATCTTTTTTTTTCATGTGTTTGTACTGGCTTGATTCTCGATTTGCCTGGACGTCGAATAGCGACTTTGCAATCCTAGTAGGGTCAAGGATACCTGTCTTGTGCGCCAACTTTTCATTATCCATGTATTGCATCCTATTGAAGAAGTCCAGAATTGTTATAATCTCATGAAATGCGTATGCGTGTAGTAAGAAAAGCAAATACAAAATATTAGAGCACTTACAAGCACCAGACGAGCAGCAGGTTGATTTCGAGCATGCCCCGATGGAAAAGGGAAAGCAGCTCTTCAAATAAAATGACTCGTTTATCTACTCCAGTGCTCCAGAATGCTTCTTTTGGAATACGAAATGTGACGCACTGAAGACCATATTTTGTGCTGGCAGTGATGTACCACTCATGCATTCTTCTGAGCGCGACGGGTTGTTTGCTAAGTTGTACGGATGTCATTAACGGCTTCCCATTCTCAAATTTAGGAGGAACATCCTCAAGCTTGTATATTGGAACTCCTGGTTTAACTAAAGCCGTCCGCCGATTATACATGACACCGTCTTCTTCCCACTCCTCGATATCTTCTAATGCTGGCTCATGAGAAGAACGAGATGCACTCGATTTTCTAATATTATCCTTCATAGCTTCCAAATACTTTGTCACTTCTGATGAAGGTTTCTTATTTTCGTATGAGCTAACTTTGACAGGCACTGATGATCGAGGAGTAGTCGTCGGAAGTTGGACACTGGCTTGTTGTTGAACCTGTTGTTCAACTGATTGCTCTTTACTCCCAGCAGCTGGCTCTAGTACTACTTCAAGCTGTTGCTCAACTAGTTGCTCTTTACTAGCAACAGCTTGCTCTGGTACTGCTTGAAGTTGTTGTCCAACTTGTTGCTCTTGGATATCATCATCCTTGCTCAGACATAGGGGGAGTGGATCTTCCCGGACTGGGAGTGGATCTTCATGCACTTTCGCCTTAGAAGATGGGGTTGCAGTATTTGGAGATGCGACGGGGCTAGAAATTGGCTCATCGTCCAACACGATATCGCGTCGGTGCCAAAGGATTAATTGGTTGACAGCCTGCCTCAGAGTCGCGATCCCCTCAGGTGTGACGTGGTCTATTTCATAATCTTCATAATCATTATCAATGATCTGAAGAACTTGCACCACAGAATAATACAACGGAAGTGGACTCCCGTTGAAGTCACGATCAGGCTTTGCCATAGCAGTGGCAACCTGTTTGGTTTTGTTCCCTGCTCTGCCTATCGGGACAAGAAGACGACAAGATTTGTCGTTAGCAATATCATCGACAGGGAACTTATGGGCTGACCCTGAGCCTGGCACGGAACCAACGCTGCTAGGGTAGGCAGTTGGAGATACTAATTGCTCCTTTTGCACCGGAACCATCATTGTACTCGGTGCCACTAATTGTCCTGATTGTCTAAGTTGTTCCATAATTTCTTGCATATTTTCTTTGACCTTTTGAGCAATTGTTTCATCAAGTGTTTTCTTAAACTTCTCACGTCTTCTATATGTGTCTTTATCTTTAGGGAAACCATATAGCCAAGACATTTGAGAAGAGACCGCTCGAACCCGTCCGCTGTGTTCAGGGTTTCCCAAGATAGCGGTAAGTTGGTCATTCTCCCTCTTCGGCTTGAAGAGACCCTTCTGTTGCTTTTCAATTACTTCTTTCATTTTATCCTCTACTTCATTCAGAGAGTCGGGCTTTTCAAGTTTGCCCTCGCTGGTCAAACCTGACCGAGCAAAGACCCAGCGTTGAGTTCGCTCATCGCACCCTTCTAATGGGTGAGGATTGCCCTTACTAAGAATGTCGTCTATTATCTTATTCCATTTCTGGACTTTGGGGCCATATCCGGCAGACCCCAAGCGATGATGGTATTTGTTCTTTTTTGCAAGCTCTGACCTAGTTGCACTTAGAGCTTTAGCATCAGGTGTGCTCTTTTGACGAACAAACTCTTGCCACTGAGCTTGTGTGATTTTTCCCATCTTCCTCGGGCTAGGGACCTTATTGGCCTTAACATAAGCATTCATTTCACTCTTCCAGCATCGAAACTTCTTGCCGCAAGAGACCAATGTTGCTTTCTTTACAGCTTCTTCTGTGCCTTTCGGGAACTTGAATTGTTTCTTTATCTTTTCCCACAACTCATTCTTGGTCTGCTCGGGTAATTTCCTCCAATTCTCGGTTGTGATCGGCACAACCTCCCTAACAAGAAAACCGCATGCATTACGGTACTTGGTAACTGAATCCAGTGGTTCTTGGGGAAGCCCACTTGGACCGACCCTTGTTATGTACATGATGCGGTCCAATAGACCCTTATTGGGACCTCGTTGCCCTCGTTTCCGCTTGAGTGAAGCTGAGGATTCATCCATTGGTGAACCTTCTGCGGTTTTAGGAGCCGATGTCACCTCATTGTCTTCGAGATTAATCTAGGTAGAAAAAAATTATAAGACTTCGTATACTTGACAACCAACATTAACTTGAACTGCTGAAGTTAAGATTCGTGATCCATACCTCGTCGGCAGGATCATATTCCGGGTCTAGATCCACTGAAGTCTTTTTAATTTTTATATTCGGAAAAGGATCCGAAGGACTGTGATAGGAGCCTGAACTGCTGGAGTCAGTAAACTCCATATTGTCTTCTTTGTTGTTACAATCAGGACCAGTCTTCTTAGGGCTTTCCATGCTAGATCTAATAAGACAAAAAATCTAATAAATGGCATAACTAAATTTGGTCATATTTAAAACAAATTTTCTCAATTTTGGCTCAATTAAGTAAATTTAGCCAAAACACATTTTTGAAGTTATATAGGTCTAACTAAATTCTTGTATCATAGAGATCGGCATCATATGCTCAGACTCCATCGCCACACCTAGTGTTACCTAGATATGGGCGTGAGGATGCTCCTGGCATCACAAATGAGTTGGCCAGCAACTTTTGTTTGGCTTCAGAGCTAAATATAGCATAACTTTGGTAGCTCAGATTAGGTACAATTGCTAAAATGAAGCTGATGGAGCCACAAGTGCAGACATCTTTGGTAGCACAGATTAGCTACAATTGCTCAAATGAAACTTAGAGAAATAAAAGCAAACTTAGCCAAACTTAGTCTAGCATAGCTAACTCTAAGCAAAAGTAGCCAAATATAGCTAAATATAGCATAACTTAGTCAAAATTAGTCAAGTATAACTATATCTAATGTAACTTAGCCAAAATTAGCCAAATTTGGTCAACTTAACCAAATATAGCTAAATCTTGCCCCTAATAGAGAATTATGTGGCATATGCAAGGCCGATGACAGAAATAGGGAATATACTGCTGTTACTAGAGTCTAGAATCATGTTTACCACTAATGTGTCGGAACAGTTTCAGACACACAGAACCAACTACCAATTTATCGTGATATAACCATCCACATAAATCTTGCCCCACCGAACCCTAACCAAAGATGCCACCGAACTTGACAGTTTTTCGAATTCCACCGAACCCTAACCAAGGATGCCTACCATTATCTAATTCCCGAACCCTAACCAAGGATATGCAAGGCGGCAGCGAGGGCGGGGAGGGAGGCGGCACGGCGAAGGAGGATGGAAGGTCGAAGGGTTTAGGGTTTACCTTGAAGCTCGGCGGTGACGGAAATGGCTTCGCTCGGCGTACCTGGAAGTGAGGAGGGCGAAGCTCGGCGGCGACGGCGAAGCTCGGCGACGACGGCGAAGCTCGGCGACGGCGAAGCTCGGCGGCGTACCTGGAAGTGACGAGGGGGAACACTTGGCGGCAAACGAAATTTTGGCAGCCTAACGGCGTCTAAGTGTTTCGCCCGGGTTAGGTTTTTCCAATGCTGCCGAGGGGTATATATAGACTCACATTTTCTCAGGCGGATTTTAAGTACCGACCGTCAGGGAAGAATGTTATCTCAGTCGGATTTTACTTACCAACCGTCTGAGAAGATACAATTATCTCAGGCGGTTGGTTAGTAACACCCGTCTGAGAAGATACAATTATCTCAGGCGGTTGGTTAGTAACACCCGCCTGAGTTAAACATGAAGATATTTACTTCTTAATTTGATGAACGCCTACATAAAGACCCCTCACCAACCGGGATGAGGATCCCCTGACTTAATCAGCGGTCACTGACATGTGGACCCGGTCCCACACGTCAGTGACCATGTCACGCGTGCGCGACCTTTCTTTTCCCCGAGGTGCGACCTTTCTTTTCCACTCCGCGCGGCCTTAAAGACCCAACACCACTATGGCTCACAAGCGCATCGCTCACTTTGAATCCTCTTGTTTTCTTCGTCTTCCTCCGCTCCGACGACCCAACACCACTATGGCCGACCTTCCGCCGCCAAGCCCTCCGAGGGAGCCACCTTGCAAGAAACAATGTTGCAGCTCCCCCGAGAAGATCAACGCCGAGCAGCGCCTCCTCATGGCGCGAGAGGCGTACAACAATACGTCTCGCGCCATGAGTGCCTTGGGGCTGGGTACCCTTCCAGAGTATACTGGAATGGGTACCTTGGGCCACTACCTCTACGCCCTCGTGGGGGTGGCTGATCGTCTCGACATTCTGTTCGCGACGATGGCCCAGGTTCTTGGCCCCCAGGGCCGTAGAACGCTGGTGGAGGCGACGGCTAGCAACCTCGGGGTTGCACCGCCGGTGCAGCCGGTGCAGCCGGTGCAGCCGGTGCAGCCGGTGCAGCCGGTGCAGCCGGTGCCGGAGTCGCCGCCGGAGGACGAGGAGGAGGAGATGGAAGAGGAGTAGGAGTAGGATTTAATTAGTTTTTCTTTTTGTTGTTTTTAGTTGCTTCTGTTTTGTAAATATTGTTAATGAATGAAATCTATCTTTTTTCATCTATGTGATTGAATATTACTTGTGTATCTTTTGTGTTCTTGTGTGTTCTTGTGTAAATATTGTGCATCTTGTGTGTTCTTTTGTGAGATGTGCATATTGTTAATGAATGAGTATCTTGTGTGTTCTTGAACTGTGTGAATGATTGAATATTGTTAATGGATGTAGTGTGTTCATCGTTAATTAAAATTTCACGTCTGAGAAGAAATTAATTTGATATTTACCAAAACATTACAATGTCAGCTATACAAGTTTTAAAAATATTTTGTTCATGTGGTAGATGTTAATTTTATACAAATGTAGAAGAAAGAATCATCGAATTTGGACACAATTTGCAGAATCTAAACATGTTTGAGTATTTATATTGGAATCTAAATAAAAAAGAAGCAAGGGATAAGGGAACTGAAGAACAGTATCGGGCATTATCTCAGGCGGTTGTTAAGCAATAACCGCCTGTGAAGATATTTACTTCTTCTTATTTAATATTCTTGATTAAATTTGGTCCTTTAAAAAGGCAAAAATCCACCTTCTTGTAATATTATTGATAAGTAAAGGTTACCATTAAATTTCACTTCATAAATCCTTTGAAATTGGTCAGAACATAAAAAACATACAACAAATGCTATTTTTCATTTTTCTATCTTGATGAATATAATGCTTTTTTCATTTATTTTTTCAGTGGACATTTTTAATCATCATACCAACATCTAGGAATTTTTTCATATTTTTTTAAATTTTTTGGAATCAATGTGTGTTCATAATTTGATGAATGCCTCATATGAATATGAGCATTTAGTTAGAATGGTGGATAATTTGAAGTTTGACATGTTGGAATGCTTTTAAAAAAATTAAAAGAATTCATACATGTATAAATTATACAAATATGTTCATACCAACAATTTTGAGTGAAGGAACCTTTTTTTTTATGAGATACACAAATGTGAATAATATGTGAGTAGAAATTAATTTGATATTTACCAAAACATTACAATGTCAGCTATACAAGTTTTAAAAATATTTTGTTCATGTGGTAGATGTTAATTTTGTACAAATGTAGAAGAAAGAATCATCGAATTTGGACACAATTTGCAGAATCTAAACATGTTTGAGTATTTATATTGGAATCTAAATAAAAAAGAAGCAAGGGATAAGGGAACTGAAGAACAGTATCGGGCATTATCTCAGGCGGTTGTTAAGCAATAACCGCCTGTGAAGATATTTACTTCTTCTTATTTAATATTCTTGATTAAATTTGGTCCTTTAAAAAGGCAAAAATCCACCTTCTTGTAATATTATTGATAAGTAAAGGTTACCATTAAATTTCACTTCATAAATCCTTTGAAATTGGTCAGAACATAAAAAACATACAACAAATGCTATTTTTCATTTTTCTATCTTGATGAATATAATGCTTTTTTCATTTATTTTTTCAGTGGACATTTTTAATCATCATACCAACATCTAGGAATTTTTTCATATTTTTTTAAATTTTTTGGAATCAATGTGTGTTCATAATTTGATGAATGCCTCATATGAATATGAGCATTTAGTTAGAATGGTGGATAATTTGAAGTTTGACATGTTGGAATGCTTTTAAAAAAATTAAAAGAATTCATACATGTATAAATTATACAAATATGTTCATACCAACAATTTTGAGTGAAGGAACCTTTTTTTTTATGAGATACACAAATGTGAATAATATGTGAGTAGAAATTAATTTGATATTTACCAAAACATTACAATGTCAGCTATACAAGTTTTAAAAATATTTTGTTCATGTGGTAGATGTTAATTTTGTACAAATGTAGAAGAAAGAATCATCGAATTTGGACACAATTTGCAGAATCTAAACATGTTTGAGTATTTATATTGGAATCTAAATAAAAAAGAAGCAAGGGATAAGGGAACTGAAGAACAGTATCGGGCATTATCTCAGGCGGTTGTTAAGCAATAACCGCCTGTGAAGATATTTACTTCTTCTTATTTAATATTCTTGATTAAATTTGGTCCTTTAAAAAGGCAAAAATCCACCTTCTTGTAATATTATTGATAAGTAAAGGTTACCATTAAATTTCACTTCATAAATCCTTTGAAATTGGTCAGAACATAAAAAACATACAACAAATGCTATTTTTCATTTTTCTATCTTGATGAATATAATGCTTTTTTCATTTATTTTTTCAGTGGACATTTTTAATCATCATACCAACATCTAGGAATTTTTTCATATTTTTTTAAATTTTTTGGAATCAATGTGTGTTCATAATTTGATGAATGCCTCATATGAATATGAGCATTTAGTTAGAATGGTGGATAATTTGAAGTTTGACATGTTGGAATGCTTTTAAAAAAATTAAAAGAATTCATACATGTATAAATTATACAAATATGTTCATACCAACAATTTTGAGTGAAGGAACCTTTTTTTTTATGAGATACACAAATGTGAATAATATGTGAGTAGAAATTAATTTGATATTTACCAAAACATTACAATGTCAGCTATACAAGTTTTAAAAATATTTTGTTCAGGTGGTAGATGTTAATTTTATACAAATGTAGAAGAAAGAATCATCGAATTTGGACACAATTTGCAGAATCTAAACATGTTTGAGTATTTATATTGGAATCTAAATAAAAAAGAAGCAAGGGATAAGGAAACTGAAGAACAGTATCGGGTATTATCTCAGGCGGTTGTTAAGTAATAACCGCCTGAGATAAATATTTTCTTTGACGGTTATTAAATACCAACCGCCTGTGAAGATATTTATTTCTTAATTAATATAACCCATAGAGTACAACACGTTATGGGAGAACAGGTCATACTCGCGCTCAATCCTACAGTTCTCAGTACAGAAGACGGTCTCGGACCACCCTCGCCTGCCGCAGCGGGCAGGCCCCTGGTTCCCCCCTGTTGGGCAGCGGCAAACGCCATCGTCAATGTCGGGCAGTGCCACCGGCGGCGGTCCGGGAGGAGGCCTACGCAGTAACCTCCAGCTCACGAAAATGTCGAGCCTCTGCATGGCTTGATTCCGACACTGGCAACACTCATTGTTGGTCCTCTTCATCGCGACGGACCCGACCGTGTTGTCGCCGATGTGGGCCTCGCCTTCGACCTGCCGGATATACTCGAGGGCATCGCGGTCCCCGCGGTCGGCGTCGTAGCAGAGCATGGCGAGGACGTAGGCCGCCACCTTGTGGCCGTTCGCGGCCGCCCGGGCAAGGAACTGGGTGCCCTGCTGCGCCTGCGCGCGGCCGTAGTTGAAGACGAGGTCGAACCCGGTGACATAGCACGCATGAGGGTTGCCCACGTTGGCCAGGCGCTCCACGAGGGCGTCGTAGCTCCCGTTCCCGTGCCGTTGGAACCACTCCCAGCTGCTCTCGCGCTCCAGCGCCACGCGCCTGCCGACGGTGGGATCACGGCACGCTGCGTGCATGGCCTTGCAGGTGGCGCGCAGACTGGAGAGGTCGTCCATGGGCTGGGTGGAGGTTGCGGCGACCCACCCCGCGATCAGGACCGCAATATCGTGCGGCAAGGGGAACTCCATGGGCTTATCTTAGGCGATTAGTAAGTAACACCTGTCCCCGAGATAAATATATTCTCAGGCGGTTGGTAAGTACCAACCGCCTGAGAAGATGTTAATTAACTGACGCGCCGCACGAGGTCTGCGGAGAAGTTGAGAAGCCGTGGTGCAGGGACGCGTGCAAGGATCTCTCAAGATCGTCTTCCACAGTGGTTTAATGGTGCGCCGCACGAGGTCTGCAAAGAGTTCAATGCGCAATGAACTAAATATTTTGTTCAGTTGGTAGATGTTAATTTAATACAAATGTAGAAGAAAGAATCATCGAATTTGAACACAATTTGCAGAATGTAAACATGTTTGAGTATTTATATTGGAATCTAAATAAAAAAGAAGCAAGGGATAAGGAAACTGCAGAAGAGTATCGGGCATTATCCCAGGCGGTTGTTAAGTTATACCCGCCTTAGATAAACATATTTGCAGGCGGTTTATAAGTAATAACCGCCTGAGATAATCATTTTTGAAATTACAATATGTTATTTAACGGCCTGAGAAGTGTTAATTAACTGACGCGCCGCACGAGGTCTGCGGAGAAGTTGAGAAGCCGTGGTGCAGGGACGCGTCTTCCGCAGTGGTTTAATTGTGCGCCGCACGAGGTCTGCAAAGAGTTCAATGCGCGGGAAACGAACCGCTCCCTCGTCTACTCCGCACAGACCTATATAAGGCGCGTCGTCGGTTATGGACAAGCACAAAACTTTTCTCCACTCCTTTCTTCTTCTCCTAGCCCGCCGCCGATTAACCACCACAGCCATGGCCAGCCTTCCACCACCTAGCCCTCCGAGTCAGCCATGCAAGCGGATACGCTGCACCTCCCCCGAGAGGGTGAATGACGACCAGCGCGTTCCACCGCCGGTGCAGCCGGAGCCACCGGTACAGCCGGAGCAATCGGCTCAGCCGGAGAAGCCGACCCTCTCTCCTGCTGCATCGTCGCCGGAGGAGGAGGAGGAGGAGGAGGACGACTTCGACGACGACGACGATGATGACGATGATGACGACGAGTCGTCCTCCGACGACGGCGACGACGAGTCGTCCTCCGACGACGGCGACGACGAGTCGTCCTCCGACGACGGCGACGACGAGTCGTCCACCGACGACGGCGACGACGAGTCGTCCACTGACGACGGCGACGACGACGACGGCGACCACCACCATGGTGACGACTACGACGACGACGACGACGAGTCGGAGGAGGACCGCTTGGCGTGGTTTGAGAAGTTGGCGGAGATGAGGGATTAGGCGGGGCCGTAGTGTAGTTTTAGTTCTTGTACATATTTCTTTTGTAGTTTTAGGAGTTCTTGTGTTTTGTAATATATTTGTGTTCATGAAGTGAATGTACATATTTCTTTAGTTCATGAAGTCAATAAATACTGGTGTGTTAGAATGAAGTGAATGTGCTCTAAATGCTCATATGTATATGAGCATTTAGTTAGAATGGTGGATAATTTGAAGTTTGACATGTTGGAGTGCTTTTAAAAAAATTAAAAAAATTCATACATGTATACAAGTTTTAAAAATATTTTGTTCAGTTGGCATTATCTCAGGCGGTTGTTAAGTAATACCCGCCTGAGATAAAAATCTTCCCTGGCGGTTATTAAGTACCAACAGCCTGTGAAGATATTTACTTCTTAATTAATAAACATCATCTCAGGCGGTTGCTAAGTAAAACCCGCCTGCGATAAAGTTAAAAACCGCCTGTGAAAAACCTACGTCTATATAAGGACCCCTCACCGCAGTCAAAACGCAACCCTGGAGAATTTATATCGACGCCGCCAGGCTGTTGAAATTTCCCCTGCGCCGCGCCGCCGCTCCGCCGCCCAGCCCATACTGCCGCGCCGCCGCTCAACCCCGCACCGCCACTTCTCCACCCAGCCGGCCCACCGTGCTGACGCCTCTGCAAGGTAAATGTAGTTTCCTTACTTTTTCTTTGTATATTTTCATTAGCTGATAAGCTGTTAGTTTTGTGTGTTCTGGTATATGGATTCTGTCCTTTTGCATGTGTAAGGACTATGGATTGTGTTCTGGTATATTGATGTATGGACTATATGGATTGTTTCCTTTTTGTACCTATTATGTGACATGAATATGATGTTTAATTAACAGATGCTATTGTAATATATATAAGATGCATCTGGGCCTTGTTTCCCGATATAACGGACTGGATCCCACCCAGACCTAGCCCATGCTGCTGGGCCTGTTTCCCCCTTTGACTCCGTCCGCCTCAAGACGTCGCCCGTCTCCTACATTAGTCGCCCTAATCATACTTGTTATGTCTCTGTAAATTCATTTTATAGAAGACCTTTAGAGAATATTTGTGGCCAAATTTTGTAAATCTGACAAAAAATTCTATTATTGAAGCATGGACCGTCGAGCGTGGATGTATAACATGCCAAGACCCGATCCTATGTACATTCGTAATGTTGCAAATTTTATTGAAGCATCCAAGAGACATGCGAAGTTGCAAAAGATAGATGACATATTATGTCCATGTATCGACTGCGAAAATAAGATTGCTTGGACGGATACTATAGTAATCCAATCTCATTTGGTGAAAAGAGGTTTCAAAAATAACTACACAATATGGACAGAGCATGGTGAGTTAGATACACATGATGTGGATAAAGATGATGAGAGAGGCTCAGATGATGATAATGTTCATATCGATGATGGTAGTGACAATCAAGCTGGTGATGATGATGATGAGTTCGATTGTGAGGAGATGTTGCGTCACATTGAACCATATGTACTGACTTCTATGGGAGCAAGCAAAGGCTTAAGTAAAATGGAGACATTGCAGAATGCGGCCACAGAGCTTTTATATGATGAATCAAACGGTTGTGATAAAGAGTTTACTACATTGCGTGCAGTCTTAGAACTACTAAAGTTGAAAGCTACGCACGGATGGTCCGATTGTAGTTTCTCTGATCTTTTGAATCTTCTGGCAGAAATTCTTCCAAATCCAAATAAACTGCCTAGAAGCACTTATAAAGCGAAGAAACTTCTTTGCCCGATGGCACTAGGTGTGACAAAAATACACGCTTGTGTGAACCATTGTATTCTGTATCGCAAAGAGCATGAGCTCGCAACTAGATGCCCCATTTGTGGTGTCAGTAGATATAAGAAGGACTACAATCACCAGTATGTTACCAACATGAAAAAGACTCAGAAGAATAAGAAGTTTATTATTGGTCCTGAAGGTGACGATGACGATACTTCTGGCGATGCAGACGGAAAGAATAAGAGAAAAATTCCTGCATTGGTGATGTGGTACCTTCCGGTAATTGATCGCTTGAAGCGTTTGTTCTCAAACCCTAGGGAGGCTGAACTTATGCGTTGGCATTCCGAGGAACGCAAGAAGAATGAAAAACATATACGACACCCTGGTGATGCAACGCAGTGGAAAAATTTTGATATTCAGTATCCAGAATTTGCGAAGGAAATCAGAAATGTGAGGTTTGCCTTGGGTACAGATGGAATGAATCCGTTTGGTGAAAAAAGGAGCATACACAGCACATGGCCCGTGGTCTTAACTATGTACAACCTACCGACGTGGTTGTGTCACAAAAGGAAATATATCTTATTATCTGTTCTTATCCAAGGTCCGAAACAACCCGGCATCGAAATTGATGTGTTCTTGGAACCTTTAATGGAAGATATGGCGAAATTGTGGAATGAAGGGGTACGTACATGGGATGAGTACAAGCGGGAGTATTTCACGCTAAGAGCAATGATATTCGTTACCGTGCATGATTATCCCGGACTGTTTACATTATCGGGACAAATGAAAGGGAAGAAAGGTTGCGTTAGGTGCGTGGATAGAACTGGATATCTATACCTCACTTCATCCAGAAAGACGGTGTACATGAGACATCGACGGTTCTTGACAGATACACACAAGTATAGGAAGATGAAAGAACAATTTGATAACAAAATCGAAAAAGATACTGCACCGAAACCTTACAGTGGAAAACTTGTGTTTGAAATGGTCAAGAACATTCATATTGCTTTCGGTAAGGGAAAAAAGAGTAAAGGAATTAAGAGAAAGAAAAGTACATCTTCGGATGATACAACTGACATGGCTTTCAAGAAACAATCAATTTTTTTCAAGTATCTTCCGTATTGGAAGAATCTGGAATGTTGCCATAGTATTGATTTGATGCACGTTACAAAGAATGTATTTGACAGCATCATTGGGACCTTGCTGGACATGCCGAGGAAGACAAAGGATGGATTAAATTCACGTATGGACCTAGTAAATCTTGATTTGAGACCAGAGCTTCATCCAGTAGAAAAGGCGAACGGGAAGCATTACCTTCCCCCAGCCAGCTACAACTTGACGCTAGAAGAGAAAAAAGCAATTTGCGAATGCTTGCGTGGGATCAAAGTTCCCACAAGTTTCTCATCCAATATCCGCAAACTAGTCTCGATGAAAGACTTGTCTTTATTCGGTTATAATTCTCACGACTGTCACATGATGATGACAGTTTTCCTTGCCATTGCAATAAGAGTAATCAAACCTGAGCATATAAAAGTTGTCATCACACGTTTGTGTTACTTCTTCAATGCAGTATCGCAAAAGGTGATAGCACGTGAAGATTTAGACTATCTGAAAACATACATCGTCGAGACAATGTGCAAGCTTGAGATGTGTTTCCCACCATCCTTTTTTGATATGCAAGTACACCTAATCATACATCTTGTTGATCAGATAAAAGCATTGGGGCCACTATATTTACATCATATGTTTTCGTTGGAGAGATATTTAGGAGTATTAAAAGGTTATGTGCGGAACCGTGCTCACCCAGAGGGTTCAATTATGGAAGGATACACCACTGAAGAAGTGATTGAGGGTTGCGCTGATTACATCAAAGATGGAAAATCGATAGGTGTGCCTATACCGGTACATGAGGGTAGACTACGTGGGAGAGGCAAAGTGGGTAAGAAAACTTTTATTGTTCAAGATTACAAGAATGTACACCGTGCACATTTTGGTGTACTACAACAGCTCGCAATAGCTGAGCCGTACATCGAGGAACACCAAATTGAGCTTCGTGATAAAAACCAAGACCGCAAAGAGGACTGGATCATGAAAGAGCACAGAAGATGTTTCACTGAATGGTTAATGGACAAAAATATATCATACGGAAACACTATAGAAGAGGCAACAATGAAAAAGTTAGCTTGTGGCCCATCTGCTTTGGTAACATCATGGCAAGCATATGACATCAATGGTTACACATTTTACACTAAAGAAAAAGACGGTAAGAGTGTTGCACAAAATAGTGGTGTTCGTATTGAGGCTTATGATTCGCAAGGGCAGAAGACCACATACTTCGGGTTCATAGAGGAAATATGGGAACTCGATTATGGCGAAAGAATGGTAATGCCCGTATTTAAGTGCCAATGGGTCAAACATCCTGATGGTTTGAAAGTGGACAATTACGGACTGACACTGGTAGACTTGAATAAAGTGGGTTACAAAGATGACCTGTGGGTTCTCGCCGATAATGTTGCACAAGTTTTTTATGTTCAAGATCCAGAAACTGAGAAGTTGCACGTAGTTGTTTCTGGAAAGCAAAATATTGTTGGGGTTGACAATGTGGGAGATAATGAAGAGGAATATAATCAGTATGAAGAGATGTACCTTTTCACCGAACCAGAAAACATCAAGCGCGTAGAGAGAAGCATTAAAAAGAATTTGAAACCCTATATGCGAGAAGATGTCAATGCTGGAAAAAATGTATATAGCAATGCGAGATGATATATATTGTATATATTTGTATCTTCTGAAATCAACTTAGAACAATGTTGGTATATGGATTGTGTCCTTTTGCATTTGTGTACATATGCGTTTGGACTCAATGATTTGGAAGTTTGGAAGCTTGGTCTTTCTTCAGATAATGATGTCTCGGGCGTGTAGCCGATTGAAGGAGGAGCGCTTGGCGTGGCGCAAGAACCATCCCCATGTATGTACATATGGCACACCGGTCACATGGTTGTATATACATATGTATCTGTAATGGACTGATGAACTTAACTGTAGTTTGTTTTTCCGTGTTGTTTGTTTTTGGTATTTTCAATTTCTCCGCGTAGGGTTTCTCTGCGAAGCCTGAATCGGGAGATTTATTGAAGTGGCAGTGCATCGTCCCCGGTAAAGAAGGGGTAAGTCATGAAGAACAAGCACAATATGAGTTTAACTATCGTCCTCCTATTAATAAATTTCTTTTGCAGACTGAATGGGAAGATGGTTACTACCCCCTGACAATCTCCTTCTCTGAGGACTATCCCTTGGTGCCTCCAAGATGCTCCTTTCCATTTGGGTTCTTCCACCCAAATGTCCATCGTTCGGGAGCACTCTGCATCGGGATTCTTGATCAAGAGACTGTAAGATAGACCTATTTTGTTCATGTAATTATTACTTATAATTTTTGTCGAACTTATTTGAACTGGTTTCTTATATTGCTTAAATTATATTTCGTAGGGGTGGTGCAGTGCTTTTACAATCAAAACTATACTACTTGAAGTTCAGCGTTTGCTGCATCAGCCAAATGTGCCTGATGTTGAAAATGATTGCTATAATCTACTTATCAAGGTTAGATGACACTTTGACTTAGTGACCAATGTAGGTTATTCATTCCTCCTTCGACATTTGTTAATTTAAATAATGTCAATATTTTCAGGATCCAGCGGAATATAAGAGACGTGTTCGGGAGCAAGCAGGACGGTACAATTTAGATTGATCGATGGGAGCTTCATCGTCGATCTACAATGAATGTAGCATGATTTTTGTTCAGTGTGTAAAGAAATTATCTTTGAACAATTGTAAAGCCTCTAATGGTGTATTATCACAATTAAGCCAGCCTCACTGGTGATCGAGCATTTCCTATAATGCATTACTTTACTAGTATCCGCTAGCTCATCTGTGTTTTTTTCCTGATACAATTTTGCCTGCACGACTACATGCGGCTGTGATATATAATTGCAACTACATCCCTGTAATTTCAATGAAAACCGCTTATGATAATTAAACAATGACCGCCACTGAAAATACATGATCTTCTTAGGCCGTTGTTATATAATCAAGAACCGGCTATGAAGTTCATTGCATTACAGACGGTTATTAATTAAGAACCGCCAACGAAGATCATGTATTTACTCAGACGGTTGTTCCTTAAAATCCATCTGTGAAGTTCATTGCATTACAGACGGTTATTAATCAAGAACCGCCAACGAAGATCATGTATTTAACCAGACGGTTGTTTCTTAAAATCCGTCTGTGAAGTTCATGGCATTGCAGGCGGTTAATAATTAATAACCGTCTGTGAAGATCATGTATTTACCCAGACGGTTGTTTCTTAAAATCCGTCTGTGAAGTTCGTTGCATTACAGACGGTTCTTAATTAAGAACCGATTCTGAAGATCATGTATTTACCCAGACGGTTGTTCTTTAAAATCCGCCTGTGTTGTTCTTTCATCACAGACGGTTATTATATCATTCGTCATCACAGTCGCATATTTTTAAGGACCGCCTGTGTTTGAAAAATTGAGGCGCCTGTAAAAATGCTTTTTGTAGTAGTGCTCCCGCTTAGTTTAATCCCGAGCTCTATAAATGACGTTAGGCTGTCCGCATGCAGGTAAAGCGACTGGATATGTGTAAATTTTAGAGGAGATGAAGATATTAAAAAATAGAAGGAGAATAGTATATAGAGTATGATTTAGAAGAAACAAGTGTCGATAGCCTTACGCAGTTGCTGTGTGTACACCAAAACTGGACCATGCTGTTTGTTTTTTTATTGTGGAGGGTCAATCTAGCAGTCACCGGGAATAATATATATATAATGCATGTGGGAACCTTCGTTTATTTCAATTGGCCACTTGACCAAAAAAGTTTATGTATCATATTGCAACTCGTGCATTGGTTATATCCAAAACTTATGCTGTGTTTGGAACACAATATTTCAATAATAAAATTTTGGTAAACTACAGTTTTTAAGATAGTATAACAATACTAAAATATTACAATACCACTATTTTGTAATACCACAGTTTTGCAATACATAGGACTGTCTCGTAGCGGTTCGGGCCAAAATTTTCTATACACTAAAAATACCGTAGTATAAATAAAACCATGGTTTGAAATACATAGTTTTTTAGTTGGTTGCCAAACACCATTTTGCAAAAAATACCGTAACAATCTCAAATACTATAGTATTGTTCTAAAACTCCAAAAATGTTGTGTTCCTAAACATAGCCTTACTATTTTTCGCTTAGCTCGAAACACAGCTTTTGGCATTCGCAGGTTATTGTTGTGGGCAACTCACCACACAAGGTTCCAGCTTGACCGGTCTTTTCTAGTCTAAGGCTGACTCCAAGGCAACAACACAAATACCGCTATCGATTCTGTTGTTTGGGTCTTTACGAGAGTTCACATCCAGTATAAAAAATTGGCGCTCTCCAACCGGACGACGCATGACATTGTGAAAAGCCGTGCCAGCGCGTGAATGTGCCAAGCTAGCGCGCGAAAACACAGAGCCAACTCGCGCTCGCTGTATTGGTAGCCGCTGGGAGAAGACCGACTTCTCGGTAACGCGTTCGCCGTTACCAAAAAACAGTCGCTGCTATCAGTCTTTGGTTGGAGACGTCTCGGTAACTCCTCATTACCTATTCGGCGTTTGAGTATCCATATACGTCGCCCGTTGGAGTCAACCTGAGATGAGAAATGTTCTTGTCCACTTGGTGTCTGGCATTCATTGAATCAAGCAGAAGAGAGCTGCAAGTATTGGAACTCGGGAACCCCGTTTCCGCGGCGCCTTCACGCCATCTTGAGTCTATTAAAGCAGCAACCACCTCTCTTCCAGGTCTCCAATCGCTATCTCATACTTCTCATTTTCTCTTCTCACACGCCAGCAAAAAGACTTATGGGACATGGCAGCCGAGCAGCAGCAGCTCCCCGCAGTGCGGTGGGCGCCGAGCCCGCCGCGGCGGCCAGTCGACACCACCAACGACGATAGCGATGCGTCCGAGCTCGGCGCCTCCGGGCACAACAGCACCGGCGGCGGGTTCTTCTTCGGCAGAGGCAGCTCGTTCCCGCCGCTGGTGCTCCATATGCCGCAGCCGTCGCTGGAGATCAGTGCGTCGGTGAACGGCGGCGCCGTGGTCCGTGAGGCGTCCCTTCGCCGCGCGGACGAGGATGTGGTGATCTCGTAGGAGGACCTGTGGGTGTCCGCGGGCATCAGCGGCGGCCGCGTCCCCATCCTCTGCGGCCTCAGCGGGTACGCGCGCCCCGGCGAGGTTCTCGCCATCATGGGCCCCTCCGGCTGCGGCAACCCTTCTTGATGCCTTGGCAGGTTACAACATGCACGCACGTTAATATTTTGAAATTCATACTTTATCAAACTCGTGGAATGATGAGCTGCACTAGACGTGCCAAGAAAACGAAGCGAACAAGAAATTTACACTTAATTATATTTATACAGGAAGGCTTGGTTCTAACGTGAGCCAGAAAGGAGACATCTTGATTAATGGCCGGAGACAGAAACTTGCGTATGGAACTTCTGTGCATCATTATCCATTCATTCATGCATGTTGCATGTCCCCATGTCCATGTGCGGCATGTGTTAGTAAAAATCTTGTAAATAGTTAGGTGCTGTCTAGATTTCATTTGCTTGAAATTTAAGAAAATTTCAGACACCGAGCAATTAGTAGTTGATCACTATCATTAACTACTGATTCTTATAATTAACAATCATAATCAATCGTATGATTTTTTTTGTTTAATTATTTCACAATTAACATAACCTTTACAAGAAAACAAATTACAATAAAAATTAGTTGTATTCCCACTTACCTCAAGGGATCAGCGTGCTGCCGCCATAGTTTGAAATCACAAGCCGTTTCAAGCGCCTGCTAATTAGGATATCTGCAATAATTAGTGATCTGACATAAAAAACATGGGAATATAGGCGCACGTGATGCAGGACGACGTGCTGATGACGACACTGACGGCGCGCGAGGCGGTTCACTACTCGGCGCAGCTCCAGCTTCCGAGCGCCATGCCGGCGGCGGCGAAGTGGGAGCGCGCGGAGGAGACGCTGCGCGAGATGGGCCTGGAGCACTACAAGAATCGGGCAAAGAAGTGTCGGCCAAACTATAATCGTCGGCACCAGACATTTTAAATCTATGTAAATTTGTCGGTCGACAGTTATATATTTATGGCCGTCGGCTAGGCGACGAAGGCCGACAGCTTCAAATATGGCCGTCGGTTTCAGCACAGAGGCCGACGGCGTTATCTCTGGTTGTCGGTTTAATGCCACAGGGCCAACGGCCTTAGGGTGGGCCCCGCGGTGCGAAAAAACAATGTTCCCGCCGATTTGTAAGACTGTCGGCCCAGACAAAAGAGCCGACGCCTTTAACGTGGCCCTCGCCCTGCTAGGCTATGACCGTCGGCTTTAGCGCTTTGGCCGACGGCCATAACATGGGCCCCATACACCTCAACTAAGACCGTCGGTTCTACATAACCGACGACTTTAAAGCCCTTCACATCGCGTGCACAGCGGGAAAACCTAACACTCCACTCGCCCCGTGTGCGCCACTCTCATTGCTAGCTTGGCGCCGCCGCCCGCGTCCCCGAGCCGCCGCCCGCGTCACCGCGCCCTGCGTCGCCGCCCGCGGCCCGCGCCTCGCCGCCTCCCAGCGCCCGGCCGCCCAGCGCCTTGCCTCACAGCGCCCCGGCTGCCGCGCCCCGCCCCCGGCCGCTGCGCCCCGGCGCCCCAGCGCGGTCGCCTTGCCGCCCAGTGCCCCACCGGTTGTCGCTTCCGGTCTGCACGTCTCCGCCTTCGCTCTTTTTGCTCCTCGAATAAGGTTAATCCTTGAACTTGTCTATAAATTAAGTTTTTGAATTCCGATAAGTGTGGCATTAAATTTTTGAATTGGTTAGTGTATGAATTGCTATATCATTACTTGTGCAAGTTTATATTGTGTTTTATCCATATATGTGTATGTTAACTTGATTATCATAGATTTTAGTTGTTAAGGTCCAATTATGTTTATTTTAATTTTTTATTGTTTATGTACTATATGTATATACAAGGTTATTAAATATAGGTGAATAGGATCGACTAGACGATTAGTCGTCGATTAGGGCGATTAGTCGACCGTAGTCGAACTCTAGTGTACCTCTTAGTCGTCCAACGTATTTTAGAGAGAAGTGTTGTTAGTCGACACTAAGGAAACAACGTCGGAGTACCATCATCCCGACGTTGAGAAAGGAGAAGGCGGAGGGGATACGGAAGAATGGCGCAATCCCAGCGTTGAGGAAGGAGGAGGCGGACGGGACAAGAGAGAACGGCGCAGGGAGGCAGGCATGAGAAGGACGGTGGTGCACGGTGGAGGAGCAGCGACGACACACCTGGAAAGGAATGTCATGGCGCCAGGCGGCAGCGGGCGACATGACTGGCAGCACGGCAAGACCCATTTAGTACGAAGTTAAAGCAGACTTCATAAGGCGTCGCCTAGGCGACGCTTAGGCATCTAGGCGCTCCGGCCCTGACGTCATGTGCATTCGCGTAGCCGCCATTGTTTAGGCCGCCGGCACTGCCTGCACCTTTTTACCTGAAGAACTGCACCGGATAAGGGGGTGTAGTGTTAAATAGGCGGCATTATGCTGTCGAAATTTTAGGACCTATCCTGGATAATAGATGTAGGGTTGTGACATTAAACAAACTATGAAGTAACGGTAAGACCCATTTAGTATGAATTTAAAGCAGGCGTTCAGTGGCTTCGGCCCTGCGTCATGTGCAATCGCGTGGTCACCGTTGTTTAGGCTGCCGGCGCTGCCTGTCCCTTTTTACTTTAAGAACTGCACTGGATAGGGGGTGTAGTGTTAAAAAGGCGGCGTTATGCTGTCAAAATTTTAGGACCTATCTTGGACAATAGATGTAGAGTCGTGACATTAAACAAACTATGAAGCAACGGTAAGACTCATTTAGTACGAAGTTAAAGCAGGCGTTCAGTTGCTCCGGCCCTGCGTCATGTGCAGTCGCGTGGTCGCCGTTGTTTAGGCTGTCGATGCTGCCTGCCCCTTTTTACTTTAAGAACTGCACCAGATAGTGTTAAATAGGCGGCGTTATGCTGTCGAAATTTTAGGACCTATCTTGGACAATAGATGTAGGGTCATGACATTAAACAAACTATGAAGTAACCATATATGTTCATTAACATATATTTATTTGATGCAGTTTTAAAATGGGTGACAATCGTAAGGCGATTTATGATGGATGGAGTTCAACCAGTGCACATACTAATGAATGGGGTCATATCGCAAATGCTTTTATGAGCCATGCATTTGCTAGTGATGCTCGTGTTGCGAAGTTTCCGTGTATCAAGTGTCGGAATCGTTGACGTCTGAATAAGTCTGAAGTGGAGTTGCATCTTTGAAAGCACGGATTTATGCCCGACTATCTGGTGTGGCGTGAGCATGGGGAGATAGAGCATGATGATGAGTCGGACGGTAATGAGGATGAAGATCTGTTGGATGAGATGATAGTAGACATTGGTAAAGATACGAAGATGAGTCACAACCGAAGGAGGTGAAGGAGTTTTACGAGCCTCTTGCCGCAGCAGAGCGAAAAGTGTATGAGGGCGCCAATATGACCGTTTTGCAGGCGGTCACATGACTTATGGCGATGAAGTCCAAGTTCAATTTTGCAAACAATTGCTACAATGGTATCATTAAGCTGATCAGTTCTCTCCTTCCGTCAGGTCATCAGATGCCATCGGATCTATATCAATCTAAGAAAATTTTGGCTGGTCTGGGCATGAATTATGAGAAGATTAATGCGTGCGAGAATAATTGCATGTTGTTTTGTAAAGAACACATGGACGATACTCATTGTATGCATTGTAAGAAATATAGATATGTGGACGTCATGAATGATGATGGAGAACGAATAACTACAAAAGTACTGATGAAACAACTTCGGTCATGCCAATCACGTCAAGGCTTAAACGATTGTTTCTGTCTCAAAAAAACAGTGAAGCACATGCGATGGCATTCTGAAGGGGTACGTGAGAATGATGACAAAGACGTTATGGCGCATCCTTCGGATGCCGCGACTTGGCAAGCTTTAGACCGTTTCGATCCAGAGTCCGGAGTTTGCAAGAGATCCGAGAAATGTTCGTCTTGGGTTGTCAACAGATGGTTTCACTCCATTCAGCACTAGTAACAGTCCATACTCTTGTTCGCCTGTTTTTATCATGCCCTACAATCTCCCTCCCAACATGTGCATGAAAGAAGGATACATATTCCTTGCGGCGGTCATTCCTGGTCCTAAACATCCAGGCAAGAAAATCAATGTGTTTATGCAACAGTTGATTGAAGAGTTGAAAGAGTTGTGGCAAGGTGTAAAAGCATATGGCAGTCATATGAAATGTGAATTTGACTTACGTGCCGCATATCTATGGTCAATTCATGATTTGTTGGCATATGACATTTGGTCTGGTTGGTGTGTCCATGGACAATGGTGTTGTCCCATATGTATGAGTGACACTGATGTCATAAGGCTGAAGTATGGGAAAAAAGTCAGCTTTTTTGATTGTCATCGACGATTCCTTCCTTCATATCATCCTTTCAAGAGAGATACACAATCATTATGGAAAGGCATAAGAGTTACAGAAGGAGCACCTCATCGATTGACAAGCGAGCAAAAAATGGCATGGCATGCAAAGTTAAAACAGTCTGAAGAAGATGGTTTCGAAGGGTATGGTACAGAACACAACTGGACTCATATTTCTTTTCTTTGGGAGCTACCATATGCGAAGGCGCTGCTTCTACCGCACAATATTGATTTGATGCATCAGGAGTGTAATGTCGTTGAAAGCATAATAAGCATGTGTTTTGATTTTACTGGTCAAACCAAAGATAAATTGAATGCAAGAAAAGATTTAGCTGATATTTGTGATCGTACTGGGTTTGAGATTAGAACAAATACAAGTGGAAATTATATTCGGCCACGAGCTCCTTACTGTGTCAAGCCAGAAGAAAGAAAGCAAATACTTAGTTGGTTGAAAACGTTGAAGTTTCTAGACCGCTATGCAGCTAACATAAAACAATGTGTTAATCTTAGCCTCATCACAGACGGCTCCAAACCTATTATCACAGACGGCTTTTAAAACCGCCTGAAACGAAGAGTCTGTGATAATCCGCAATTTCACAGGCGGAGAAGTGAAACCGCCTGTAAAGACTAATTATCATAGACGGTTCTTCACTAAGGATAGCCGCCTGTGAAGACCGATTATCATAGGCGGTTCTTTACTTAGGCTAGCCGTCTGTGAAAATACTTTATCACAGACGGGTCGTGCAGCATATATAACCGTCTGTGATAAACATCTTATCACAGACGGTTATTGAAGAATAACTAACCGTCTATGATAAGAAGTCTTCACAGGCGGGTATTGAAGCATAACTAACCGCCAATGATAATTTGTCTTCACAGGCGGATTTTGAAGCATAACTAACCGCCTATGATAATGAGTCTTCACAGTCGGGTATTGAAGCATAACTAACCGTCTATGATAATGTGTATTCACAGGCGGATTTTGAAGCATAACTAACCGCCTATGATAATATGTCTTCACAGGCGGGTTTTGAAGCATAACTAACCGTCAATGGTAATGTGTCTTTACAGACGGTTATTGAAGCATAACTAACCCGTCTATGATAATGGTGTTATCACAGACGGAGTTTACCTATATCAGCCGTCTGTGAAGACCCTTTAACGCAGCCGGTTTCTACCATAACAGACACCGCCTGTGAAAATTAGGTTATCACATATGTTTCTTTACTTGTATCTAGCCGCCTGTGATAATTGTTTTTCACAGTCATGCAGTACTACTGCTGTTATTTCTAATTTCCAGGTCAATTCAATATAATCACAGAACAAAAAACAACAATCATCACAGAACAAAAGACAACAATATTATCATCACAGAAGTCAATTTCACTAAAACAATATACATACACACAAGTTACAGATACAATTTCATCTCAAAGTTTACAAGTTTTCACTAAAAACTGTTTAGATTGGTATAGTCGCAAAGTTCTGGCACATCAGCTGCTGAACCTCTCTTATCAAAGAACTTCCCCGTTTTGTGCAAAATTTCGCGATGAATGAACTGACAGAGTTCAGAAGCAATCCTGTCGGCTCCTCCATCAGGAATACTTCTACAAACCGGCCTTTCTTCGTTCAGATTCTTCTTGTGCTGCAATATAACACATAACAAGGTTTAGAATGTGTTGGTTTGAACAATCTCAAAGTATAGATCAAAGTGAGAGTATACAAGAATTTAGTAGGTATTTTTGGAGCAGTTGTACTATGAGCAATTGAATTTTGAAGTTGGAATCAAAATATGAAAATAATGTTTCTGGTAATATTGAACAGCAGAGAATATAAGCATTAAACTATGCTAGTTACAATGAAAATGAAACACAAAAGTAAGAAAATAAGGTATCGACATTAAGGATAACTTACATCCTCACGATTGACTCTATATACGGCGGCGGTCCGAAGATGCTCGCATACATAATACCCGCATAAGACACTCCCAGCAGGCTTCTTCGGACAAGCATAATACGTTTTAATGTCCAATGCATTCGTATTAGGAGGTCTCTGACCGCCAAGCTGTTCCGCGTAAAACCGCCAAGCGCTGTAATACAAGAAATGTCATATAAAACTTGTCAACACATTCTAAATGTGCGTAAATTAAAATTATTGAATAAACGTACTTTTTCAAAATGGAAAGGAAATCTTTGTAACGATCTGGTGGGTAATCGGCCGAGTCCAAGACTGTTGCCATTCCCTGCGTTGGCTTGATGAAGATCATTATGTAGTGATTACTGCAAACATACAAACACACGTGTTAACAATTACCAATAATTGCTATTTCAATGCCATGTGTCGAACTTACTCGAAGTGGTACGGAGCCTTTACGAGGTCCTGGCCGTCTCTGACAAAGTTAAACATCGCATGTCCTATGTAAGCTGCAACTTCTGCCTTTCTATCCTTCTTAAGTTTTGCAATTGCTCTTTCAAAATCTTTTTTTTTTCATGTGTTTGTACTGGCTTGATTCTCGATTCGCCTGGACGTCGAATAGCGACTTTGCAATCCTAGTAGGGTCAAGGATACCTGTCTTGTGCGCCAACTTTTCATTATCCATGTATTGCATCCTATTGAAGAAGTCCAGAATTGTTATAATCTCATGAAATGCGTATGCGTGTAGTAAGAAAAGCAAATACAAAATATTAGAGCACTTACAAGCACCAGACGAGCAGCAAGTTGATTTCGAGCATGCCCCGATGGAAAAGGGAAAGCAGCTCGTCAAATAAAATGACTCGTTTATCTACTCCAGTGCTCCAGAATGCTTCTTTTGGAATACGAAATGTGACGCAATCAAGACCATATTTTGTGCTGGCAGTGATGTACCACTCATGCATTCTTCTGAGCGCGACGGGTTGTTTGCTAAGTTGTACGGATGTCATTAACGGCTTCCCATTCTCAAATTTAGGAGGAACATCCTCAAGCTTGTATATTGGAACTCCTGGTTTAACTAAAGCCGTCCGCCGATTATACATGACACTGTCTTCTTCCCACTCCTCGATATCTTCTAATGCTGGCTCATGAGAAGAACGAGATGCACTCGATTTTCTAATATTTTCCTTCATAGCTTCCAAATACTTTGTCACTTCTGATGAAGGTTTCTTATTTTCGTATGAGCTAACTTTGACAGGCACTGATGATCGAGGAGTAGTCGTCGGAAGTTGGACACTGGCTTGTTGTTGAACCTGTTGTTCAACTGATTGCTCTTTACTCCCAGCAGCTGGCTCTAGTACTACTTCAAGCTGTTGCTCAACTAGTTGCTCTTTACTAGCAACAGCTTGCTCTGGTACTGCTTGAAGTTGTTGTCCAACTTGTTGCTCTTGGATATCATCATCCTTGCTCAGACATAGGGGGAGTGGATCTTCCCGGACTGGGAGTGGATCTTCATGCACTTTCGCCTTAGAAGATGGGGTTGCAGTATTTGGAGATGCGACGGGGCTAGAAATTGGCTCATCGTCCAACACGATATCGCGTCGGTGCCAAAGGATTAATTGGTTGACAGCCTGCCCCAGAGTCGCGATCCCCTCAGGTGTGACGTGGTCTAATTCATAATCTTCATAATCATTATCAATGATCTGAAGAACTTGCACCACAGAATAATACAACGGAAGTGGACTCCCGTTGAAGTCACGATCAGGCTTTGCCATAGCAGTGGCAACCTGTTTGGTTTTGTTCCCTGCTCTACCTATCGGGACAAGAAGACGACAAGATTTGTCGTTAGCAATATCATCGACGGGGAACTTATGGGCTGACCCTGAGCCTGGCACGGAACCAACGCTGCTAGGGTAGGCAGTTGGAGATACTAATTGCTCCTTTTGCACCGGAACCATCATTGTACTCGGTGCCACTAATTGTCCTGATTGTCTAAGTTGTTCCATTATTTCTTGAATATTTTCTTTGACCTTTTGAGCAATTGTTTCATCAAGTGTTTTCTTAAACTTCTCACGTCTTCTATATGTGTCTTTATCTTTAGGGAAACCATCTAGCCAAGACATTTGAGAAGAGACCGCTCGAACCCGTCCGCTGTGTTCAGGGTTTCCCAAGATAGCGGTAAGTTGGTCATTCTCCCTCTTCGGCTTTAAGAGACCATTCTGTTGCTTTTCAATTACTTCTTTCATTTTATTCTCTACTTCATTCAGAGAGTCGGGCTTTTCAAGTTTGCCCTCGCTGGTCAAACCTGACCGAGCAAAGACCCAGCGTTGAGTTCGCTCATCGCACCCTTCTAATGGGTGAGGATTGCCCTTACTAAGAATTTCGTCTATTATCTTATTCCATTTCTGGACTTTGGGGCCATATCCGGCAGACCCCAAGCGATGATGGTATTTGTTCTTTTTTGCAAGCTCTGACATAGTTGCACTTAGAGCTTTAGCATCAGGTGTGCTCTTTTGACGAACAAACTCTTGCCACTGAGCTTGTGTGATTTTTCCCATCTTCCTCGGGCTAGGGACCTTATTGGCCTTAACATAAGCATTCATTTCACTCTTCCAGCATCGAAACTTCTTGCCGCAAGAGACCAATGTTGCTTTCTTTACAGCTTCTTCTGTGCCTTTCGGGAACTTGAATTGTTTCTTTATCTTTTCCCACAACTCATTCTTGGTCTGCTCGGGTAATTTCCTCCAATTCTCGGTTGTGATCGGCACAACCTCCCTAACAAGAAAACCGCATGCATTACGGTACTTGGTAACTGAATCCAGTGGTTCTTGGGGAAGCCCACCTGGACCGACCCTTGTTATGTACATGATGCGGTCCAATGGACCCTTATTGGGACCTCGTTGCCCTCGTTTCCGCTTGAGTGAAGCTGAGGATTCATCCATTGGTGAACCTTCTGCGGTTTTAGGAGCCGATGTCACCTCATTGTCTTCGAGATTAATCTAGGTAGAAAAAAATTATAAGACTTCGTATACTTGACAACCAACATTAACTTGAACTGCTGAAGTTAAGATTCGTGATCCATACCTCGTCGGCAGGATCATATTCCGGGTCTAGATCCACTGAAGTCTTTTTAATTTTTATATTCGGAAAAGGATCCGAAGGACTGTGATAGGAGCCTGAACTGCTGGAGTCAGTAAACTCCATATTGTCTTCTTTGTTGTTACTATCAGGACCAGTCTTCTTAGGGCTTTCCATGCTAGATCTAATAAGACAAAAAATCTAATAAATGGCATAACTAAATTTGGTCATATTTAAAACAATTTTTCTCAATTTTGGCTCAATTAAGTAAATTTAGCCAAAACACATTTTTGAAGTTATATAGGTCTAACTAAATTCTTGTATCATAGAGATCGGCATCATATGCTCAGACTCCATCGCCACACCTAGTGTTACCTAGATATGGGCGTGAGGATGCTCCTGGCATCACAAATGAGTTGGCCAGCAACTTTTGTTTGGCTTCAGAGCTAAATATAGCATAACTTTGGTAGCTCAGATTAGGTACAATTGCTCAAATGAAGCTGATGGAGCCACAAGTGCAGACATCTTTGGTAGCACAGATTAGCTACAATTGCTCAAATGAAACTTAGAGAAATAAAAGCAAACTTAGCCAAACTTAGTCTAGCATAGCTAACTCTAAGCAAAAGTAGCCAAATATAGCTAAATATAGCATAACTTAGTCAAAATTAGTCAAGTATAACTATATCTAATGTAACTTAGCCAAAATTAGTCAAATTTGGTCAACTTAACCAAATATAGCTAAATCTTGCCCCTAATAGAGAATTATGTGGCATATGCAAGGCCGATGACAGAAATAGGGAATATACTGCTGTTACTAGAGTCTAGAATCATGTTTACCACTAATGTGTCAGAACAGTTTCAGACACACAGAACCAACTACCAATTTATCGTGATATAACCATCCACATAAATCTTGCCCCGCCGAACCCTAACCAAAGATGCCACCGAACTTGACAGTTTTTCGAATTCCACCGAACCCTAACCAAGGATGCCTACCATTATCTAATTCCCGAACCCTAACCAAGGATATGCAAGGCGGCAGCGAGGGCGGGGAGGGAGGCGGCACGGCAAAGGAGGATGGAAGGTCGAAGGGTTTAGGGTTTACCTTGAAGCTCGGCGGCAACGGAAATGGCTTCGCTCGGCGTACCTGGAAGTGAGGAGGGCGAAGCTCGGCGGCGACGGCGAAGCTCGGCGACGACGGCGAAGCTCGGCGACGGCGAAGCTCGGCGACGGCGAAGCTCGGCGGCGTACCTGGAAGTGACGAGGGGGAACACTTGGCGGCAAACGAAATTTTGGCAGCCTAACGGCGTCTAAGTGCTTCGCCCGGGTTAGGTTTTTCCAATGCTGCCGAGGGGTATATATAGACTCACATTTTCTCAGGCGGATTTTAAGTACCGACCGTCAGGGAAGACTGTTACCTCAGTCGGATTTTACTTACCAACCGCCTGAGAAGATACAATTATCTCAGGCGGTTGGTTAGTAACACCCGCCTGAGTTAAACATGGGCCTGTGAAGATATTTACTTCTTCTTAATTTGATGAACGCCTACATAAAGACCCCTCACCAACCGGGATGAGTATCCCCTGACTTAATCAGCGGTCACTGACATGTGGACCCGGTCCCACACGTCAGTGACCATGTCACGCGTGCGCGACCTTTCTTTTCCCCGAGGTGCGACCTTTCTTTTCCACTCCGTGCGGCCTTAAAGACGCGCTATCGCTCACAAGCGCATCGCTCACTTTGAATCCTCTTGTTTTCTTCGTCTTCCTCCGCTCCGACGACCCAACACCACTATGGCCGACCTTCCGCCGCCAAGCCCTCCGAGGGAGCCACCTTGCAAGAAACAATGTTGCAGCTCCCCCGAGAAGATCAACACCGAGCAGCGCCTCCTCATGGCGCGAGAGGCGTACAACAATACGTCTCGCGCCATGAGTGCCTTGGGGCTGGGTACCCTTCCAGAGTATACTAGAATGGGTACCTTGGGCCACTACCTCTACGCCCTCGTGGGGGTGGCTGATCGTCTCGACATTCTGTTCGCGACGATGGCCCAGGTTCTTGGCCCCGAGGGTCGTAGAACGCTGGTGGAGGCGACGGCTAGCAACCTCGGGGTTGCACCGCCGGTGCAGCCGGTGCAGCCGGTGCAGCCGGCCCCGTCTCCTGTTGCACCGGTGCCGGAGTCGCCGCCGGAGGACGAGGAGGAGGAGAAGGAAGAGGAGTAGGAGTAGGATTTAATTAGTTTTTCTTTTTGTTGTTTTTAGTTGCTTCTGTTTTGTAAATATTGTTAATGAATGAAATCTATCTTTTTTCATCTATGTGATTGAATATTACTTGTGTATCTTTTGTGTTCTTGTGTGTTCTTGTGTAAATATTGTGCATCTTGTGTGTTCTTTTGTGAGATGTGCATATTGTTAATGAATGAGTATCTTGTGTGTTCTTCAACTGTGTGAATGATTGAATATTGTTAATGAATGTAGTGTGTTCATCGTTAATTAAAATTTCACGTCTGAGTAGAAATTAATTTGATATTTACCAAAACATTACAATGTCAGCTATACAAGTTTTAAAAATATTTTGTTCAGGTGGTAGATGTTAATTTTATACAAATGTAGAAGAAAGAATCATCGAATTTGGACACAATTTGCAGAATCTAAACATGTTTGAGTATTTATATTGGAATCTAAATAAAAAAGAAGCAAGGGATAAGGAAACTGAAGAACAGTATCGGGCATTATCTCAGGCGGTTGTTAAACAATGACCGCCTGTGAAGATATTTACTTCTTTTTAATTAATATTCTTGATTAAATGTGGTCCTTTAAAAAGGCAAAAATCCACTTTCTTGTAATATTATTGATAAGTAAAGGTTAACATTAAATTTCACTTCATAAATCCTTTGAAATTGGTCCGAACATAAAAAACATACAACAAATGCTATTTTTCATTTTTCTATCTTGATGAATATAATGCTTTTTTCATTTATTTTTTCAGTGGACATTTTTAATCATCATACCAACATCTACGAATTTTTTCATATTTTTTTAATTTTTTTGGAATCAATGTGTGTTCATAATTTGATGAATGCCTCATATGAATATGAGCATTTAGTTACAATGGTGGATAATTTGAAGTTTGACATGTTGGAATGCTTTTAAAAAAATTAAAAAAATTCATACATGTATAAATTATACAAATATGTTCATACCAACAATTTTGAGTGAAGGAACTTTTTTTTTATGAGATACACAAATGTGAATAATATGTGAGTAGAAATTAATTTGATATTTACCAAAACATTACAATGTCAGCTATACAAGTTTTAAAAATATTTTGTTCAGGTGGTAGATGTTAATTTTATACAAATGTAGAAGAAAGAATCATCGAATTTGGACACAATTTGCAGAATCTAAACATGTTTGAGTATTTATATTGGAATCTAAATAAAAAAGAAGCAAGGGATAAGGAAACTGAAGAACAGTATCGGGCATTATCTCAGGCGGTTGTTAAGCAATAACCGCCTGTGAAGATATTTACTTCTTCTTAATTAATATTCTTGATTAAATGTGGTCCTTTAAAAAGGAAAAAATCCACTTTCTTGTAATATTATTGATAAGTAAAGGTTACCATTAAATTTCACTTCATAAATCTTTTGAAATTGGTCAGAACATAAAAAACATACAACAAATGCTATGTTAATTAACTGACGCGCCGCACGAGGTCTGCGGAGAAGTTAAGAAGCCGTGGTGCAGGGGACGCGTGCGACCGAAGGATCTCTGAAGATCGTCTTCCACAGTGGTTTAATTGTGCGCCGCACGAGGTCTGCAAAGAGTTCAATGCGCAATGAAAAAAATATTTTGTTCAGTTGGTAGATGTTAATTTAATACAAATGTAGAAGAAAGAATCATCGAATTTGAACACAATTTGCAAAATGTAAACATGTTTGAGTATTTATATTGGAATCTAAATAAAAAAGAAGTAAGGGATAAGGAAACTGCAGAACAGTATCGGGCATTATCCCAGGCGGTTGTTAAGTTATACCCGCCTCAGATAAACATAATTTGTAGATGGTTGTTAAGTACCAACCGTCTGTGAAGATCTTTACTTCTTTTTTCTCAGGCGGTTTATAAGTAATACCCGCCTGAGATAATCATTTTTAAACTACAATATGTTAATTAACGGCCTGAGAAGTGTTAATTAACTGACGCGCCGCACGAGGTCTGCGGAGAAGTTGAGAAGCCGTGGTGCAGGGACGCGTGCAAGGATCTCTCAAGATCGTCTTCCACAGTGGTTTAATTGTGCGCCGCACGAGGTCTGCAAAGAGTTCAATGCGCAATGAACAAAATATTTTGTTCAGTTGGTAGATGTTAATTTAATACAAATGTAGAAGAAAGAATCATCGAATTTGAACACAATTTGCAGAATGTAAACATGTTTGAGTATTTATAATGGAATCTAAATAAAAAAGAAGCAAGGGATAAGGAAACTGCAGAACAGTATCGGGCATTATCCCAGGCGGTTGTTAAGTTATACCCGCCTTAGATAAACGTATTTGTAGACGGTTGTTAAGTACCAACCGTCTGTGAAGATTTTTACTTCTTTTTTCTCAGGCGGTTTATAAGTAATACCCGCCTGAGATAATCATTTTTGAAACTACAATATGTTAATTAACGGCCTGAGAAGTGTTAATTAACTGACGCGCCGCACAAGGTCTGCGGAGAAGTTGAGAAGCCGTGGTGCAGGGACGCGTGCAAGGATCTCTCAAGATCGTCTTCCACAGTGGTTTAATTGTGCGCCGCACGAGGTCTGCAAAGAGTTCAATGCGCGGGAAACGAACCGCTCCCTCGTCTACTCCGCACAGACCTATATAAGGCGCGTCGTCGGTTATGGACAAGCACAAAACTTTTCTCCACTCCTTTCTTCTTCTTCCATCGTTCCACCTCTCCTAGCCCGCCGCCGATTAACCACCACAGCCATGGCCAACCTTCCGCCACCTAGCCCGCCGAGGCATCCACCCTGCAAGCGGATACGCTGCAGCTCTCCCGAGAGGGTGAATGACGACCAGCGCGTTCCACCGCCGGTGCAGCCGGAGCCACCGGTACAGCCGGAGCAATCGGCTCAGCCGGAGAAGCCGACCCTCTCTCCTGCTGCATCGTCGCCGGAGGAGGAGGAGGAGGCGGACGACTTCGACGACGACGACGATGATGACGACGAGTCGTCCTCTGACGACGGCGACGACGAGTCGTCCACCGACGACGGCGACGACGAGTCGTCCACTGACGACGGCGACGACGACGACGGCGACCACCACCATGGTGACGACTACGACGACGACGACGACGAGTCGGAGGAGGACCGCTTGGCTTGGTTTGAGAAGCTGGCGGAGAGGATGGAGGAGGCGGGGCCGTAGTGTAGTTTTAGGATTTCAATCAAGTGTTCTTGTACATTTTTCTTGTGTTTTGTACATATTTCAATCAAGTGTCAATGAATACTGGTGGATAATTTGAAGTTTGACATGTTGGAGTGCTTTTAAAAAAATTAAAAAAATTCATACATGTATAAATTATGCAAATATGTTCGTACCAACAATTTTGAGTGAAAGATCTTTTTTTATGAGATACACAAATGTGAATAATATGTGAGTAGAAATTAATTTGATATTTACCAAAACATTTCAACGTCAGCTATACAAGTTTTAAAAATATTTTGTTCAGTTGGCATTATCTTAGACGGTTGTTAAGTAATACCCGCCTGAGATAAAAATCTTCCTTGGCGGTTATTAAGTACCAACAGCCTGTGAAGATATTTACTTCTTAATTAATAAACATCATCTCAGGCGGTTGGTAAGTAAAACCCGTCTGCGATAAAGTTAAAAACCGCCTGTGAAAAACCTACGTCTATATAAGGACCCCTCACCGCAGTCAAAACGCAACCCTGGAGAATTTATATCGACGCCGCCAGGCTGTTGAAATTTCCCCTGCGCCGCGCCGCCGCTCCGCCGCCCAGCCCATACTGCCGCGCCGCCGCTCAACCCCGCACCGCCACTTTTCCACCCAGCCGGCCCACCGTGCTGACGCCTCCCCACCGTGCTGACGCCTCTGCAAGGTAAATGTAGTTTCCTTACTTTTTCTTTGTATATTTTCATTAGCTGATAAGCTGTTAGTTTTGTGTGTTCTGGTATATGGATTCTGTCCTTTTGCATGTGTAAGGACTGTATGGATTGTGTTCTGGTATATTGATGTATGGACTATATGGATTGTTTCCTTTTTGTACCTATTATGTGACATGAATATGATGTTTAATTAACAGATGCTATTGTAATATATATAAGATGCATCTGGGCCTTGTTTCCCGATATAACGGACTGGATCCCACCCAGACCTAGCCCATGCTGCTGGGCCTGTTTCCCCCTTTGACTCCGTCCGCCTCAAGACGTCGCCCGTCTCCTACATTAGTCGCCCTAATCATACTTGTTATGTCTCTGTAAATTCATTTTATAGAAGACCTTTAGAGAATATTTGTGGCCAAATTTTGTAAATCTGACAAAAAATTCTATTATTGAAGCATGGACCGTCGAGCGTGGATGTATAACATGCCAAGACCCGATCCTATGTACATTCGTAATGTTGCAAATTTTATTGAAGCATCCAAGAGACATGCGAAGTTGCAAAAGATAGATGACATATTATGTCCATGTATCGACTGCGAAAATAAGATTGCTTGGACGGATACTATAGTAATACAATCTCATTTGGTGAAAAGAGGTTTCAAAAATAACCACACAATATGGACAGAGCATGGTGAGTTAGATACACATGATGTGGATAAAGATGATGAGAGAGGCTCAGATGATGATAATGTTCATATCGATGATGGTAGTGACAATCAAGCTGGTGATGATGATGATGAGTTCGATTGTGAGGAGATGTTGCGTCACATTGAACCATATGTACTGACTTCTATGGGAGCAAGCAAAGGTTTATGTAAAATGGAGACATTGCAGAATGCGGCCACAGAGCTTTTATATGATGAATCAAACGGTTGTGATAAAGAGTTTACTACATTGCGTGCAGTCTTAGAACTACTAAAGTTGAAAGCTACGCACGGATGGTCCGATTGTAGTTTCTCTGATCTTTTGAATCTTCTGGCAGAAATTCTTCCAAATCCAAATAAACTGCCTAGAAGCACTTATAAAGCGAAGAAACTTCTTTGCCCGGTGGCACTAGGTGTGACAAAAATACACGCTTGTGTGAACCATTGTATTCTGTATCGCAAAGAGCATGAGCTCGCAACTAGATGCCCCATTTGTGGTGTCAGTAGATATAAGAAGGACTACAATCACCAGTATGTTACCAACATGAAAAAGACTCAGAAGAATAAGAAGTTTATTATTGGTCCTGAAGGTGACGATGACGATACTTCTGGCGATGCAGACGGGAAGAATAAGAGAAAAATTCCTGCATTGGTGATGTGGTACCTTCCGGTAATTGATCGCTTGAAGCGTTTGTTCTCAAACCCTAGGGAGGCTGAACTTATGCGTTGGCATTCCGAGGAACGCAAGAAGAATGAAAAACATATACGACACCCTGGTGATGCAACGCAGTGGAAAAATTTTGATATTCAGTATCCAGAATTTGCGAAGGAAATCAGAAATGTGAGGTTTGCCTTGGGTACAGATGGAATGAATCCGTTTGGTGAAAAAAGGAGCATACACAGCACATGGCCTGTGGTCTTAACTATGTACAACCTACCGACGTGGTTGTGTCACAAAAGAAAATATATCTTATTATCTGTTCTTATCCAAGGTCCGAAACAACCCGGCATCGAAATTGATGTGTTCTTGGAACCTTTAATGGAAGATATGGCGAAATTGTGGAATGAAGGGGTACGTACATGGGATGAGTACAAGCGGGAGTATTTCACGCTAAGAGCAATGATATTCGTTACCGTGCATGATTATCCCGGACTGTTTACATTATCGGGACAAATGAAAGGGAAGAAAGGTTGCGTTAGGTGCGTGGATAGAACTGGATATCTATACCTCACTTCATCCAGAAAGACGGTGTACATGAGACATCGACGGTTCTTGACAGATACACACAAGTATAGGAAGATGAAAGAACAATTTGATAACAAAATCGAAAAAGATACTGCACCGAAACCTTACAGTGGAAAACTTGTGTTTGAAATGGTCAAGAACATTCATATTGCTTTCGGTAAGGGAAAAAAGAGTAAAGGAATTAAGAGAAAGAAAAGTACATCTTCGGATGATACAACTGACATGGCTTTCAAGAAACAATCAATTTTTTTCAAGTATCTTCCGTATTGGAAGAATCTGGAATTTTGTCATAGTATTGATTTGATGCACGTTACAAAGAATGTATTTGACAGCATCATTGGGACCTTGCTGGACATGCCGAGGAAGACAAAGGATGGATTAAATTCACGTATGGACCTAGTAAATCTTGATTTGAGACCAGAGCTTCATCCAGTAGAAAAGGCGAACGGGAAGCATTACCTTCCCCCAGCCAGCTACAACTTGACGCTAGAAGAGAAAAAAGCAATTTGCGAATGCTTGCGTGGGATCAAAGTGCCCACAAGTTTCTCATCCAATATCCGCAAACTAGTCTCGATGAAAGACTTGTCTTTATTCGGTTATAATTCTCACGACTGTCACATGATGATGACAATTTTCGTTGCCATTGCAATAAGAGTAATCAAACCTGAGCATATAAAAGTTGTCATCACACGTTTGTGTTACTTCTTCAATGCAGTATCGCAAAAGGTGATAGCACGTGAAGATTTAGACTATCTGAAAACATACATTGTCGAGACAATGTGCAAGCTTGAGATGTGTTTCCCACCATCCTTTTTTGATATGCAAGTACACCTAATCATACATCTTGTTGATCAGATAAAAGCATTGGGGCCACTATATTTACATCATATGTTTTCGTTGGAGAGATATTTAGGAGTATTAAAAGGTTATGTGCGGAACCGTGCTCATCTAGAGGGTTCAATTATGGAAGGATACACCACTGAAGAAGTGATTGAGGGTTGCACTGATTACATCAAAGATGGAAAATCGATAGGTGTGCCTATACCGGTACATGAGGGTAGACTACGTGGGAGAGGCAAAGTGGGTAAGAAAACTTTTATTGTTCAAGATTACAAGAATGTACACCGTGCACATTTTGGTGTACTACAACAGCTCGCAATAGCTGAGCCGTACATCGAGGAACACCAAATTGAGCTTCGTGATAAAAACCAAGACCGCAAAGAGGACTGGATCATGAAAGAGCACATAAGATGTTTCACTGAATGGTTAATGGACAAAAATATATCATACGGAAACACTGTAGAAGAGGCAACAATGAAAAAGTTAGCTTGTGGCCCATCTGCTTTGGTAACATCATGGCAAGCATATGACATCAATGGTTACACATTATACACTAAAGAAAAAGACGGTAAGAGTGTTGCACAAAATAGTGGTGTTCGTATTGAGGCTTATGATTCACAAGGGCAGAAGACCACATACTTCGGGTTCATAGAGGAAATATGGGAACTCGATTATGGCGAAAGAATGGTAATGCCCGTATTTAAGTGCCAATGGGTCAAACATCCTGATGGTTTGAAAGTGGACAATTACGGACTGACACTGGTAGACTTGAATAAAGTGGGTTACAAAGATGACCTGTGGGTTCTCGCCGATAATGTTGCACAAGTTTTTTATGTTCAAGATCCAGAAACTGAGAAGTTGCACGTAGTTGTTTCTGGAAAGCAAAATATTGTTGGGGTTGACAATGTGGGAGATAATGAAGAGGAATATAATCAGTATGAAGAGATGTACCTTTTCACCGAACCAGAAAACATCAAGCGCGTAGAGAGAAGCATTAAAAAGAATTTGAAACCCTATATGCGAGAAGATGTCAATGCTGGAAAAAATGTATATAGCAATGCGAGATGATATATATTGTATATATTTGTATCTTCTGAAATCAACTTAGAACAATGTTGGTATATGGATTGTGTCCTTTTGCATTTGTGTACATATGCGTTTGGACTCAATGATTTGGAAGTTTGGAAGTTTGGTCTTTCTTCAGATAATGATGTCTCGGGCGTGTAGCCGATTGAAGGAGGAGCGCTTGGCGTGGCGCAAGAACCATCCCCATGTATGTACATATGGCACACCGGTCACATAGTTGTATATACATATGTATCTGTAATGGACTGATGAACTTAACTGTAGTTTGTTTTTCCGTGTTGTTTGTTTTTGGTATTTTCAATTTCTCCGCGTAGGGTTTCTCTGCGAAGCCAGAATCGGGAGATTTATTGAAGTGGCAGTGCATCGTCCCCGGTAAAGAAGGGGTAAGTCATGAAGAACAAGCACAATATGAGTTTAACTATCGTCCTCCTATTAATAAATTTCTTTTGCAGACTGAATGGGAAGATGGTTACTACCCCCTGACAATCTCCTTCTCTGAGGACTATCCCTTGGTGCCTCCAAGATGCTCCTTTCCAATTGGGTTCTTCCACCCAAATGTCCATCGTTCGGGAGCACTCTGCATCGGGATTCTTGATCAAGAGACTGTAAGATAGACCTATTTTGTTCATGTAATTATTACTTATAATTTTTGTCGAACTTATTTGAACTGGTTTCTTATATTGCTTAAATTATATTTCGTAGGGGTGGTGCAGTGCTTTTACAATCAAAACTATACTACTTGAAGTTCAGCGTTTGCTGCATCAGCCAAATGTGTCTGATGTTGAAAATGATTGCTATAATCTACTTATCAAGGTTAGATGACACTTTGACTTAGTGACCAATGTAGGTTATTCATTCCTCCTTCGACATTTGTTAATTTAAATAATGTCAATATTTTCAGGATCCAGCGGAATATAAGAGACGTGTTCGGGAGCAAGCAGGACGGTACAATTTAGATTGATCGATGGGAGCTTCATCGTCGATCTACAATGAATGTAGCGTGATTTTTGTTCAGTGTGTAAAGAAATTATCTTTGAACAATTGTAAAGCCTCTAATGGTGTATTATCACAATTAAGCCAGCCTCACTGGTGATCGAGCATTTCCTATAATGCATTACTGTACTAGTATCCGCTAGCTCATCTGTGTTTTTTTCCTGATACAATTTTGCCTGCACGACTACATGCGGCTGTGATATATAATTGCAACTACATCCCTGTAATTTCAATGAAAACCGCTTATGATAATTAAACAATGACCGCCACTGAAAATACATGATCTTCTCAGGCCGTTGTTAATCAAGAACCGGCTATGAAGTTCATTGCATTACAGACGGTTATTAATTAAGAACCGCCAACGAAGATCATGTATTTACTCAGACAGTTGTTCCTTAAAATCCATCTGTGAAGTTCATTGCATTACAGACGATTATTAATCAAGAACCGCCAACGAAGATCATGTATTTACCCAGACGGTTGTTTCTTAAAATCCGTCTGTGAAGTTCATGGCATTGCAGACGGTTGATAATTAATAACCGTCTGTGAAGATCATGTATTTACCCATACGGTTGTTTCTTAAAATCCGCCTGTGAAGTTCATTGCATTGCAGACGGTTAATAATTAATAACCGTCTGTGAAGATCATGTATTTACCCAGACGGTTGTTTCTTAAAATCCGTCTGTGAAGTTCGTTGCATTACAGGCGGTTCTTAATTAAGAACCGATTCTGAAGATCATGTATTTACCCAGACGGTTGTTCTTTAAAATCCGCCTGTGTTGTTCTTTCATCACAGACGGTTATTATATCATTCATCATCACAGTCGCATATTTTTAAGGACCGCCTGTGTTTGAAAAATTGAGGCGCCTGTAAAAATGCTTTTTGTAGTAGTGTCAATCACATGATTTTTTTTGTTTAATTATTTCACAATTAACATAACCTTTACAAGAAAACAAATTACAATAAAAATTAGTTGTATTCCCACTTACCTCAAGGGATCAGCGTGCTGCCGCCATAGTTTGAAATCACAAGCCGTTTCAAGCGCCTGCTAATTAGGATATCTGCAATAATTAGTGATCTGACATAAAAAACATGGGAATATAGGCGCACGTGATGCAGGACGACGTGCTGATGACGACGCTGACGGTGCGCGAGGCGGTTCACTACTCGGCGCAGCTCCAGCTTCCGAGCGCCATGCCGGCGGCGGCGAAGTGGGAGCGCGCGGAGGAGACGCTGCGCGAGATGGGCCTGGAGCACTACAAGAATCGGGCAAAGAAGTGTCGGCCAAACTATAATCGTCGGCACCAGACATTTTAAATCTATGTAAATTTGTCGGTTTAGAGAAGCCGATAGTTATATATTTATGGCCGTCGGCTAGGCGACGAAGGCCGACAGCTTCAAATATGGCCGTCGGTTTCAGCACAGAGGCCGACGGCGTTATCTCTGGTTGTCGGTTTAATGCCACAGGGCCAACGGCCTTAGGGTGGGCCCCGCGGTGCGAAAAAACAATGTTCCCGCCGATTTGTAAGACTGTCGGCCCAGACAAAAGAGTCAACGCCTTTAACGTGGCCCCCGCCCTGCAAGGCTATGACCGTCGGCTTTAGCGCTTTGGCCGACGGCCATAACGTGGGCCCCATACACCTCAACTAAGACCGTCGGTTCTACATAACCGACGACTTTAAAGCCCTTCACATCGCGTGCACAGTGGGAAAACCTAACACTCCACTCGCCCCGTGCGCGCACTCTCATTGCTAGCTTGGCGCCGCCGCCCGCGTTCCCGAGCCGCCGCCCGCGTCACCACGCCCCGCGCCGCCGCCCGCGGCCCGCGCCTCGCCGCCTCCTAGCGCCCGACCGCCCAGCGCCTTGCCTCACAGCGCCCCGGCTGCCGCGCCCCGCCCCCGGCCGCTGCGCCCCGGCGCCCCAGCGCGGCCGCCTTGCCGCCCAGTGCCCCACCGGTTGTCGCTTCCGGTCTGCACGTCTCCGCCTTCGCTCTTTTTGCTCCTCGAATAAGGTTAATCCTTGAACTTGTCTATAAATTAAGTTTTTGAATTCCGATAAGTGTGGCATTAAATTTTTGAATTGGTTAGTGTATGAATTGTTATATCATTACTTGTGCAAGTTTATATTGTGTTTTATCCATATATGTGTATGTTAACTTGATTATCATAGATTTTAGTTATTAAGGTCCAATTATGTTTATTTTAATTTTTTATTGTTTATGTACTATATGTATATACAAGGTTATTAAATATAGGTGAATAGGATCGACTAGACGATTAGTCGTCGATTAGGGCGATTAGTCGACCGTAGTCGAACTCTAGTGTACCTCTTAGTCGTACAACGTATTTTAGAGAGAAGTGTTGTTAGTCGACACTAAGGAAACAACGTCGTAGTACCATCATCCCGACGTTGAGAAAGGAGAAGGCGGAGGGGATACGGAAGAATGGCGCAATCCCAGCGTTGAGGAAGGAGGAGGCGGACGGGACAAGAGAGAACGGCGCAGGGAGGCAGACATGAGAAGGACGGTGGTGCACGGTGGAGGAGCAGCGACGACACACCTGGAAAGGAATGTCATGGCGCCAGGCGGCAGCGGGCGACATGACTGGCAGCACGGCAAGACCCATTTAGTACGAAGTTAAAGCAGACTTCATAAGGCGTCGCCTAGGCGACGCTTAGGCATCTAGGCGCTCCGGCCCTGACGTCATGTGCATTCGCGTAGCCGCCATTGTTTAGGCCGCCGGCACTGCCTGCACCTTTTTACCTGAAGAACTGCACCGGATAAGGGGGTGTAGTGTTAAATAGGCGGCATTATGCTGTCGAAATTTTAGGACCTATCCTGGATAATAGATGTAGGGTTGTGAAATTAAACAAACTATGAAGTAACGGTAAGACCCATTTAGTATGAATTTAAAGCAGGTGTTCAGTGGCTTCGGCCCTGCGTCATGTGCAATCGCGTGGTCGCCGTTGTTTAGGCTGCCGGCGCTGCCTGTCCCTTTTTACTTTAAGAACTGCACTGGATAGGGGGGTGTAGTGTTAAAAAGGCGGCGTTATGCTGTCAAAATTTTAGGACCTATCTTGGACAATAGATGTAGAGTCGTGACATTAAACAAACTATGAAGCAACGGTAAGACTCATTTAGTACGAAGTTAAAGCAGGCGTTCAGTTGCTCCGGCCCTGCGTCATGTGCAGTCGCGTGGTCGCCGTTGTTTAGGCTGTCGATGCTGCCTGCCCCTTTTTACTTTAAGAACTGCACCAGATAGTGTTAAATAGGCGGCGTTATGCTATCGAAATTTTAGGACCTATCTTGGACAATAGATGTAGGGTCATGACATTAAACAAACTATGAAGTAACCATATATGTTCATTAACATATATTTATTTGATGCAGTTTTAAAATGGGTGACAAACGTAAGGCGATGTATGATGGATGGAGTTCAACCAGTGCACATACTAATGAATGGGGTCATATCGCAAATGCTTTTATGAGCCATGCATTTGCTAGTGATGCTCGTGTTGCGAAGTTTCCGTGTATCAAGTGTCGGAATCGTTGACGTCTGAATAAGTCTGAAGTGGAGTTGCATCTTTGAAAGCACGGATTTATGCCCGACTATCTGGTGTGGCGTGAGCATGGGGAGATAGAGCATGATGATGAGTCGGACGGTAATGAGGATGAAGATCTGTTGGATGAGATGATAGCAGACATTGGTAAAGATACGAAGATGAGTCACAACCGAAGGAGGTGAAGGAGTTTTACGAGCCTCTTGCCGCAGCAGAGCGAAAAGTGTATGAGGGCGCCAATATGACCGTTTTGCAGGCGGTCACATGACTTATGGCGATGAAGTCCAAGTTCAATTTTGCAAGCAATTGCTACAATGGTATCATTAAGCTGATCAGTTCTCTCCTTCCGTCAGGTCATCAGATGCCATCGGATCTATATCAATCTAAGAAAATTTTGGCTGGTCTGGGCATGAATTATGAGAAGATTAATGCGTGCGAGAATAATTGCATGTTGTTTTGTAAAGAACACATGGACGATACTCATTGTATGCATTGTAAGAAATATAGATATGTGGACGTCATGAATGATGATGGAGAACGAATAACTACAAAAGTACTGATGAAACAACTTCGGTCATGCCAATCACGTCAAGGCTTAAACGATTGTTTCTGTCTCAAAAAACAGTGAAGCACATGCGATGGCATTCTGAAGGGGTACGTGAGAATGATGACAAAGACGTTATGGCGCATCCTTCGGATGCCGCGACTTGGCAAGCTTTAGACCGTTTCGATCCAGAGTCCGGAGTTTGCAAGAGATCCGAGAAATGTTCGTCTTGGGTTGTCAACAGATGGTTTCACTCCATTCAGCACTAGTAACAGTCCATACTCTTGTTCGCCTGTTTTTATCATGCCCTACAATCTCCCTCCCAACATGTGCATGAAAGAAGGATACATATTCCTTGCGGCGGTCATTCCTGGTCCTAAACATCCAGGCAAGAAAATCAATGTGTTTATGCAACAGTTGATTGAAGAGTTGAAAGAGTTGTGGCAAGGTGTAAAAGCATATGGCAGTCATATGAAATGTGAATTTGACTTACGTGCCGCATATCTATGGTCAATTCATGATTTGTTGGCATATGACATTTGGTCTGGTTGGTGTGTCCATGGACAATGGTGTTGTCCCATATGTATGAGTGACACTGATGTCATAAGGCTGAAGTATGGGAAAAAAGTCAGCTTTTTTGATTGTCATCGACGATTCCTTCCTTCATATCATCCTTTCAAGAGAGATACACAATCATTATGGAAAGGCATAAGAGTTACAGAAGGAGCACCTCATCGATTGACAAGCGAGCAAAAAATGGCATGGCATGCAAAGTTAAAACAGTCTGAAGAAGATGGTTTCGAAGGGTATGGTACAGAACACAACTGGACTCATATTTCTTTTCTTTGGGAGCTACCATATGCGAAGGCGCTGCTTCTACCGCACAATATTGATTTGATGCATCAGGAGTGTAATGTCGTTGAAAGCATAATAAGCATGTGTTTTGATTTTACTGGTCAAACCAAAGATAAATTGAATGCAAGAAAAGATTTAGCTGATATTTGTGATCGTACTGGGTTTGAGATTAGAACAAATACAAGTGGAAATTATATTCGGCCACGAGCTCCTTACTGTGTCAAGCCAGAAGAAAGAAAGCAAATACTTAGTTGGTTGAAAACGTTGAAGTTTCTAGACCGCTATGCAGCTAACATAAAACAATGTGTTAATCTTAGCCTCATCACAGACGGCTCCAAACCTATTATCACAGACGGCTTTTAAAACCGCCTGAAACGAAGAGTCTGTGATAATCCGCAATTTCACGGGCGGAGAAGTGAAACCGCCTGTAAAGACTAATTATCATAGACGGTTCTTCACTAAGGATAGCCGCCTGTGAAGACCGATTATCATAGGCGGTTCTTTACTTAGGCTAGCCGTCTGTGAAAATACTTTATCACAGACGGGTCGTGCAGCATATATAACCGTCTGTGATAAACATCTTATCACAGACGGTTATTGAAGAATAACTAACCGTCTATGATAAGAAGTCTTCACAGGCGGGTATTGAAGCATAACTAACCGCCAATGATAATTTGTCTTCACAGGCGGATTTTGAAGCATAACTAACCGCCTATGATAATGAGTCTTCACAGTCGGGTATTGAAGCATAACTAACCGTCTATGATAATGTGTATTCACAGGCGGATTTTGAAGCATAACTAACCGCCTATGATAATATGTCTTCACAGGCGGGTTTTGAAGCATAACTAACCGTCAATGATAATGTGTCTTTACAGACGGTTATTGAAGCATAACTAACCCGTCTATGATAATGGTGTTATCACAGACGGAGTTTACCTATATCAGCCGTCTGTGAAGACCCTTTAACGCAGCCGGTTTCTACCACAACAGACACCGCCTGTGAAAATTAGGTTATCACATATGTTTCTTTACTTGTATCTAGCCGCCTGTGATAATTGTTTTTCACAGTCATGCAGTACTACTGCTGTTATTTCTAATTTCCAGGTCAATTCAATATAATCACAGAACAAAAAACAACAATCATCACAGAACAAAAGACAACAATATTATCATCACAGAAGTCAATTTCACTAAAACAATATACATACACACAAGTTACAGATACAATTTCATCTCAAAGTTTACAAGTTTTCACTAAAAACTGTTTAGATTGGTATAGTCGCAAAGTTCTGGCACATCAGCTGCTGAACCTCTCTTATCAAAGAACTTCCCCGTTTTGTGCAAAATTTCGCGATGAATGAACTGACAGAGTTCAGAAGCAATCCTGTCGGCTCCTCCATCAGGAATACTTCTACAAACCGGCCTTTCTTCGTTCAGATTCTTCTTGTGCTGCAATATAACACATAACAAGGTTTAGAATGTGTTGGTTTGAACAATCTCAAAGTATAGATCAAAGTGAGAGTATACAAGAATTTAGTAGGTATTTTTGGAGCAGTTGTACTATGAGCAATTGAATTTTGAAGTTGGAATCAAAATATGAAAATAATGTTTCTGGTAATATTGAACAGCAGAGAATATAAGCATTAAACTATGCTAGTTACAATGAAAATGAAACACAAAAGTAAGAAAATAAGGTATCGACATTAAGGATAACTTACATCCTCACGATTGACTCTATATACGGCGGCGGTCCGAAGATGCTCGCATACATAATACCCGCATAAGACACTCCCAGCAGGCTTCTTCGGACAAGCATAATACGTTTTAATGTCCAATGCATTCGTATTAGGAGGTCTCTGACCGCCAAGCTGTTCCGCGTAAAACCGCCAAGCGCTGTAATACAAGAAATGTCATATAAAACTTGTCAACACATTCTAAATGTGCGTAAATTAAAATTATTGAATAAACGTACTTTTTCAAAATGGAAAGGAAATCTTTGTAACGATCTGGTGGGTAATCGGTCGAGTCCAAGACTGTTGCCATTCCCTGCGTTGGCTTGATGAAGATCATTATGTAGTGATTACTGCAAACATACAAACACACGTGTTAACAATTACCAATAATTGCTATTTCAATGCCATGTGTCGAACTTACTCGAAGTGGTACGGAGCCTTTACGAGGTCCTGGCCGTCTCTGACAAAGTTAAACATCGCATGTCCTATGTAAGCTGCAACTTCTGCCTTTCTATCCTTCTTAAGTTTTGCAATTGCTCTTTCAAAATCTTTTTTTTTCATGTGTTTGTACTGGCTTGATTCTCGATTCGCCTGGACGTCGAATAGCGACTTTGCAATCCTAGTAGGGTCAAGGATACCTGTCTTGTGCGCCAACTTTTCATTATCCATGTATTGCATCCTATTGAAGAAGTCCAGAATTGTTATAATCTCATGAAATGCGTATGCGTGTAGTAAGAAAAGCAAATACAAAATATTAGAGCACTTACAAGCACCAGACGAGCAGCAAGTTGATTTCGAGCATGCCCCGATGGAAAAGGGAAAGCAGCTCGTCAAATAAAATGACTCGTTTATCTACTCCAGTGCTCCAGAATGCTTCTTTTGGAATACGAAATGTGACGCAATCAAGACCATATTTTGTGCTGGCAGTGATGTACCACTCATGCATTCTTCTGAGCGCGACGGGTTGTTTGCTAAGTTGTACGGATGTCATTAACGGCTTCCCATTCTCAAATTTAGGAGGAACATCCTCAAGCTTGTATATTGGAACTCCTGGTTTAACTAAAGCCGTCCGCCGATTATACATGACACCGTCTTCTTCCCACTCCTCGATATCTTCTAATGCTGGCTCATGAGAAGAACGAGATGCACTCGATTTTCTAATATTTTCCTTCATAGCTTCCAAATACTTTGTCACTTCTGATGAAGGTTTCTTATTTTCGTATGAGCTAACTTTGACAGGCACTGATGATCGAGGAGTAGTCGTCGGAAGTTGGACACTGGCTTGTTGTTGAACCTGTTGTTCAACTGATTGCTCTTTACTCCCAGCAGCTGGCTCTAGTACTACTTCAAGCTGTTGCTCAACTAGTTGCTCTTTACTAGCAACAGCTTGCTCTGGTACTGCTTGAAGTTGTTGTCCAACTTGTTGCTCTTGGATATCATCATCCTTGCTCAGACATAGGGGGAGTGGATCTTCCCGGACTGGGAGTGGATCTTCATGCACTTTCGCCTTAGAAGATGGGGTTGCAGTATTTGGAGATGCGACGGGGCTAGAAATTGGCTCATCGTCCAACACGATATCGCGTCGGTACCAAAGGATTAATTGGTTGACAGCCTGCCCCAGAGTCGCGATCCCCTCAGGTGTGACGTGGTCTATTTCATAATCTTCATAATCATTATCAATGATCTGAAGAACTTGCACCACAGAATAATACAACGGAAGTGGACTCCCGTTGAAGTCACGATCAGGCTTTGCCATAGCAGTGGCAACCTGTTTGGTTTTGTTCCCTGCTCTACCTATCAGGACAAGAAGACGACAAGATTTGTCGTTAGCAATATCATCGACGGGGAACTTATGGGCTGACCCTGAGCCTGGCACGGAACCAACGCTGCTAGGGTAGGCAGTTGGAGATACTAATTGCTCCTTTTGCACCGGAACCATCATTGTACTCGGTGCCACTAATTGTCCTGATTGTCTAAGTTGTTCCATTATTTCTTGAATATTTTCTTTGACCTTTTGAGCAATTGTTTCATCAAGTGTTTTCTTAAACTTCTCACGTCTTCTATATGTGTCTTTATCTTTAGGGAAACCATCTAGCCAAGACATTTGAGAAGAGACCGCTCGAACCCGTCCGCTGTGTTCAGGGTTTCCCAAGATAGCGGTAAGTTGGTCATTCTCCCTCTTCGGCTTTAAGAGACCATTCTGTTGCTTTTCAATTACTTCTTTCATTTTATTCTCTACTTCATTCAGAGAGTCGGGCTTTTCAAGTTTGCCCTCGCTGGTCAAACCTGACCGAGCAAAGACCCAGCGTTGAGTTCGCTCATCGCACCCTTCTAATGGGTGAGGATTGCCCTTACTAAGAATTTCGTCTATTATCTTATTCCATTTCTGGACTTTGGGGCCATATCCGGCAGACCCCAAGCGATGATGGTATTTGTTCTTTTTTGCAAGCTCTGACATAGTTGCACTTAGAGCTTTAGCATCAGGTGTGCTCTTTTGACGAACAAACTCTTGCCACTGAGCTTGTGTGATTTTTCCCATCTTCCTCGGGCTAGGGACCTTATTGGCCTTAACATAAGCATTCATTTCACTCTTCCAGCATCGAAACTTCTTGCCGCAAGAGACCAATGTTGCTTTCTTTACAGCTTCTTCTGTGCCTTTCGGGAACTTGAATTGTTTCTTTATCTTTTCCCACAACTCATTCTTGGTCTGCTCGGGTAATTTCCTCCAATTCTCGGTTGTGATCGGCACAACCTCCCTAACAAGAAAACCGCATGCATTACGGTACTTGGTAACTGAATCCAGTGGTTCTTGGGGAAGCCCACCTGGACCGACCCTTGTTATGTACATGATGCGGTCCAATGGACCCTTATTGGGACCTCGTTGCCCTCGTTTCCGCTTGAGTGAAGCTGAGGATTCATCCATTGGTGAACCTTCTGCGGTTTTAGGAGCCGATGTCACCTCATTGTCTTCGAGATTAATCTAGGTAGAAAAAAATTATAAGACTTCGTATACTTGACAACCAACATTAACTTGAACTGCTGAAGTTAAGATTCGTGATCCATACCTCGTCGGCAGGATCATATTCCGGGTCTAGATCCACTGAAGTCTTTTTAATTTTTATATTCGGAAAAGGATCCGAAGGACTGTGATAGGAGCCTGAACTGCTGGAGTCAGTAAACTCCATATTGTCTTCTTTGTTGTTACTATCAGGACCAGTCTTCTTAGGGCTTTCCATGCTAGATCTAATAAGACAAAAAATCTAATAAATGGCATAACTAAATTTGGTCATATTTAAAACAAATTTTCTCAATTTTGGCTCAATTAAGTAAATTTAGCCAAAACACATTTTTGAAGTTATATAGGTCTAACTAAATTCTTGTATCATAGAGATCGGCATCATATGCTCAGACTCCATCGCCACACCTAGTGTTACCTAGATATGGGCGTGAGGATGCTCCTGGCATCACAAATGAGTTGGCCAGCAACTTTTGTTTGGCTTCAGAGCTAAATATAGCATAACTTTGGTAGCTCAGATTAGGTACAATTGCTCAAATGAAGCTGATGGAGCCACAAGTGCAGACATCTTTGGTAGCACAGATTAGCTACAATTGCTCAAATGAAACTTAGAGAAATAAAAGCAAACTTAGCCAAACTTAGTCTAGCATAGCTAACTCTAAGCAAAAGTAGCCAAATATAGCTAAATATAGCATAACTTAGTCAAAATTAGTCAAGTATAACTATATCTAATGTAACTTAGCCAAAATTAGTCAAATTTGGTCAACTTAACCAAATATAGCTAAATCTTGCCCCTAATAGAGAATTATGTGGCATATGCAAGGCCGATGACAGAAATAGGGAATATACTGCTGTTACTAGAGTCTAGAATCATGTTTACCACTAATGTGTCAGAACAGTTTCAGACACACAGAACCAACTACCAATTTATCGTGATATAACCATCCACATAAATCTTGCCCCGCCGAACCCTAACCAAAGATGCCACCGAACTTGACAGTTTTTCGAATTCCACCGAACCCTAACCAAGGATGCCTACCATTATCTAATTCCCGAACCCTAACCAAGGATATGCAAGGCAGCAGCGAGGGCGGGGAGGGAGGCGGCACGGCAAAGGAGGATGGAAGGTCGAAGGGTTTAGGGTTTACCTTGAAGCTCGGCGGCAACGGAAATGGCTTCGCTCGGCGTACCTGGAAGTGAGGAGGGCGAAGCTCGGCGGCGACGGCGAAGCTCGGCGACGACGGCGAAGCTCGGCGACGGCGAAGCTCGGCGACGGCGAAGCTCGGCGGCGTACCTGGAAGTGACGAGGGGGAACACTTGGCGGCAAACGAAATTTTGGCAGCCTAACGGCGTCTAAGTGCTTCGCCCGGGTTAGGTTTTTCCAATGCTGCCGAGGGGTATATATAGACTCACATTTTCTCAGGCGGATTTTAAGTACCGACCGTCAGGGAAGACTGTTACCTCAGTCGGATTTTACTTACCAACCGCCTGAGAAGATACAATTATCTCAGGCGGTTGGTTAGTAACACCCGCCTGAGTTAAACATGGGCCTGTGAAGATATTTACTTCTTCTTAATTTGATGAACGCCTACATAAAGACCCCTCACCAACCGGGATGAGTATCCCCTGACTTAATCAGCGGTCACTGACATGTGGACCCGGTCCCACACGTCAGTGACCATGTCACGCGTGCGCGACCTTTCTTTTCCCCGAGGTGCGACCTTTCTTTTCCACTCCGCGCGGCCTTAAAGACGCGCTATCGCTCACAAGCGCATCGCTCACTTTGAATCCTCTTGTTTTCTTCGTCTTCCTCCGCTCCGACGACCCAACACCACTATGGCCGACCTTCCGCCGCCAAGCCCTCCGAGGGAGCCACCTTGCAAGAAACAATGTTGCAGCTCCCCCGAGAAGATCAACACCGAGCAGCGCCTCCTCATGGCGCGAGAGGCGTACAACAATACGTCTCGCGCCATGAGTGCCTTGGGGCTGGGTACCCTTCTAGAGTATACTAGAATGGGTACCTTGGGCCACTACCTCTACGCCCTCGTGGGGGTGGCTGATCGTCTCGACATTCTGTTCGCGACGATGGCCCAGGTTCTTGGCCCCGAGGGTCGTAGAACGCTGGTGGAGGCGACGGCTAGCAACCTCGGGGTTGCACCGCCGGTGCAGCCGGTGCAGCCGGTGCAGCCGGCCCTGTCTCCTGTTGCACCGGTGCCGGAGTCGCCGCCGGAGGACGAGGAGGAGGAGAAGGAAGAGGAGTAGGAGTAGGATTTAATTAGTTTTTCTTTTTGTTGTTTTTAGTTGCTTCTGTTTTGTAAATATTGTTAATGAATGAAATCTATCTTTTTTCATCTATGTGATTGAATATTACTTGTGTATCTTTTGTGTTCTTGTGTGTTCTTGTGTAAATATTGTGCATCTTGTGTGTTCTTTTGTGAGATGTGCATATTGTTAATGAATGAGTATCTTGTGTGTTCTTCAACTGTGTGAATGATTGAATATTGTTAATGAATGTAGTGTGTTCATCGTTAATTAAAATTTCACGTCTGAGTAGAAATTAATTTGATATTTACCAAAACATTACAATGTCAGCTATACAAGTTTTAAAAATATTTTGTTCAGGTGGTAGATGTTAATTTTATACAAATGTAGAAGAAAGAATCATCGAATTTGGACACAATTTGCAGAATCTAAACATGTTTGAGTATTTATATTGGAATCTAAATAAAAAAGAAGCAAGGGATAAGGAAACTGAAGAACAGTATCGGGCATTATCTCAGGCGGTTGTTAAACAATGACCGCCTGTGAAGATATTTACTTCTTTTTAATTAATATTCTTGATTAAATGTGGTCCTTTAAAAAGGCAAAAATCCACTTTCTTGTAATATTATTGATAAGTAAAGGTTAACATTAAATTTCACTTCATAAATCCTTTGAAATTGGTCCGAACATAAAAAACATACAACAAATGCTATTTTTCATTTTTCTATCTTGATGAATATAATGCTTTTTTCATTTATTTTTTCAGTGGACATTTTTAATCATCATACCAACATCTACGAATTTTTTCATATTTTTTTAAATTTTTTGGAATCAATGTGTGTTCATAATTTGATGAATGCCTCATATGAATATGAGCATTTAGTTACAATGGTGGATAATTTGAAGTTTGACATGTTGGAATGCTTTTAAAAAAATTAAAAAAATTCATACATGTATAAATTATACAAATATGTTCATACCAACAATTTTGAGTGAAGGAACTTTTTTTTTATGAGATACACAAATGTGAATAATATGTGAGTAGAAATTAATTTGATATTTACCAAAACATTACAATGTCAGCTATACAAGTTTTAAAAATATTTTGTTCAGGTGGTAGATGTTAATTTTATACAAATGTAGAAGAAAGAATCATCGAATTTGGACACAATTTGCAGAATCTAAACATGTTTGAGTATTTATATTGGAATCTAAATAAAAAAGAAGCAAGGGATAAGGAAACTGAAGAACAGTATCGGGCATTATCTCAGGCGGTTGTTAAGCAATAACCTCCTGTGAAGATATTTACTTCTTCTTAATTAATATTCTTGATTAAATGTGGTCCTTTAAAAAGGCAAAAATCCACTTTCTTGTAATATTATTGATAAGTAAAGGTTACCATTAAATTTCACTTCATAAATCTTTTGAAATTGGTCAGAACATAAAAAACATACAACAAATGCTATGTTAATTAACTGACGCGCCGCACGAGGTCTGCGGAGAAGTTAAGAAGCCGTGGTGCAGGGGACGCGTGCGACGGAAGGATCTCTGAAGATCGTCTTCCACAGTGATTTAATTGTGCGCCGCACGAGGTCTGCAAAGAGTTCAATGCGCAATGAACAAAATATTTTGTTCAGTTGGTAGATGTTAATTTAATACAAATATAGAAGAAAGAATCATCGAATTTGAACACAATTTGCAAAATGTAAACATGTTTGAGTATTTATATTGGAATCTAAATAAAAAAGAAGCAAGGGATAAGGAAACTGCAGAACAGTATCGGGCATTATCCCAGGCAGTTGTTAAGTTATACCCGCCTCAGATAAACATAATTTGTAGATGGTTGTTAAGTACCAACCGTCTGTGAAGATCTTTACTTCTTTTTTCTCAGGCGGTTTATAAGTAATACCCGCCTGAGATAATCATTTTTAAACTACAATATGTTAATTAACGGCCTGAGAAGTGTTAATTAACTGACGCGCCGCACGAGGTCTGCGGAGAAGTTGAGAAGCCGTGGTGCAGGGACGCGTGCAAGGATCTCTCAAGATCGTCTTCCACAGTGGTTTAATTGTGCGCCGCACGAGGTCTGCAAAGAGTTCAATGCGCAATGAACAAAATATTTTGTTCAGTTGGTAGATGTTAATTTAATACAAATGTAGAAGAAAGAATCATCGAATTTGAACACAATTTGCAGAATGTAAACATGTTTGAGTATTTATAATGGAATCTAAATAAAAAAGAAGCAAGGGATAAGGAAACTGCAGAACAGTATCGGGCATTATCCCAGGCGGTTGTTAAGTTATACCCGCCTTAGATAAACGTATTTGTAGACGGTTGTTAAGTACCAACCGTCTGTGAAGATTTTTACTTCTTTTTTCTCAGGCGGTTTATAAGTAATACCCGCCTGAGATAATCATTTTTGAAACTACAATATGTTAATTAACGGCCTGAGAAGTGTTAATTAACTGACGCGCCGCACAAGGTCTGCGGAGAAGTTGAGAAGCCGTGGTGCAGGGACGCGTGCAAGGATCTCTCAAGATCGTCTTCCACAGTGGTTTAATTGTGCGCCGCACGAGGTCTGCAAAGAGTTCAATGCGCGGGAAACGAACCGCTCCCTCGTCTACTCCGCACAGACCTATATAAGGCGCGTCGTCGGTTATGGACAAGCACAAAACTTTTCTCCACTCCTTTCTTCTTCTTCCATCGTTCCACCTCTCCTAGCCCGCCGCCGATTAACCACCACAGCCATGGCCAACCTTCCGCCACCTAGCCCGCCGAGGCATCCACCCTGCAAGCGGATACGCTGCAGCTCTCCCGAGAGGGTGAATGACGACCAGCGCGTTCCACCGCCGGTGCAGCCGGAGCCACCGGTACAGCCGGAGCAATCGGCTCAGCCGGAGAAGCCGACCCTCTCTCCTGCTGCATCGTCGCCGGAGGAGGAGGAGGAGGCGGACGACTTCGACGACGACGACGATGATGACGACGAGTCGTCCTCCGACGACGGCGACGACGAGTCGTCCACCGACGACGGCGACGACGAGTCGTCCACTGACGACGGCGACGACAACGACGGCGACCACCACCATGGTGACGACTACGACGACGACGACGACGAGTCTGAGGAGGACCGCTTGGCTTGGTTTGAGAAGCTGGCGGAGAGGATGGAGGAGGCGGGGCCGTAGTGTAGTTTTAGGATTTCAATCAAGTGTTCTTGTACATTTTTCTTGTGTTTTGTACATATTTCAATCAAGTGTCAATGAATACTGGTGGATAATTTGAAGTTTGACATGTTGGAGTGCTTTTAAAAAAATTAAAAAAATTCATACATGTATAAATTATGCAAATATGTTCGTACCAACAATTTTGAGTGAAAGATCTTTTTTTATGAGATACACAAATGTGAATAATATGTGAGTAGAAATTAATTTGATATTTACCAAAACATTTCAACGTCAGCTATACAAGTTTTAAAAATATTTTGTTCAGTTGGCATTATCTTAGACGGTTGTTAAGTAATACCCGCCTGAGATAAAAATCTTCCTTGGCGGTTATTAAGTACCAACAGCCTGTGAAGATATTTACTTCTTAATTAATAAACATCATCTCAGGCGGTTGGTAAGTAAAACCCGTCTGCGATAAAGTTAAAAACCGCCTGTGAAAAACCTACGTCTATATAAGGACCCCTCACCGCAGTCAAAACGCAACCCTGGAGAATTTATATCGACGCCGCCAGGCTGTTGAAATTTCCCCTGCGCCGCGCCGCCGCTCCGCCGCCCAGCCCATACTGCCGCGCCGCCGCTCAACCCCGCACCGCCACTTTTCCACCCAGCCGGCCCACCGTGCTGACGCCTCCCCACCGTGCTGACGCCTCTGCAAGGTAAATGTAGTTTCCTTACTTTTTCTTTGTATATTTTCATTAGCTGATAAGCTGTTAGTTTTGTGTGTTCTGGTATATGGATTCTGTCCTTTTGCATGTGTAAGGACTGTATGGATTGTGTTCTGGTATATTGATGTATGGACTATATGGATTGTTTCCTTTTTGTACCTATTATGTGACATGAATATGATGTTTAATTAACAGATGCTATTGTAATATATATAAGATGCATCTGGGCCTTGTTTCCCGATATAACGGACTGGATCCCACCCAGACCTAGCCCATGCTGCTGGGCCTGTTTCCCCCTTTGACTCCGTCCGCCTCAAGACGTCGCCCGTCTCCTACATTAGTCGCCCTAATCATACTTGTTATGTCTCTGTAAATTCATTTTATAAAAGACCTTTAGAGAATATTTGTGGCCAAATTTTGTAAATCTGACAAAAAATTCTATTATTGAAGCATGGACCGTCGAGCGTGGATGTATAACATGCCAAGACCCGATCCTATGTACATTCGTAATGTTGCAAATTTTATTGAAGCATCCAAGAGACATGCGAAGTTGCAAAAGATAGATGACATATTATGTCCATGTATCGACTGCGAAAATAAGATTGCTTGGACGGATACTATAGTAATACAATCTCATTTGGTGAAAAGAGGTTTCAAAAATAACTACACAATATGGACAGAGCATGGTGAGTTAGATACACATGATGTGGATAAAGATGATGAGAGAGGCTCAGATGATGATAATGTTCATATCGATGATGGTAGTGACAATCAAGCTGGTGATGATGATGATGAGTTCGATTGTGAGGAGATGTTGCGTCACATTGAACCATATGTACTGACTTCTATGGGAGCAAGCAAAGGTTTATGTAAAATGGAGACATTGCAGAATGCGGCCACAGAGCTTTTATATGATGAATCAAACGGTTGTGATAAAGAGTTTACTACATTGCGTGCAGTCTTAGAACTACTAAAGTTGAAAGCTACGCACGGATGGTCCGATTGTAGTTTCTCTGATCTTTTGAATCTTCTGGCAGAAATTCTTCCAAATCCAAATAAACTGCCTAGAAGCACTTATAAAGCGAAGAAACTTCTTTGCCCGGTGGCACTAGGTGTGACAAAAATACACGCTTGTGTGAACCATTGTATTCTGTATCGCAAAGAGCATGAGCTCGCAACTAGATGCCCCATTTGTGGTGTCAGTAGATATAAGAAGGACTACAATCACCAGTATGTTACCAACATGAAAAAGACTCAGAAGAATAAGAAGTTTATTATTGGTCCTGAAGGTGACGATGACGATACTTCTGGCGATGCAGACGGGAAGAATAAGAGAAAAATTCCTGCATTGGTGATGTGGTACCTTCCGGTAATTGATCGCTTGAAGCGTTTGTTCTCAAACCCTAGGGAGGCTGAACTTATGCGTTGGCATTCCGAGGAACGCAAGAAGAATGAAAAACATATACGACACCCTGGTGATGCAACGCAGTGGAAAAATTTTGATATTCAGTATCCAGAATTTGCGAAGGAAATCAGAAATGTGAGGTTTGCCTTGGGTACAGATGGAATGAATCCGTTTGGTGAAAAAAGGAGCATACACAGCACATGGCCTGTGGTCTTAACTATGTACAACCTACCGACGTGGTTGTGTCACAAAAGAAAATATATCTTATTATCTGTTCTTATCCAAGGTCCGAAACAACCCGGCATCGAAATTGATGTGTTCTTGGAACCTTTAATGGAAGATATGGCGAAATTGTGGAATGAAGGGGTACGTACATGGGATGAGTACAAGCGGGAGTATTTCACGCTAAGAGCAATGATATTCGTTACCGTGCATGATTATCCCGGACTGTTTACATTATCGGGACAAATGAAAGGGAAGAAAGGTTGCGTTAGGTGCGTGGATAGAACTGGATATCTATACCTCACTTCATCCAGAAAGACGGTGTACATGAGACATCGACGGTTCTTGACAGATACACACAAGTATAGGAAGATGAAAGAACAATTTGATAACAAAATCGAAAAAGATACTGCACCGAAACCTTACAGTGGAAAACTTGTGTTTGAAATGGTCAAGAACATTCATATTGCTTTCGGTAAGGGAAAAAAGAGTAAAGGAATTAAGAGAAAGAAAAGTACATCTTCGGATGATACAACTGACATGGCTTTCAAGAAACAATCAATTTTTTTCAAGTATCTTCCGTATTGGAAGAATCTGGAATTTTGTCATAGTATTGATTTGATGCACGTTACAAAGAATGTATTTGACAGCATCATTGGGACCTTGCTGGACATGCCGAGGAAGACAAAGGATGGATTAAATTCACGTATGGACCTAGTAAATCTTGATTTGAGACCAGAGCTTCATCCAGTAGAAAAGGCGAACGGGAAGCATTACCTTCCCCCAGCCAGCTACAACTTGACGCTAGAAGAGAAAAAAGCAATTTGCGAATGCTTGCGTGGGATCAAAGTGCCCACAAGTTTCTCATCCAATATCCGCAAACTAGTCTCGATGAAAGACTTGTCTTTATTCGGTTATAATTCTCACGACTGTCACATGATGATGACAATTTTCGTTGCCATTGCAATAAGAGTAATCAAACCTGAGCATATAAAAGTTGTCATCACACGTTTGTGTTACTTCTTCAATGCAGTATCGCAAAAGGTGATAGCACGTGAAGATTTAGACTATCTGAAAACATACATTGTCGAGACAATGTGCAAGCTTGAGATGTGTTTCCCACCATCCTTTTTTGATATGCAAGTACACCTAATCATACATCTTGTTGATCAGATAAAAGCATTGGGGCCACTATATTTACATCATATGTTTTCGTTGGAGAGATATTTAGGAGTATTAAAAGGTTATGTGCGGAACCGTGCTCATCTAGAGGGTTCAATTATGGAAGGATACACCACTGAAGAAGTGATTGAGGGTTGCACTGATTACATCAAAGATGGAAAATCGATAGGTGTGCCTATACCGGTACATGAGGGTAGACTACGTGGGAGAGGCAAAGTGGGTAAGAAAACTTTTATTGTTCAAGATTACAAGAATGTACACCGTGCACATTTTGGTGTACTACAACAGCTTGCAATAGCTGAGCCGTACATCGAGGAACACCAAATTGAGCTTCGTGATAAAAACCAAGACCGCAAAGAGGACTGGATCATGAAAGAGCACATAAGATGTTTCACTGAATGGTTAATGGACAAAAATATATCATACGGAAACACTATAGAAGAGGCAACAATGAAAAAGTTAGCTTGTGGCCCATCTGCTTTGGTAACATCATGGCAAGCATATGACATCAATGGTTACACATTATACACTAAAGAAAAAGACGGTAAGAGTGTTGCACAAAATAGTGGTGTTCGTATTGAGGCTTATGATTCACAAGGGCAGAAGACCACATACTTCGGGTTCATAGAGGAAATATGGGAACTCGATTATGGCGAAAGAATGGTAATGCCCGTATTTAAGTGCCAATGGGTCAAACATCCTGATGGTTTGAAAGTGGACAATTACGGACTGACACTGGTAGACTTGAATAAAGTGGGTTACAAAGATGACCTGTGGGTTCTCGCCGATAATGTTGCACAAGTTTTTTATGTTCAAGATCCAGAAACTGAGAAGTTGCACGTAGTTGTTTCTGGAAAGCAAAATATTGTTGGGGTTGACAATGTGGGAGATAATGAAGAGGAATATAATCAGTATGAAGAGATGTACCTTTTCACCGAACCAGAAAACATCAAGCGCGTAGAGAGAAGCATTAAAAAGAATTTGAAACCCTATATGCGAGAAGATGTCAATGCTGGAAAAAATGTATATAGCAATGCGAGATGATATATATTGTATATATTTGTATCTTCTGAAATCAACTTAGAACAATGTTGGTATATGGATTGTGTCCTTTTGCATTTGTGTACATATGCGTTTGGACTCAATGATTTGGAAGTTTGGAAGTTTGGTCTTTCTTCAGATAATGATGTCTCGGGCGTGTAGCCGATTGAAGGAGGAGCGCTTGGCGTGGCGCAAGAACCATCCCCATGTATGTACATATGGCACACCGGTCACATAGTTGTATATACATATGTATCTGTAATGGACTGATGAACTTAACTGTAGTTTGTTTTTCCGTGTTGTTTGTTTTTGGTATTTTCAATTTCTCCGCGTAGGGTTTCTCTGCGAAGCCAGAATCGGGAGATTTATTGAAGTGGCAGTGCATCGTCCCCGGTAAAGAAGGGGTAAGTCATGAAGAACAAGCACAATATGAGTTTAACTATCGTCCTCCTATTAATAAATTTCTTTTGCAGACTGAATGGGAAGATGGTTACTACCCCCTGACAATCTCCTTCTCTGAGGACTATCCCTTGGTGCCTCCAAGATGCTCCTTTCCAATTGGGTTCTTCCACCCAAATGTCCATCGTTCGGGAGCACTCTGCATTGGGATTCTTGATCAAGAGACTGTAAGATAGACCTATTTTGTTCATGTAATTATTACTTATAATTTTTGTCGAACTTATTTGAACTGGTTTCTTATATTGCTTAAATTATATTTCGTAGGGGTGGTGCAGTGCTTTTACAATCAAAACTATACTACTTGAAGTTCAGCGTTTGCTGCATCAGCCAAATGTGTCTGATGTTGAAAATGATTGCTATAATCTACTTATCAAGGTTAGATGACACTTTGACTTAGTGACCAATGTAGGTTATTCATTCCTCCTTCGACATTTGTTAATTTAAATAATGTCAATATTTTCAGGATCCAGCGGAATATAAGAGACGTGTTCGGGAGCAAGCAGGACGGTACAATTTAGATTGATCGATGGGAGCTTCATCGTCGATCTACAATGAATGTAGCATGATTTTTGTTCAGTGTGTAAAGAAATTATCTTTGAACAATTGTAAAGCCTCTAATGGTGTATTATCACAATTAAGCCAGCCTCACTGGTGATCGAGCATTTCCTATAATGCATTACTGTACTAGTATCCGCTAGCTCATCTGTGTTTTTTTCCTGATACAATTTTGCCTGCACGACTACATGCGGCTGTGATATATAATTGCAACTACATCCCTGTAATTTCAATGAAAACCGCTTATGATAATTAAACAATGACCGCCACTGAAAATACATGATCTTCTCAGGCCGTTGTTAATCAAGAACCGGCTATGAAGTTCATTGCATTACAGACGGTTATTAATTAAGAACCGCCAACGAAGATCATGTATTTACTCAGACAGTTGTTCCTTAAAATCCATCTGTGAAGTTCATTGCATTACAGACGATTATTAATCAAGAACCGCCAACGAAGATCATGTATTTACCCAGACGGTTGTTTCTTAAAATCCGTCTGTGAAGTTCATGGCATTGCAGACGGTTGATAATTAATAACCGTCTGTGAAGATCATGTATTTACCCATACGGTTGTTTCTTAAAATCCGCCTGTGAAGTTCATTGCATTGCAGACGGTTAATAATTAATAACCGTCTGTGAAGATCATGTATTTACCCAGGCGGTTGTTTCTTAAAATCCGTCTGTGAAGTTCGTTGCATTACAGGCGGTTCTTAATTAAGAACCGATTCTGAAGATCATGTATTTACCCAGACGGTTGTTCTTTAAAATCCGCCTGTGTTGTTCTTTCATCACAGACGGTTATTATATCATTCATCATCACAGTCGCATATTTTTAAGGACCGCCTGTGTTTGAAAAATTGAGGCGCCTGTAAAAATGCTTTTTGTAGTAGTGTCAATCACATGATTTTTTTTGTTTAATTATTTCACAATTAACATAACCTTTACAAGAAAACAAATTACAATAAAAATTAGTTGTATTCCCACTTACCTCAAGGGATCAGCGTGCTGCCGCCATAGTTTGAAATCACAAGCCGTTTCAAGCGCCTGCTAATTAGGATATCTGCAATAATTAGTGATCTGACATAAAAAACATGGGAATATAGGCGCACGTGATGCAGGACGACGTGCTGATGACGACGCTGACGGTGCGCGAGGCGGTTCACTACTCGGCGCAGCTCCAGCTTCCGAGCGCCATGCCGGCGGCGGCGAAGTGGGAGCGCGCGGAGGAGACGCTGCGCGAGATGGGCCTGGAGCACTACAAGAATCGGGCAAAGAAGTGTCGGCCAAACTATAATCGTCGGCACCAGACATTTTAAATCTATGTAAATTTGTCGGTTTAGAGAAGCCGATAGTTATATATTTATGGCCGTCGGCTAGGCGACGAAGGCCGACAGCTTCAAATATGGCCGTCGGTTTCAGCACAGAGGCCGACGGCGTTATCTCTGGTTGTCGGTTTAATGCCACAGGGCCAACGGCCTTAGGGTGGGCCCCGCGGTGCGAAAAAACAATGTTCCCGCCGATTTGTAAGACTGTCGGCCCAGACAAAAGAGTCAACGCCTTTAACGTGGCCCCCGCCCTGCTAGGCTATGACCGTCGGCTTTAGCGCTTTGGCCGACGGCCATAACGTGGGCCCCATACACCTCAACTAAGACCGTCGGTTCTACATAACCGACGACTTTAAAGCCCTTCACATCGCGTGCACAGTGGGAAAACCTAACACTCCACTCGCCCCGTGCGCGCACTCTCATTGCTAGCTTGGCGCCGCCGCCCGCGTTCCCGAGCCGCCGCCCGCGTCACCACGCCCCGCGCCGCCGCCCGCGGCCCGCGCCTCGCCGCCTCCCAGCGCCCGGCCGCCCAGCGCCTTGCCTCACAGCGCCCCGGCTGCCGCGCCCCGCCCCCGGCCGCTGCGCCCCGGCGCCCCAGCGCGGCCGCCTTGCCGCCCAGTGCCCCACCGGTTGTCGCTTCCGGTCTGCACGTCTCCGCCTTCGCTCTTTTTGCTCCTCGAATAAGGTTAATCCTTGAACTTGTCTATAAATTAAGTATTTGAATTCCGATAAGTGTGGCATTAAATTTTTGAATTGGTTAGTGTATGAATTGTTATATCATTACTTGTGCAAGTTTATATTGTGTTTTATCCATATATGTGTATGTTAACTTGATTATCATATATTTTAGTTATTAAGGTCCAATTATGTTTATTTTAATTTTTTATTGTTTATGTACTATATGTATATACAAGGTTATTAAATATAGGTGAATAGGATCGACTAGACGATTAGTCGTCGATTAGGGCGATTAGTCGACCGTAGTCGAACTCTAGTGTACCTCTTAGTCGTACAACGTATTTTAGAGAGAAGTGTTGTTAGTCGACACTAAGGAAACAACGTCGGAGTACCATCATCCCGACATTGAGAAAGGAGAAGGCGGAGGGGATACGGAAGAATGGCGCAATCCCAGCGTTGAGGAAGGAGGAGGCGGACGGGACAAGAGAGAACGGCGCAGGGAGGCAGACATGAGAAGGACGGTGGTGCACGGTGGAGGAGCAGCGACGACACACCTGGAAAGGAATGTCATGGCGCCAGGCGGCAGCGGGCGACATGACTGGCAGCACGGCAAGACCCATTTAGTACGAAGTTAAAGCAGACTTCATAAGGCGTCGCCTAGGCGACGCTTAGGCATCTAGGCGCTCCGGCCCTGACGTCATGTGCATTCGCGTAGCCGCCATTGTTTAGGCCGCCGGCACTGCCTGCACCTTTTTACCTGAAGAACTGCACCGGATAAGGGGGTGTAGTGTTAAATAGGCGGCATTATGCTGTCGAAATTTTAGGACCTATCCTGGATAATAGATGTAGGGTTGTGAAATTAAACAAACTATGAAGTAACGGTAAGACCCATTTAGTATGAATTTAAAGCAGGCGTTCAGTGGCTTCGGCCCTGCGTCATGTGCAATCGCGTGGTCGCCGTTGTTTAGGCTGCCGGCGCTGCCTGTCCCTTTTTACTTTAAGAACTGCACTGGATAGGGGGGTGTAGTGTTAAAAAGGCGGCGTTATGCTGTCAAAATTTTAGGACCTATCTTGGACAATAGATGTAGAGTCGTGACATTAAACAAACTATGAAGCAACGGTAAGACTCATTTAGTACGAAGTTAAAGCAGGCGTTCAGTTGCTCCGGCCCTGCGTCATGTGCAGTCGCGTGGTCGCCGTTGTTTAGGCTGTCGATGCTGCCTGCCCCTTTTCACTTTAAGAACTGCACCAGATAGTGTTAAATAGGCGGCGTTATGCTATCGAAATTTTAGGACCTATCTTGGACAATAGATGTAGGGTCATGACATTAAACAAACTATGAAGTAACCATATATGTTCATTAACATATATTTATTTGATGCAGTTTTAAAATGGGTGACAATCGTAAGGCGATGTATGATGGATGGAGTTCAACCAGTGCACATACTAATGAATGGGGTCATATCGCAAATGCTTTTATGAGCCATGCATTTGCTAGTGATGCTCGTGTTGCGAAGTTTCCATGTATCAAGTGTCGGAATCGTTGACGTCTGAATAAGTCTGAAGTGGAGTTGCATCTTTGAAAGCACGGATTTATGCCCGACTATCTGGTGTGGCGTGAGCATGGGGAGATAGAGCATGATGATGAGTCGGACGGTAATGAGGATGAAGATCTGTTGGATGAGATGATAGCAGACATTGGTAAAGATACGAAGATGAGTCACAACCGAAGGAGGTGAAGGAGTTTTACGAGCCTCTTGCCGCAGCAGAGCGAAAAGTGTATGAGGGCGCCAATATGACCGTTTTGCAGGCGGTCACATGACTTATGGCGATGAAGTCCAAGTTCAATTTTGCAAACAATTGCTACAATGGTATCATTAAGCTGATCAGTTCTCTCCTTCCGTCAGGTCATCAGATGCCATCGGATCTATATCAATCTAAGAAAATTTTGGCTGGTCTGGGCATGAATTATGAGAAGATTAATGCGTGCGAGAATAATTGCATGTTGTTTTGTAAAGAACACATGGACGATACTCATTGTATGCATTGTAAGAAATATAGATATGTGGACGTCATGAATGATGATGGAGAACGAATAACTACAAAAGTACTGATGAAACAACTTCGGTCATGCCAATCACGTCAAGGCTTAAACGATTGTTTCTGTCTCAAAAAACAGTGAAGCACATGCGATGGCATTCTGAAGGGGTACATGAGAATGATGACAAAGACGTTATGGCGCATCCTTCGGATGCCGCGACTTGGCAAGCTTTAGACCGTTTCGATCCAGAGTCCGGAGTTTGCAAGAGATCTGAGAAATGTTCGTCTTGGGTTGTCAACAGATGGTTTCACTCCATTCAGCACTAGTAACAGTCCATACTCTTGTTCGCCTGTTTTTATCATGCCCTACAATCTCCCTCCCAACATGTGCATGAAAGAAGGATACATATTCCTTGCGGCGGTCATTCCTGGTCCTAAACATCCAGGCAAGAAAATCAATGTGTTTATGCAACAGTTGATTGAAGAGTTGAAAGAGTTGTGGCAAGGTGTAAAAGCATATGGCAGTCATATGAAATGTGAATTTGACTTACGTGCCGCATATCTATGGTCAATTCATGATTTGTTGGCATATGACATTTGGTCTGGTTGGTGTGTCCATGGACAATGGTGTTGTCCCATATGTATGAGTGACACTGATGCCATAAGGCTGAAGTATGGGAAAAAAGTCAGCTTTTTTGATTGTCATCGACGATTCCTTCCTTCATATCATCCTTTCAAGAGAGATACACAATCATTATGGAAAGGCATAAGAGTTACAGAAGGAGCACCTCATCGATTGACAAGCGAGCAAAAAATGGCATGGCATGCAAAGTTAAAACAGTCTGAAGAAGATGGTTTCGAAGGGTATGGTACAGAACACAACTGGACTCATATTTCTTTTCTTTGGGAGCTACCATATGCGAAGGCGCTGCTTCTACCGCACAATATTGATTTGATGCATCAGGAGTGTAATGTCGTTGAAAGCATAATAAGCATGTGTTTTGATTTTACTGGTCAAACCAAAGATAAATTGAATGCAAGAAAAGATTTAGCTGATATTTGTGATCGTACTGGGTTTGATATTAGAACAAATACAAGTGGAAATTATATTCGGCCACGAGCTCCTTACTGTGTCAAGCCAGAAGAAAGAAAGCAAATACTTAGTTGGTTGAAAACGTTGAAGTTTCTAGACCGCTATGCAGCTAACATAGAACAATGTGTTAATCTTAGCACTGGTAAATTGAATGGGCTGAACGGTCATGATTACCATATTATGATGGAAAGACTATTACCAGTAATGTTTCGTGGATACTTCAAACCTGACTTGTGGAAGATATTTGCTGAACTTAGCTATTTTTATAGGCAGATATGTGCTAAAGAAGTGTCGAAGAAGATAATGCGGTAGTGGGAGAAAGAAATCATCGTGCTTGTATGTAAGATGGAAAAAGTCTTTCCGCCTGGATTTATAAATGTTATGCAACATTTGCTGGTGCATTTGCCTTATGAAGCGTTAGTAGCAGGACATGCACAGTTTAGGTGGATGTATAGTCAAGAAAGAGAACTGAAAAAACTTAGAGCTACAGTGCGCAACAAGGCAAGAGTTGAGGGGTGTATTGCAGAAGCATTTGCAGCTACAGAGATTACAAACTTCTCGAGCAAATATTTCGCATGTGCCAACAATTTGAATGCATATATGACATAATATCATGATGCTGAAGAGCAGCCTATGACTGAGCTTGAAGTTTTTCATTGGAAGGGTAAAGGTGTTGGGGTTGCCAGTTCTCATTATATTTCGGAGCAAGAGAGAAACTACACCATGCTTTACATGTTTTTCAACATGGAAGAAGTGTTACCATTTTTTGAAATGTTTAACAATCTGTATTGGACATCTTCTCGAAGGCCGACGCAAAGTCAATTGGATAATCTACGTCAGCACGGTATAAAAGGTGGCAAAAACTTTGTGAACTGGTTTCGTGAACATGTAATGTGCTAATTTCCCCGATATCCTTTGTTCTTCAATCATACTTCATATACTTATTATAAGATGCTAACTTTGTATATTATTGTACATGTAGTCTATGAAAGATGTCAACATCTCAGATGATTTACGACAGATCGCGAATGGTCAGTTGAAAGTTAGAGAATTTAGCCAATACGATATCAATGGATATTGTTTTCGAACGGCAAGTTTAGAAGCAATTCGTCCACTTGCAGCCACATCAAACAGTGGAGTGTGTATAACGGCTGTAGAGGGTGGTGGAGAAGTGAAGCAATACTATAGTGTTCTTCAAAAAATAATTGAGTACACATTTGGAGGTACAAAAGAACTGAAGCTGGTGTTCTTCGACTGTCACTGGTTTGATCATCGGGCACGCGAGTGGATGATTTTCGAATGGTGGAGGTCAACCACAACTCATGCTATACAACCCCTAACAACAATGTCGTACTTGCACATCAAGTGGAACAAGTGTACTATTTAAGTTATCCTCATCCAAGTTTGAAAAATTGGTGGGTTGTATATAAAGTTAACCGTGAAGTGCACCCTCGTCGTTATGATGAGTACATAGATAACCAGGAAGACGATGATGGCGCTGTTTATCAAGATGAAGTTGAGGAAGTACAAGATATTAGGATATCTTCTAGGATAGGGCTTGCAGAAATTGCTAGTACTACTCTAGAGTTAATGTCTGAAGAACAAGTGATCCCTTCGAGAAAACGTCTTCGGAAATCTCAAAGGATTATTGAAAAGCAAAATAGAATTATTGAAGAAGATAGTGAAGGAGAAGAGTTTGAGGAAGAGATGGTAAAAGAAGAGGGACATTGTCGGCTGTTGGAGTCGGCAGATCTCCTGACACTGCTAAAGTGTTGAAGGAGTTTGTAGTTCGGTGTGGGCGCGCGGAGACTCAAGAAGGTGAATTGCGATTTAACACAGGAGACATAAGAATCTACGTGGTTCGGGCCGCCTGAGCGTAATACCCTACTCCACGGGTGTGTTGGTGTTGTATTAGCTTGTCACGTATGATTGCTTGTGAACGTCTGTGAACGTCTGTCCACGTCCGTCTCGCGTGTATCGTCGGCCTGTCCTTTTATAGTACAAGGATAGACTGTTACAAGCTAGCCTGGCCTGACATGTGGCCCCGGCGGTTACTAGTATTGATACACGATTAATTATTGTTAATGATCCTGTAGCGGGCTCCGACAGTGCCGTTACTGGTGTTAAGATCGTCCGTTTAAGTGTCATTAATATGGCATTAATGACATTTAATCGGGTCTTGAAGTCCTTGGCTCTCCTTTGAAGATCCGGAGTCGTTACAAGGTCTTCCGGAGGTTAGAGGCTGCCAGCTCCGACGTTTGGACACGTGGCAGCTCTGGAGCTTGCTGTGGGAAGCAGGTAGCTCCGGGGCTATCTTACACGTGTCAGGTCCGGAGCTTCTCTCGGTCAGGGGTTAAGTCTGGAGGTGCCATTTCGATACTTGGCCCGGAGCTTCCCCCTTGTGGGCGGTAGCTCCGGTTTGGCAGTACACGTGGCGACCTAGGGATTAACCATGTTGGAGAAGCAGGTCCGATCATGTCTGACAAGTGGGCCTCCGAGGGTCTTCAATCCAAGTAGACGGCCTTCCCTCGAGATCTTTGTAACCTCAGGGGGTGTACGGTTTTTAGGGTACTGACAGTGGCCCCTTGGACCTACCTCCGAGGAAGGTCACTAGGGTGAAGTCGTTCTGTCGGAGGTGGGTCCATCCTTGCGACTCTTGAACTGGGTCTTCAAGGGTCTTCGGAGGTTCTGTTGGCAGGGTTTTACAGTTAGATCCTGCCTTGTGGCGCACCTCAGGCGGCAGATGAGATCTTTGACGTGCGGATCTCACGCAATTCAAGGTCGCCGGTTCCTAATACGAAAACCGTATCGGTTCTGCGCGCCCTGTCAGGCCGCTGCCTTTGGGTTTCCTGCCTTGTGATGACAACCGTTCGCCTGGGTAAGAGCTTCGACTTGATTGTCGGGATGGTCCCGAGCCCTCTTGTCATCGACTGGGTTGAATTCTTGAGTAGTATCTTCGACTTTCCTGCAATTTCCATCCAAGCGTTGCGAGGGCTTACTTAAGAAGGAAAGCGCGCACCGTCGGGAGTTCTTTACGCCTCTCATCTGATCTTGCGCTCAAACTCCCGACTCGTACTTCGTTCCTCTTCTCTTGCCTAGCTGTGCCGCGATGGAGTTGGCTCTGCGTGAGAGTCGCCTGAAGACTGACAATGATTTGAAGAAGGTCCGGGCCCTCATGGGGTGGTCCTCGGACTTCTTCAACCGCTTGGTCCGTGCCGGCGGAGAGCTCCCCTTTGAGAAGGAGCGCGCTGGCGAGATGATGTACTTTTCTTCGTACGCCATGGTGGGGCTGATCCCACCTTTTTCTTCTTTCTTCTTGATGCTGCTAGACTTCTATGGTCTGCAGCTATACCACCTTGGCCCTCACTCCATTCTCCTCGTGTCCATCTTTGTCCACTTCTGCGAGATGTGGGTGGGCATCCCCCCCTGCGTCGAGCTCTTCCGAACCTTCTTCACCGTTCACACCACCAGCCGGAGCAATGAGTACCTTGGCTTCTACTACTTCGTGAAGCGCAAGAAGTGCCCATTCAAGTACCTTCGGTCGTTCCCTTCCGGGAAGTGGGATGACTGGAAGAAAGATTGGATAGTCGTCAGGGTGGAGGAGCATGAGCGGTTGGAGCTGCCAGACGGTCTGCCCGGCTTCGACACGTCGACATGGAGTGAAGTTCCGGTGCTGGCGGAAGCTTTCGACCCTGCCCTGACCAGGATCCGCTGATGCGTGGAGGGAGGATTGACTCCCCAGGCGGTGTTCTGCAACTTCCTGGCCAACAGGTGGGCGCCGCTGAAGAGGAGGGAGAAGCTCGCCTGGGCCCTCAACAGCGTGATGGACGAGGACCGGGTTGAGACCGGGTTGAAGTCCAACATGGTGGTGAAGGCCTTGGAGTTCCACCTCAAGAAATTCCAGCACGGCATCGACATCGACAGTGATGACTTGACTCCACCATTGGCCTTTCTCCCCCTGAACATGGAAGTGGAGTTCAGCAGGGAGCTCCGGCGGACGATGCCCGCGCTTGACGACCTTGGTGTCGTCGAGAGAAGACCAACCACCCGGGTGGCAATCCCCGGGGTGCCCGAAGACGGCTCGGTCCCTGCTCCACAGCCGAGGGTCGAGGTCATCGGCAAGGGCAAGGAGCTGGCGGAGGAGCCGGAGAGTCGGAAGAGGAAGCTACGACATGCCGACGGAAGGTCCGTCAGGCCTGCTACTTCCGCCTCGGTTCCTTCTCCCCAGGGGGGAAGATCTTCTGCCGCCGTGGCGACTGTCCCCGTAGTGGGGTCCTTCCGAAACGATACTGTTCCTGCAGTGGGATCCTCCCGGAGCGCGTCTGTCCCCGTGGTGGAGCCCTCCTGGGGTGCTAGCTTCGGGTGCACGACTCCGGCACCTGGGACGGTGGGAGCCTCCAGGTCCAGGGGTTCCTCCCGATCGAGGAGAGCCTCGACCCGGGAAATGCCCGTGGCTGCGACAAGTTCTGGGGGGCCTCCCGGAGCTCCTACGCCGACCATGGCATTCTCGGAACGTCCGGGAAAAAGGTTCCGCGCAAGCTGGTGCGGAAGCTTTCTAAGGTAATTGTTGATCTTTACCTTGGTTAACTTTTTAATTGTAGCGATTGTTTGTTGATTTTCTTTATCCATCCTCTGCAGCGTCCCCAAGAAGGGGAGTGAAGCTCCATCCTCGGCCACGGTGTCTGAGGCCGTGGGAGCTTTTGCTCCTGTCTCAGTGCCGCCCCAGGTGGTGGCTGAGGCTGCGACAGCTCCGGCGCCGGCTGTCGTGGTCATGAACCTCGACTCGTCCCCAGAATTTCCCGTGGTAGCGCCGGACCACGGGAGTGAAGACACGCCAGCGGCACCTTTCTCGGAGGTTGAAGCTCCGGGTCCTGGTGCTGCAGTAGTGGAAGCTCCGGCTGTAGAGCCGGAAGAAGTAGTAGTCCCGGCCTCGGAGCCGGAACTTGTCGAAGCCCCGGCGATTGAGCCGGAGGTGACTGAAGCTCCGGCATGCGAGCCGGAAGTCGAGGTAGTTCTGGCAGTTGAGCCGGTTACCTCCGAAGTACCGGTCGCTGAGCAAGTTATTGTTGGAGCGCCGGTCACAGAGCTGGCGGTTGAAGAGGCGAGGGAGCTCGAGCCTCTCTCGGAAGAGGTGTCCCGGTCGGATCCTGTAGCAGCTCCTGTTCCGGAGGCGACGACGTTGATGGTACCTGCGGCCGAGCCGGAGTGCCCAAGCGAAGTCGCTGGCCCTCTGCCCGAGGGGGCGAATGAAAACTTGGCGGCGGGGCCTTCTTTGATGGTGATTGAGGCCATCCTGGAGGACGGCCCTAGTGCCTTAGAAGCTCAGGGTTCCACTCTCGTAGAGTGGGACCCAATTTTTGTATGTGAAGACCCGCTGGAACCAACGGAGGAGACCCCAACGGGTCCGGCGCCCATCCTGCTGTCGATGTCTATCGACAACGCCTGCTCCAGTCTATGTCAGGTCCAACTGGCCTTCTTCCACGACAGCAAGGCTCTTGAAGAGGAGCGCCAAACCCTTAGGCGGTGGCGTAATCGGCTCCACTTCGAGACTAAGCTGGCGCAGTCAAGGCTAGCGGACGACAAAGAGTGGATCAAGCAGGAGAAGATCCGCCTGGAGTACTGGGATAAGCTGCTGGATGACAGGGAGAGCATGACTCATGCCCTCGGCGCTCAATCCCGGGAGATCCACGATCAGGCCAAGGCTGCAAACGACGCGGCCAATGCTCGGCACGAACAGCTTGAGGCCATCAACGCCGCACTCATCAAGCGCCGAGAGGCACTCTAAGGGAGGGAGAGACGGCTCGAGGACGAAAAGCAGAAACTCCTGGAGCTGCGGGATGACGTCCTGAGGAGGGAAGAGGAGCTCGCCTAGAAAGTAGCTCTGGCTGACAAGGGCCTCGAGGAGCACACTAAGAAGTTGGAAGAGCGCTGCCTCGAGGAAGAGGAGAAGACCTGGGTGCGGGGGCAGGAACTCTACGAATACGAGTGTGCCCTTGTTGCCCGGGAGAAGAAAGTGGAGGCTAGGGAGAAGGACCTGGTCGATCGTCGGAACAAGATCCACCTCCGGGAGGAGGAGCTCGGAAGACTTGAGAGGCGGGTTGCTGCAAAGATTCAGCAAAACGCCAAAGAAGTTGAGCGCCTCGCCCGTGAGAATTCCGAACTGACGGCGGCCAAGAGATCCCTGGAAGAGGTGAAGAGCCTGAGGACGGCGGACTGCCTGCAGATTTGGGAGTTCCTGGGCAAGGCCAATGATGCGCTGACGCCGATGGGTTTCAGCCCCGTGCGCCCGGATGATCCGGAGCCGGAGCCGGACCTTGCGCTGCAGGCGTTGAGCGCAGCAGGTAGCAAGCTCTCCAAGGTGGGCGACGTCATCGCGGACCAACTGGAGGCCGAGGGGCAATCCCTGGCGAGGAACGTCACATAATATGTGCTGACGTGCTACACCAGCCGAGACCCTCAATTTCCTCTGGACCCGGTGCTTGAAGGCCCCGTCGAAGGAGAAGGCGAAGCTACCCGAGCCAGCGTGTCGGAGGTCGCCCAGAAGGTCGCTGAGTTCTTCCATAGGGTCTAGGACCATCTCTTTAGCTCTCACTTGTATTTTCTCTTCTTCTTCCTCAATTTTGTAATCCCTTGTCTCCAGATGTAATCTCCTATCTCCAGATGAATGAAATCCCCAAATTTTTGCGAATTTCATTTTTTGTCTTCAACATCTTTATCTTCACTTGGCCCCCTGGTAGATGTACACAATTTGATTGTGAACATGTACCAAAAGGATATTGAGTTTTGTTGAAGACGAATTTGCTCCAAACTTGTAGAATTTTAGGTCTGAAGTCTTTGATAGTGAAGGTCCCCTGAAGTTGTCGGAGCTTAGAAGCTCCGGCATTGTCCATCACTAGAGCTTGGTAGCTCCGGCGATAGCCTCTATCAACACGTAGAGCGTCGATAGTTAGTCCTCCGAGGTGTCGGAGCTTAGTAGCTCCGGCAGTGACCTTTGCCAACACTTGGTTTGTTGGCAACAGACTCCATTTACGGGGTCTTCTCACCATCTTTTACTCAGCGTCGACGGTTGACCCCCTTGGGGGAGTCGGAGCTTGGTTAGCTCCGGCTTTTCTCCATCAACGTAGAGTTTATTTTTCCTGCACACTTAAGCCAAGAAAAATAGTAAAATTCGTTCCTTGTCTATAATTTCGTCGCGGCTTACGATTCTCAAGAAAATTTTAAGTTGAACGCGATTTTAAATACAACTGGATGCGTTGTTTTTCTCTTAGATCCAATTGTCCATGGACCCGCCTTACTTTGGCCTGCCGGGGTGTAGGTAGAGTGGCGTACTTAGGGTGCTTGGCCAGGCTAAGTCGATAGCGCACTCCGGCCCTAGATTGGCTTGGCGGCTTTCAGGCGAGTTGGCCATAAACGATATTTAAATCCAAAAGATCTGACAATACAACTCGAATCGTATATAAATCGGTCGAACTAAAAATTTCTTAAGAATTGCACGTCTCTGTTATAGACAAGAAAGAGAAAAATAAAAATGTCGAGCCTGCACAAAATGAATGCACGTGGAGTCTATTTCACATGAAGATGTCTTTCATTATAGGTCCGGGGTACAGGGGAAACAAGTACACTCTTAGGGTACGGGACCAGGCTAAGTGTGTTTGGTTTCTCGTTTGACCCAGGGTAGTTAGCCACACTTTTAGTCCGGAGACTGTGACAAGTGCTGCATGAGCTTTGCGGACCTTTCGGGAAAGGTCCAGCTGCTCTCCCGGAGGAACTACCCGACTCTGTACAATGACTCTATAACATACATCTCAAGTTACTCAAGGCTCACCTCCGTGGTATTAAGTGTAGAACTTACGGAGGTGCTCGATGTTCCAAGGATTTGGGAGAGGTGTCCCATCCTCGGTAGCCAAGCGAACGCTTCCGGGACGGGATACTTTGATCACTCGAAAGGGCCCCTCCCAGCCGGGAGAGAGTTTGTTTAACCCTTCTCTGGATAGTATTCTCCGTAGCACCAGATCGCCTTCCTCGAGCTGTCGGTTGTGTACATGCCGCTGGTGATAACGCCGTAGAGCTTGGCGATATCGGGCATTCCGAACAGCTGCTTGGCACCTTCCCTCCTCGAGGAGGTCTAAGTCTTCACGCCGGAGCTGGTCCTGCGCGGCTTCGTCGAAGGTCCAGACCCGGAGCGAACCCAAGGTGATTTCCGGAGGAAGGATTGCTTCAGCTCCGTACACCAGAAAGAAGGGTGTTTCTCCGGTTGACCGGTTTGGAGAAGTCCTGTTGGCCCATAGAGTGGGCGGAAGCTCTTCGATCCAGTTGGCTCTGTGCTTTTTCAAGCGCTCATAGGTGCGCGTTTTGAGTCCTTTAAGGATTTCTGCATTTGCTCTCTCGGCTTGGCCATTGCTGGCTGGATGAGCTACGGAGGCGTAGCAAACTTGTATGCCAAGGTCTTCGCAATATCCATGGAATGCGAAGCTTGTGAATTGAGTCCCATTATCAGTGATGATCTTGTTTGGGACTCCGAATCTGCTTACAATGGATTGCAGAAAGTTGATAGCAGATTTGTTGATCGTCACAACTGGAGTTGCTTCCGGCCACTTGGTGAACTTGTCAATGGCGACGTACAGGAACTTGTAACCTCCGACGGCTCTTGGGAAGGGTCCCAAGATGTCCATCCCCCACACAGCGAAGGGCCATGTAGGAGGTATCATTTGTAAGGGCTGAGCAGGTGTATGAATTTGCTTTGCATGAAATTGGCATGCTTCGCATTTCTTCACCAGCTCAGTGGCATCCTGGAGCGCTGTAGGCCAGTAGAAGCCATGCCGAAAGGCTTTTCCGACCAGCGTGCGGGAAGATGCGTGGTTCCCACACTCGCCTCCATGGATTTCTGCGAGGAGCTCGCAGCCTTCTTCCCTTTTGATGCACCGCATTAGGATGCTGTTGGCACCGCGCCGGTAGAGATCCCCTTCTACCAGCGTGTATCTTTTAGCCAATCTGACTACCCGGTCAGCGGATACATCATCGTCAGGAAGGATGTTGTCTTTCAAGTAGTTCCGGATCTCCGAGATCCATGCATCGGAACTGACTTGAGCATTTGAGTCTTGCGTGCTGGGTTGCTCGGAGCTTCCGGCAGCACCTACGACCCTTGATGTCTGCCATGGTAACAGGGCCATCGGGACCGTCAGCTTCGGGATGCTGATCTCGCCCCCTTCGTTCAGTTCGGTAGGCTGAACTGTGGGTTTCGACAATCTCTGGACAAAAGTTCCTTCAGGAGCTGGAGCTCCGGTTGACGCTTTCGTCGAGAGTTCGTCGGCTTCAGCGTTGTGGGCACGCTGAACATGGTGGAGGTCTAGGACTTCAAAGTCCTTCTGAAGCCTCTGGACTTCAAGGAGGTAAGCAGCTAGCTGGAGATTATTGCAGGAGCATTCACCCTTCACCTGTTTGATGATGAGCTATGAATCTCCTTTGACCAGCAGTTGCTTGACACCGTATGACAGTGCCACCTTTAGTCCGTAGATGAGTGCTTCATACTCCGCCATGTTGTTGGTTGCCTTGAAGTCAAGGTGCACCATGTATTTCATCTTCTCCCCAGTCGGTGCAAGGAGAAGGATTCCAGCTCTGGCCCCCTGCTTCTGCATGGAGCCATCGAAGTAGAGGGTCCAGTGAGGCTCGGTGAAGGTTGGAGCTTGATGCCCCGTCTTCTGTTCACTAGGGCCCCCAGGGTTTGATGGAGAGGGAGTCCATTCCGCCACGCAATCTGCCAACGCTTGACTCTTGATGGCTTGCCTCGGAGTGAATTCGAGATCGAATTCAGCCAATTCGGCTGCCCACTTTGCAATATTCCCAGTTGAATTGGGATTATGCAAGATCGCTCGAAGTGGATAGGAAGTCACCACCGAGACTTTGTGAGCTTGGAAGTAGTGTCGAAGCTTCCTGGAGGCAATAAGAACTGCATAAAGCAGCTTATGCACCTCTAGGTATCGAGTCTTGGCATCATGTAATACTTCACTGATGAAGTATATCGGGCGTTGAATGGTCCGGACCCTCTCGGAGGGGTCCGGGGTTTCCTCTTCATTGATCCGGACCCTGTCGGAGGAGTCCAGATTCTCTTCGGGGACTTCCGGGTTCTGGCTGGAGGAACCCGGAGCTTCTTCAGAAATGACCTGGACCCTCTTAGAGGAGTCTGGGTCTTCTGAAGTGACTTCTTGTGGATTTGAGTCTGGGAGCTGGGACCCAGACTCACTTTCAGGAACCTCCGGACCCTCCTGAAGGGGTCTGGATTCCTGAGTATGGGGTAGTTCTGGTCTCTCCGCAACCAGAACCATACTGACGACTTCGTCAGTAGCCGAAATGTAAAGCAACAAAGGCTCACCAGGGTTCGGAGCTACCAAAATTGGTAGGGTGGTGAGGAACTGTTTCAGCTCCTGGAATGCCTTCTCTGCTTCTTCGGACCATTGGAATGGTCCGGACTTCCTCAACAACTTGAAGAAGGGAAGTGTCCGTTCCGCCAGTCTTGATATGAACCGACTGAGGGCCGCTAGACACCCAGTTATCTTTTGGATGTATTTGATGCGGGTTGGTGGCCGCATGTCTTCAATGGCTTTTATCTTCGCCGGATTAGCCTCTATGCCCGGGTGACTTACCAGGAAACCAAGAAGTTTTCCGGAGCTAACCCCGAAGACACACTTGTCTGGGTTTAGCTTCGTGCGGGTGGCCCGCAGCTTGTCGAAGATAGCCTACAAGGTGTCCAAGAGGGACTCCTTGTTCTTGACCTTGACCACGATATCATCGACGTACACTTCCACTATGTCTCTGATGAGTTCTTCAAAAGTTTTGTACATAGCTCGTACAAAAGTTGAAGCTGCATTCTTGAGACCAAATGGCATGGCTGTGTAACAATACAATCCATCTACTGTGATGAATGAAGTATGCTCTTCATCCTCCCTAGACATCCTGATTTGATGATACCCAGAATATGCGTCTAGGAAACACAGTAACTCACACCCGGAAGTGGAATCCACTATTTGATCTATTCTAGGTAGTGGGAATGGATCTTTTGGACATGCCTTATTCAGTGTGGTGTAGTCGATGCACATCCGAAGCTTCCCGCCGGCCTTGGGCACAACGACTCGGTTCGCCAGCCATTTTGGATGGAAGACTTCTCGGATGAATTCGGCTTCGAGCAACTTCTTCACTTCTTGTCGAATGAAGTTCTGCCGCTCTACAGATTGCTTCCAAGGCTTCTGATGCACAGGCCGAGCATCGGGGTAAATCTTCAGATTGTGCTCAATCACTTCCCTGGGGATCCCAGACATTTGTGACGGTTGCCAGGCAAACACGTCAACATTAGCCCGGAGGAAAGTGATGAGCGCGAGTTCCTATTTGTCGTTCAACCCTCCCGATATACAGGTGGTTTGAGCGGCATCGGAACCAATTTGGACGACTTTGACGGGAATGTCGGTGTCGCCGCTTGGCTGCACACGGGGTGCAGAGGTTGAGCCTCGTTGACGAATGCTCGGGGGTTTTGGAGCTTGCTCCTGTCTGGAGTCCTCCTCTTGTGCCGTGGTGAGTGCATGGAGCTCCTCCAGAGCAGTTACTCCGGCGGTGCGATCTCCGCGGATCCGGAGAACGCCTACTGGTGTTGGCATCTTCAACACCAGGTATCCATAATGAGCAGCTGCCATAAATTTGTATAGGGCAGGTCTACCCAAGATGGCGTTGAATGGTAAGTTGATCTGAGCGACGTCGAAGACCAACTTCTCGGTGCGATACTTCTCCCGTGTCCCGAAGGTAACGGGGAGAGTTATAGCTCCGAGTGTGGTAATGGCTCCCGGACCTACTCCAGAGAAAGGTCGAGAGGGCTGGAGATCCGAAGGTCGGAGCTGAAGCTTGGTAAAAGCTTCAAATCTTATGAGGTTCAGCCCCGAACCTCCGTCCACCATAACATGATGGAGCTGGATGTTATTAATGGTGGGAGATACCATCAAAGGTAACTGTCCAGCTCCGACCATGCTTCAAGGACAGTCCGAAGCATCAAAAGTGATGGATGTGTCCATCCACTTTCGATGTGGCTCCGGTCTAGCTGTAGGAGCTACAGCAGCCATATCCCGCCGCATAGTCTTGATGACGCGACGGGAGGTGATGTCCCATGATCCACCAAAAATGGTGTTCATGGTTTTCCGACGCTCGTTGTCAGAGACGTCAGAGTCATCATCGACGGAAGTGTAGACGGCCTTCAGGACCTTTTTGGGGTCCTGAAACCCTAACTCCTCTTCAGCCGGAGCTTCGTCGACCTTCTATTTTCCTTCCCTCTGTCGGAAAGGGGACCCTTCCCGGCGCTTGCTGTAGCGCTCGGCAAGGTTTTGGACCTCCCGGCAGTCTTCCAAACCGTGGCTGCCCGTTTTGTGAATGGGACACCACACTTTGGGTTTGCCACCGTCTTCGAAAGACAGTCGAGGTCGCTTCTCGGGGCGTGGCCCCCGGCCACCCAGAGTTGCAGCAGCTGCAACGTTGGATGTGCCGGCCGACGGCTTCTTCTTGCCGTTGGTCTTCTTTTTCTTCTTGCCACCCCCGGAGGTAGCGGCTTCTTCTTTGGAGGATTTCTTGTGATCCTCCGAGGCTGGTTTGGAGTGCATTTCACGGCCCTCCGCAGCTCTGGCACATTTGTCTGCCAGGCTGAAGAGTTCTGTGACGCTGGTGATCTCTTTGATCGCCAGCTTCTCCAACATCTTCTTGTCCCGTACGCCCTGTCTGAATGCCACAATGACAGAAGCGCTTGAGATAGAAGGGATTGTGTTGCGTACCTGAGAGAACCTCTGGATGAAGGACCGCAAATATTCTCCCCCTTTTTGCACGACCGCAAAAAGGTCCAGTTCAGTGCCTGGTCGGGTGTATGAACTCCCGAAGTTGGCAGTGAACTGACGGCACAGCTCCTCCCAACTGTTGATAGAGTTGGGTGGAAGGCTCATAAACCAGGACCTGGCGGTCCCAGTTAAGGCCACTGGAAAGTAATTGGCCATTACAGCCTCGTTTCCTCCAGCTGCCAAGATTGCAGTGGAGTATATCTGAAGGCATTCGGCGGGGTTGACAGTCCCGTCGATTTTTTCCGACAGGTGTGGCCGGAACTTCTGTGGCCATCTAACCATGCGCAGGTGCATGGCTAGGGCTGAACAGCCTCCTCCTACCCCTTCCAGAGTAGAAAGGTCCTGAGCTTCCCGTCTTTCACGAGCTCGCTCAATATGGACACGACCATCTTGCTGGCGGTATCGACGATCAAGCTCCGCCCGGAGGTCATGAGTCGAAAGCCTGGATACCGTATGGGTGCGTCGTGCCCCGAAGGGAAACGACGTCACCTGCTGTGACGCAGATCGTCTCCTGTTGTTGGAGACGTGCGGACCAAGTCTTCCAGATAAAGTCCGCCGCTGCAACGGGGCCCGTCCTGAAGGAGGAGGACCCTGGTTGTTGAGGCGTTCGGCCGCTGCTGCGACCAAATGCTCCACATCGGCCCTCCACTGCTCCATTGCATCTCGAGATGCGTCCGGAGGTGGTGGACGTTGGAGAAGAGCACGCGCTGCATGGAGCGCGTGTTCCGGATTGTCATGACTTGCCGACGCAGTAAGTGACGCCGGCGCACCATCACGTTGCCCAGCACGATTTGCCGGAGAAGATGGTGGTGGTGGGAGTGTGGCTCCTGCTGGTGCTGAGGCTCCTGCTGGTGGCTGCCTGTTGGAGGGATTGCCCCCAACAGCCTGAGCAGCAGGTTGGCCGTTGTATGATCCAGCCGCGGAGTTCACCATTCTCGAAAATCTCAGGCGCCCCCTACCTGGCGCGCCAACTGTCGAATGTTGGAGTCGGCGGATCTCCTAACACTGCTAAAGTGTTGAAGGAGTTTGTGGTTCGGTGTGAGCGCGCGGAGACTCAAGAAGGTGAATTGCGATTTAACACAGGGGACACAAGGATCTACGTGGTTCGGGCCGCCTGAGCGTAATACCCTACTCCACAGGTGTGTTGGTGTTGTATTAGCTTGTCACGTATGATTGCTTGTCAACGTCTGTCAACGTCTGTGAACGTCTGTCCACGTCCGTCTCGCGTGTATCGTCGGCCTGTCCTTTTATAGTACAAGGACAGACCGTTACAAGCTAGCCTGGCCCGACATGTGGCCCCGGCGGTTACTAGTATTGATACACGATTAATTATTATTAATGATCCTGTAACGGGCTCCGACAGTGCCGTTACTGGTGTTAAGATCGTTCGTTTAAGTGTCATTAATATGGCATTAATGACATTTAATCGAGTCTTGAAGTCCATGGCTCTCCTTTGAAGATCCGGAGCCGTTACAAGGTCTTCCGGAGGTTAGAGGCTGCCAGCTCCGACATTTGGACACGTGGCAGCTCCGGAGCTTGTTGTGGGAAGCAGGTAGCTCCGGGGCTATCTGACACGTGTCAGGTCCGGAGCTTCTCTCGATCAGGGGTTATGTCCGGAGGTGCCATTTCGGTACTTGGCCCGGAGCTTCCCCCTTGTGGGCGGTAGCTCCGGTTTGGCAATACACGTGGCGACCTAGGGATTAACCATGTTGGAGAAGCAGGTCCGGTCATGTCTGACAAGTGGGCCTCCGAGGGTCTTCAATCCAAGTATACGGCCTTCCCTCGAGATCTTTGTAACCTCAGGGGGTGTACGGTTTTTAGGGTACCGACAGACATGAAAATGTTCATGCACGTGTGATAGAAGCAGAATCGAATGCTGATGATTTTTAGCACATTCTAATACTGGTGATTTTTGTTTCTTATTGTTCACATTCTTTGAGATTTAAATTTTTATTGTTTACATCTTTTAGTATTTATCATTTATTGTTTAAAAATCTTGTATACTAATCATTATTTTGAAATTTGTGCAGATGTGGAAGCATTTCAAAAAAGGAAAGAAGCGAAGTGATGATACTTCTTCCTTCGTGTCTTAGTCTCACCATAGTAGTGGTTCGGTTCACACGTCCTTGTTTCAGGTACTTTGTTTTTTAAAACACTTCAATATCATAATCAGCTATTTACTATTTGTTATATGTTTATTTGCATTTGTAGGACACGAGCGTGAGTGCAGATAGACATAGACAACTTTTGGGGTGTGTGACAGAGCAGGAATCGAGCCAGTTAGCACCAGGTTCAGGAGTAGGCTTAGCTGTGTACTCAGAGGAGGCTCAGGAGCGGGGAGGAGGCTTAGGAGTAGATGAGATTCTGGCTCAGGTCTTTGGGACGTCGTCTTATGAGGGTGGACATGATAGTACTGAGGGTGGACAGAGTGATACTGAGGGTGAAGAGAGTGGCGAAGAGGAAGATGACCTAGAACGAGATGCAAGGTTGGCAAGATTGACAGAGTTACAAGAGGCAGCAGAGGGACAGAGTGATCGATGCCCTTATAGGTATTTTTTTGAATTATTTGATAAGTTATCTTATATATTTGGTTTTCTTGTAAACTAACTAATGTTATTTGTACAGGATGCAGAGACACCTTTTATGTACTCCAAGTAAAAGTCCCGATACACGTGCGGTTATAAAGCCAAAGGGTACTAGGTGCTGGCTGGAGATTAGTTGGGATGGCAGGGGACACCGACGTTGTGTTAACACAGAGTTGGGAAATGTCATCTGATTTTGCTTTCCGGGGATGATTCTTGCGAGCGGTCAGCTAATTGCCGTGCATAATTGGGATCACTATGCCCTGAAACCATATGACACTGCGGGTACTTGTGAGGATAGAGTTTGGGAGATTTTTTGGGTGAGTTTGTTTTCATTGTTTGAAATAGGTTGCATCTTACTTTGGTTGATACTAATTGTTGGTTTTATGTAGGGTATATTTAAATTGGAGGAAGGTGTGGCTCCAACATATGCGAGGTCTGTTTTCGAGACCTTAGCGAGAAAGCTCACGAAGAACTCCTTCTCTGATGCACGTATCAAGGCTGTGACCGTGTATTACAAGACCAGGTTGCATCGACCCATGACAAACAAGTGAGCAGCTACAATTTATCTATAGAAGCATGAGTACATAGAGAGTAGTGTGGATTGGATCTGTGTAGATCCGGCAGCTTGGGAATGGTTATGCGAATATTGAGTATCGAAGGAGTTCAAACATATTTCAAGGAGAAACCGAAGCAACCGAAAGAGCAAGTCTGGACTACAACGTTATGGGGCAGATAGACATGTGCGGATGGCACAACGAATGGTATGAACTATCACAATCACTTGTAAATTGCTTCAAAAAATTGCATTGATTGAACTGATGTTGTATTCTGGTGTTGCAGGAAGCTGAAATCGGTGTCGCTCCTTCTTTTATTGAGGTTTACCTCAAGGGGCATAGAGGCACAGATCCGGTGCGTCTGGAGCAGTTGTGGGACGAGGCGGCAACACAAAAAGTGGTAAGTGTATTGACTGCTCTCTATCTATGGACTAAATCTATCTTTGATGACTCTTACTCATGAACTTAATTTAATGTTGCAGACAAAATATGTTGAGTGTCTCAAGAAAAAGCATGGAGATGATGTAGATTATTTAAGAGCGCCGTTGGTTGTGGGTGCAGCGTACGAAGCCGGCGGAGGCGTACTGCATGGGAGGTACGTGTAAAGTTAATGATTGTTTAAAGGATAATTACCATCGGTTCATCATGTTTATGATTTTTCTAGACTTGGATTAGGCGACGGTTATGTGGAGAGTGACGCTTATGTGGGATGACGGTCTTCTACTTCCAGTTCGAGTCGATCCCGTGTTGTAGATGAGGTATTGCAAGATAAATTAAGACGGCATGAGGACAAAGTGGAACAGCAACAACAGCAAATACAACAAATACAGATGTAGCAGCAGCAGATGCAGTATATGTATATGGCGCAGGTAACTTGTAATCTTAACAATTAAATAGTTTATTCGTTTCCATACTGCTTCTACTTAAGATTTCACAAATAAATTGTTTTCTGTAGTTCTTGGGTCAAGGCAACACTGTAACTCAGTTTAATATGCCACAACAGCCTCGGTTCGAGATGATGTCGCATGTAAATTACTGCTTTACTTAAGGTTGTATACTTGTTACCATATTTGTGTTAAAGTCAGTAACTGATATTCTTACATTATGCAGTTCTTCCCTCAAGGTGGCTTTGGATCGCAGTTTGGTATGCCTCGTCCAATACAGTCCGGACAACAAGTTGGCTCTTCTTCGCGGGTATAACCACATTTCTTATTAATTCGACTGATTGTACGAAATACTAATCATATTTGTCTCAGGGTTCCCAGAGTGGTCAAGCCTATCCTCCACAATAGTGATTCATGTCAATGTTGGCCCCTGGATTGCAGCCTTATCCAGGTGTTCTCCCATCGCTGCCCTTCGCTTCAGGACATAGTCAACCATCAACACCTCCGGGCGTTGCAGCAGTATGATTACTAAATCATTAGCTCTAATGATTGCGTAGCTTAATTTGAACAATAATTAGCAATTTATTCAATGACATAGTCGGTAATACATTTAAGTTAATTACACATGTGAGTTGAGTATTTGTGAATTTTAGAAAGATTGAGACATATGAATTGTAACTATTAATGCAAAGTTAACTTTTATTTGTTTCTCATAGGATTCCGCTCATGGTTGCGATGATTTTCTCAATTTCAACGCTGGAGGTGCAAGTGGTGGAGGTTCGAACAATGACATGCAAGCGGAGTAAACTTCACATTGGTGTTTGCGATGCATTTTCTCTTGAACTAATTTGGATTGAACTTGTTGATACGTTAAGTTAGTTGTATGACTATGTGAAGAATGTGATATCTTTGCTGCATTGTGTGGAATTGTGGATTATATGTGCTGTATAGAAATTGTGGATTATGTATGTGCAAAATCTGATCTGTATATTGTTATATATGTGTGTGGTATGATGAACTGGAGTCTTCCCACCCGGGGAGGGAGGGAAAGCAGCCGGGTATTTTTAAAAAAAAACTGCCAGTATGGACGTCGGTTCCTAATAACCGACGGTCATAAGGACCATAAAGCCGTCGGTGTGGCAACGAAACCGACGGCTATAAGTCTGCTGGAGTGCCTACGTGTCGCGGATACGGCCTTCGGTGCCGACGACTTTAAAAGAAATTAAAGATGTCGGGGCGCATGGGCTGACGACCTTAAGCAATATGATCGTCAGTCTACCTCCACCGACGGCCATATAGCGCCCGGAGTAAAGGTGTTGGGGTAGGCGGTCCGACGTCTTTAAAGCTTTAAGAACGTCGACTTGAAGTCGTCGGGTATGGTCGGTAGGATGATGGGTTTAACGTAAGGCCGTTAGCTATAGTGGCTTACGGACAGCCATAAGGCCGATACTTCTTTACACGTTTCTTGTAGTGGAGGCCGTGGCGGACAGGAGCATCTGCGGGTGGATGCACAAGGGCATCAGCGGCGGGCAGCGGCGGCGCGTCAGCATCTGCATGGAGATCCTCACTCGCCCGACGCTACTGTTCCTCGATGAGCCCACCAACGGGCTCGACATCGCCGCCTTGTATCACGTCGTCGGCCTCATCGCGCGGCTGGCGCGGCAGGAGGGCATGACCTTGGTCGCCGCCGTGCACCAGCCCAGCTCTGAGGTGTTCGGGCTCTTCAGCGGCCTCTGCCTCCTCGCATACGGCAGTACCGTCTTCTTCGGACCCGCCGCCTGTTAGAAAAATAAGAGACAATTTACTGAACAAACCGGAAAACACGAGAAAACAATAGCGGTCGGCAGACGGACGAGACGAGAAATAACACGTACCGATTTGAAGTCGAACGTACCGCTGTAGATCCGACGGCGAACAACCGCTGTAGGCATTGGTGGCGACATTGAGCCGCAGTGCCCAATCTCCTCGGTAGGCGAGCCATGGTGAAGAACGCGAGCAGTCGCGCGAAGCGCTTCCCAAAAACCTTATTCGCCCTCTCCCGGTGCAGGATCGCAAGTGCGAGTGGTTCCGGAGACCTGCTCTCCCGATCGTCGTTGCATGCAGGCGCTCGGGATGGAGTAGACTAGACGGCGGTGCAAGGAACGCGAACGTGGGAACAATCTGATCATGGGATGTCCTCTGCCGTACGGTGCACACCTGTATTTATAGAGTCCCACGAAGGCGGCTCGTATGCGATCCAGAGGATCTGGATTCGAACTGACTCTGCAGTTGAAAATGCGTCCGTCTCCAACGACTTGGACTCTGTCTCGAGTAGTCCCAAAAATTAAGAAACCCAAAAGCCCAAAGCTCAATTTAATTTTCTGCAAAAATATAAAATATGGGCTCACCTCTAGGCTCGAATTCACACGAACACATGCGCGCGCGCGTGTGCGGGGCGGGGCGGGGCGGGGCGAGGCGTGGCGTGGCGTGGCGAGGCGAACGAGCGAGGAGGAGGAGGAGGAGGAGGAGGAGCGCGCGTGGGCCACCCCTCTCTTCCTCTCTTCTCTCTCACTCAAGGAGTGGAAGAGCAACCTCCCTTATATGTAGGGGTTGCTCCACTTCCATTTCCCATGTGGGACTAAACACTTAGCACCACTCCCTCTTGCCCTAATGGCCCTTTGAGATTTTCTAGGATTTTATTCTGAATTAGTATTGGGCCGATCCCATTAATTCCAGCAATCCCCCACTAGATCTCAAAGCCATTAGGAGAGAGGTCATTCTCGTTCCTTATTTGATATACTAGTGTTTTCGGCAGAGACTGTGAAGTTGAACTTCTGCCTAGATCCTCAAGTTTCATCAGGTCACAACTTGAACAGTGGTCTACGCCTTGAATTACATGTTTTGTGTGAACTGACTTCACCCAAAGACCATTACCAGTACTTGACTACTATTAGTCCACCCCGCGGGTGGAGCATATGTGTCATACTCCCTGGTCTCTTCATGAGCTTTCCAGAGATCACCTAAATCTCACAGACTGCGACGTTAGACAGTCGGAGCTCATATAGGTGTGTTTCCTTCAAGACTGCCCTGTAGGACAGCATCTTTGCTACACATAGCCAACATAAACACATTAAGGCAATTCGCCAACCTGCCTTACAGTTTGAGAGTACAAGTATGCATCTTCACATAGAGAGGGTATAAAGGAAGTACTCTCCTCAGTGAACCACTAACTTGTCTTCCCATGTCTAATTTACAGGATCTCCGATCACATAGGTTGGGTTACTACTATGGTGTCACATCAATAGATCTCAAACCCATCTCTCTCGATGCACTTTCTATCAAATTACGTGATATACCCTTCGTAAAGGGATCTGCCAGGTTTTTGTCTGTTTGTATGTACGAAACAATAATAACTCCGGAGTTTCTCGTTTTCCTGACAGATTTTAAACGTCTCATGACGTGTCTTGATGATTTTGCATTATCCTTAGAACTGGTCACTTTGGCAATCACCGTCTGATTGTCACAGTTCATAAGGATTGCCGACAATGGTTTCTCAACTACAGGCAAATCCATCAAGAGCTCTCGTAGTCATTCTGCCTCTGCAGTTGCTGTCTCTAAAGCAGTGAGTTTTGCTTCCATAGTTAACCTCGTCAAAATGGTCTATTTGCAAGACCTCCATGATATAGCGCCACCAGCTAGAGTGAACACATATTCACTCATGGCATAGAGTTCATCAACATCAGAGATCCAGTTCAAATCACTATAACCCTTAGGCACGGCTGGATGCCCAGTATAGTGAATTCCATAACTCATTGTACCTCTCAAGTAGCGCATAACCCTTTCAAGTGCATGCCAATGATATGTACCCGGGTTTGACATTAACCTGCTCAGTTTGCTCACAGCAAATGAGATATCAGGACAGGTTGCGCTAGCTAAGTACATGAGTGAACTGATCATCTAAGAATATCTGAGTTGATCTCTTGACTCTTTCTTGTTCTTTCTAAGTATCACGCTGGGATCATAAGGCGTTGGAGAAATCTTGCTATCCATAGAGCCGAATCGGCTCAAGATTTTCTCAACATAGTGGGATTGACTTAAAGTAATTCCACTCTCATCATTATTCAGCTTAATGTTCAAAATAACATTAGCTTCTCCCAGATCTTTCATATCAAAACACTTTGATAGAAAAGACTTGACCTTAGAAATTAAATTAATGCTCGTACCAAAAATGAGTATATCATCTACATACAAGCATAATATAACGCTATTGCCCCCACCATGGCGATAGTACACACACCAATCAGCCTCATTAATGACAAAGCCTGCAGAAGTCAAAGTACTATCGAACTTCTGCTTAGGTGCTTGTTTCAGGCCATACAAGGATTTCAACAATTTGCACACCTTTGTCTCTTCACCTTTTACTACGAACCCATCAGGCTGTTCCATATAAATCTCCTCTTCCAACTCCCCGTTCAGGAAAGCTGTCTTTACATCCATTTGATGGATGATTAGACCATAAGAGGCAGCTAAAGAAAGTAGTACACGAATTGTCGTCATTCTAGCGACAGGTGAATAGGTGTCAAAATAGTCTTCACCTTCCTTTTAAGTATATCCCTTTGCAACTAGTCTTGCCTTGTACTTTTCAATAGTACCGTCAGGCCTGAGCTTCTTATTGAACACCCACTTGCAGCCTACTGGTTTGCACCCATATGGCCATTCAGTTAACTCCCAGGTTTCATTGGAAAGAATTGAATCCATCTCACTATGAACTGCTTCTTTCCAGTCACCTGCATCAGGTGATGTATATGCCTCTGCTATGGATCTGGGAGTATCGTCCACAAGGTACACAATGAAATCATCACCGAAGGATTTTGCAATCTGTGATCTCTTACTCGACTGAGTTATTTCATTGTGTTCCTCCTCTGGGATATTCTCAAACGGTGTATCAAGAAACTCGCTAGTTGTGGTGGATTCAGGACAAATTTCAGAAGAGATCCTAGCAGTGTTATGCATATCTTTCATAGGAAAAATATTCTCAAAAAATATTGCATCATGAGATTCCATAATAGTATCAACATGCATATCAGGTATCTTAGATTTGACTACTAAAAATCTATATGCGATGTTCCGATAAGCATAGCCTAGAAAGACACAATCCACTGTCTTTGGTCCCATCTTGCGTTTCTTGGTAATTGGAACATTGACCTTTGCCAAACATCCCCAAGTACGCAAGTATGATAGTGATGGTTTTCTCCCAACCCACTCCTCACAGGGGGTTTTCTCTTTATTCTTGTTTGGAACGCGGTTTAGGACATGACATGAAGTCAATAGAGCCTCCCCCCCACCATGCCTTAGATAAACTGGACGTGTCTAACATGGCATTCACCAAGTCACATAGTGTGCGGTTTTTCCTTTTGGCTACCCCGTTTGATTGGTGTGAATAGGGAGGCGTCCTCTCATGTATAATACCATGTTTCGCACAAAAATCATCAAATATTTTGGGAAAATACTCACCACCACGATCTGACCTAAAACGTTTGATCTTTCTCTCTAATTGAGTTTCTACTTCACATTTATAGATTTTAAAGTACACTAAAGCTTCATCTTTAGTTTGCAACAAGTAAACATAGCAGAATCCAGTAGAATCATCTATTAGTGTCATAAAATATTTCTTTCCACCTTTTGTCAACACACCATTAATCTTGCATAGATCAGAATGTATGAGTTCTAATGGTGCCAAGTTTCTCTACTCGCCTGCCTTGTGAGGCTTTCGAGGTTGCTTTGACTGCACATAACTATGGCACTTAGAACCTTTGACAATAGTGAATTCCGGAATTAATTTGAGACTAAATAGCCGATTCATTAAACCAAAATTAACGTGACATTAACGAGAATGCCAAACACTTGATCATCATTAATACCGCCACAAATATGGTTTACTGACTTATTATTAAACTCTGAAAGAGAAAAGTGGAACAGGCCTCTGCATTCATAGTATTTACCAATAAATGTCCATGCTTAGACACAACTATTTTATTGGACTCTAAAACTACTTTAAACCTTTCTCTGCATAGAAGGGTACTGCTAACAAGATTCTTGTTCATAGTAGGGACATGCTGCACGTTCTTCAGTTGGGCAATCTTTCCCAAAGTGAACTTCAGATCGACCGTGCTAACACCACGAACAGAAGCATGTGACCCATTCCCCATTAGGACGGCGGAATTTCGGACGAATTGGTAAGAAGTAAACATGGACATATCAGAACATACATGAACATTAGCACCCGTATCAAACCATCAAGATGGTGTCTTAGAAACAGAAAGAACAGTAAAGGAATTACCGTACCCATCTGCATTGCTAGATGTTACGATGTTGACATTCTTTTTCCCTTTGCGATATGCCCTCTCAGGACAGTTCTTGGAAATATGTCCCTGGTCCCCACAGGTGTAGCAGCAACCATCACTAGCTTTGTTTGACTTCTTCTTCTTGAGAGCAGTAGTTTTGTTTGGCTTGAATAGAGACTTGTTCCCTTTGTTCTTGACATTGGGTTTCTGCACTATATTAGCATTGGCGCTATATTGACCCTCGCCTCCTTTCTCAGTAGCGTCCTTAGCCCGAGCCTTCTCCTCAACATCAAGAGATGCTATCAGGTTTTTAACTGATATTTCCTGTCTCTTGTGTTTGAGAGCTGTGGCGAAGTTCCTCCATGATGGAGGTAACGTTGCAATAATGCACCCAGCCACAAACTTGTCGGGTAAAGGACACTTAAGGAGATTGAGCTCTCTTGTAAGACACTGTATTTCATGAGCTTGTTCAACTACAGGACGATTGTTAACCATCTTGTAGTCATGAAAATTCTCCATGATATACAGTTCACCGCCTGCATCGGCTGCACCATACTTAGCGTTAAGTGCATCCCAGAACTCCTTCCCGTCTGTGACTGTCAGATAGACATCACAGAGTTTATTATCAAGAACACTTAAGATGCATCCTCTCAAGGTAGAATTGGCTTCCTCAAACTTTGTCTGTTCTTCAACAGACAAAGGACCTTGAGGTCTGCCCTCAGTTACTCAGAAGATCTTAAGCGATTGGAGCCAGAGCGTGGCCTTAACTTGCCACCTCTTGAAGTGTACGCCAGAGAACTTCTCTGGCCTCAGTGCATCGGCTAGAGTCATCATGTTCAACTCAGAAAATTGCCTAATAAGGTTTTTGGATTGTTAGAAAAATAGGAGGCAATTTACTGAACAATTCCGGAAAACACGAGAAAACAACAGCGATCGGCAGACAGACGAGATGAGAAATAACGCTTATCGATTTAAAGCCGAACGCACCGCTGTAGATCCGACGGCGAACAGCTGCTGCAGGCTTTGGTGATGACGTTGAGTCGCAGCGCCCGATCTCCTCGGTAGGCCAGCCGTGGTGAAGAACGCGGGCAGTCGCGCGGAGCGCTTCCCAAAAATCTTATTCGCCCTCTCCCGGTGCAGGATCGCAAGGGCGAGCAGTTCCAGAGACCTGCTCTCCCGATCATCGTTGCACGCCGGCGCTCGGGATGGACTATACTAGACGGCGGCGCAAGGAACGTGAACGAGGGAACAATCTGATCGTGGGATGTCCTCTGCCGTACGGCGCACGCCTGTATTTATAGAGTCCCACGGAGGCGGTTCGTATACGATCCGGAGGATCTGGATCCGAACTGACTCCGCGGTCGTAAACGCGTCTGTCCCCAACGACTTAGACTCTGTCTCGAGTAGCCCCAAAAATTTGGAAGCCCAAAAGCCCAATTTAATTTTCTGCAAAAATATAAAATCTGAGCTCGAGGCTCGAATTCACACGAACACACGCGCGCGCGCGTGAGGTGCGGGGCGAGGCGTGGCGACGCGAGCGTGCGAGGAGGAGGAGGAGGAGGAGGAGGAGCGCGCGTGGGCCACCCCTCTCTTCCTCTCTTCTCTCTCACTCAAGGAGTGGAAGAACAACCTACCTTATATGTAGAAGTTGCTCCACTTTTACTTTCCATGTAAGACTAAACACTTAGTACCACTCACTCTTGCCCTAATGAGTCTTTGAATTTTGTAGGATTTATATCTGAATTAGTATTGAACCAAGCCCATTAATTCCAACACCGCCGACACCAACCAGGTGCAACGTCAACCCTTATCTATACCTGTTGAACTTTCGTTCCGTGGCCAGTACGGAGCACGATTTAATGGATCTTTGACAAACAGTGCTGACATATGTGAACACTTTTAGAAAATTGGCAATTTGGGGTGCCAACACACGGGTAGCTGATGAATTGCTGAAATACCAAGTAACTGTACCAAGATAATGAAATATCCCAACAGATAAGTAGTGCTCCATATGAATTCTATTATTACGTAAACACATAAGCTTTGGTAGCAACTAGGTCACAACCAAGCCACAGCACAAATTCAGGGCGCTTAGACCATCCGCACCAACGTACTCTAAAGCATACTCTATACACTATTCTCCTTCAGTTTTTACAGTACATACTCTAAATTATACTGCGGAACAGTGTATCCAGTATGCTTTACAGCGTGCCACTGCAGATGGTCTTAGACAGTGACAAAACCGGTAGGAGTCTAGGAGCCCTCCAAGGGTTGTGCACTGCTACTTTGTTGACGCCAACAGGCAGCGGGCGTGCATATCCTACTACATGATGACGGGGGAGACAGTGATTTTCACTGCCTCTGCGCCACTCAATTTCTTTTGACTTTCAGTGTCCGCTTGATTCAGCTCCGCCGGTGGCAACGCCACGTCGGTCATACACCTCTGAACAGCATTGAAATCTCCTGCAGTACTGTAGATGCAGTAACAGTCACTGATAAGTGGGTCCGGTTAGTCGTGGGGCCCATATGTCAGTGACTGTTACTGCACCTGCACTGCAGGGGATATGCGTCCCTCTGAACAAAGTTGTTATTGTCGCATCTTTTGTCAAATTTGACCAGTCGGTTTGGAGTAGGGAGTGCAGAGAAATCAGGAAGAAAAACAGAACCGCAAACTGACCGTAGCGGCCACAAACTAGTACTATTATCGTTTCAGAATAAATAACGCCTAGTTTAAAATTGAAGTAATCAGCATTATTTATTTTAAAACTATAGTAGTTATTAACTAAGTGAAGATAGTTTTCGGAGTTGGATGCCCTGTTCTTGACATCGGCCGAGGACTTCGACTAATTACTCAGCCAGCTTAACAGCACGTATTTTATTTGTTGCAGTTCTTTGCTGTGAGCGGGTTCGCCTGCCCGTCACTGATGAACCCTTCCGACCACTTCCCGAGGACCATAAATAAGGACTTCGAGAACGACGTCGAACAAGGCCTGGACGTGGAGAAGAAGACCACTGTTCAGGCGATCGACGCGCTGGTGAACTCGTACAAATCCTCCACGCACCTAGACAAAGTTACGCGGCAGGTCGCCCATATATGCGAATCCGTAAGCCACAGACACATCGCATCCTGGAGGAGCCTGAAATCGTGCATGTCTTTGCAGAAGGAGGTGGCAAAACTTGAGTTCAATCTGTTATTGCAGGGAGAGAGAGGAGCGGTCCTGAAGAAGGAATGGCAGCCGAGCTTCCTTACGCAGTCCCTGGTGCTCACCAAGAGGTCCTTCGTCAACATGTACAGGGACCTGGGCTACTACTGGCTGCGGTTCGCAATTTACATCGCGCTCTGCCTCTGCGTCGGGACCATCTTCTAGGACATCGGCCACACCTTTGGATCCATCCAGTTGCAGTGCTTGACTGCTTTCCTTCAGTTTATTCAGCATCTCACTCCTGGATATGTGGCACTCGTCTTTTTTCGAAATCTCCGAAGGAGGCTCCAGCATAACATCAATAAGAAAAACCGGGTTCGAAAACCACAACATAGATGATGATGCCACATTCTCCACCTAGTGATACAAACAACACTAACCCTGTGATACCTAATGGCGGACGACTCATTATACATTGATAGTTAGAGATAACAAAAACTTCCATATAGTATCCATCCTCCAAAAGCGACGCCTGTAGGGAAATGACGTAGAAACACCGTCGTCGCGAATACTTACGACAGCAGGCGCGTCACTGTTATCAGCCCGGCTTTCCCTCCAGGCTAGGCTTTCAGCCGTACCTAAGAACCTCCACTACAATAATAACTGAATAAGAGTATCCGTCACTACCACCAACAACTAGGCTAGCGAGCACCCGACTCATGACACCACCCAACAGAGTTGTCTGCGACACCAACAATCACCACCACACCACAGGCGCGATCACCATCGCAACCAACACCGACACCACCAAGCCACTACGTCCACAACCACCACCACACCTTCGCTGAAACTCACAAGCGCAACACTACCAACCTGAACCAAGCCAGGACCATCACAACACCAGGAAATCAACCTCTGGGGCCTGCCTACACAACTCACCTTCCGGTCACAGAACCACGGAGGCTAAGGCAGTGACCCTGACCTGCCTAAGAGTGCCCCCATCTACTGACGCCAGCGCCCGCGAACCCCGCCGCCAAGATCCGTCGTCGCAAACGTCTCAGCGGTCCTACCGCCCAGATCCACTGTCACAGACACCCCTCAGGCCCTGCCGCCCAGATCCGTCCTCTCAGGCAATTGTGAGCCCCACCACCCAGATCCGCTGTGTGACCACCCGCACGCTTTACCGCCGCCGCTTTAGGATACCCTCCGAGGATAGAAAGGGGCTCACAGCCGCCGAAGTCTCCACAGGTGAGCATGCCACCAAAACTGGCCACCTCCATCCCAGAAATCACCGTCGCCATCGTTGACTGCCCGCCCACTCCACATGGTCGTCGTTGCTTCACCGTGCGCTACCGCTGAATCCGACCCTACCGCCAGATCCAGCCAGCGCTTCCTCTTCAATCGTTGCCTGCACCACGAACTTCCCTGCTCGGGGGCTACACCGCTCTTGCAGTTCACTGCACGTCACCCTTCAACTTATTGTGCGTCGCTGCCTCATCGTCTTCGATGCGGATGGAGCCAAAACGCAGAGGAAGAGCTGAACACGCACCAGGTTTCCGACGGAATCCCGCACAGAGCAAACGCGTCGAACCTCTCGGCGGCCTGACAGGCGGCCCCTTTCTAGATCCGCCATCTTCCCACTGGGATCTACCGTCCCCGGCCAAGTACAATCGCTCCTCCGCCACCTGCCGCCGTCGCGCGCTTGCAGGCCAGCAAGGGGAAGGGCGCCGCCATCGCGCCTGCTCGCAGCTCACCACCGTCGTCAGAGCGTGCGACACGCAGTCGCATCCGCGCCGCCATTAGGCGCGCTCATGTCACGCTGCTGGGCCTCGCTCGTCGCCCGTACCAACGCGCAATCCTCCTCGTCTCCTTCGACCCAAAAGCTTCCTCGCCTTGATGCTCTGAAGTCCGCCGAGAAAGAAATGGCCCCGCTGCCACCATCCTTGTGGAGGGCGCTGACGGCCACTCTGTTTGAGCGGCGGCCGGGCGGGGCAAGCCGGTGATGGGGACCCGGCGGCAGCGGCTAGGGTTCTGCACGAGTCGCCCAGGGAGAGCGACCCTAGGTCACGGGTTCCCTGTTTGGAATTGATTATGAATGTGGCACTCGTCTAAAACCCCCGCACTCAACCTCTGCAGGCTCGTGGATCCATGCTCAATTTTGTGGCTGCTTTCCTCACCTTCATAGCCATCGGTGGCTTCCCGTCTTTCGCCGAGGACATGAAGGTCCGTCCATCTCGATCGACTTCAGCTTGTCTCGCTCATTATAATCATAACATACTGTGAACAATTAATGCAGATCTTTGGGAGGGAGAGGCTGAACGGGCCCTATGGAGTGTTGTCATTCGCCATCGCCAACACGGTGTCGGCAGCGCCGTACCTGGCTCTCATCTCTGTGGTGCCGGGCGCCATAGCCTACTACTTGGTAGGCCTACAGAGCAGTTTCGGCCACTTCGCGTATTTTGCGCTGGTGCTCTTCACCGCCATGATGGTCGTGGAGGGGCTCATGATGATCGTGGCAAGTGCTGTCCCGGACTTCCTCATGGGCATCATCACTGGCGCCGGTATCCTGGGTGTCATGATGCTGAACAGCGGCTTCTTCCCGCCTCCCCAACGACCTTCCCAAGCCTTTCTGGCGCTATCCCATGTACTACATCTCCTTCCACAAGTACGCCAACCAGGGTTTCTACAAAAACGAGTTCCTCAGCCTCACCTTCCCCAACAAGGCCGGCGGCGCCACCACTATCTCCGGTGTTGAGATACTAAGGACATATGGCAGGTGCAGATGGGGTACAGGAAGTGGGTTGACCTCGCCGTACTGGTGGGGATGACCCTGCTCTACAGGATGCTGTTCTTGGCCATGGTGAAGCTCACTAAGAAGGTGAAGCCCATGGTGAAGGGGTTCAGGTTCAGGAACACCGCGCCATCAGTGCACGTGGCCCAGCAGGGATCCGGCAGTCCATTAACAGCGTCATATCTTAGTTCGTTGTATCAGGGCACAGGCAACTGTATAGAGAAACTTATGGGTATGAATGTGTGATATATATTCTTAGTGACTTAGTCTATGTGACACTCAGGCATGCTGTAACCATCGTTGTAATCCTCTGAACATCAGGAGTTTAAGTTTCAATTTAAGTTGAGTTTTACTTAAACAGTTCAAATAATTTTGAAATGGAACCCCGTGATGGAACTACCAATTCATTAATCCAAGTGAACCATGGAAACATTTTTGTTATAAAACTCATCACAAAAATTTTTTGTGATTTTTTCCAAATCTCTAAGTGCCCTGAATAAGATAATCAAAGTGTAACACTTGGCTCGGCTCCGAACTTTTTAGTTCAAGATAGGGTCCGAATCAGCTCATGTCAAAATTACAAAACATGTAACCAGCAAACCTGGGAAACTTTTTCGATCAAGGAAAATAATTTATTTTGGGAAGATATAAGATTAAGTATTAAGCCAGGGAAAACTCAAAAAAAAAAAACGATTAGGTGCTCCTGTCTGCCCCTCATTCCTCTCCCCCCTCTCTCTGCACGCAGTCTGGCCATTCGGTTTAACCGAAAAGGATCATTTCGGTTTTTTTTTCAAAAGTTCAATTTCTAAAAAATGGAAATCGAAATATTGTATGTTAATGGAAAAACTGAGCCCTCGGTTAACCGACAACTTTAGTTTAGTTTTTGGCTGACCATAAAAAACTGGATTAACAGATATCCACGGGAGCGCGGGGGAGGCTGCGACCATTGGGGGAAGAGGCCACGTCGAGGTTATGGCCATCAGAGGCGGTGGCTGTCGGAGATGCTTCGGTGGCGGCGGCAAGCCGACAATGTTCTTTGGAGGGGAGCTGTTGGCAACTTGTCGAGGTGGGGCGATGGCGGCCCGTCGAGTGGGGGTCATGAACGTGGGAGACGTGGGGGTAGCAATTTGGCAACGACCCTTTGAATGGGGCTGGGGTGAGATGCGGTTGTCGGAGAAGTGGGGGCGGCAGGCTGGCGACGACCCTTCGAGCATGGCGACAGCGGCCGCATCAAGCGGGGGAAAGGGGCGTCCTAGGAATGAGAATTGGAATGGGGATGATAAGGTTAGAGATTGAAAGTTGCCTAGAGGGCGGTGAATAGACAAATATGCATTTTTGGACTGAATAAAAATATCTTGATCCCAGGACTTCGTTTATGTCCGAGTCTGGGTCCGACTTATCCGAATGATTTCGGGCAAGTCTGACAGTAAGTAGGATATGTCTGATTTCCTATGCTGCAGAGAATAAAAGACTGAACATTATGCAATCTAATGAGGTAAAACGACAACCTAGCAGTTCTAGAAGCAAGTGTATGAGCAATAAAACTAAAGTGAGAACATATAGAGTATGAGATATAACGATATTGATCACAAGCATGTATATGAATGTAAATACGTTGCAACATATAAATTGAAACGGGTAGACATGGGAAATTTTTACCAAGGTTCGGTTCCACAAAGGAACTTACGTCCCCGTTCAGGAGACCACTGTTGACAGCCATTAAGTACATATTTTGACCATCAATACAACTCGATTATGTGAAGGAGTAGACATTTCTTACACGCGTTGCTTTAGAAATAACCTAGTTCCACTTGTACTTGGAAAGAATTGTTCATACATGTATTTTATGCAGATATGAAGTGAAACTAGGGAAGCAATCCTAAAGAGTACACTCCCATGGTAGCACAGAGATCAAATAGCCCACCTGCTGGGGTATCTAAGAGAATCCAACGGTGTAGCACCTAGAAGTGGTCAGAGGGCCCACCTATCAGCCACTTGGAGAAAGCAAAAATGCTAGGACCAGGAAGGTTCAGCCAAACCTGTGGTTCGGTCGTACTGGTCCTAGTGCCAAACTCGATCAGCCTCCCTGAAGCTGGTTCCGATTGCTTCGTGCATATTTAGTTACAGGAACCAATTGAACTCCAGGTATAAATAGGACCCTCAACCCTCACTTCTACGCACACACCACATGAGCATCATTCTCTTGTATACACATTTCTCCAAGTCCTTAGTGGAGTTTAGGCTGTAGGGAGGAGCCTCTAGGTCCCAAGTCTATTTTGGGATCGGTATGACTCATGTATCTTTTTCTTTATTTGTGACATTATGTATTATAATATTATTAGTCTTTTATTATTCATATGCTCGGGTGAAGCGTTTTTTGTTTGATTGTGGAATACATGTATGTAGTAGGTTTAGTTGTTATCATGATAGTATAGTAATTTTATTATTATGTTATTGTAAACATCATACACCTCCACTATAGAATAATTCGATATGGTATGAATATGCTAGTATGGATAGCATAGTGCTTGGTTCCAACATTGGTTCAACGATATTTAGGTTAGTCATTGCCTAAGGATGATAATTGTATCAGGACTCCTAACATTTTTACTTAGCATGCAATCGTGGTGCTAGGATTGTTATGTAGCATTGGATGTCTCGTAGACTCACAGGTTGTAGGGGTAAGTGATAGTTGTTGACAACCCTATCCATCCTCTGTACTCCTCCACGTTCGGCTATACCACAGACTCTTAGCTGGAATCATCTGGATATTGTCAATGCTAAACCCATGCCAGATATTTTGGACCACTAAGGCCTAATATTCATCACTAGTATACCCACATGTACACTATTAGGTAGGGGTGGGCAAAAAAACCGAGACCGAAAAATCGAAACCGAAAAAACCAGAACCGAAATCGAAAAGACCGAATTATCGGGTATCGGGTACTTATTCGGGTAGCAAATCTAAATAACCTATATATTAATTTCGGGTTCAGGTATCACCCTCGGGTACCCAAATACCCGAATAACCGAACAATAAATTCTCAGGTTATATTATGGTATATGAACTCTAAATAATATGAATTTTTTATATTTTATTTGGGAGTTATGTTATGTGAAATCATGAAATTAAACTGTTTATTTACGATCCATCATTAATGAACTAATAATTTATTATCTTTTGAGATTAAATTTACAAATGATATTAAACTTATATTAATTATTGAGAGCATAAAATGAGGATAATGTACAATTCGGGTATTTCAGGTAAGACCGAAGATCGAACCGAAATTTAGGTATCCAAAAATTTCGAACACCTAATATTTGTATAATATTTTGGGTTGTGATTTTAAAAAACCAAAATTCTAAAGGACTGAAATAACCGAACCGAATTTACCGGGTAGACCGAAAGCCCACCCCTACTATTAGGCTATGCATATGTACATTAGAAGCACATTAGGAACGTCTCTTTCTTAGCTTAACTCACACTAGGACTACTTTATCTCGAGAGTAGATTGCTTAGGTGTGTTTTACACTGTACTTATTGTTAACTTACCCCTGTTATGATAATTACATAGTACTTTATATCTTAACCATAAGAGTAGTGATCCCTTTGCTTCATCGCTTTCTTTTGGGATAAATACGATGCCCGTGAGAGTACTCATGGGTGAAATGCTACAACGGTATATTCTGTGCGCTTATAGACCTCATCTTTTACCGGAAATGATCCATGGTGTTAAGAAATACCAACAAGCATTTCTAGTGTTGTCACCGGAGAAGGCTAAGGAAGTAAAGGATAGCTATCACTTATGATTAAGCTATAGGTATGGGTAGTTGTTCGACAGGTTTATGCTTGCTTTATTTTCTCCGTTTGTATGAAAACAGGTTAGTGTTTGGCTAGCCCATCTCATGGGAAAGCCAATGAGGACACAAGTACTCAACTGTAAAAGCGATTCAAGGTGTACCTCAACAAATTTTCCTGGGCAACATCTTTGACCTTCACAGAAAGATTTCCAACTTCCAGCAGGAGACAAAAAAAATCTAGCCCCAAAGCTTGGGGGAGGCTCCAAGAGTGCATCGTGGTTTGCCACACCATGGGGTGGATAGTTTGCTCTCCGTCCAACATTGCTACAATGGGCTGACTACATCAATCCATGATCACATTCATGCTGAACAAGGAGGGGGCCTCTTCTCAGTTATCATGCGAAAGATGAAGATTTGATTGAGGAGATGGTCACCACTCAAGGGGTGATTCAGGAATGCTCCAATTCTGTTAGTATGGCGTGCACACCATTTAACAAGGTGGACAAGCTAGCTACAAAACTAGACCTCCTATTGAAGTATCATGTAGAACAGGCTAATGGAGAAGTGTTTGAGATGATCCAAGCCATGAATATTCACATGATTTGTGAAAGTCCATGTCACCATGGGACACTTGGGGAATTATTTCCCTAAGACCTGTGAAGATCCTTCATTTCTAAGCAACAACTCTAATGGCTACCACCAACAAGGAGGTTAAGGGTGGAATCAACCCCACCCTTGCAATCAAGGAGGCTATGGGAATTTCAACAATTCCAAAGGGATTCAACTTCAAGTAGCCTACCTTGAAGTATCTTTTCTTTGACCAAGCAACGATAAATAACAACATGGTCAAAAATCTATTGGCCAATGACAAGACACTTGAAGAGCATTCAAGATCTAAGCTATTCCACAATTACTTGTTGAGACCATACACTTCAAGCCCATGCAAACCTTGTGCAAGTGACATTGTGGATGAAATGTTTCTTGTTTGATTTGTGTTTACACATGTCGCTGTGCCAAGGAAGCCTTCGATCCAAAATCAAGTATTGGTTGAATCAAAAGAACACATTGAAGGTCGAGGTGACACCACGGAAGAGGAACAACCTCATTTGGAGCAATGAACAATATCCTCAAGAAGGACTCGCGATGTAAAAGCCCACACTTGCATAAGACAATAATGCAAAATAGTGAACTTGAAAATTTTAAAATAAGGAACAAGATCATAAAAATAATGTTCATAGGAAATATGGGTTAAAAAAAAATCCTATATTAGGAGGTACAAAATTCAAATTAAGTTTCTGCTCAAACTAGGTCAAACATCAAATTTGAGTTCACCATTGAATTCCTCATACCTCAAATAGCTTCCTTGCAAAGTTTCATATTTTTTAAAGGTTTTTGCTATTAAATTCAATGAGGACATTGAAAAGCAATTGAATTCAAATTTGAATTTGAACTTGACTGAAATTTTGCCGAATGTCGAATTTGACTTCTGAATTAGATTCTACATAATTAATTTATACTTGCTACGTATCTTTCCCAATTTTAGAGCAAGTTTAAACCACTAATTAAATAGAACATAAAGGGGAGAAGTCAAATTCAATTTGAATTTCACATTCAAATCTGATCAAAAGTCAGTGCAAACTGTCCCATGGTTTCTCCATAGGGTATTCCCTGCCCTGACAAGCTTTTGCCATGTTAGGAAATATTTTGATTTTTGTTTTGAGTGGAAAAGGAGGGGATAAGGAGGGAGGGTGGAACCCACCTGCCAGAACAGAGAGGAATTCTTTTCCCTCCTCTGTTTCCAGCGCAGTAGGTGCTCTGCACCGTTCCTTACCACCTCTTGCCCACGTGAAGCTAGCCGAGCGCCTTCAACTCATCCTTAGCCATGCACAGCGCTCCTCCTCATCCCATCCTCTCAAGCAAAGGCAACTTCTCTCTGTTCTTGCTTTCCCTAGCGCAGAAGTTGGCCATCAGCGGTGTTCTTCTCTGTTCCGACCGAATCCCTGCTGCGAGGAGTGTTGTGATTCTTTTTCATCGTGCCTCAAGATTCCTGATGATGTACCACAGCTTCTAACTCTCTCTATGAGCAGCTCAAGCCATTTCGGGGCAAGAATCGTTGCAACCGCGGTCGCCAAAGCCGACGGTCACTATGATTTTGACGCTGCTGCGGCATTCTAGTAGAACCGAGCTCTCTATCGTACCATCCAAAGCACCAACAGATTCGCACGAACCTACTCAACCTCTCTCTCTACCAACCTCACCGTGTTTTGCATCGTAGCTTCTATGTTTTCTTTTTCCCAATCGGCACGCTCCATAGAACCACCACCTTTCTCTCTGAAATTTGTTTTACACGGTCCATCTCACTCTAATCCAATGAAAGGTTACCTTCAGGATATTCCTACGAGTTCCCAGGTCAAATTTCAAAGGAAACAATCCACCCTGGCCTCGGGGCAAGGTGCTTTCGTGGCCGTCGGCCTTGATGACCTAGGTCATCCGTGGAAACCCTTTTGCAGACCTTTTTACACCGATTGAGGTTCACTTTCACACTCCTCATGGCCCTATGTTTCTTTTGAGCAAGTTTTCGAGCCAGGCACTGCTTCCTCGAGCCCTAGTGAGCTCGTAGGAAATCTCATTGCCGCTGCCGCCGTCGCCGGGTTAGTTCCAGTCGTCGCCGCCCCTTTCCACATCCTCCATCGGACTTGCCATCATATTACCTCGGAGACACCTCCTGCGGCGAGGATTGGGGCAGCACAACCCCACGCTGGCGAGGCGCCTCCGTGCGCTGGTGCCAAGCTCCGCCTGTCTCCCTGGCCGAAGGTGGAAGAAGGCAGGGTTGGAGATGAACCCCGGGCCCCACCCATTGGTCACACAAGCCTTTCCCTGTTCGGATCCTCTGTAGCCTCTAGTTCTAGTGCGGCTGTGCGCCGAAACCTGTAGCCCACCTTGTTGCCTTCACTCCATTGGCCTAGCATTTATCAGCCACATTTTCAGTAGTAAAACAATTACAGATTCATACCAAACTTCCAAAATTCATAGAGATTGATATAAAACATCAAAATCATCAAATAAATTTTGTTAGGTTCCTTTTGACTAATAATTTGCAATGGTGCAAAATAACTCATATGAAAAGTCCTAGAATTTTCTGATTAATTCCACTTCTCAAATTATTTGGAAATTAATTTCAGGAGCAATGTTCAATGAAAAATTCTCAAACTTGTCCTTCATAATCCTTATAGTATCCTTGAACCCCTGTAAATATTTCAGCTCCAGCAACATTGATTAAATCTGGTATATTCTCAGCTCAATAGAAAATTCCAGCAAATGACCATAACAATTTCAGAAAATGATCAAGACATTGTAAAATTCGTATCTCCATGTTGGAAGCTTAGAAAAATGTGACACTAATTTTTCCAAACTCCTCGTGACCTCCCCTAACTAGATCATCGATCTATGTCAAAGCTCCAGTTTGGCCATGAAAATTCAGTAAAGCCTCAAGTTTGTGGAATTTTGTAGACCACACTCTACAGTTGATGTAACTGAAACTTTTCTGGAATCGTCATGAGCACACAAACTCACTGTAAAATCTACAAAATATTTGGATCTGTTCCACTCATAGAAATGGATTATGATTCTCTAAGTCCATTACTTGCCTATTTCACTTCATTTTCAAATTCAACTATAATTCCATTTTGTGTTCTTCTCTGCTCCTGTACACCTCAGCTAAGACTTTACTTTAGTCCTGGTACAGCAGATTGCCTCCATCTTATCATCTATAGACTTTCCTCCTTACTAAATTATATTCTCTCCTATGATGCATACTTGATTTGATTCCATAACCTTACATTACTCCAATTGCTTCTTCTCTATTTCTTTGCACAACAAATGCCAGGTTTTCAGTACCATCTAGGTTTACCTCCTCTTGTGAAAGGGGGCTTGGTCTAATGGTTAGGTACTCTGAGTAGCACTCAGGTCTTGAGTTTGATTCCCGATAGGAGCGAATTTCAGACTGAATTTCACAGTATTAAATGCAAGTACTCTACATATGAAGCCATGGGCGCTGGATCTGGGGTGTACTTACAAAAAATGTGAAGGGATGAACATGCCGTAATATTGGTTCATGAAGTCCGATCCACAGTCATGTGCTTAGACATCCAATTATCATCGTCTTGTTCTAGACAATAGGCTGTGAGTGTTTGTATTTCTACTCGCTTGTAATAATTTGGTCGTAATGTCCTCGAAGGGAAAAGTTGGAACTTACCCATCATCTAAAAAGGTCTACCTCCTCTTAAGTTATAGACTTCTTTACTGATCATTTAACTAAAGTACCATTTCTAGTTTGCATCTTCATATCGAATAGTGATCATGATGGAGGAGTTCGACTAAGAGCACCATATAGAGGAGAAGGGAACCAATATGGACTTGCTGCGATGAGGTGGAGCCGGAGTAGCAGGGGGGGCCCGTAGGGAAGTGATTCGATGAGAAGATTTTTTGTGAAGATCAAGAGTTGACTTTATTGACATTTACTTAGTCGCATCCCAAGGCAAGTCTCGGTTTGTATTTAAGTGCCTTTGTAAAGTTTTCTTTTGTATACACTATATGTATGAGCTATGTATTGTGCATTAGGTCAGGTTTGATTGTACTCCACATGCATGACCAAATAATCCTTGGAGTGGTTGGGGTAGGACATTATTCCATCGTATTATATTGCTATGCTTAATTGTTTAGATGACAGGTCGGTAGAAGTCGGGTAGTTGGAATCTACTCCCGAGAATGGTCACATTTTATTGACTCCAAGTCAAGTAGTTGAATTCTACTTGCAAGAGAAGTCGAGTGATGGAAACCTACTTCCGAGATGTCACCACAATCATCACTCTTAAAGTGAGATGTGGACGGGGATTTTTGTGGGATGGGACACACAAGGTTCATCTCGACCCGAAGGGTGGGACAACGCTTGTGACAACATCGTGCCTAGGTCGGTAATGGCGAGGCAGATGTGGAGGTTTGGTTGTAGCCCTGTCTGTGTCGGTTAAGGACCGATCCGTGTGCGGTCTTGCTAGTCAAGTTTGAGCTATACCGGATGCATACTGGTATATGGGACCCAGTAAACTGATGTAACTCGGGTACCCTTGCATCAAAAATTATATTGTGGTCCTTTTGAGGGAAAGAGGATAGGAGGTGGAAATCTGCTAGCTGGCAACTCCAACATGTTCGTGTAGTGGACCTTCTGTGAGGATCATAGAATTGGTTTGGTGTTGGGGTGATGGGTGAAAGGTGGCCACATATGATGTGATGAGAAGAGCACCAACGTGTCTTCAACGCGGGTGTACGTGTCTTGCATTCCGGGTTGTTATTGATTCGAATCACCGTCGCTCGCGGTTATGGACCGAGCATACTTTTTCATTATGTCACGATGTACTAATAAAGAGTAGTGAGTTATTATGAATCTGCTACAATGATTATAATAATTGTATTGGAACTTGTATGACTTAGCAGTAGCACAATGAAATTTACTATTCCCAAAGATTTATCTTATATGCAGCTTATGCAACTTTGGGCATGTAGCATCATAGACGGAGCGTTTCTTCTTTGATTGTGGAGTTTATGATGTGCCATGCCCATGGAGTGCGCATCTGCTCCTTAAAATCTGAAAAATAAGGATTTACTATTAGGAGAGTGCTTTATGCAATTCAACTTTCCTATGTTTAGAGTTCCTGTATGTAGAGTTTCATGTTTACGTGAGGCAGTTAACTCTTTCTAAGCCTTCGTGCCCACAATTGCTATATATGTGATTTTGTAGGTAATAGTGTAACTGTTGCTATTGTTGTTGCTCGTGAGACCTCAGACTTTCTGAGCTGTATGGCACACGAGAGACTTGGCCGCTGCTTAATCTTCTTCGTGTTGCTAGTAAGAAGCACCCGCGGGCGTGGACATCTTCTCTTCTGCTTAAATAGGTTGAGAGTTTTGAGTATATTCTTTCCACTGTTTTTGTACTTCTTATGTACAATATGTTGTAAACTCGATTACCTTATGAAATAAAGATTTCATATGTTGCTCCAAGCAGAAAGACTTGTCAAAAATCACCAGTTGGGTTGGTCCAACCAAGAAAAACGGGGGATAAAATAGAATTACCAACCTAATTCAGAAAGAGCACACCAACAGAGAACCTACTATACTACAGGGAACATTTCAGAATGGAAAATGAAAATGAAGAAACCTATCCAAATGCCTTTCTTTTGAAACCTAAGATACCCAAAACTAGACTATTGTTGACTTTATGCGCACTATTTCATCGACACTTGTAGCCGAGTTCACCAGTTTGTTTGCCTTGCGAGGCAGCTGTCCTATTGGTTTTTATCCAACTTATCCCCTTTTCTTTAAAACCTACTTAGCCTTCCCTACTCCGTACATACCTGTCTCTTGCATACATAACTTGACTTTTGCATGCCCACTGAGTGAATCCCTTTCCATGAATGCCACTCTTAGGCTATTGAAACCATATCTCGCCAATTTTTAGTAGCTTACTCGTTCATAACTAGCACCTATTTCCCAATGTTACACATACCTTGAATGCCAACCAACAACTTGTTGTGCACATTCTTTTTGTGTGTGTTGTTGGGTGTCACATTGCACGACACCACCCAATGTGGTTCTTGCAAGGTCGGGACCCCGATCCTCACAGTCTGGTATCAGAGCTGTATTGGGAAGAGCACGCGTGAAAAGAGCCTATTTTGAAAACTCCAAAGTAGTCGAGTGAGGTTAGTCTCTATGCCCATATAAGGTCTATTATAGTATTAGTTGCTTAAGGTGGCAAAGCTAACATATGTGTTATTATATTCAGTAACAGCGCTTCGACATCAGGTAAGAGGTAAGGTATGCCACCGCAAGTGGATCAATTGCGGTAAGCTCACCATGCAAGAAGTGGTACGTGATTCTCCCCCGTGGCTTGGCATGGGATTTAATATGAGTATCAGAACCTTCTCATGGTTTTGAGAACATATGAAACACTGTTCCCCGGTGTAGGATCGAAGAGCACGTGAAAAGCTACCAAAGGGGGATGAATGGTAGATTTAAAAATCTTACGCAGCGGAAACAATTAAACCCCAACCCCTTCGGCAAAAAAACGATCTGTTAAAGAAATCATGTGTGAGACTAATCTAAACGTGTTTCACTGTGACAAAAGTGATAGATATCAGAGAGAATCAAGTAAAGAAAAAAACACAACAAGAATCACTCAAATCCGTCGAGAAAAACTCAAGTTATGATCGAAACATCAAACAAAGGTCAATCTGCCCTACCCGAGAAAAAAAAACAGTTCTGGAATTCTGCAAAGAAACTCGTGTAGATCATAGACCACAAATCCAATAACCGTGAAATTTTGTCAGATGATATATAATCAAGTTGTGAAGACAACCCAAAAAGAATCATGTCAATTGGATCTGTAAAACTAGAGTTATGATAAAACCACCGATGAAAGGTAGTGCTGTCCAGAAACTCGACGAGTAAAACTTGTCTGGAACAAGTCGGACGAACAAGGCACAAAAGTTCCTTCAAACTATGAATTTTATTCAATAGAACACAATAGGAACAGCCCCAAAGTCGTGAACCACGAGCTCTGGCCTCCCTTGCTTATATAACCATCTCAAAAGCTAACTCAGCTCAAATCAGGAACCTAATCCTACTCTGTTCACGAATCGTAACTTTCCATAACTGCTTAGGATTCTTCTATACGCAGATAGAAGCAATCTTAAGACTTCTTCCTAACACCTTAGGAACGTATCCCACATTCCTAAACAACTCAAATTCGTGACCCACACGAAATCCTATCATAACCAACTCAAATCTTTCCATATTTGAGTCAAACCTGACTCAGCCGGAGCCTGAGTCCATAACCTAGCTGGTTGGACCTTTCTGACCAACTCTTTACGTCCACATCTCTTCATCACGTCTTGGAACCATGTAGCCATGTCCATGCACTCCTTGCACACGTGCAAACATCTTCCAATGACGTCCACGATACCTTCACATGCATTGTTCTTGATTGAATCATGCTGCGCAACCTCCTGATCAGCTCAACCACAATTCCTCCTGAATTTGTTTGTTGGAACCTCATCTCCTCCCTGAGACTAGTCCAATCGATCCCATCACCAGCCATGTATTGAACTCAAGCAACACCTGCACATGAATAAACAACCAATCCATACGAGCCCAAGTCCTCCACTTGACTCAAGTTAGTTCCGAACACAACACCTTACGTGAGAACCTCACATAAACATGTTGTAAAACCACAATAACACGATATCATCCATGTCAACCAAAAACGCATCAAAGACTTAGCAAATGAATACTAAGCAATCTTTCCAGAGATGTAAAGCAAGTACGAAACATTGCAAATGAAAAACAGAAGCATTGCGGTCAAGTTTCGGACCTTGCCACAGCAACCCGGACCTTGAGCCGGAGCTAACAAAAGCTAGTAGAACCTAGCACCAGAGCTTACCAAAACCAGTACAACCAAGCTCCCGCCAAAGCTTACAAAACTAGTCAGACCTTGATAAAAAGGTGTTTTAGTGATATTCAAAACTTTTATCGTCAAAGCAAGTGTATTCACTACAAGCCAATGTATTCAGCACACATAGGTCTTACAATCCCCCCCTGATGAATGCATTGGCAACACCATTTAAAATCCGAATATTGGCTTATTCACATAAAAGTTTTGAAGACAATTTCTCCCCCTTTGTAAATCAAAAGTAAAATGAGAAGAAAATCCAAAAATTATCCCATATTATCTCTCCCCCTTTATTATCTCTCCTTATACACAAATTCTCTTTCTCTTCATGCTTATCTCTCCCCCTTTGACAACGTATTCAGCAAGTCATGAGCATATAAACAAATTATCTCTCCCCCTTTAGTTGTTATGAGCATATTATAACATATACATATAAACAAAGCTCATCCAAGTCATACTATCAGGTACCTTATATTATCACATCAATGAGATACATAAAGTAGTGTAAGCCATGCTAGAGATCAAATGTAATTTTCAATTTAAGCAAGTCATGATCTCACAAACTTAACATTTCAAAACCTGAAAGCATGACACTAGTTGCTGCATTTTATTATTTTTCAAAGCATAAAATTAGATCATATGATATTTGCAAGAGATTATATGTGCATCTGCCTTATTCTAACTAACCAAGCCAAGCCTATGTCATTTGACAATCAGAAGCTTAAGGACATGGTTTTAGTCATACACAACTTCTTCCAAGTTCATATCTAAGTGCAATGATAAGCCATCTCAAAAGAAGAAGTGTGATGCATGCATATTCTCTTGATCTTTTCTCAATTTATATTTGTTCATAAAAACTCAACATATGAGTTGATTACTTGATTAATTCTTAATGATTAAAAGCACTTGTGAACATGTAACAAGTTCAAAACAGCAAAAAAGTTCGACCATGACCAGTTTTAGTGTAAGTAATTATTCCAATTACTAGACATGGCAAAAACTACAAAATGTATAACACGAGTAATGTAGTAAGAACTTTTAGCATGTAAAAGGAATCACAAAGTCATATATGTATGAAATACTATGCTCATATTATTTTAGTTCCAGATTCACACATAGACTTCCCAAGTTTCAAAACTCCCCCTCAATTTAAGCCATGAGGATGCATAACCCCTATTTCACTACGGATGTGACACAAACGAGTGAAATCCAAAGGTTTTGTAAAAATGTCAGCCAATTGTTGTTCGGTATCTACATGGTGAAGCACAATGTTTCCTTTTTCAACATTATCTCGGATAAAGTGATACCTAATGTAATTGTGCTTAGTTCTAGAATGTTGCACGGGGTTTTTAGCAATGCAAATGGCACTAGTGTTATCACATAATAGTGGAACACTATATAGATCAGCCCATAATTCTTAAGTGTTTGAACAATCCAAAGAATTTGTGAGCAAGCACTAGCAGTAGCTACATATTCAGATTCGACTGTGGATTGTGCAACTGAATTTTGTTTTCTGGAGGACCAAGCAACAAGAGAATTACAAAGAAAATGACAAGCACTGGAAGTACTTTTCCTATAAATCCTACAACCCCCAAAATCAGCATCCGAAAAAGCTTTCAAAGTAACGATTGAGGAAGAAGAAAGAAAAATTCCAAATTCTTGAGTTCCATGTAAGTACCTGAGAATCCTTTTGACGGCTTGACGATGTGAATCACTTGGGGAGGCTTGAAACTGTGCACAAAGACATACGCTGAATTGTATGTCTGATCTTGATGCCGTGAGGTACAAAAGTGATCCGATCATGCTTCTATATTCTTTTTTATCCACGGGTTCACCATCTTTATCAAGTCCAAGTGTTGTTGTTGTTCCCATTGGTGTCCGAAGAGGCTTGCTTTTGTCCATGTTGAAGTGCCTTAAGAGATCTTTTGTATACTTCGTTTGATGCACAAAGGTACCCTCCTTTGTTTGCTTGATTTGCAGCCCCAAAAAGTAAGTGAGTTCACCCATCATACTCATTTCAAATTCGGAACTCATCATTGCTGAAAACTTGGACACAAGATCATGAGAAGCACAACCAAAGATAATATCATCCACATACACTTGAACGAATAATGAGTCATTGCCATGCTTAAGCACAAAAAGAGTTTTATCAACCTTGCCCATGGTAAACCCTTTTTCAAGTAAGAATGTTTTTAACCTATCATACCATGCTCTAGGGGCTTGTTTGAGACCGTACAAGGCTTTGGATAGTTTGTAAACATGATTAGGAAAATCTGGATTTTCAAAACCTGGTGGTTGTTTGACATAAACCTTCTCATCTATGTAGCCATTAAGAAAAGCACTTTTAACATCCATTTGGTATAGCTTAAAACCTTTAGATGCAGCAAAAGCTAACAAAATTCTTATGGCTTCTAATCTAGCAACAGGAGCAAAAGTTTCATTAAAATCTAGACCTTCAACTTGAGTGAAACCTTGAGCAACCAACCTAGCCTTATTCCTAACCACAACCCCATCCTCACTTTGTTTATTTTTAAATACCCATTTAGTTCCAATTAAAGTGTGACCTTGAGGTGGAGGTACAAGTTTCCAAACATTATTTCTTTCAAAATTTTCTAACTCTTCTTGCATGGAAATAATCCAAGATTCTTTATTGAGTGCGTGTGATATATCTTTGGGTTCAAAAGAAGCAACAAAAGTAGAATGAGCATAAGAGTTTGGATCGCAAAACCTAGACCATGTGACTCGTTCGTGCAAGCTTCCAATCATCTGTTGTGGGGGATGATCTTTGTAAAACCGTAGGGGAACATGTGTCTCATAAGCTTCTTCTTCTTCATGTTCATCACAAATCGATGAGGTTGTGACTTGAGGACGATTTGAATCAGCACTGATGGTTGTCGGTGCTGGTTGAGAATTAACATCCGGAGCTGAACCAAAGTCTTTAGCTGCTGAATTTTCGGGTAGCAGCTCCAATTCTTCCTCATCTTCAATGAAAATGCTCCCCCTGCGGATATGGATCTAGACCTGCAATGTTTGAGCTAGTACCTGGGCTAGCTTCATCAAAAGACACTTCACAAGTCTCCACAATTTTGGTAGTGTCAAATAAAAGCACATGGTAGCCTCTAGTATGAGATGGATAACCAAGAAACATTCCATCAATGGATCTAGGTTCAAATTTATCAAGATTACCATGTTTCTTAACAAAGCGTTTGCAACTAAAGACCCGAAAGTGTGTAACACTAGGCCTATGTCCAAACCGGAGCTCATATGGTGTTTTACCTAGCTTAGCACGCAATAAAACACGATTTGAGACATAACAAGCAGTTGCTAACGCATCAGCCCAAAATTTTCTAGGAGTTTGATATTCATCAAGCATAATCCTAGCCATCTCAACTAAGATTCTGTTCTTTCTTTCTACAACACCATTTTGTTGAGGTACATATGGTGAAGAAAATTGATGATCTATTCTATTTTCAGCAAAAGTGATCAAAAGATTGATTTTTAAATTCTGTTCCATTATCACTTCTAATTGCTTTTAAAGATCCTGGGTGATCAATTGATAATCTAAGAAATAAAGTTCTAAAGTGACTAAAAGCTTCATTCTTAGACGCCATAAAGTAAACCCAAGAGTATCTAGAATAATCATCAACAATCACAAGAACATACCATTTACCTCTGCAGGATTGAACACGTGAAGGTCCTACGATGCCAAGGTGCAAAAGTTGACACGGTTCAGTTGTCATGATCATTGTGAGAGGAGTATGTGAACCGGTCATGTGGCGTGAGCAACCTGAATCCACAATCCAAATGTTCTCCTTCCTCAAACGTGTAACCTACATAGAAGCACAATACGTCGATGACTCAATACTGGGGTTAGTCAAAAGGCATTTAGGAATCCAGTACTGAGTCACGCGACGTGCAGCAGGAAAAACACGCAAAAGCTAAGACAAAACAGCAGGTTTATGAGTCAAAGTTTGAGATTTTTTATTCTTAACTACTGACCTATAAGGTGTCACTTGTGTAGCACAAAAATCAGTAGCTCCAGAGGCAAAAACAAAAGGTCTGGAGGTAAACTTTGAATGTTTTTGACTCAAAACAGCAGGTTGTACATTCAGTTCAATATGTGCAGCAAATTTTGCATGAAAGTTATGAGATCTAGCAACCATTCTTTCCCTTTTCTGTTGTTTAGCTAGTCTATAACAAAAATCTATGACATGACCATCTCTACCACAGTAGGTACAATGAAATTTAACTTTGTGTTCATGTCTAGATGAGCAAACAACATTTTTATTTGAAACCGAATGAGACAATACTCCTGCAGATTTGAAAACCACTTCTTTTTGTTTAGGAACTGTTTGAATCAAACCACTTCCTAATGAATTTACAATTTTAGGTGGATGCACCTTAGCATGAGCATGAGAATCAAAACCTAAACCAGTTTTATCATTGCAAGACTTGGATGAATTCAGCAGCAAGTTTAGGTTCTTATTCCCATTACAAAACCGATCAAATGTCTTATGCATGTTATCAAGTTTATTGGACAGATCAAGGCAATTTTCACATGAAGTTTTTTTCTTTTTAATTTGCAATTGGAACAATATTTAACTTCATGACAACGTAAAGCATTGTTCAATATAGAGATTTCATTAATAGCATCTTGCAGTTTCTTATCAAGATCATCACAACTAGAACAATGCAAATCAATTGTAGAACAAGAAGCATCTTTTAAGTTTCCAATATTAAGTGCAACAAGCTTTTTGTTCTTTTCAATTTCAAGTTCAAGTTTATCAAGTGTGGAGGTATGTGCACTTCTTAGGGAGGACAATTGTTCATATGTTAAGTCACATGAGGAACAAGAATCATCACTAGGAATCAAGGATTTCAAACGATTAATTTCAGATTCTAGTGACTCAATTTTAACAACATTGTCATTGTCCTTTTTCTTAACAATAACAGTGGCACGAGAAATAGCATCACACATTTCTTCGCAAGTAGGACATACCTCTTCATTGTCGCTGTTGTGTTCTGCCTCCTCCATACTTGATCTTGACTTGCCCGCCATGAAGCACAAGTTTGCCAAATCATCTTCATGTTCATCACTCCCAATGTCCACGTCGCTTGAGCCAAGTTCCTGGAGTGCTAGTGCTGAGATAAAACTGCTCACCAATTGACGTCCTGTAAAACCCTTCTTTTTCTTTGTATCTTTTGCAAAGGAGTGCTTCATTCTTGTTTTCTTTTCATCCCGGGAAGTAGGACCTGAAAGGTTAGGGCAATCTGAACGAAAATGTCCTGTCTTACCACATTCAAAGCATCGTTGAGGTTTGGAGCTTCCTCTCCTTCTAGTTCTCACATTTTGCAATGCTTTTGAGAACCGGGTAGAGATGAGCGCTAGCTCCTCCTCTGGAAACTCCTCAATCTGTTCAAGGGTTAGAGAGGACAACAAAGCAAGTGTACCACAAGATGATGTTTGAACAGAACTAGGCATGTCACGTTGAGAAATAAAAGCAATAGACTTGTTGGGGTTCTTACGTGAGATTATGTCGATTTCATGAGTTTTTACCTTGGAATATAGCACATCTAAAGTAAGTGAACTCATGAGAGTAGATTCACAAATAGATGTGATTTTCATCTCCCAAATTGACATATCTAATGCACTTAGCAATTGCCTAGCATTTTCAGCATCTGAAAAATTAACATTGACACTACGCAAGTTGCTGAGAATCTTATTAAAGCGAGCGAAAAGGTCATCAATAAACTCAACGGGTTGCATCTCGAAGCACATGTATTCTTTCTTGAACATGTCTTGCCTTACCTCTTTTATCGTGTTGGATCCTTCGTGGTAGCCACAAAGTGCTTTCCACACATCGTATGCAGATCGGAGGTGTGCACCACGGTCGAAGTCGCTTTGTGTTAATCCTTGTATGATCAAGTTCCGAGCCTTGTTGTTGTTGTCGACATCTCTCAGATTCGTAACTGTAACTTGATCGTTTGATGGCACTTCGTAATGCTTGTATACCTTCTCCCATATTGCAAAGCCTTGTGCCTGGATGAAAGCCTCCATGCGTGCCTTCCAAACCTGAAAATCAATACCAGCGAACACACAAAGTTTGGCAGAGTACTTCTCCATGATGATTAGTCAAAAACATGAGCAAATCACAAAGATTAGAGCACCGTGGCTCTGATACCAATTGTAGGATCGAAGAGCACGTGCAAAGCTACCAGAGGGGGGGTGAATGGTAGATTTAAAAATCTTACGCATCGGAAACAATTAAACCCCAACCCCTTCGGCAGAAAAACGATCTGTTAAAGAAATCGTGTGTGAGACTAATCAGAGAGAATCAAGTCACAAAAACAACACAACAAGAATCACTCAAATACGTCGATAAAAACTCAAGTTATGATCGAAAGATCAAACAAAGGTCAATCTGCCCTACCCGAGAAAAAAAACATTTCTGGAATGCTGCAAAGAAACTCGTGTAGATCATAGACCACAAATCCAATGACTGTGAAATTTTGATAGATGATAGATAATAAAGTTTTGAAGACAACCCAAAAAGAATCACATCAATTGGATCTGTAAAACTCGAGTTATGATAAAACCACCAACAAAAGGTAGTGCTATCCAGAAACTCGATGAGTAAAACTTGTCTGGAACAAGTCGGACGAACAAGGCACAAAAGTTCCTTCAAACTACGAATTTTATTCAATAGAACACAAGAGGAACAGCCCCAAAGTCGTGCACCACGAGCTCTGGGCTCCCTTGCTTATATAACCAAATCGAAAGCTAACTCAACTCAAATCAGGAACCTAATTCTACTCTGTTCACGAATCGTAACTTTCCATAACTGCTTAGGATTTTTCTATACGCAGATAGAAGCAATCTTAAGACTTCCAAACACCTTAGGAATGTATCCCACATTCCTAAAAAACTCAAATTCGTGACCCAAACGAAATCTTGTCATAACCAACTCAAATCTTTCCATATTTGAGTCAAACCCGACTTAGCCGCAACCTGAGTCCATAACCTAGTCGGTTGGACCTTTCCGACCAACTCTTTATGTCCACATCTCTTCATCACGTATCGGAACCATGTAGCCATGTCCATGCACTCCTTGCACACGTGCAAACATCTTCCAATGACATCCACGATATCTTCACATGCATTGTTCTTGATTCAATCATGCCGCACAACCTCCTGATCAACTCAACCACAATTCCTCCTGAATTTGGTTGTTGGAACCTCATCTCCTCCCTGAGACTAGTCTAATGGATCCCATCACCAGTCATGTCTTGAACTCAAGCAACACCTGCACATGAATAAACAACCAATCCATACGAGCCCAAGTCCTCGACTTGACTCAAGTTAGTTCCGAACACAACACCTTACGTGAGAACCTCACATAAGCATGTTGCAAAACCACAGTAACACGATATCATCCATGTCAACCAAAAACGCATCATAGACTTCGCAAATGAATACTAAGCAATCTTTCCAGAGATGTAAAGCAAGTACGAAACATTGCAAATGAAAAACAGAAGCATTGCGGTCAAGTTCCGGACCTTGCCAGAGCAACTCGGACCTTGATCCGGAGCTAACAAAAGCTAGTAGAACCTAGCGCCGGAGCTTACCAAAACCAGTACAACCAAGCTCCCGCTCGAGCTTACAAAACTAGTCGGACCTTGATAAAAAGGTGTTTTGGTGATATTCAAAACTTTTATCGTCAAAGCAAGTGTATTCACTACAAGCCAATGTATTCAACACACATAGGTCTTACACCCGGCGTGCTTCAGGCAAAAGCGTGGATATCCCATTGTGTGGTCAAAAACACAAAGTATGCAACTCTTGAATGTTCAATGTTCAAAGGACCGTACACAACGCTAATCTCTAGCACAATAGATAAATGATGTGACCACGTATCGTGCGGTTGAAAAGCACGTAGTGTGTTTTTAAGAAACACGCGAAAGCGCCTCCTATTCGTGCAGCATTAAGCAAAGACGTGGGGCCCCCGTCAAGTGGTAGAAAATCCGGTCATGTACCTTTAGATGTGGCTCAGCTCGGGGCAGACCGTATGGAATGATACTGGACGGATGTCTTATATTCATATATATTATTGTGACTGCCTGAATTGATCGCCCGTGCGGGCCGTGTCGTACGACACCATAATGAGTGTTCTATAAATTTAGTGTCTTATTCAGGTACACTAACCGCATTCACCATATTGCGCATAGAAAACGATTGCGAGTGACCGTTCTTAGTGCCACCATTGAGACATATGTCAGAATACCAGTTTTAGGATTTTCTTTGGTGAGGAACGTAGTACCGGCATTGCATTCGAGTTTTATCGGACACGTTACAATGATATCCGTGCCAGAGATGTGACTCGTAAAACAAGTAAAATGAACCAATATGATATAAGAATACATGTATTAGCTATCGATCTCTGATTTTGAACTAAGTGTCAAAATTGGAGTAGGTTTGATCTCATGAGTTTCAAAAACTAGAGTGTCCTGTTTTCTGTTAGAAATTTGACCTGACTTTGAAAGGCCATAACTCCCTACATTATTGGAAAATATTAGAGTCCTCTACAACTTTTCTTCACACCTAGAGAGGAATCTTCTTATAACATAGTCAAAATTTCAAATTTCAAAACACTGTCAATCTGGACAAAAACTGGAAACAGTTTCTGGACTCTTCACTAATTTGACCATAACTCTCTATTGAAATTTTAAATGGGTTCCTACGATACATTCTCAGAAACCTTACGAGATGTGTAACAATGTTGTAATTTAAATATTTGTCAAGTGTTGAATATATCTATATGTAAAACTGTGGCCAAATCCACAACATACAAAGGAGGTGCTGTCAAAATTTCTCCAAAAATCTGGGGACTTTTTACAATTTTAAAAGTTCATATCTCCTCAACCAGAACCGATATGGAGGCAAAAAATACATTATGAAAAGGAATTTAAGTTTACTATAACTTTGTAATTCAACTCAAGTCCTCATTTTGCCTCTCACTGGTTGAAATGTTCGAATTCCTCCAAACTGGTCAGCTGGAACAACAACTCTCACTGAAATTCCAGTTTCAAGTTTTCCTTTGTCATTTGAGTTTAGATTCATTTCCATATTTCATTTTTCACATCCATGGACTTTTGATCAATAGTATGTTTATGCTCATATGCTGTTGTAGTTTAGTGACTTTCGAAATCCCACTTGAAAACTTCCGATTCATGTGAATGAGGCTTCTAGAAGGAAGACATCACCAAAAACATCTCTCTATGATAATCTACGTCCAACCTTCATCCTAACTGATCTAGAACTTATAATAGGACAAATGATACTTATTCCAAAGAGTAGCAAGTATTCACACTACAGGAGTCCCGACCAATTACGTCGGCCAGCAGGCCTAAACCAACGTAAGTTACTTAATTATGTCGGTTTTCCCTTAATTATGTCGGCTCCCGGCCGACGAAGCAATTTGGATGTAATTAAGGTTACTTACGTCGTCCGCCAATGTAAGTTACTTAATTACGTCGGTCTCCGGCAACCGACATAAGTTATGTACCGGGATGGGCCGCGAGCTGGGCCGGAGTACTTACGTCTGCCGCAACTGGTCGACGTAAGTTAAGTGGTATAACTTACGTCGGTTGGGGCAAACCAACATAAGTTAAGTGGTTTAAATTACGCCAGTACAGTCCGACTGACGTAAGTTAAATTGGGCTAACTTACGCCAGCGTTACCATAGCCGACGTAAGTTAAGTTTTCAAATTTTTTTTTAAAAACAGAAACTGGCTACCTCGCATGATGGCGAGAACACAGAACAGGCAAACATATACACAGATATAGACATATACATCAGACAGTTTCTAAATAGTATTCAAACATCGAGAACAACACAATATTTATTCTTTCATGGTAATTCCGGTATCGGGCTACATGCTAGCCCCTCCACTACCTCTGGTTTCTTCTCGGCGCGTTCTCGAACCCTGCAGAAGAATTAATACATAGAAAAGTTTAGTTTTAGAGGACTTACATATATTTCCAACCATGTACAATACATTCATTCACTTCTCCATCTCCCGCGCAGCCCAGCCCCATACCAGCAAGAATGAATGATTTGATAGTGGAACTGTTTATGTTCTTATGTCATTTTTCATGATTTTAAAGTCGGAATTTGCCCTAGATGTGAATATGACACTTATAGTGCCCAAATTGAACCGAACTTTAATTAAAATTCCCAAACTGAAACTGAAACAGTTAGGCAGTGCTTTGAATTGGTTAGACCTGATTGCTAATAAAGGGAGACCAAACAGATTGCTAATAAACTGAAACTGAAACTAAAGGGAGGCCGAACTGATATTAAAGAGTTTATCACCTGCTCTGGTGTCTGCTGTAGCGGAAGCGTATGAATCTCGATATCCTGACCGCTATGTCAAGCAAGAGCCTGCCATTGCAAAATATTAAAAGATATATGTTACTGAAATGCTATGAAATTTAACTACGGTACTTTAAATAACTTACCGCCACCGCTGCTTGGATCTGCGCCATCATTAAGGCCGTCCTCTGCTGCTCCTCCCTTGCCTCTGCTCCCGACCTCTCCAGCTCTGCCTGGGTCTGCATCAGCGTCCCCTTCAAGGCGAGGAGCTCTAGCTGGGTCTGCGAGAGACGACCACTGGAGGTCCTAACGGACGAGGCCTGCAACGATGAAGCGCCTCTCAAAGGTCGCGTCGACCTCGAGTTGACAACTCCATAAAAAATGGCAAACCTGCAAAATAATGAAAACACTAAGTAGAAGAAGATAAATTGAAAAATAAATGAAACACATGAACAACTCACCGTCCATGGGCCTTCCCGCCTACGCTTGCGTACGCAGCTTGGGGGTCGATTGACGCGCTTTCCCAATCATAATCCACACCATGTTCTTCACGACCTCCTGCGCGTACTTTGCCTACAAAACAAATAAATCTTGTAAGCATGTCAATAATTGTATTAGTTATAATGAAATTGATGAATTTCGAAAACTTACCAGTCAGTCGGCTGCGACCTGACTACACTACCCTAGCTGAGAAGGGTCGCTTCCCTTGTGACCTCTCTTCCAAACCTGGGTCGGGGTCGGCTCATGACCCATCTCTCACTCCTGTATAGCCGTGTTAGTGAGATAAATATATTAGGAACACATAAATAAATTGAAAAATTACTTACCATGCGTTTAGCCAAATGCAAGTAGCCGTCGCCGCCATAGTTGTGCTTGCCGTCAGACCCCATGCGACACTGTCTAGCCTTTGTGGACTTATTGATGAAAGCGTTGCTAGCCCAGTACCGACAGAGAGCTAAGTATGCCTCAGTGTTACCCTGTAACCAAGAAATAGTAACCTGCACATATTTCATTTTTCATCAATGCAGTTAACATACATAAATATTGTAAATACTTAACAATATTAAAAAATTACCTCCGTGTACTGCTCCTCTGTCAAGTACGCATCGGAGTCCTTCCTAAATGGACCCCTTTGCTGCTCATGCTCCTGCTCTCGGGGGTGCCGCTTGTAGTATGCGTTGACGGCCTGAATCCGGGCGTTCGACAACGCCGCCGTCGTGAGCTTATGAGCGTTGTAATGGAACACGCGTCTCGCGTGGTCCTCCATGCACGGTTCCTCTACTTGGTACCTCAGCTTTAATCAAACAAACATTTAAGTGATATGCATTAACAATTCAAACAAGTTGAAGAAATAAAAAAGTTAAACTTACCATAAAATCGTGCCACATGGCTCCCTGAGCCGTGCCGTGGACCGGGTGAGAGACACGAGCGTAGTCGTCCCACGACATGGCAGGGAAACCGTCAATGACACCGGGGTAGTGCAACTTCACAATAGCAACCAGAACATAGTTAACCTGCCTATGGTGTTTCCCGGCCCCTGTGAACGAAAAGTCATACCAGCATCTGCAAAATATATTAAATCATTAAGTAAAGGAAAACAACATCTAATATTTCATATACTATATACAGTTTTTACCTGTCACTGACAGGACGGATCGTGGTCCGCTGAGAAGTAACCAGAGGAGGAGCCGCAAAGTGGGTCCTCCTCGTCCGTCGCCTCTGCTGCGACGCCGCCGCGTCCTGTGACCTTGAAGGCTCTGCAGAACCACCAGAGTCCAAAGGAAGGCTAGCGGTAGCCGGCTGCAGAGGAAGGCTAGCGCTAGCCGGCTCCTAAGGAAGGCTAGCGCTAGAGGGCTCCTGTAGCGGCCCCGCCTCTGACTCGGGCTCTTGGTAGACCACATCAGCCTCAGCTTCCTCATGATAGTCATCATCTCCTGGAGCGTATAACTGCTCACGAGGATTCACCTTATGTACCACCCACCAAGCTTTGAATTTATTGCATGGATAAGGTAGATAGTACACTTGCTCTACTTGGTGTGCAAGAACTAATAAATCGAATCCTTTTAACAGTTCCTTGTGTTTTACTTCGACCATGCCAAATTCGTTTACTCGAATTCCATGAATGGAATCAAACCATTCACAGCCAAAGAATACTGCTCGAATTGTCTTTTTTCTGACAAAAGTGAATTAAAGGATTCTTTTAATAATTCCGTAGTACTGAGTTTCATTTTCTTGCGAATCGACTGTCCTCATCACAACTCCGGTATTACATGTTGCCACGAGACGACGAAGAGATTCAAATTGAGTTGTACGGAGTCGAAAGCTGTTGACGCCATATCGACCATAGCTTCTAACATTAACCACTCCACATGATAGTTGTCGAAAATCTTCATGGATGTTGGCATCTTTTTTGCACTGTCCAGGATATGAAGTTATTAGAAAATGTAAGCATTTTTAAGTTATAAGAATACATTGTTAACATTGATAAGTTAACGAGAAAACGTTACATGATCTCAAAACCAAGCAAGAAAATTAGATCCCCCGAACATTGATAAGTTAACGAGAAAACGTTACATGATCTTGAAACCAGGAAAGAAAATTAGATCCCCCGTTTATTCCTTCCCGTCGAATCTGTTCTATTTGCTTGCTCGTGGGTTGATGTCTATGTCTCCAATTTTGCTTGTCGAACATACTACACGAAAAGAGAACCTTTTAGAATACATGTGTTGGAAAAGATGGTGAAAAGCATTAAGTATAGGAGAAAAACTTACTTGAAATATTCATTCATTTTTTCCATATTAGCGTACATGTACAAGAAAGCAACACGCCTTTCTTTTTCGCTAACGTCGTAGAAAGTGTAACTTCCAACAGCAGTGCCTGTTGTTGCAAAAATGGAGAGATCGCTACAAGGAGGTTGCTCATCCATATTGTACCGCATTACCAAAGTATTAACGTTGTGTTCCTCTGTAAAGTAAACACTTGAGAAGTATCCTACTTCCTTAAGAGTAAAAGCTTCGGCGATGCAACCTTCAACCCTTGCCTTGTTACCAACCATTGGTTTCAGATATCTGAGTGCTCTTTCAATATGATACATCCACCTATATTGCACAAGACCGCCCATTTTCGCTTCAAATGGAAGATGAATTAAGAGATGTTGCATTGGATTAAAAAATCCTAGAGGAAATTTTTTTCCATCTTACACAAAAGTACTGAAATCTCCTTCTCCAACTGAGTCATCATCTCTGGCGTGATTTCTTTAGCACAGAGTTGCCTATAGAAGTGGCTAAGCTCGGCTAACACCTTCCACACCGCATCGTCAAAGTAGCCTCAAAACATAACAGGCAGAAGTCTTTCCATGATTATGTGATAATCATGACTCTTCAACCCAATGAGCTTTCCCGTTTTCACATTCACGGCACGTCTCAGACTAGCTGCATAACCATCTGGGAATTTCAACCTTTGCAACCATTCGAGAACTTCTTTATTTTCTGTAGGTCGAAGACAGAAAGGAGCGCGTGATTTACCACCATTTTGGGAGAGCTCAAGAGTTTGACGGTTACAAAGCTTGGCGAGATCCTTTCGAGCCTTTAAATTGTCTTTTGTTTTGCCCGTCATGTCCATGCATGTGCTTATGATACATTCGGCCATGTTACGCTCTTCATGCATTACATCAATGTTGTGCCTTAGAATCAATGACTTCACATACCGTAGCTCCCAAAGTCCACATATGTGAGTCCAATTGTGTTTGTCTCCGAAACCTTCGAAATATTCAGGACGACCTTCGTCTGGCACCAATTTGTCTAACATATCAAATATTTCTGAGTGGTTAAGACGTTTCGTTGGTCCTTTAGTGACAACAGTGTTCTTTCTATAGACATTTCTCTGTTGTCTAAACAAGTGATTCGGAGGCAGCCAACGTCTATGACAATCGAAGTAAGATATCTTGCCTCCATGGGTAAGTCCAAAGCAATCGGTATCCGAGGCACATATCGGACACGTCAACCGACCATGAGTGCTCCATCCAAAAAACATGCCGTATGCCAGAAAATCATGGACGAACCATAAATAAGCAGCTCGAAGGTTGAATTTCTACTTCTTGTAACAGTCGTACGCTTCGACTCCTGTCCACAACATTTTCAACTCTTCTATCAACGGTTTCAACATCACGTTGAGACATGACCCAGGATGATCCGACCCAGGTACTATGAGGCTAAGAAACATGAACTCATTCTTCATGCAAAAAGTCAGTGGAAGATTGTACAGAATGACAAAGACGGGCCAACAGGAGTATGGTGCGACGTTTGTGCTGAATGGTGTGAACCCATCTGTCGCCAACCCGATGCGAACATTTCTCGTTTCACGACCAAATTCTAGGTCGAACCGGTCCAGTGCCTTCCATGCCTCACATCGGACGGGTGCATCATGACTCCATTGTTCTGACGCTCACCTTCTTTGTGCCATCTCATGTGTCTAGCTGTTTTTTTGAAAGGAACAACCGCTTCAACCTCGGTGTCACGGGTAAGTAACGAAGCGCTTATGTGCGACTTTCGTCATCACAGTATCACCATCGTTATTAACAACTTCGACAAACCTCAGCTGACCACATTTCAAACATTTGTTCTCATTGGCATGCTCTCTCCAGAAAAGCATATAGTTGTTCGGACACACATCAATCTTCTCGTACTTTATACCGAGACCAGAAAGAATTTTCTTCGACTTATACATATCTTTAGGAACTTTGTTGGGATGTGGAAGGGCATCGTTGAACAAATTGATGAGCTCATTGTAACAATTATTAGAAAAGAAGAACTTCGACTTAATTGCCATAAGTCTAGTCACAAAATTGAGGATTGTCATTTTAGTGTGTCCATGCAGCGGCTCTTCTGAATCTTGGAGATGTTTGAAGAACTTTTTAACCTCTGCTGTTTGAGGATCCTCTGTAAGCTCAGGTCGTATAGCTTCTAGCATCTCATCCATCATATCAACCTCCGTGGCATCATCATTGTCCGCTTCCACTTCTTGTACAACTTGAGATGCTATCTCACTGTGGAAGTTCCACAACTCATAATGTGACACGTAATCGTTTCGACACAAGTGCATTGTAAGTTCCACTTTGTCAAAAAATGTTCAATTTCGGCATTTCGTACATGGGCACCGCGCCTTATCGCTATTTGACAACGAAAAATCTCATTCCACAAAAGCTTCTGTCTTGGTGTACCACTCATATGAGTGACCACCAGTTCTACTCTTCCAACCAGTGTACATCCAACTACGATCTTCGCCCATGTTTGACTCAGCAATTAATAGCCGAACAAATTACCGTTAGTTTCTCATTAATTTATGCACGATAGAGAAAATAATGAGTGTGGGTACCCTGGGTACCATATACTCCTTGGGATTGCAAAGATCTCAAGGGAAAGAAATCTACTTGATTTGAAGACCTTCGGAGGCCCACATGTCAGACATAACCGGACCCGCTTCTCCAACATGGTTAGTCCCAGGGTCGCCACGTGTACTATCAAACCGGAGCTACCGCCCACAAGGGGGAAGCTCCGGGCTATGTACCAAAATGGCACCCCCGGACCTAACCCCAGACCGAGGGAAGCTCCGGAACTGACACGTGTCGAGTAACACCGGACCTATTTGTTCCCCACAGTGTGCTCCGACGCTGCCACGTGTCCAACCGTCGGATCTTCAGCCTATAACCTCCGGAAGACTCCACAATGGCTCCTAATCTTCAAAGGGGAATCAAGGACTTCATGACCCGATCAAGTGTCATTAATACTATATTAATGACACACGATCGGACGACCTTAATTATCAGTAACGGTGCTGTCAAAGCCCATAACTCAGTCATTAAGGGCAATTAAACGTGTTGAATGTGTATCAATATCAGTAACCGCCGGGGCCACATGTCGGGCCAGGCTAACCTGTAACGGCCTACCCTTGTACTATAAAAGGACAGGCCGACGATACATAGGGGACTCTCTAGAGACACACTCTCCGGAGACACGCTGACTTTACACTTTCAACTGACGTTGAGCTCATACATCCAATACAACACCAACACACCCCGTGGAGTAGGGTATTACGCTCAGGCGGCCCGAACCACGTAAATCTTCGTGTCTCTTGTGTCACTCGACATCTCACCTTCTGGAATCTCCGCGCACCCATACCGAACCTCAAACTCCTCTAACACTTTAGTAGTGTCGGGAGATCTGCCGGATCAAAACCACTGACAGTTGGCGCGCCAGGTAGGGGCAGGAGATTTCAACAATGGTGAACTCAGCCGCTGGATCATCCAATGGTCATCCCGCTGTTCAAGCTGTTGGGGGTAATCCCTCCAATATGCAGCCACCAGCAAGAACTACGGTTCTAGCAGGAGTCACACTTCCACCACCGCCGCCTCTACCAGCAAATCAAGCTGGACAACGCGATGGTGCACCGGCGTCAATCACTGCGTCAGCGAATCTTGACAACCCGGAACACGCGCTTCATGCAGCACATGTTCTTCTTCAGCGCCCACCACCTCTGGACGCATCCCGGGATGCAATGGAGCAGTGGAGGGCCAATGTGGAACACTTGGTTGCAGCAGCAGCCGACCGCATCAGCAACCAGGGTCCTCCTCCTTCAGGACGGGCCCCGTTGCAGTGACGGACCTTGTCTAGCAGACTTGGTCCGCACGTTTCCAACAACAGGAGACGTGCTGCATCACATCAGGTGATGTTGTTGCCCTCCGGGGCACGACGCACTCACACGGTATCAACGCTTTCAACTCATGACCTCCGGGCGGAGCTTGATCGCCTATATCGCCAACAAGACGGCCGAGTCCATATTTTGCATGCTCGTGAAAGACGAGAAGCTCAAGACATTCCTGCTCCTGAAGGAGTAGGAGGAGGTTGTTCGGCTCTGGCCATGCATCTGCGTATGGTCAGGTGGCCACAGAAGTTCCGGCCTCACCTGCCAGAGAAGTTCGACGGGACCGTTAATCCTGTCGAATTTCTTCAGATTTACTCCACTGCTATCTTGGCAGCTGGAGGAAATGAGGCCGTAATGGCCAATTATTTCCCAGTGGCTTTAACTGGGACCGCCAGGTCCTGGTTTATGAGCCTTCCACCCAACTCCATTAGCAGTTGGGAGGAGTTGTGTCGGCAGTTCACCACCAACTTTGGGAGTTCTTACACCCGACCAGGCACCGAACTGGACCTTTTTGCAGTTGTGCAAAAAGAGGAGAATCCCTGCGATCATTCATCCAGAGATTCTCTCAGGTACGAAACACTATCCCTTCTATCTCTAGTGCCTCTATCATCGTGGCATTTAGATAGGGAGTGCGGGATAAGAAGATGCTGGAGAAACTGGCGATCAAGGAGATTACCAGTGTCACGGAACTCTTCAGCTTGGATGAAAAATGTGCCAGAGCTGCGGAGGGCCGTGAAATGCACTCCAAACCAACTCCGGAGGATCACAAGAAATCCTCCAAAGGAGAAGCCGCTACCTATGGGAGTGGCAAGAAAAAGAAAAAGACCAACGGCAAGAAGAAGTCGTCGGCTGGTGCATCCAATGCTGCAGCTGTTGTAGCTCCGGGTGGCCGGGGGCCACACCCCGAGAAGCGACCTCGACCGTCTTCTGAAGACGGTGGCAAACCCAAGGTGTGGTGTTCAATTCACAAAACGGACAGCCATAGTTTGGAAGACTGCCTTGCCGAGCGCTACAACAAGCGCCGGGAAGAAGCTCCTTTCCGACAGAGGGAAGGAAAACAAAAAGTTGACGAAGCTCCAGCTAAAGAGGAGTTAGGTTTTCAGGATCCCAAAAAGGTCCTGAAGGCCGTCTACACCTCCGTCGACGACGATTCCGACATCTCTGACAACGAGCGTCGGAAGACCATGAACACCAATTTTGGTGGATCATGGGACATCACCTCCCGTCGCGTCATCAAGACTATGCGTCGAGACATGGCTGCTGTAGCTCCTACAGCCAGGGCGGAGCCTCATCGGAAGTGGATGGACACAACCATCACTTTTGATGCTTCGGATTGCCCTTGAAGCATGGTTGGAGCAGGTCATCTACCTTTGATGGTATCTCCAACCATCAATAACATCCAGCTCCACCATGTCATGGTAGACGGAGGTTCGGGGCTCAACCTCATAAGTTTCGAAGCTTTTACCAAGCTTCAGCTTCGACCTTCGGATCTCCACCCCTCTCGACCTTTCTCCAGAGTAGGTCCGGGAGCCATTACCCCACTCGGAGCTATTACCCTCCCCGTTACCTTCGGGACCCGGGAGAAGTATCGCACCGAGAAGTTGGTCTTTGACGTTGCTCAGATCAACTTACCCTTCAATGCCATCTTGGGTAGGCCTGCCTTGTACAAATTCATGGCAGTTGCTCATTATGGTTACCTGGTGTTAAAGATACCAACACCAGTAGGCGTTCTCCGGATCCGCGGAGATCGTACTACCGGAGTAACTGCTCTGGAAGAACTCCATGCGCTTACTACGACGCAAGAGGAGGACTCCAGGCAGGAGCAAGCTCCAAAACCCCCGAGCATTCGTCAGCGAGGCTCGACTTCTGCACCTCGTGTGCAGCCAAGCGGCGACACCGACATTCCCGTTAAAGTCGTTCAAATCGGTTCCAATGTCGCTCAGACCACCCGTATATCAGGAGGATTGAACGACGAATAGGGACTCGCGCTCAACGCTTTCCTCTGGGCTAATGTCGACGTGTTTGCCTGGCAACCGTCACAAATGCCTGGGATCCCCAGGGAAGTGATTGAGCACAATCTGAAGATCTATCCCGACGCCCGGCCTGTGCATCAGAAGCCTCAGAAGCAATCCGTAGAGCGACAGAACTTCATTCGACAAGAAGTGAAGAAGTTGCTCGAAGCTGGATTCATCCGAGAAGTCTTCCATCCAAAATGGCTGGCAAACCCAGTCGTTGTGCCCAAGGCCGGCGGGAAGCTTCGGATGTGTATCGACTACACAACACTAAATAAGGCATGTCCAAAAGATCCATTCCCATTACCTGGAATAGATCAGATAGTGGATTCCGCCTCCGGGTGTGAATTACTGTGTTTCCTAGACGCATATTCTGGGTATCATCAAATCAGAATCTCTAGGGAAGATGAAGAGCATACCTCTTTCATCACAGTAGATGGATTGTACTCTTATACAGCCATGCCATTTGGTCTCAAGAATGCAGCTTCAACCTTTGTACGAGCTATGTACAAAACCTTTGAAGAACTCATTAGAGACATAGTGGAAGTGTACATCGACGACATCGTGGTCAAGGTCAAGAACAAGGAGTCACTCCTTGACACCTTGCAGGCTGTCTTCGACAAGCTGCGGGTCACCCGCACAAAGCTAAATCCAGACAAGTGTGTCTTCGGGGTTAGCTCCGGAAAACTTCTTGGTTTCCTGGTAAGTAACCGGGGCATAGAAGCTAATCCGGCGAAGGTCAAAGCCATTGAAGACATGCGGCCACCAGCCCGCATCAAAGATGTCCAAAAGCTAACTGGATGTCTAGCAGCCCTCAGCCGGTTCATTTCAAGACTGGTGGAACGGGCACTCCCCTTCTTCAAGTTATTAAGGAAGTTCGGACCATTCCAATGGTCTGAAGAAGTAGAAAAGGCGTTCCAACAGCTAAAACAGCTCCTCACCACCCTACCAATTCTGGTAGCTCCGAACCCTGGTGAGCCTTTGTTGCTTTACATTTCAGCCACTGACGAAGTCGTCAGTATGGTCCTGGTTGCGGAGAGACCAGAACCATCCCATACTTAGGAGTCCAGACCCCTTCAGGAGGGTCTGGAGGTTCCTGAAAGCGAGTCTGGGTCCCAGCTCCCAGACTTGAATCCACAAGAAGTTACTTCAGAAGACCCAGACCCCCCCGGAAGGGTCCAGGTCTCTTCTCAAGAAGCTTCAGATTCCCCCAGCAAGGACCCGGAAGTCCCCGAAGAAAATCTGGACCCCTCCGGGAGGATCCGGATCAATGAAGAGGAAGCTCTAGGCCCCTCCGGGAGGGTCCGGACCATCCAGCGCCCAGTGTACTTCATTAGTGAAGTACTTCATGATGCCAAGACTCGATACCTAGAGGTGCATAAGCTGCTCTATGCAGTTCTTATTGCCTCCAGGAAGCTTCGCCATTATTTCCAAGCTCACAAGATCTCAGTGGTGACTTCTTACCCACTTCGAGAAATCTTGCATAATCCCAACTCAACTGGGAATATTGCAAAGTGGGTAGCGGAATTGGCCGAATTCGATCTCGAATTCATTTCAAGGCAAGCAATCAAGAGTCAAGCATTGGCAGACTTCATGGCGGAATGGACTCTCTCTCCATCAAACCCTGGGGGCCCCAGCGAGCAGAAGCCAGAACACAAGGCTCCGGTCTTCACAGAGCCTCACTGGACCCTCTACTTCGACGGCTCCATGCAAAAGCAGGGGGCCGGAGCTGGAATCCTTCTCCTCGCACCAACCGGAGAGAAGGTAAAATACATGGTACACCTTGACTTCAAGGTGACCAACAACATGGCGGAATATGAAGCACTCATTTACGGACTAAGGGTGGCACTGTCATACGGTGTCAAGCAGCTGTTGGTCAAGGGAGATTCACAACTCATCATTAAGCAAGTGAAAGGTGAATGCTCCTGCAACAATCTCCAGCTAGCTGCTTACCTCCTTGAAGTCCAGAGGCTTCAGAAGGACTTCGAAGTCCTAGATCTCCACCATGTCCAGCATGCCCACAACGCTAAAGCCAACGAACTCTCGACGAAAGCGTCAACTGGAGCTCCGGCTCCTGACGGAACTTTTGTCCGGAGGTTGTCAAAACCCACAGCTCAACCTGCTGAACTGAGCGAAGGGGGCGAGATCAGCATCCCGAAGCTGACGGTCCCGATGGCCCTGTTACCATGGCAGCCATCAAGGATCGTAGGTGCTGCCGGAAGCTTCGAGCAACCCAGCACGCAAGACTCAAATGCTCAAGTTAGTTCCGATGCAAGGATCTCAGAGATCCGGAACTACTTGAAAGACAACATCCTTCCTGACGATGATATATCCGCTGACCGGGCAGTCAGATTGGCTAAAAGATACACGTTGGTAGAAGGGGATCTCTACCGGCGCAGTGCCAATGGCATCCTAATGTGGCGCATCACAGGGGAAGAAGGCTGCGAGCTCCTTGTAGAAATCCATGGAGGCGAGTGTGGGAATCACGCGTCTTCCCGCACGCTGGTTGGTAAAGCCTTTCGGCATGGCTTCTTCTGGCCTACAGCACTCCAGGATGCAACTGAGTTGGTGAAGAAATGCGAAGCATGTCAATTTCATGCAAAGCAAATTCACACACCGGATCAGCCCCTACAAATGATACCTCCTACATGGCCCTTCGCTGTGTGGGGGATGGACATCTCGGGACCTTTCCCAAGAGCCGTCGGAGGTTACAAGTTCCTGTACGTTGCCATTGACAACTTCAACAAGTGGTCGGAAGCAACTCCAGTTGTGACAATCAACAAGCAATCTGCTATCAACTTTTTGCAGTCCATTGTATGCAGATTTGGAGTCCCAAACAAAATCATCACTGATAATGGGACCCAATTCACAAGCTCTGCATTTCAAGGATATTGCGAAGACCTCGGCATTCAAGTTTGCTACGCCTCCGTAGCTCACCCAGCAAGCAATGGCCAAGCCGAGAGAGCAAATGCTGAAATCCTTAAAGGACTCAAAACGCGCACCTATGAGCGCTTGAAAAAACATGGAGCCAACTGGATTGAAGAGCTTCCGCCCACTTTATGGGCCAACATGACAACTCCAAACCGGTCAACTGGAGAGACACCCTTCTTCCTAGTGTATGGAGCTGAAGCAATCCTTCCTCCGGAAATCACCTTGGGGTCACTCCGGGTCCGGACCTTCGACGAAGCCACGCAGGACCAGCTCCAGCGTGAAGACCTAGACCTCCTTGAGGAGGGAAGGTGCCAAGCAGCTGTTCGGAATGCCCGATACCGCCAAGCCCTTCGGCGCTATCATCAGCGGCATGTACAAAACCGATAGCTCGAGGAAGGTGATCTGGTGCTACGGAGAACACAATCCAGAGAAGGGTTAAACAAACTCTCCCCCAGCTGGGAGGGACCCTTCCGAGTGATTAAAGTATCCCGTCCCGGAAGCGTTTGCTTGGCTACCGAGGATGGGACACCTCTCCCAAATCTTTGGAACATTGAGCACCTCCGTAAGTTCTACACTTAATATCACGGAGGTGAGTCTGTAGTAACTTGAGGTGTATGTTATAGAGTCATTGTACAGAGTCGGGTAGTTCCTCCGGGAGAAGAGCCCGACCTTTCTCGGAAGGTCCGCAAAGTTCATGCAACACTTGTCGCAGTCTCAGGACTAAAAGTGTGGCTAGCTACCCTGGGTCAAACGAGAAATTAAACACGCTTAGCCTGGTTCTGTACCCTAAGAGTGTACTTGTTTCCCCTGTACCCCGGACCTATAATGAAAGACATCTTCATGTGAAACAGACTCCACGTGCATTTATTTTGTACAGGCTCAACATTTTTTTCTCTTTCTTGTCTATAACAAAGACGTGCAATTCTTAAGAAATTTTAGTTCGACTGGTTCATATATGATTCGAGCTGTATTGTTGATTCATCTGGATTCAAATATTGTTCATGGCCCACTCGCCTGAATGTCGCCAAGCCAATCTAGGGTCGGAGTGTGCTATCGACTTAGCCTGGTCAAGCACCCTAAGTACGCCACTCTACCTACACCCCGGCAGGCCGAAGTAAGGTGGGTCCAAGTACAATTGGATCCAGAATAGAGAAGGCAATGCGTTCGGTCACATTCAGAACCGTGTTTGACCTAAAATTTTCTTGAGAATCGTAAGCCACGACGAGGTTATAGGCAAGGAGCGAATTTTACTATTTTTCTTGGCTTCAGTGTGCAGGAAAAATAAAGAATCCACGTTGATGGAGAAAAGCCGGAGCTGACGAAGCTCCGACTCCCCCTAGGTGGCTTATAATCGATGTTGAACATTGAAAACGAGCATCAACAGAGCAACCAAGCTCCGGTAAAGCTAGGGGGGCCAACCGTCGACGCAGAATAAAAGATGGTGAGAAGATTCCACAAACGGAGTTTGCTACCAACAAACTACGCGTTGGCAAAGGTCACTGCTGGAGCTACTAAGCTCCGACACCCAGGAGGTCTAACTATCGATGCTCTACGCGTTGATAGGAACTACTGCCGGAGCTACTAAGCTCCGACAACCTCAGGGGGCCTTCACTATCGAAGACTTTGGACCTACACTCTATAAGTTCGAAGCAAATGCGTCTTCAACAAAACACAATATCCTCTTGGTACATGTTCACAATCAAATTGTGTACATCTACCAGTGGGCCAAGTGAAGACAAAAGTGTTGAAGACAAAAAGTGAAATTCACAAAAAATTGGGGATTTCATTCATCTGGAGACAAGGGATTACAAAATTGAGGAAGAAAAAGAGAGAATACAAGTGGGAGCTACGGAGATGGTCCTAGACCCTATGGAAGAACTGGGCAACCTTCTGAGCAACCTCTGACACATTGGCTCGGGAGGCTTCACCTTCTCCTTCAACAGGACCTTCAAGCACCGGGTCCAGAGGGAATTGGGGATTCCGGCTAGTGTAGCACGTCAGCACATATTTTGCGACGTTCTTCGCCAGAGATTGCCCCTCAACCTCCAACTGGTCCGCGATGACGTCACCCACCTTGGAGAGTTTGCTACCCGCCGAGCTCAGCGCTTGCAACGCCAGGTCTGGCCCCGGCTCCGGATCATCCGGACGCACGGGACTGAAGCCCATCGGTGTCAGCGTGTCGTTGGCCTTGCCCAGGAACTCCCAAACCTGTAGGGAGTTTGCAGCCCTCAAGCCCTTCAGTTCTTCCAAGGATCTTTTGGCCGCCACCAGTTCAGAATTCTCGCGAGCGAGGCGCTCAACTTCTTTGGCGTTTTGCTGAATCTTTTCAGCAACTCGCTTCTCGAGTTTTCCGAGCTCCTCCTCCCGGAGGTAGATCTTGTTCCGGCGGTAAACCAGGTCCTTCTCCCTGCCCCTCACTTTCTTCTCCCTGGCAGCGATGGCACACTGTTGCTCATAGAGTTCCTGCCCCCACACCCAGGCCTTCTCCTCCTCCTCAGCGCAGCGCTCTTCCAATTTTTTGGCGCGCTCCTCGAGGCCCTTGTCAGCCAGAGGCACCTTTTTGATGAGCTCCTCCTCCCTCCTCAAGACGTCATCCCGCAGCTCTAGGAGTTTCTGCTCTTCATCTTCGAGCCTTTTCTCCCTCTCCTCAAGTGCCTCCCGGCGCTTGATGAGAGTAGTGTTAATGGCTTCTAGCCTTTCTTGGTGTTCATCAGCCGCACTATTAGCTACCTTGGTCTGCTCATAAATGGCCCGGGATTGAGCGTCGAGGGCGCGAGTCAAGCTCTCCCTGTCATCCAATAATTTGCCCCAGTATTCCAGGCGGACCTTCTCCTGCTTGATCCATTCTTTGTCATCTGCCAGCCTCGACTGCGCTAGCTTGGTCTCGAAGTAGAGCCGGTTATGCCACCTCCTAAAGGTTTAGCGCTCCTCTTCAAGAGCCTTGCTGTCGTGGAAGAATGCCAGCTGAACTTGACGCAGACTGGAGCAGGCGTTGTCAATAGACAATGACAACGGGATAGGATCCGTACCTGCTGGGGTCTCCTTCGCTGGTTCCAACGGGTTTTCAGATACAAAAATTGGGTCCCACTCAACAAGAGTGGTCCCCTAAGTCTCCATGGCACTAGGGCCGTCCTCCGGGATGGCCTCAGTCGCCATTGAAGAGGGTCCCACTGATGAAGTTCCGACCTCCGGAAGTGGTTCCGAAGGACCAGCCGCCAGAGCTTCATTTGCCCTCTCGGGCAGGGGCCAGCGACTTCACCAAGGTACTCCGGCTCAGCCACGGCTACCTTCGACGTCGTCACTTCCGGAGCAGGGGCTGCTTCTGGCTCCGGCCTGGGCACCTCCTCTATTGGGGGCTCGAGCGCTGACGCCTCTGCAACGACCAGCTCGGGCACCGGAAGATCTTCAACAACAGCTGGTACTGCGGTCGGAGCTTCAATGGCAACCAGCTCAGGAGCCGGAAGGTCTTCAACATCAACCGGCCCTGCGGCCGGAGCTCCAACAACGACCGGCTCTGCAGCCGGTACATCAGAGGTAGCCGGCCCAACCGCCGGGACTTCCTAAACATCCGGCGTGCACGCCGATACTTCAATTACCTCCGGCTCAACCGTCGGGGCTTCGACAATTTCCGGCTCTGGGGCCGGAATTATTGCTTCCTCCGGCTCAACGGCCAAAGCTTCCATCATCTCAGCACCCAAACCCGGAGCTTCAACCTCCGGGGCAGGTGCCGCTGGCGCATCTTCTCTCTCGTGGTCCGGCGCTACCACGGGAGTCTCGGGGGATGAGTCGAGGTTCATGACCATGACAGCTGGCACCGGAGCTGCTGCAGCTTCAGCCACCACTTGGGGCGGCACCGGGACAGGAGCAGAGGCTTCCGCCCTCACAACTTCAGCTGCTGTGGCTGAGGGTGGAGCCTCACTCCTCTTCTTGGGAACGCTGCAAATGATGGATGAAGAAACTTAAAAAACAGTTACTACAATAAAACAACTGTTTGAGGTAAAGATTAAAAATTACCTCGGGAGGCTTCCACACCAGCTTGCGCGGAACCTCTTTCCCAGAGGTTCAGGGCTGACCATAGCCGCCGCCGGCGTGGAAGCCCCTGAAGGCCCCCCGGAACTCGTCGCAGCCACGGGCATTTCCTTAGTCGAGGCCCCCCTCGACCGGGAAGGACCTCCGGACCTAGAGGCCTCAACTGGCCCTGGTGCTGAAGTCTCATGCCCGGAGCTAGCACCCCGGGAGGACGCCGCTGCAGGAACAACCGCCGCAGTTGTAGAAGACCTCCCCCTCCGGGGAGAAGGAGCTGATGCAGCGGTGGCAGGCCTGACGGACCATCCGTCGGCATGCTGCAGCTTCCTCTTCCGGCTCAAGGGTTCGTCTGCCGGCTCCTTGCCCTTGCCGACGACTTCGATGGCTTCGGGGCAGGGTCGAAGCCACCTTCGGAAGCCCCAGGGATCACCACCCTGGAGGTCGATCTTCTCTCGACGATATCAATGTCGTCAAGCACAGGCATCTTCTGCCGGAGCTACCTGCTGAACTCTACTTCCATGTTCAGAGGGAGAAAAGCTGATGGCGGAGTCAAGTCGTCACCCGCGGCGTCGATGCCGTGGCGGAACTTCTTGAGATGGAACTCCAAGGTTGTCCCTGACATGTTGGACTTCAACCCAGTCTCGACCCGGTCGTCGTCCATCACACTATAGAGGGCCTAAGCGAGTTTTTCTCTCCTCTTCAGCGTTGCCCACCTGTTGACCAGGAAGTTGCAAAACACTACCTGAGGAGTTAATCTTCCCTCCACGCACTGGCGGATCCTGGTCAAAGCAGGGTTGAAGGCTTCCGCCAGCACCGGAGCTTCACTCCAGACTGTAGTGTCGATGTTGGGGAGGCCTTCGGGCAGCTCCAGCTTCTCGTGCTCCTCCACCCCGATGACTATCCAGTCCTTCTTCTAATAATCCCACTTTCCAGAGGGAAACGACCGGAGGTACTTGAATGGGCACTTCTTGCGCTTCACGAAGTAATATAAGCCAAGGTACTCATTACTCCTACTGGTGGTATGGACGGTGAAGAAGGTCCAGAAAAGTTCAATGCAGGGGGGGATGCCCACCCACATTTCACAGAAGTGGACGAAGATAGACACAAGAAGAATGGAGTGGGGGCCAAGGTGGTATAGCTACAGACCATAAGTCTAGCAGCATCAAGAAAAAGGAGGAAAAAGGTGGGATCAACCCCACCATGGCGTACGAAGAGAAGTACACCATCTCGCCGGCGTGCTCCTTCTCGAACGGGAGCTCTCTTCCGATGCGGACCATATGGTTGAAGAAGTCCGGGGACCATCCCATGAGGGCCCGGACCTTCTTCAAGCCACCTTCGATCTTCAAACGACTCTCGCGGAGACCCAACTCCATCGCAGCACAGCAAGGCAAGAGAGGAAAAGCGAGCACAAGTTGGGAGTTTGAGCGCAAGATCAGATGAGAGGCGTAAAGAACTCCAGACAGTGCGCGCTTTCCTCCTTAAGTAAGCCCTCGCAATGCTTGGATGGAAACCGCAAGGAAGTCGAAGATACTACTAAAAAATTCCACCCAGCCGATGACAAGAGGGCCCGGGACCACCCCGACGATCAAGTCGAGATTCTTACCCAGGCGGACGGTTGTCATCATGAGGCGGGAAGCCCGAAGGCGGAGGCCTGACAAGGTGCGCGGAACCGATACGATTTTCGTATCGGGAACCGGCGACCTTCAATTGCGTGAGATCCGCACGCCAAAGATCTCATTTGTCGCACACGGGATATGCTACGCGGCGAGGATTTAACTCCAAACTATCGCCAACGGCACATCCAAAGACCTTTTGAAGACTCAGCTCAAAAGTTGAAGGATGGACCCACCTCCGGCGGAATGACTTCACCTAAGGGGTCTTCCCCAGAGGTGGGCCCAGGGGGCCACTGTCGGTACCCTGGGTACCATATACTCCTTGGGATTGCAAAGATCTCAAGGGAAAGTCATCTACTTGATTTGAAGACCTTCAGAGGCCCACATGTCAGACATAACCGGACCCGCTTCTCCAACATCGTTAGTCCCAGGGCCGCCACGTATACTATCAAACCGGAGCTACCGCCCACAAGGGGGAAGCTCCGGGCTATGTACCAAAATGGCACCCCTGGACCTAACCAAGACCGAGGGAAGCTCCAAAACTGACACGTGTCGGGTAACACCGAACCTATCTGTTCCCCACAGTGTGCTCCGGCGCTGCCACGTGTCCAACCATCGGATCTTCAGCCTCTAACCTCCGGAAGACTCCACAACGGCTCCAGATCTTCAAAGGGGAATCAAGGACTTCAAGACCTGATCAAGTGTCATTAATACTATATTAATGACACACAATCGGATGACCTTAATTACCAGTAACGGTGCTGTCAAAGCCCATAACCCAGTCATTAAGGGCAATTAAACGTGTTGAATGTGTATCAATATCAGTAACCACCGGGGCCACATGTCGGGTCAGGCTAACCTGTAATGGCCTGCCCTTGTACTATAAAAGGACAGGCCGACGATACATAGGGGACTCTCTAGAGACACACTCTACGGAGACACGCTGACTTTACACTCTCAACTGACGTTGAGCTCATACATCCAGTACAACACCAACACACCCCGTGGAGTAGGGTATTACGCTCAGGCGACCCGAACCACGTAAATCTTCGTGTCTCTTGTGTCACTCGACATCTCACCTTCTGGAATCTCCGCGCGCCCATACCGAACCTCAAACTCCTCTAACACATTAGTAGTGTCGGGAGATCTGCCGGATCAAAACCACCGACAATGAGAGAGACAGTGGATTGGGTCCGGGCTAGCTCGAAGCCTGACATGGGCCATGCTCGGGCTTGACCTCAGACCCCGCTCAGCTGCCCTCGACTCCCTCGCCTGTATTGAGTCACTGGCCGCCGCCCGCCATCTACGATGCCCAACCCGATTCTTCCCCGAATCTATGAGGATGTGAGGCGAGCCCGAAAAGCGACTACTCTTAGACTCTCGTCTAGAGGAGGCGAGGCGAGGACCCCGGTAGGTCTACCGCGAGCCGACAAAACTGTTGGCCAAGAAGCTGTAGAGGAGGCGACGAGGCGCGAGGAGGTGACCACGGCTCGGCCGGGCTTCGGGTCGGCACAACATGCTCGCCCGCAAACTGGTATACAGGATAGGTTACGTCTCACAAATCACGAAATTTTGGTAGCGTAACGCCACATATTTAACACTACACCCCTTATCTGGTGCATTTCTTAAAGTACAAAGGGGGGCACGGGTTAGCTGGGAAACCTATTGCCTTACGGATGTTGCGAGTCAAGGACAATACTCGCAACATACTTTTTTGGAGTTTTCATCGTCTTATACGTACTCACAAACACGTGTGATGTGAACGGGGGGTCTTGCGGTGGAGAGATACCTGGTTACAGACTTTTAGGGTTACTAATGGGCTGCCCGGCCCATATACACTTAACCCTAACGATTCACCTCGCGTCACCAGTCATGGGTCACGATCGTGACCCACACTGCCTATATACGCTAGGGTGGGCCTGATGGGCCGTATATACGCTACATATATACCACGGCTTGGCCAGGCTTCGGGCCGGCATGACAAGCTCGGCCCGCGAACGGGCCTAGCATGGCCCAACAGGGGAAAATGGGATCCGTCGTGCTTGGCCTTGGCTTATGGCCCGTCGAGCTGGCCCGGCCCAACACGACAATTTTGCAGGCCGTGCCGGGCCTAATGTTTTCATGCACGAGATCGGCCGGGCTCGGGTCGGGTTGGCCCGGTAAAGCGCATTGGCCATCTATAGCCACGACAGAACCTAAGTGCCCCGACACCCGGCTGCCCCCGACGCTGCCCTCGGCAGAAACCAATTAAGCATAATCTACACTACACTAATTAAGCATAATCTACACTAAGCAAATTAAGCACAATTAAGCAACTTAACCACTTAAGCATAATTAAATAAACATAATCTAATAAGCAAATTAACTAATTAAGCATAATTAAATAAATAATTAAACAATTTAAGTATAATTTAAACAATTCAATTCAATTCAAATTTGAACAGTGCAATTCAATTGAATGGGTTAGGGATGGGTGGGGTGGGGGTGTTTGGGGGGGGGGGGTGGGGGGTTCTGTGGAGGGGAGGGGCGGCTCAGGGAGGGGAGGGGGAGGGTGGGGGGACCTCTGCAGGGAGGGTGAGGGGGGGTGGCACTCGGCCGGGGAGGGGAGGTGGAGGGGGGGGGGGGGGGGGCTCGCGGAGGGGAGTGGAGGGGGGGCGACGCTCAGGGAGGGTGCGGGGAGTGCCAGGCCAGCGGCGGTCGGTAGGGGAGGGTGGGGCGGCGCTCGAGGAGGGGACGGGGGCCGGGCTGGCGGTCGGGGAGGGGAGGGGAGGGAGGAGAGGAGGGGAGAGGAGGAGTAGTACCTGGCGGCGGCGGCATTGGACGGCGGCGGCGCGACGGAGGTTGAGGCGACGACGTCAGGCGAAGTGGCGGGGGAAAGAGAAAAGCGGCGCGCGCGGGGTAGGTTAAAATATGTAACTTACGTTGGCTAAATAGTAAAATGACGTCGACCGATGTAACTTACGTCGGCCGTACTCTCGACTGACGTAAGTTAATCCTAACTTACGTCGGCCACTTTATTCACGTCGGCTATTTGTTCGGGCCGACGTAAGTTTACATTTATTGCTGTCGGTCTACTAACATACATCGGCCGCCGACGTAAGTTAGTTTACTTACGTCGGTTTATTCTGGCTGACGTAAGTTAGTTTACTTTCGTCGGATGGCCAACGTAAGTTAAGTTGGCCGACGTAAGTGTTCGCGTTTCCTGTAGTGTCAAAATTTTTGTATACATGGAGATCCTTGGTTTTATTATAAACATCTATTCAGATTTCGAATCTATTGCACCATCAAATCCAGTCCATCTCTACTTCTCGATGTTAATGATCTTGATCTAACTTTCGTACGGTGTAAATCCTGTTGTACTCCGCAGCTAAACGCATGTGAATAACTATTGAAAAGCCTAGGAGATTCTATCCAACCTTAATATTCATTGACTCTTTAGATTTACCCTTCGACACCATGAAAACGGTTATAACTCCCTAGCTGCTAAATCTGTCCCAACAAGAAAAATTCACCAACTTCGTTTTCATCTTTCTTCGACCATAACTTTTAACATAAATAGTATTGATTGGGGTTTATGTGAGTACTTGATGGAAAGCTATGGAAGCTAATAGAATAGAACTTAAGTGGGAAGGCGTGCACCTAAGTCGAACAAATGCATTCTATCAACCTCTACAACAAGTCATTTACTCCAATTGAAGATCATCAACTCATTTTAGCAACAACAAATCATTATCATGGGTTCAACAAGAGGCGTAGACAGCCACAGAAGTACAAGATGACAGATCAATTGTGTCCACTGCTATTGTAAAATCCCAGTTTTCCTTATTATCAAGTTCAGTACCAGTTGGTTGTCAACCATAGTGAAGATCAATTATGGTTGTACACATAAACTTGATATGATCAATAATCTTTCTTTTACTCATACTGAAATTTTAGTAACAGAAGGAATGAACTTCACCAATGACCTTAGAATAATTTAAGTGACCTTTCTACAGATTTTGGAAGACATTGAATAAAAAAATCTGTGGTAAATTACTATGCAGTACTAATATATTCAAATTAATTTGAATATAGCACTGTACATTTAGGCCCTGCCAAAATATTCAAATCTGAGGCTATAAATTTTTCCATGACTTCATAACATTCCAAATAGACTCCCTACCAAGTTTCAAGATTTTTGAATTCCATTTGCTATTTTATTTGAGATGCTGAGCAAATTCAAGCCATAGTTAAAGTTCAAATTTTGAATTCTGTTCAACTCATTTGAACATCAAGATTTGAACACACCATCATGGTCAACATGAATTGCTTGACTAATTCCCCAAGTTTCACAATCTTAGAAACTCATTTGCTATGTAATTCAGTGGCCCCATTGAATTTCATTCAATTTCAAATTCAAATTTGAAATTTAAATGAAACCTGTTCCAATTCGATCTACAATTTCAGAATCAAGTTCCAAATATTTATTTGAGCCACCCCACAAAAATCAATAATTTTTGGACAAGTTTGGTAAGAGAATTGAAGTTGCACAGAAGGGAAGAGGATAAGTGGCGGTGGGACCCGCTGTCAGCCTCAGACACTCGGTTGAACCGACGGACGTGCTCTGTATATGGCTGTCCCCGCCGATCGATGCCGGGAGTGCTCGCCACCGCGACATGGCATGGAAGCAGGCACCTGCGTGGCCTAAACACCCCCTGTCCTATAAATACCCGTCCCCTGGCCGTCGGCGTCGAGCTCCATCTCAGCTTCGCCCCGCCGTCGCCATTCTCGCCGCTTTCTCTTCCTCCCTGGTGAGCGCTTTCTCCTCGCTTTATTTTCCTTCAATGCAAACAGCAAAGTTGGCACCAAGTCTGTGCTCTATCATCTACGGCAACTCGCTTAGTGTTTTGCTCATTGTGTTGGCCGTAGTTTGGAGTTTCGTGGACACCACCGAAGTTGACGACGAACGTCGCCTCTGCTCCGCCGTCGCCAGTCCTCAACAAGCGGCGCCACAACTCAACCTCAAAAGCAAAAAGGATCGCCATCCTGAGCTCTTTCTCACGGTAAAAGTCGTGCCTCTTTTCATTCAGTATTGAGCAATATCTTCCAGTCTTTCTTTCGGCCGTTGCCATTGAACTAGCTCACTTCTCAGTTTAATTCCGTTTCTACATGTAATAATTCTTCAATCCAGTTAAGAATTATATTCAGTACCTCCTAGCGCACCCCCTGCCAAAAATCAGTAGACGCCATTGAATGAACCTTGAGATATTCAAGTTATCCCCACCGCCAATAGAACCCCATCGGTCCATCGTCGAAGTCGACTTTGCCGGCGATGTCACCCCATCCTAACATCAAAATCATCATCCTCATGCTCCCAAGAAAGTTTCTAGCTTTTTCGCGCCATCCCCATGCAATTCCGACGATAGCAGAAACCCTAGCTCCGCCGCCATCGTCGCACCGCCATCTCCGGCCGTCGCCGCCGCGATTGGACCTCACAATCGTGTTGTGCGGTCGATTTTATGGTTTGGAGGTCAGTGCCGAGGCGAGTGGAGGTCGACGCAGCCGTCGCGGTGAGCTCGCTGGCGCAGCGCCGCCGTGGCCGAGTGGCGCGTCGCGAGGAAGACGAAGACCGCAGGCCCCACGTGTCAGTGATGCGTGCGAGCGCGCGGATCAGCTGCGGTCCAAGGATCCCGTGCGGCTATGTGGGTTGAATATGTGGCCCCCGTGCGGCTTCAACCCGACTGGCCCATTTCAAATACGTGGGCCCAACCCTATATTCAAATAATTTCCAATTGGAATTTTATTCCAGATTTTGCCCCAACTTGGAAAATCCATAACTCCTAGTAGAATTGCTCAAAAATTTCCAAATAAATTCTGGTAGACTCATCTCAATCTCTAATTTGCAGTAATGCATTTTATTGGACATGAAACTCCCAGAATTTTTATAATTAATTACTTTGAGCTAACTGCTTGGGAAATTAATTACTCCTGTTCTGTCAATTGGAAAATTCCCAATTTTGGTCAGAACACTATTATTACTACACATGATATCCAGTTCAAATTCCAAGTTCATTGGACTTCAATTACTGTGTTGATCGGTGTTCCAAATATCTACGTAGTTAAAAATTGAGAAAAATACAAAATCAATTTTAGAAATTTCCCCAAACTTGTAAAATCAGTTTCCCCCTGTAGGACGCTTAAGAAATTGTGAAACCAATTTTCCTAGAACCAGTGAGATCCCCTCTACATGGTACAACCACTGGTAGCCATGATAGATCTCCAAAATTTCAGCCAAAAATTTAGAGAAGGTTATTGCTTACCATAATTTTTGGTGACAACAAACTTCCTTGATCATCTCCTGTTCTTTGCAAGAGTCTCCAATGTAGTCCCTAGTATCTACCATAAAAGTTATAAAGCCAATTAAGATCATAATCTTATTTGTTTCACAAGATTTTAGTTTGTTACCTTAAGCATATTAATTATTTTCAAAGTCATTCATATATAGCATATGCATAACGTGTAGTAACTGAAGTCGAGCAGCATCCAGAAGCTTTGGAAGTCCAGGTGCCAGAGACTAACATAGACTCGGACTCTCATTAAGGCAAGCCCCGATTTGCATTTAAGTTCCTTACAGTGTCTATGCAGTTTTCATTCACCTTACGTCTTCAAATGTTTGTGCATTACATTTAAGGTGTTTGACATCCACTTGCATGACCAAAGAACCAGGGAGTGTTTAGAATAGCTCACAGACTCGTGTAGTAACTTCCATGCTTATATTCATAGGAATCCGGTAGAAGTCAAGTAGTGGGAATCTACTCGCGAGATAGGATTTTATCCCACGGATGGATATGATGAAGAAATGGCTTATGAATATGAAATTGAGACCGAGCAGCGGGTAGGATGCAGCGAGACATTGTCTCACGTGCGTAGCCCTGCTTGTGTTGATTGAGGACCGATTCGTGTGCGGCCCCGCTGGACAAGCTTGAATTGTACTGGTGACATACTGGAGAAACGGCTCCACCAAACTAATGTAACTTAATACTGGTTTGTCGAGGCATACCGTTCCGTTTTATAAGCGTAGGTTGAGGGCAACGAGGTGTAAATCAGCTAGTGGGCAGGTCAGAGTACGCCCCACGCAGTGACCTCCTGCTCGTGACGGATCGACCGGTTCGACATTCGAGTGTTTGGTGAAAGGTGGCCATATATGACTAGTACTGAAGTGCTATGTAGGTACTGAAGTAAGTACTCACTGGCATTTCCAAAAGTGCGTATGTGTCGTGTTGACTAGGTGTGTCCTGATTGCAATCACCGTCCCTCGCGGTAATAGAGTACCACTTGTTCACTGTGTCGTGGCGTAGTAAATACTAAAGAAGTCAGGAGAATACGATGTATTGAATTAAAATTGTTTTGCAACCTTGTATGGCTTAGAGATAGCACAATTAAAATATTACAGTTTCCCCATACTTTACCTGTAATAGCATTATGTGCTCTGGGCATGCCATATCATCGGCAAAGCATTTCTTGTTTGATTGTGGAGTCTATGATGTGACGTGCCTGAAGAATGTCATGTGCTACTTAAAACATGACTATAAGGATCCACTTGTAGGCGTGTCCTTCATGCTATTCCTTACCTATGTTTAATATTCACCCCTGCATATGTCTAGTGAGACGAGATAGTCTTGCTGAGCCTTAAGCTCACGTTTGCAGTTAACAAGTTTTTCCAGATTATGCGACTGATGACGGGTTCGATGACGAGGTTGCACCCTCTCTAGGGTTTACAGCTGAGTGGGAACATTGCACGCCGCCGTAAGTGGGGTGTTTCTAGTGCGAAGTATCCAGGGCATGGATAACTTTGCTTTTGCATAGCTAGTGCCGAGAGCGTAGCTATGATGTATAGTTCTCTTTCCTATTCGTTTAGTATTGTAAAACTTTCGCTGTGTTTATAAACAAAGACTTGGTATTGTAATTTGTTCTCGTTCTTTTCTTGTATACTGTTGGTGTCGCATCGCACGACACCAACCAATGAGATCCTTAGAGGTCGGGATTCTGGTCCCCACAAACATGGTATCAGAGCATCATTGGTAACAGTGTGCTTGAAAAGAGCATATTTTCAAAAACTTAGGGTTATATGAGTGAGGAATTAGCTATTGCCCTTATACGGAGTATTATTAGTATAAGATATAAAGTTGGTAAACTAACTTATGTGTTATTAATTCTGTAACGACGCTCTGACATCAGGTAAGAGGTAAGGTACGCCACCGTAAGCAGATCAATTGCGGTAAGCTCACCATGCGAGAGGTAGCATGGAAGTCTTTCTGTGGCTTGACACGAAAACTTTAATAGGAGTCTCTGAATCTTTCCATGTTTCTGAGAACCTATGACACGCGGTACTCCAGCGTGCTTCAAAGTTAGTGGGAGACCCCGTCAGGTGGTGTACAACCCGATAGTATGCATCTCTAGAACTATTCATGTTCTATGGGAGCATGCAAAACACGTATGCTCGAGTGTGTATAAGCCGGTTCGTGCGGGAGTCTTTGCTGTATAGACGTAGTACATCCATGTACCTCGAGACATGACATTGCTCGAGGGCGACTCACACCAGAGTCGTATGCATTTACTTTCATATATATTATTATTGTGACTGCCTGTCATGTTTCCCCGTGCCGCCCTTGAGGTGTGAAGGTGTGAAAGGGGATTTTTTGTTTCTTGCAGCACTAGCTAAGGTAGCGACCCGTGTAGAACGTGTTTTCGAGTGAACGATACTAGGGCCACCTATAAACGTATCCGGATGTACCGGTTAGAATTTTCTTTGGTGAGGTACGTAGTACCGTTAGTGTCGACTTTGATACTTGACCAACTCCAACGACATAATGGATGCATTATATTTTGGAAAGTCTGACTATCAGGTGCTGGTAGGTTTGGTCTCCATAAAATGAGTTTTGACTCCACAAAGGGTTAGAACCAAGGTTCTTGATTTCTGGCTGAAGTTTGCTCAACTTTGCCAGGTTGTAATCTTGGTTAGTTAGTAATAAACATAAAGGTATGCTATATGAATGGAAAGCTTTTGAAGACCTCTACAACTTTTCTGTTGACCGAAAAGCTTGATAATCTATTGAAAGTTGGGGTATGCTTAAACTGCTCCAGATGACCCTACCATTATACCAGTCTCTGTATTTTCGCCATAACTCACTATAGAAAATCTTCTAACTTATTGTGATATATATCTGGAAAGGGTAGAAGGAGATCTACAGTTTTGTTATTTCAAGTTTTTCCTGATTCGAGTTTGAGGCAATTCAAATTTCAAGATCAAAACAGTGAACTGCAGGGTTGCTGTTGAAAAAAACAGTCAGTTCATTTGTTAAGTTTAGATAGCTCTATCTTTTAATCTAGAATAGTGACTATTGGAAAATACACATGGCATGCAATTAATTTGATGATCCGAAACAACAAAATGACTTGAGCAAATCTACTAGCAGTCAACATAAACAATGCTAGTACTACACAAATCAGAACTGAAACAAATGCGAATAAATCGCTCATCAAGTAAATCGAACCAGCCATAGTTCGAGAGATCCACTTACAGATCGTCCTGGTGTGAAGTACACGATGAAATTGACAAAATTGATGAAGATGTAGAGGATGCAGGAAGGGCTACGAACGGTTGTGCGAGTGCACTTCTCAGAATCCTGATAGCCAGCACCCGTGCAGGTCTTCAGATAGCCGGCGTCGGTTCGGAGACACCGCTCTCCCTCAATCCGCTGCACGACGGACAAAGGGACAGCAAGGCAAAAAACGGAGCCCAGAGCAGTTAGCAAGAGAGGCGATTTTATGTGTTCTGTGTATCTGTGCCTCCAGTATACAGGATGTCTACTTATATACTCGAGTTTCCAATCGCCTCAGATTCGATCTGCCATGATTTCAGGAAACCGCCCTCTGAAATCCCTCAATGTGCGACTAATGGTACCAGTTATGGGCATTCGTGCACATTAAACGTGCACCTGCAGTTATGCCTCAAATTACTCCACACGTTGACCTGCCAGTCTAGATGTTGATGAAATATTTCGGATAATATATGTGGCAGAAAATAAAGGCAGTGAAACACAACTCTTCACGACGCGAACGCGCAACGTCGCAAGTCACAAGTCACGCGATGAACACGTGTAAAATCGCGAAACACGCGCATGTGCGTCCATGTGACTTTGTGTCCATAGCAGCAGCCTTCATCTCCCTCATTATTCCCATTCTGAGAACCACTCCAAGAGCCACTACATATGTTGGGGAACATCCATCTAGGTGGGCAATGTGGGACTAAAGTCCCCAGCCACCTCTTCACACCACCTTGGCTTTCTACTAGGAGAGTTGGCCCAAATAAATGAGCCCATAAATGGTTTGTGCCAAAGGGGCCAAATCCCAACAATCCCCACCAAAAGCCAAGGTCTACAAGTAACAACTCTGTGCTTTAATATACCAGCTTTGCAGTGCAGACCTGATACGGGTTAAGCTGCACCTAGCATTCTATGATTCACATACTCACAACTTTGCAATGGACATATCCTTGAATTGCTAGTTTTGTGTGAGCAAGTTTCAAAAGCATCGCTGATACTAGGCCGCTTAAAGCCATGCCTCAGGTTGAAGCATTACGGTCTTCTCCTGTGTCTGTTCATGAGTCTATTTGAGATTACCCACATCTCATAGATTGCAACCTGACAGTCAAACTCATATAGGTGTGTTCTTACAAGTGTACCGTGCAGGACGGTACCTTGCCTATTTAGTCCTCAGAACACATTAAGATATTAAAGTCAACCTTCCATGCAGTACTGAGAGTACGCATCTACTAGCGGAAATGAGTAATAAATATGTACTCTCCAGTTATCCATACGACTTGTTTTTCCCAAGATCTACTCCACGAGATCTCCGATCACATAGTTTGGGTTACCATTGTATGATAACATCATGCGGGTCTAAGTCCCATTTCCTTTGATGCTTCTTCAATTACAGCACGTGCTAATCCTTTAGTAAAAGTGTCTGCAAGGTTTCTTTTAGTATTAATACACTACCAGGATTCCAGTTTATTGCAACGAAAAAAATCGTTGTAATAGGTCGAAATTCGTCGTGATAGGTTGTTGTCGCAACAAAATAGAACGTCGCGATAGTTTTTCCGACTCGTGGCGATAACAGCCGTGGCAATAGGTTATTGCGACGACTTGACATCCGTGGCAAATAGTATGGTATTGCGACGACTCCACATTGGTGGAAAATAGTATGGTACTGCAACGGTTTAACGTATTGCGACGATTTAACGTATTGCGATGAAAATATCGGTGTTGCAATGATGTCACATTCGTGGCAAAAAGTATGGTACTGCAACGACTCCACGTTTATTGCAAATAGTATGGTATTGCAACGGTTCAACATATTGTGACGATTTAACGTATTGCAATGAAAATAACGGTGTTGCAACGATGCCACATTCGTGGCAAAAAGTATGGTATTGCAACGGCTCCACGTTCGTGTCAAATAGTATGGTATTGCAACAGTTTAACGTATTGCGACGATTTAACGTATTGCAACGAAAATAACGGTGTTGCAACGATGCCACATTCGTGGCAAAAAGTATGGTATTGCGATGACTCCACATTCGTGGCAAATAGTATGGTATTGCAACGGTTTGACATATTGCGACGATTTAACGTATTGCAACAAAAATAATGGTGTTGCAACGATGCCACATTCGTAGCAAAAAGTATGGTAATGCAACGACTCCACGTTCGTGGCAAATAGTATGGTATTGCAATGGTTTAACGTATTGTGACGATTTAATGTATTGCAACGAAAATAATGGTGTTGCAATCATGCCACATTCGTGGCAAAAAGTATGGTATTGCAACGACTCCACGTTCGTGGCAAATAGTATGGTATTGCAACGGTTTAACATATTGCGACGATTTAATGTATTGCAACGAATAGTACGTTATTTGTGACGATTTCACATCTGTGGTGATAAGTACGGTATCGTGACGATTTCATACTTGTGGCGAATAGTATGGTATCGCGATGTTTTCACATTCACGACGAATAGTACGGTGTTGCAACGATTTCACATCCGTAACGAATAGTACGGTATGGCAACGTTTTTACATTTGTGGCGAGTAGTATGGTGTTGCAATGATTTCACATCCGTGGCGAATAGTACGGTATCGCGACGATTTCACACTCGTGGCGAATAATATGGTATCGCGACGTTTTCACATCCGCGGCGAATAGTACGGTATCGCGACGATTTCACACTCGTGGAGAATAATATCGTATCGCGATGTTTTCACATTCGTGGTGAATACTACGGTGTTGCAACGATTTCACTTCTATGGTGAATAGTACGGTATCGCGACGATTTCACACTCGTGGCGAATAATATGGTATCGCGGCGATTTCACTGCCGTGGCCAATAATACGGTAATGCAACGATTTCACGTTCATGGCGAATAGTACGATATTGCAACGATTTCAAAACCGTGACAACAGTATTGTATTGCAATGATTTCTGATGTGTGGCAATAGGTTCGTAATGCAACATATTCAAATTTGTTGCAACAGGGTCGTAATGCGACATTCTCTAGGTGGTGGCAATAGCAGTCTAGTACAACGCTTTTTTGGTCGTAGCCAAATGTTTGTAGTGCAACGTTTTATAATTTGTAGCAATAGCTAGCTTCCTATTGCAACAGTTTATTTTCATCGCAATAATCTGTTAATGCCACGTTTTATAATTAGCGGCACTAGAATCCTAATGCACTAGGTTTGAAAATTAGTGGCAACAGAATCAATTTATTCGCACACGATACGTATGTCGACTTAACAACAAACATCCAGCAATTGATGCAACACTCAAGGACCCCTGCGTCGTTGCGAGACGATGTTATTTACAACTTTTTCAGGTTGCAACATTGTACCCATTAAAATAGCACCACGACGAGTTGTAGTATTAGGAATAGTTTCTTGAACATCCAACTTCGACTTGGTGCCAGCAGAAGCCTTTTGTGGAGTTGCTGCTAGCCGTTGTTGATTTTGCAAGCTCTCCATAATTCTGTTCATGTCTGCTAGCTCCTTTTCTTGCTGTGCAGTATTGGCTGCCATCTGATCATGTAAAGCCTGGACTTCCTGGTTGAGCTGTTCATTTGCCTGAACGAAGCCATCCATCTGGGAGGTCATATAATCATTTCTTCCTTCCAACTCTTGCACCTGAGAGCTGTGGTCTTCATTTCTATTTTGCAAGGATCGAACTTGCTGGCCGAGCTGGTCAGACATCTAGATACGCAGTCTTTTAGAAACATTAGGTTTAGCCATATAACCACGCCCCCGAAACTGTGATCCTCTAGAACCGGTTGCGGATATATAAGTAAGCTGGAAGATGTTGTTTCTTTCCTCATCTGGGATTGGGACTCCCAGCTCAGCTTCCTTGACGTTGATTTGGGCATGTGCCTGGGTCTATATACAAAAGGAAAAGTCACATGTACATTGCAAATATTTATTTAAATGGGGACTGTTTGAAGTGTTTCTCACATGTACAGCTTCTGCCTGCTCGTTTGCCCATTGACCGTTCTTCACATGGCTTGCCTCCCACAGTTCTATGGCATTGGGTTCTTTTTTGGTCTCTGGGTCTCACTACATCAAATACAAGTAAAATTTGATTGAATGATTGCAGTGCAAAGTAAAAGCATGATTTAGTTTTCATACCTTCTCGTAACTAAGTTGGGCGTAGGATTTCGAGCCAAGCAAGTGTTTTGTCTTTTGAGTACTTCAATTTCGTGAATTGGTTCTGCTTATTGACTGCAATTTTAAGAATTAATTTCACAAATGGGTGTTATCAAATAGTTTTTGGAGGATATGAAGGTATTAGAAAGCTAGCTGACCTTGAATCGCTCGGACCCAAAATAGTCCATAAGCGCCAACCAATCGGAATCCGCTACGTCAACAGGCTTGTTTTGTATACGTTCCTTATCGGTCGAATACTTCTTATAGGTGGCATGCAATGTTGATCGCCACCCCTTGTAGCGCTCACTAGCAATCTTTAATATTTTTCTTCTAGTATCATCTGTGTCCTCCAAGTCCCAGGCATTCTGTACATTGTATATCACACTGTTATAAACGTACAAGATGGAGAATGCTAGAAAAAATACTTATGTGGGGTGTCACAACACTAACTAGAATGTCTCTCACTATATTGCTCTTCGAGGTATCGCCAACCTCTGCCCACTTCCTTACACCAGCGAGGGGTGCATTTTTTTTGTTGTAATAACCACATCATCGACAAAGTGCCGCTGATTAGGACCAACCGCAGCACCCAACCTATCGCACCACTGAATTTGTAGCTTCCGATTCTGATCATTCGTTCTATTTGCAGATGCTAGATAGCGCAATTTAGTAACCTTAAGTCCTTTAGCAACCCCTCTTCCAAACTTCTTTCCTTCTGTTAGTGTCATTTAAACGGTAAACGTTTAAAGCAAATTAGCAACTGACCAGGCCTAGTATCATGTACATATAGTGTGAAAGAAGAAGAAGTCTGATGTTTTACCATCTTCAGGACGAGTGCGGCAAATACGAGCGTGGGAACAGCGCGTCGCAACAGCATTTTGCTCCATATTGGGCGATGCATAGACTTGTTGACTTCTTTGTTGATGTTCATACCCTACAATCAGGCATCAGACAGTAGTCAGTGGCGCTAAAGCACCCGTAGTACTGCAGGGGATTTTCAGTCCAGCTGCGAAGCAGACAAGACAGTAGCTGGCGATGCTAGAGAAAGAGAGGGTTCACCGGGTGCTCATCCTCTATAGTACTGCCAGTTCGGTCTGACCAACATCAGCAGGAGCGTGTCTCGAGGCAGATTGGTGGCAGGGCGAGTCATGGACGTCAGCGGTATTAGCAGGTAGAGGATGCCAGACAGATGAGGCGGGCAGCTTGCGACGTTTAACAAAGCTAGGGTTCGGTCTGGCAGTGCAGTGACCACATTTAAGTAAGAGGATCGACGTCCAAATCACACCGGTGATCTCACGTGACTTACGTTTTTACTGCAGGCGATGCAGTAAAGATCCAACAGTGTGATTCCGTTGGATCTTTACTGCATCGCGTGCAGTAAAAACGTATAAGTCAGGTGATCTGCGTCCATTGATATCACCCCAGAGCAAGTCTCGAGGCTAGGAGGACAGTGTGGCGGATCTAGGAATTAAATTTAGGTGGATTGCATACTGATACTTTGCTCTGCATGTTAGCATCTCGCCCTAAAGTGCTACTAGAACGGATACATGAATATAATCTTGCGTTAATTACCAGACATCAGCAACGCATTTGGTAGTGTAAAAAACATAATTGAGATCATATAAGAAGCAATGAACCCTCATGTACATGCATCTCTAAACTATATGATACTAACATTTCTTAGTGGACAGGGGTTAATGATATTGGACTATTTTTTCCAGGGTATGCCATGTCATATGGGGCATAGCATGTAGGTACGCCATAATGGCTAGGGGTTTGCGAGCGGTGGGGTCATCATGGCACGCGAACGATGGGACATGGAGATGGAGGGAGACGCGTCAGGGAGGACAGTGAAGTGACCACCAGCAGGGCGTGGGCGCCAGCCGGTGCCGGAGTGAATGGCGGCGACATGGGTTTGCGGGCGGTAGGGTCATCATGACACGCGAAGGATGGGACATGGTGATGGTCGAGGGAGACACGTTTCTGAGGACACTGAAGTGAGCAGCAGCAGGGCGTGGTCGCCGGTGCCGGAGTGGCGGCGGCGAGAGAGCCCAGCGTGCGTGTGTAGGCATCAATAAATCATGCCATCACATATACTCACCAGCAAGGCGTGGGCGCCAGCCGGTGCCGGAGTGACCGGCGGCGACAGGGTTTTGCGGGCGGCGGGGTCATCATGACACGCGAAGGATGGGACGTGGCGATGGTGGAGGGAGACGCGTAGGGGAGGACACTGAAGTGAGCAGCAGCAGGGTGTGGTCGCCGGTGCCAGAGTGGCCGGCGGCGAGAGAGCCCATCGTGCATGTGTAGGCATCAATAAATCACGCCATCAGATATACTTATTAACTGTTAACTGGGACTAGGAAACTACAATCACAATGCTAAAATATTTAGTAGAGCCCGATACATATTTATACTCGTAGTACCAGCATGGGATGACGAATATCGGGGTTCCTGAGCATCAGGTACTGCAATATTCTCTGCATACGATGCAAATTAATTAACGTGTTATAAATATGTGTATTTTGATAGTAAACACATTTATAGTTATACCAGGTGCTTGTTGCCCATCACGATTACTTGTAGACGACATGACGGTTTGGTGTCTTGTTCCTAAAGTAAAGAGTATATATAGTAAGTAACAGTGATAATGTCAGATTACATGAGGATGTGTATTTAGATCGGGCGGTGTGGTTGCTATGAACTGAAAATGTTTGTTTTGAACGGAGGAATTAGAAATGAAGGAGTAGGAAAAAAAACCGTACAATCCGAGAAAGAAAAACAAGAAAAACGTGTATAAACCGTGGGAACTGAAAATCTTAGGAATACAAGTTTGGAACACAGGAATGAGAGTACAACATTTGGAGTGGTTGATAAGATAACCCTGGCGTCATTTACTTCTAAATCAATAAATTACATAGTACATGCGGTTTTTAATAGTTATCTTTCCTGACATGGAAATTTACTAGAAATACACTACCATAAACTGTCAGAGCGACATTTATTTCGGGGCAGAGGTGTAGTGTATTTTATATATGGAAAAAAGTAGAATGCAATCAGACGCTAGGGTAAAATAAAAAGATGAATCGACTGTAGGATGCAGATCTAACGATTGAGGATAGTTGATTGCATGATTGCACCATTAATCAGATTTTATACTAGACATTCATGAAACATAAGAGCATATAAGGAATTGGGACAACAACTAGGAATGAACTGGCTGCAGCTGTTGGGACGACAACTAAAGCGATAAGAAGGGAGTAGCTCTATAAAAAGACGGCATGGATCGTGTAGAACTAACGTAGCACAAAACTGGAGTCCGGGATGTCGCAGGGCGGGGTCGGCGACAAAGAGGTTCGGTAGAGCCCGTCAAACTTGGTCACTCGACGTTGTACCCACAGTCACCACCACCACTCACACAGGAATTTCTTAGGAACGCAAGTTTGGAACACAACACTAAGAGGAGAACATGTGTGCCTGGAACGGAAGCCACTGCGGGATTAGATGGAGACGCACATTTATATTCGTCGTGGCTAGCTATAAATGGGCGGGACTAGAATTTTGGGCACACGGAGTAAAGTTTCAATTGTGAAAATCTCAATTGTGCGCGCCAAGAAGAACGAAAAATTTCTCGAGGGACCGCTACCTGCTGTTCGTCTTTGTTTTCATGGAGATGTAAAAGCAGTCATGTGGTAGTGGGACATTCCAAAAAAAATACGAACAAAAATATGAATCGCCAAATGTATCATTGTGCTAATACAAATGACATGCAAATACAGAACACCCAGGTCCACGAAAGGAGGACGGCAAATCCATGGTCTAGTAAAAGGTAAACAATCATCATTTTATATATAACATTTTTCGCAATGAAATGATAACATATATAGAGTATATACCACTACTACAAAAAAAAACATTTTCCCCTGTGATGTCTAATCTTCAGGCCGTCGATCCAAAGCCGCCTGTGATACGAGTATCACAGGTACATACGATATATATATCAACAATGTCATCGGATATTAGTTACAACGGATAAAGTACTTTTCATGCACCTGTTGCATCAGGCGATGGACTAGTTAGCAATTTAGATGACGTAATTTCCTAATCAAGTTAATTATGCATCATGTCTATTGTTAGTTATATTACTTGTAAGGATAATGTTTACCGGATTTAATTCATTCAGCCACAAGAAATATAGACGGTCCCAAGTTACAAACATATAGGAGATGTTTTCCATAAAAGAAGTTTTTCGATACTGCATATATAGAACACATTGTTTATGAACATAAAGACATATTTCATTAACAAACAAGTAATAGGAAAACACGTAGTAGACAACAAGAACAAGATAAACTACACCTAATACTACTCTACTCAGAGATCACGAAATAGATAAACTACTCCTAATACTACTCTACTGAGAGAAAACCACATCCTCCGCCTCCGCCGCTGCTGCCTCCTCCCACTCTGCCGCCGTGCCGCCTCCTCCCCTTCCTCTGCCGCTGCCGCCGCTGCTGCCGCCTCCGCCTCCGTCGCCGCTGCCGCCTCCTCCTGCTCCTCTTCCGCCGCTGCCGCCGCCTCCATAGCCACGTCCACCTCCGCCTCAAGAGACGCCTTCTGCTCCACCTCCTCTGCTGCCGCCGCTGCCCAAGCCGCCTCATACTCCTCAACCTCCGTCACAGTCCGAAGCTTCTCGGCGATGCGCTGCTTAATCTCCAGGAGGCCCTCTACCCCAGCAACCTCCGCGATTGTCTCGTGGAGGGCGTCGTGACGACCAGCCACAATCATCAACCCGCACTAGTAGTGGCCCGCGGTGTCCATGCTCGTGTGAAGGGGAAGGGTCCCAAGACCCAGACGGCGACACGAGCGATCTGTGTCGGAAAACACCTTCCGCGCCACTGGGTTGAGCGCTAGTGCGCTATGAGCAGCGGCAGACTTGGCATCGGTGGCCACCTTAAGGCGCCGATCGAGTTCGTCGATGCGGTCGGTGAGGAGTATGCTCAACCCAACCGGGATGAGGAAGTGCAGGCGCCGCGGGCGGAGATGCGGGCACCGCCATCAGTTCCACCGGCATTGCCGGCAGCGATGGAAACGGAGAAGGAGGTTCGGAGGATGTCGATGGCCTAGAGCGCTTCGGCGCGGGGCTACCCATTTGTGTGGCGATGGAGGTGCAGAGAAAGAGATAGAGGTGGTCGACAGTGGCGGGGGGAGAAGTTTAAAGGCTAGGATCTAAGGAGTGGTGCGGCGAAGAAGCAAGAGGACAGTGAGCCTTTATAGCGGGTCGTCGTCTAAGTAGGCGTGTCGAGATGATCGGACGCTAGAGGAAACCGCGCTTAATTATGAACCGGTCGGTGGCCTCGGTTTCCTCGAACCGCGGTTTGCATCCTCTCGGTCCCAACGGCTCGACGCGTCCCATTAGGAGTAAATTTACACGCGAGGAAAACAATTTTTTCGTTATATAAAAAAAATCTGTCCGTACACGCCTAAGCCAACTTCGTGACCGCGCGTTTGTGCCAGGGGACGCCTTGCAGCGAACATGGGCCTAGTCCTGCACGCATTACCGAGGTTTGAGGTATATATATGCATGCATGTTAGTGTTGTTAAACATGACCGAGGTGTTTTAATTCTAGCTATGTCTAACATGCACGGACCGCAAACATGATCAACCAATTACACTACGTAAGAAACCCAAATAGGAGACAACGATGGGCGACAGATCGAATGTCCATCGATCACAAAGTGAGAAATATGTACAAGAACAGAATTGAAGCTAAACATGTACAAGAACTCCTAAAACTACAAAATAAATATGTACAAGAACTCCTAAAACTACTATGCTGTCCCCGCCTCCTCTGCCCTCTCCCCCAACTTCTCAAACCACGACAAGCGCTCCTCCTCATCCTCGTCGTCGTCGTCGTGGTGGTGGTGGTCGCTGTCGTCGTCGCTGTCGTCATCGTCGTTGTCGTCGTTATCATCGTCGTCGTCGTTATCATCATCGTCGTCGTCCTCGTCCTCCTTCTCCTCCTCCTCCTCCTCCTCCTCCTCCGACGATGACGACGACGACGACGACGATGCAGTAGGAGAGTGGGCCGGCTGCTCTGGCTGAGCCGATTGCTCCGGCTGCACCGGTGGCCCCGGCTGCATCGGCGGTGGAACCCCGCCGCGACAGAAGATCCTCTCCGTCGCCGCCACCAGGGCACTACGGCCCTCGGCGCCGAGCTCCTGGGCCATCGTCCCAAACAAGATGTCCAGGCAATCGGCAACACCCGTGAGGGCGTAGAGGTAGCGGCCGGTGGTATCCATTCCCGAAAACTCGGGAAGGGTACCAAGACCCAAGGTGTCCAAGGCTCGAGACGTACTGTTGTACGCCTCTTGTGCCATAATGAGGCGCTGGTTGTCGTTCACCCTCTCGGCGGAGCTGCAGCATATCCGGTTGCAGGGTGGCTGCCTCGGCGGGCTAGGAGGCGGAAGGTTAGCCATGGCTGTGGTGGTTCGTCTGCGTCGGGCTAGGAGGTGGAATGATGGAAGAAGAAAGGAGTGCAAATGTTCTGTGCTTGTACATAAACGACGACGTGCCTTAGACCATCCGCAGTGTTTCACTGAAAAGCTTACTGGACTGTAAATATAGATTACTAAAAGTATAGAGTAAGTGTCTAGAGACAAATGCTGGAAGTATAGATGATATACTGAAAGTTTAGAGAGATAGAGTAAGTTTTAGAGGAAACTGCTGCGGATGGTCTTATATATGGTCTGTGCGGAGTAGGCGAGGGAGCGGTTCGTTTCCCGCGCATTGAACTCTTTGCAGACCACGTGCGGCGCAATTAAACCACTGTGGAAGACAATCTTCAGGGATCCTTCTGTCTCTCTTGTGGAACCGAATCCCCCGTAGTACTGCAGGTGCATTAGAGGTCACTGACATGTGGGCCCAATGCTCTGTGGGACCCACATGCCAGTGACTTCTAATGCACCTGTAGTACTGCAGGAAATTTCAGTCCCTCTCTTGTATCCATGTGGAACGTCATGCACGCGTCCCTACACCATGGCTTCTTAACTTCTCCGCAGACCTCGTGTGGCGCATCAGTTACTTGGCGCACTGGAAAGGCCAGCGGCGAGATCTCCGGGCCCGGCGAGCCCCGCCACGGCGGCGCCGCGCGCGCCCTCGGCGCGAGGAAAAAGGGTCTGTGATGTTGGTTTTCTTGTTTTGTGATGTTGTTTTTCTTGTTTTGTAGTAGTATTGTTTTATGTTAATGAACTCAATGTCATTGTTCCTCTGTGAAGACCTTTTATCGTAGCTGGTTTCTACCATAACAGTAACCGCCTGAGATAATTAGGTTGTCACAGATGGTTCTTTACTTGTATCTAGCCGTCTTTGATAATTGTTTTTCACAGACATGCCTAGCCGTTGGTTAATAACCGCATGTGATAAGGTATAACCTATGCAGTAATACTGCTGTTATTTCTAATTTCTAGGTCAATTCAATATAATCACAGAACAAAAATCAATAATATCATCACAGAACAAAAGTCAACAATATTATCATCACAGAAGTCAATTTCACTAAAACAATATACATATGTACAAGTTACAAATACAATTCATCTCAAAGTTTATAAGTTTTCACTAAAAACTGTTTCTATTGGCATAGTCGCAAAGTTCTGGCACATTAGTTGTTGCACCATCCTCATCAAAGAACTCCCCTCTTTTGTGCAAAATTTTGTGACGAATGAATTGACAGAGTTCAGCAGCAATCCTGTCGGCTCCTCCACTAGGAATACTTCTACAAACCGGCCATTCTTCGTTTAGATTCTTCGTGTGCTGCAATATAACACATATCAAGGTTTAGAATGTATTGGTTTGAACAATCTCAAAGTATAGATCAAAGTGAGAGTATACAGGAATTTATTTGGTATTTTTGGAGCAGTTGTACTATGAGCAATTGAATTTTGAAGTTGGAATCAAAATATTAAAATAATGTTTCTGGTAATATTGAACGGCAGGGAATATAAGTATCAAACTATGCTAGTTACAATGAAAATGAAACACAAAAGTAAGAAAATAAGGTATCGACATTAAGGATAACTTACATCCTCACGATTCACTCTATATACGCCGGCGGTCCGAAGATGCTCGCATACATAATACCCTCATAAGACACTCCCAGCAGGCTGCTTCGGACAAGCATAATACGTTTTAATGTCCAATGCATTCGTATTAGAAGGTCTCTCATCGCCAAGCCATTCCGCGTAAACCACCAAGCGTTGTAATACAAGAAATGTCATATAAAACTTGTCAACACATTCTAAATGTGTGTAAATTAAAATTATTGAATAAACGTACAATTTCAAAATGGAAAGGAAATCTTTGTAACGATTTGGTGAGAAATCGGCCGAGTCCAAGACTGTTGCCATTCCCTGCGTTGGCTTATGAAGATCATTATGTAGTGATTACTGCAAACATACAAACACACGTGTTAACAATTACCAATAATTGCTATTTCAATGTCATGTGTCGAACTTACTCGAAGTGGTATGGAGCCTTTACGAGGTCCTTGCCATCTATGACAAAGTTAAACATCGCATGTCCTATGTAAGCTGCAACTTCTGTCCTTTTATCCTTCTTAAGTTTTGCGATTGCTTATTCAAAATCTTTTTTTTTTCATGTGTTTGAACCGTGCTGAGTCTTGATCCGCCTGGACGTCTAATAGCACCTTTGCAATCCTAGTAGGGTCAAGGATACCTGTCTTGCGTTCCAACTTTTCATTATCCATGTATTGCATCCTATTGAAGAAGTCCAGAATTGTTATAATCTCATGAAATGTGTATGCGTGTAGTAAGAAAAGCAAATACAAAATATTAGAGCACTTACAAGCACCAGACGAGCAGCAGGTTGATTTCGAGCATGCCCCGATGGAAAAGGGCATGCAACTCTTCAAATAAAGTGACTCGTCTATCCACTCCAGTGCTCTAGAATGCTTCTTTTGGAATACGAAATGTGACACAATTAAGACCATATTTTGTGCTGGCAAGGATGTACCACTCATGCATTCTTCTGAGCTGGACGGGTTGTTTGCTAAGTTGTATGGATGTCATGAACGACTTCCCATTCTTAAATTCAGGACGAAAATCCTCAAGCTTGTATATTGGAACTCCTGGTTTAACTAAAGCCGTCCACCGATTATACATGACACCGTCTTCTTCCCACTCCTCGATATCTCCTAATGATGGCTCATGAGAAGAACGAGATGCACTTGATTTTATAATATTTTCGTTCATAGTTTCCAAATATTTTGACACTTCTGATGAAGGTTTCTTATTTTCGTATGAGGTAACTTTGATAGGCACTGATGATCGAGGAGTAGTCGTCGGAAGTTGGACACTGGATTGTTGTTGAACCTGTTGTTCAACTGATTGCTCTTTACTCCCTGCAGTTGGCTCTAGTACTACTTCAAGTTGTTGCTCAACTGGTTGCTCTTTACTAGCAACATCTTGCTTTGGTACTGCTTGAAGCTGTTGTCCAACTTGTTGCTCTTGGATATCATCCTTGCTGAGACATAGGGGGAGTGGATCTTCCTGGACTGGGAGTGGATCTTCATGCACTTTCGCCTTAGAAGATGGGGTTGCAGTATTTGGATATGCGACGGGGCTAGAAATTGGCTCATCGTCCAACACGATATCGCGAATGTGCCAAAGGATTAATTGGTTGACAGCCTGCCCTAGAGTCGCGATCCCCTCAGGTGTGACGTGGTCTATTTCATAATCTTCATAATCATTATCAATGATTTGAAGAACTTGCACCACAACATAATACAACGGAAGTGGATTCCTGTTGAAGTCACGATCAGGCTTTGCCATAGCAGTGGCAACCTGTTTGGTTTTGTTCCCTGCTCTGCCTATCGGGACAAGAAGATGAAATATTTGTCGTTAGCAATATCATCGACAGGGAACTTATGGGTTGACCCTGAGCCTGGCACGGAACCAACGCTGCTAGGGTAAGCAGTTGGAGATACTAATTGCTCCTTTTGCACCAGAACCATCACCGTACTTGGTGCCACTAATTGTCCTGATTGTCTAAGTTGTTCCATTATTTCTTGCATATTTTCTTTGACCTTTTGAGCAATTGTTTCATCAAGTGTTTTCTTAAACTTCTCACGTCTTCTATATGTGTCTTTATCTTTAGGGAAACCATCTAGCCAAGACATTTGAGAAGAGACCGCTCGAACCCGTCCGCTGTGTTCAGGGTTTCCTAAGATAGCGATAAGTTGGTCATTCTCCCTCTTCGGCTTGAAGAGACCCTTCTGTTGCTTTTCAATTACTTCTTTCATTTTATCCTCTACTTCATTCAGAGAGTCGGGCTTTTCAATTTTGCCCTCGCTGGTCAAACATGACCGAGCAAAGACCCAGCATTGAGTTCACTCATCGCACCCTTCTAATGGGTGAGGATTGCCCTTACTGGTAATTTTGTCTAATATCTTATTCCATTTCGGGACTTTGGGGGCATATCCAGCAGACCCCAAGCGATGATGGTATTTGTTCTTTTTTGCAAGCTCTGACCTAGTTGCACTTAGAGCTTTAGCATCAGGTGTGCTCTTTTGACGAACAAACTCTTGCCACTGAGCTTGTGTGATTTTTCCCATCTTCCTCAGGCTAGGGACCTTATCGGCCTTAACATAAGCATTCATTTCACTCTTCCAGCATCGAAACTTCTTGCCGCAAGAGACCAATGTTGCTTTCTTTACAGCTTCTTTTGTGCCTTTCGGGAACTTGAATTGTTTCTTTATCCTTTCCCACAACTCATTCTTGGTCTGCTTGGGTAATTTCCTCCAATTCTCGGTTGTGATCGGCACAACCTCCCTAACAAGAAAACCGCATGCATTACGGTACTTGGTAACTGAATCCAGTGGTTCTTGGGGAAGCCCACCTAGACCGACCCTTATTATGTACATGATGCGGTCCAATGGACCCTTATTGGGACCTCGTTGCCCTCGTTTCCGCTTGAGTGAAGTTGAGGATTCATCCATTGGAGAACCTTCTGCGTTTTTAGGATCCGATGTCACCTCATTGTCTCCGCGATTAATCTAGGTAGAAAAAAATTATAAGACTTCGTATACTTGTCAACCAACATTAAGTTGAACTGCTTCCATACCTCGTCGGCAGGATCATATTCCGGGTCTAGATCCACTGAAGTCTTTTTAATTTTTATATTCGGAAAAGGATCCGATGGACTGTGATAGGAGCCTAACTGCTGGAGTCAGTACACTCCATATTGTCTTCTTTATTGTTACTACCAGGACCAGTCTTCTTAGGGCTTTCCATGCTAGAACTAATAAGACAAAAAATCTAATAAATGGCATATTAACTCTACATGAAGTGTTGCATGAAGAAAAAGATGGAAGTATTCTAGGATTTGATAAGGCATTCTAGGGTTTAAGGTGACTGACCAAAAGGTTCCTATACATTGCGAGGGTGACAAGCATGTTAAAGTTGCTCACCAGCAATGGCAATTTTATCTTTTTATTCTAAATAGGCTAGCTTCGTTCAGAGTGGCGACCACATTCTTGAGGTTTACTAGGCGACGCCTAGCTCCGGACCTATAACTGATCAAGCAAGGGACAAAAAGCCTATCCTCTAGCCTTTTCTAGTATCAAGAATTGCAAAGTGTGGCACTTGGATTTGGATGGTGAGATGAGGCGAGCTGAGGTAGCTGCAGGCGAGAAGAGACACTCTTTTTCAGCGATGAGGGCGTACCTGGAAGTGACTAGGGCTAAGCTTGGCGACGACGACGAAGCTCGGCGGCCTACCTGGAAGTGATGAGGGCGAACACTTGGCGGCAAACAAAATTTTGGCAGCCTAACGGTGTCTAAGTGTTTCGCCCAGGTTAGGTTTTTCCTACGCTGCTGAGGATATATATAAACTCCAATTTTCTCAAGTGGATTTTAAGTACCAACCGTCTGAGAAGATGGTTACCTCAAGCGGGTTTTACTTACCAACCGCCTGGGAAGATAAAATTATCTTAGGCAGTTGGTTAGTAACATCCGAGATAAACATCTTCTCAAGCGGTTATTAAGTACCAACCGTCTATGAAGATATTTACTTCTTCTTAATTAATATTCTTGATTAAATGTGGGTCCTTTGAAAAGGCAAAATTCCACTTTCTTGTAATATTATTGATATGTAAAGGTTAGCATTAAATTTCACTTCATAAATCATTTGAAATTGGTCAGAACATAAAAAACATACAACAAATGCTATTTTTCATTTTTCTACCTTGATGAATATAATGCTTTTTTCATTTATTTTTTCAGTTGACATTTTTACTTATCATACCAACCTCTATGAATTTTTTCAAATTTTTTTAAATATTTTTGAATCAATGGGTGTTCATAATTTGATGAATGCCTGCATAAATACCCCTCACCAACCTCCTGTGAAGACGTGTCGACAACCGTGCGCGACCTTTCTTTTCCCCGAGGCGTGACCTTTTAATGCGCGGTAAACCAACTGCTCCATCTTCCACTCCGCGCGACCTTAAAGACGCGCTATCACCCGTTAGTTCTCCCCGAGCGCATCGCTCACTTTGAATCCTCTTCTTTTCTTCATCTTCCTTCACTCCGACGACCCAACACCACTATGGCCGACCTTCCGCCGCAAAGCCCTCCGAAGGAGCCACCTTGCAAGAAACTATGTTGCAGCTCCCCCGAGAGGTTCAACACCCAGCAGTGCCTCCTCATAGCGCGAGAGGCGTACAACAATAAGTCTTGCGCCATGAGTGCCTTGGGGCTAGGTACCCTTCCAGAGTATACTGGAATGGGTACCATCGGCCACTACCTCTACGCCCTCATAGGGGTGGCTGATCGTCTCGACATTCTGTTCGCGACGATGGCCCAGGTTCTTGGCCCCGAGGGCCGCAGAACGCTAGTGGAGGCGACGGCTAGCAACCTCGGGGTTGCACCGCCGGTGCAGCCGGTGCAACCAGCCCCTATTGCACCGGCGCCGGAGGACAAGGAGGAGGAAGAGGAGTAGGAGTAGGAGTAGGATTTAATTAGTTTTTTTGTTGTTTTTAGTTGCTTCTGTTTTGTAAATATTGTTAATGAATGAAATCTATCTTTGTTTATCTATGTGACTGAATATTACTTGTGTATCTTGTGTGTTCTTTCGTGAGATGTGTGATTGAATATTGTTAATGATTAAGTATCTTGTGTGTTCTTCAACTGTGTGAATGAATGAATGTGTAGTGTGTTCATCGTGTTCCTCAGACTCGGGTATCATAAGGTAATTATCTTAGGCAGTTGGTAATTCAAACTCATCGGAGAAGAAGATTATCTTAGGCGGTTGGTAAGTAATACCCGTCAAAGATAAACATCTTCTCAGAAGGTTGTTAAGTACCAACCGCCTGTGAAGATATTTACTTCTTCTTAATTAATATTCTTGATTAAATGTGGGTCCTTTAAAAAGGCAAAATTCCACTTTCTTGTAAAATTATTGATAAGTAAAGGTTACCATTAAATTTCACTTCATAAATCTTTTGAAATTGGTCAGAACACAAAAAACATACAACAAATGATATTTTTCATTTTTCTATCTTGATGAATATAATGCCTTTTTCATTTATTTTTTTAGTGGACATTTTTACTCATCATACCAAACTTTATGAATTTTTTCAGATTTTTTAAATTTTTTTGAATCTATGTGTGTTCATAGTTTGATGAATGCCTCATATGTATATGAGCATTTAGTTAGAATGATGGATAATTTAAAGTTTGACATGTTGGAATGCTTTTAAAAAAATTTAACAAAATTCATACATGTATAAATGATACAAATATGTTCATACAAACAAATTTGAGTGAAGGATTTTTTTTATGAGATACACAAATGTGAATAATATGTGAGTAGAAATTAATTTGATATTTACCAAAACATTACAATGTCAGCTATACAAGTTTTAAAATTTTTTGTTCAGGTGGTAGATGTTAATTTTATACAAATGTAGAAGAAAGAATCATACAATTTGGACACAATTTGCAGAATCTAAACAAGTTTGAGTATTTATATTGGAATCCAAATAAAAAAGAAGCAAGTGATAACGAAACTGAAGAACGGTATCGGACATTATCTCAGGCAGTTGGTAAGTAATACCCGACTGAGATAAACATCTTTTCAGAAGGTTATTAAGTCCCAACCGCCTGTGAAGATATTTACTTCTTCTTAATTAATATTTTTGATTACATGTGGGTCCTTTAAAAAGGCAAAATTCCACTTTCTTTTAATATTTTTGATAACTAAAGGTTACCATTAAATTTCACTTCATAAATCTTTTGAAATCGGTCTGAACATAAAAAACATACAACAAATGATATTTTTCATTTTTCTATCTTGATGAATATAATGCCTTTTTCATTTATTTTTTCAGTGGACATTATTACTCATCATACAGACCTCTATGAATTTTTTCAGATTTTTTTAAATTTTTTTGAATCAATGTGTGTTCATAATTTGATGAATGCCTCATATGTATATGAGCATTTAGTTAGAATGATGGATAATTTGAAGTTTGACATGTTGGAATGCTTTTAAAAAAATTAACAAAATTCATACATGTATAAATGATACAAATATGTTCATACAAACAAATTTGAGTGAAGGATCTTGTTTTTTACGAGATACACAAATGTGAATAATATGTGAGTAGAAATTAATTTGATATTTACCAAAACATTACAATGTCAGCTATACAACTTTTAAAGTTTTTTGTTCAGGTGGTAGATGTTAATTTTATACAAATGTAGAAGAAAGAATCATATAATTTGGACACAATTTGCAGAATCTAAACATATTTGAGTATTTATATTGGAATCTAAATAAAAAAGAAGCAAGAGATAAGGAAACTGAAGAACAGTATCGCGCATTATCTCAGACGGTTGGTAAGTAATACCCGACTGAGATAAACATATTCTCAGAAGGTTATTAAGTACCAACCGCCTGTGAAGATATTTACTTCTTCTTAATTAATATTCTTGATTAAATGTGGGTCCTTTAAAAAGGCAAAATTCCACTTTCTTGTAATATTATTGATAAGTAAAGGTAACCGTTAAATTTCACTTCATAAATCTTTTGAAATCGGTCAGAACCTAAAAAACATACAAAAAATGATATTTTTCATTTTTCTATCTTGATGAATATAATGCATTTTTCATTTATTTTTTCAGTGGACATTTTTACTCATCATACCAATCTCTATGAATTTTTTCAGATTTTTTAAATATTTGTGAATCAATGTGTGTTAATAATTTGATGAATGCCTCATATGTGTATGAACATTTAGTTAGAATGATGGATAATTTGAAGTTTGACATGTTGGAATGCTTTTAAAAAAACTAACAAAATTCATACATGTATAAATGATACAAATATGTTCATACAAACAAATTTGAGTGAAGGATCTTTTTTTTTTACGAGATACACAAATGTGAATAATATGTGAGTAGAAATTAATTTGATATTTACCAAAACATTACAATGTCAGCTATACAAGTTTTAAAATTTTTTGTTCAGGTGGTAGATGTTAATTTTATACAAATGTAGAAGAAAGAATCATCTAATTTGGACACAATTTGCAGAATCTAAACATGTTTGAGTATTTATATTGGGATCTAAATAAAAAAGAAGCAAGGGATAAGGAAACTGAAGAAAAGTATCGGGCATTATCTTAGACGGTTGGTAAGTAATACCCGCCTAAGATAAACATCTTCTCAGAAGGTTATTAAGTACCAACCGCTTGTGAAGATATTTACTTGGGACAGAGGGATTATAAGATGGTCACCCGCGCCATCGTCTTTTCTGCACAACCGTTCCAACATCCTCTCTTCTCTCCACAAAACCTAGCTGCAGCTAGTATACAGCAAATGCTTTCGAGCTCGAGCAACCCTCCGCCACCGAGCCCGCCGAGGGACCCGGCCGCCGGTAAGCGGCCGCGGCTGGACCCCCCCTCGCCGCTGCGCGTGAAGGATACCCTCCTGTTCAACATGGCTCGAGATGTATTTACGGATACATCTCACTCCATGGAACGCCTTGGGCTCGGTACCCTTCCACAAAGTATTGGAATGGACACCACGGGCCACTACGTCTTCGGCCTCTCGCACGTGGCCTCTCGTCTCGACTCCCTCTGGGAGACGATGGCGGCCGAGCTCAGCGTCGCGGGTCGTCGCAACCTCGTCGTGGCGGCAGCCTTGAGACTGGGTCACCTTCCGCCGCCAGAGCCCGAGGCGCTAGAGGAGGGTCAGGAGCCCGAGGACCCACCCGAGGAGGAGGTGGTGGAGGCTGAGTAGAGTAGTATTTAGGTGTTTTCTTTTCATGTTTTTAGTTGTAGTTTTTCGTTTCATGTTTTTAGTTGTAGTTTTTCGTTTCATGATTTTAGTTGTAGTTTATCTTTTCTTGTGTTTGTAATATACTCCCTCCATCCAAAGCGTCAAGTATTTTTGTATGGAGATACTCTCTCCATTGAAAGGGACAAGTAGTATTTTGGGACGGAGGGAGTAATGTTTTTAAGTTAAATGTATTTTGTGTTCTTGTTCATGGATGTACTATCTGTGCAAAATTAGTTCGAATTTTCCGATCGCCAAACCCTCCTTGTCCCCAAACCGGTGGAGTTGCCAGGAGATCGCCTGCAGCGGGGCCCGCAAAGCGGTCTATAAAGTAGTAGTAACAGGAAAATGCAACAGGCCGGTAGCTAGGAGTGGAAAGAAAAAAGTGAAGACAATACGAGGAAGAAAATGTTTGAAAAAAGGAAGGACAACCGAAATGTTAAACAGGAAATCTTTTCACGGAAATTAATCCAGTCGTAATCCTCTCAAACATAGGCTCCCTTTGAAGGATAGGATTTGTAAATGATTTTTAGTTTCCATAGGAAATGTAACACATGAGCTAGGACACTTTGGTAGCCATACTAAAAGAGCTGCTTATCCGCCTCATCCACTTCCCCACGCCGCTAGTAGAATCTCTTCGGCCGCAGGAAGGTGTCCCCCGAAGAGTTCGAGGACACCAATGTGTGTCCGTCAGAAGAGTCGCCTGATGACGAGGAGGCCGGGGAGTTGGGGTGGACCGGCGGCGTATAGTTGAGGTAGTGATCCAGGTGGATGATGAGCTCCGTCGTGAGGCCGCCAGGCCGGACCACCGCGGCATGGTTGAAAGGTCTTCTGGTTGAAATATGGACGAAAGCATTGTTACATGGGTCATCGTCGTTTCCTACCTCAGGATCACAGATGGCGTCGAAACAAAGGTTCTTTCAACAACAAGGTAGAGAATAGAGAGGCTCTAACATCACTCTCTGGTGACAAAGTACTCCAACAATACGATTGTTTGGATCAAGTGAGTTTTGGACCGACGAATAATAAGAGAAAGCACACCGAGGAAAATAGATGGCATAACTGGAAGAAGAAAAGTATATTTTTCGACCTCCCTTATTGGAAGACATTGCTAATAAGGCATAACTTGGATGTCATGCACATTGAGAAAAACATTTGTGATAGCATATTGGGGACAACGTCAGGTGATCGGTTTGAGGTAGATGGAGTTGCATCAGAAAATGAAGATGACGACGACGAAGACGATACATATACCAATGATGGTCATGTAGCTCCATTGTGGGGGGACGACAGCGAAGATGATGATTTTTAGTATAATTAAGTACGTGACATGTAGCTCCACAATGAATTCATCGGTCCGAACCCGACATTTATTTTTTAGTTATTTATATTTACTACCCGAAAAGTACCCGATACCCGATATTTCAGTCTTTTCAGTTCCAGGTCTCGGTTTTATCGGTGTCGGTTTTTTGGTCTCGGTTTATTTGCCCACCCCTAATTTACGTAGTAGTAGCATATATATGGGATATACATATTTCTCCTGCATGTTTTTTTGCAAAACTATTTAGTGATATATCCTATGTGCATATTACATATGTAAAACTAATGTAAAGTACAAAACTTTTTCAAAGGGAAGTCTTAGGTTTTGTCAAATCTATCTTTCAGATTTATGCAATTTTGATCTGTTTTAACATACAAGAATTGTACTTTTAGATTCACCATGAAAATATTTCCATAATATACAATCTAGTACTACATGTTATTGAAGTTAATAAATTCCATATAAATCATTTGTCAAAGGTAATTAGTTCGACCAAAACAGAAATAGAGTTGAGTTGGGGCGGAGGAAGTATTATACGTTGCTGTTTGCCGCATAAGGTTTCGTCCTTCGTTCAAGCCGTAGCCATTTGTACAGGCGGCTGATGCGAACGGGCGCATTGAGCTTACGTGCGCGACAGTCATCGAGGCGCCTTAGACGCGCGCAGCGCATGCGTTGAAATCACCTGCGGTAATGCAGGTGCAGTAACAGTCACTAGCATGAGGGTCCGGCTAGCCATGGGGCCCACATGTCAGTGACTGTTACTGCACCTGCAGTACTGCAGAGGTTATGCATCCCGCATGTGCATATTTGAATTCAATTGGAACCGCTCTGCGTCCCATCACCGCTTTACCGTGAACCACTGCGGATGGTCTTAAAGGCAGGCCCGACACTGGGCCTAGGTGGGCGGAAATAAATTTTCTGTGGCCCTGCCGCACAACGTCACCTGCGGCGCCCCCGCCACCGCGCCCCTGGCTCCACCGCCAGCCCGCCGCCCCTGCGCCCCCACCGCCGGCTCGCCCCTGACTCAAGGACGGATCAAGGGGAAGGCTCATCGTACATAGCGGTCGTGTAGCTTCCGTCCCCTCGATCTGTTGGCGATGAGCCTTCTCCTCATCCGTTCTCGAGTTCGCGGCGGCCACGGCGCCGCTTCTACCCTGCTTCTGGACTGAGGACGCTGATGATCCGCAACATACTTTTAAATCTGCGCATTGGTATTCTCCCCCTCATATTTGTTGATGCGTTAATACCTCATGTTTTACATCGTTGAGTATGTTACGGATCATCGGCATCGTTAGTCCAGCACTGAGTCGTCAGGAGGCAAAAAGTAATGAACATCATTGATCAGCAATGCCGAGGAGAACGCGAAAATTGCAGTTGGTCACGTCAAGTCGGTTTTATGATTTTATTGACGTTCCATTTGACTTCAAGTACCACGCCTATGCTTTGATATATATGATTATACTAATCAAGCTCTGGTCTTTTACTGATTGATACTTAACCTCGTTTGTTGCATTTGCCAAGGTCCGAGGCCAACTAGGGCTACTGCTTTATCAATGTCACATCACCAGAAGGAGTTTCTGCCAGTGTGGTTCAGCTCGCCGCGGAAGGTGAACGACTCGCGGAAGATGTGCGAGGTCGACTACGCCAACATCCAGGTACGCCACCGTCCGCTGCCACCGTTTTCTATTGCGCCGCCGCTGCAACGTGTTCACCTGACGCTCCTTGTCATCCTTTCGCAGGGTCGGGATGCGTTGGTGGATGCGGCCAGATGGTTGCTCTTGCAGGTGTATGCTAATTACGTGAGTGTTTGGTCGGGTCATGTGGTTTGTCCACGATGCACCCTAAACACGGTGTCGAGGCCGTGTATTTGTCATTTGTGCGTACACTCTAGTGACATGTGACAAAGTGCTCAGTCATCAATTGCATTTGGTTTGACGTCGAAGTTCGATTGGAGATAGATCATCCATTTCTTTATGTCTTGCATCATCCAAATTAACATTTGGTTGGATGGACTGGATGATCCAATTTTTCGTTGGTAGGTTGGATGAAACTTGATTGAGATTATTGAATCATCAAAGTTGATAATTTCATAATATTATTCGTGCGCATGATGATCGATCGTGCACGCCGAGCGCCGAGTTATTCGGATCGCTGAGCAAAGTTCAGACGTGGAGTTCGTGTGTGCCTGTGCGCCCTGCAAGATTCAGTGCGCTCGCGTACGTGGTAATCATCAGGGCAGGGTGGTACAGTCGCGGGAACTGTGCAATGCGCCCTTGGCTGTAAGATTTGCAGCGTGAACGTATGTGGCAACCATCTGGGGATGCAACTTCGGTGCTCCCGTTTGTGCTTCCATGCATACTCCGCGCTTATGTGTCATCATCTAATTGGTTGAAGTTAAATCAGACATTATGTTAGGTAAATGAAAGGGCCAATAACATCATGACACTTAAGTAGGAGCATGTATGGAAGCACTGAATGGGAGTATACAAGTTGTGTCCTCGGATGCAACTTCATGTAGCTCCATCCTAATGCAACGATTGTGGTCCCGTCGCGATAGATCCTAACACCACAAACCACTGAATCATGGCAAGACATCCTAATGCAACGATTGTGTTTCGTTGCATTAGTATCCTGACGCCACGAAAAAGTGAATCATGGCCACACATCCTAATTGCTACGATTGGGGTTCGTGGCCATTGATACTAACGCCACGAACCAGAGTATCGTGGCAACACATCCTAATGCAACGATTGTGTTCTGTGGCGATAGATCCTGTAACGCCACGAACCAGTAATTTGTGGCAACAGATCCTAATGCAACGATTGTGGTCTGTTGCATTAGCATCCTGACGCCACGAACCAGTGAATCGTGGCAAGACATCCTAATGCAACGATTGTGTTTCATTGCATTAGCATCCTAACGCCACGAAAAAGTGAATTGTGGCCACACATCCTAATTGCTATGATGGGGGTCCGTGGCCATTAATACTAACGCCACGAACTAGAGTATCGTGGCAACACATCCTAATGCAACGATTCTGTTTCATTGCATTACGGTTCAAATGCAACTGTTTGCTGATTTGTGGCAATAGATCCTAATGCAACGACTGTATTCTGTGGCAATAAAGCTGTAATGCCACGAACCAGTAATTCGTGGCAATAGATCCTAATGCAACGATTTTGGTCCGGATAGATCCTGTAACGCCACGAACCAGTAATTCATGGCAACAGATCCTAATGCAACGATTGTGGTCTGTTGCATTAGCATCCTGACGCCACGAACTAGTGATTAGTGGCAACAAATCCTAATGCAACGATTGTGTTTCGTTGCATTAGCATACTGATGCCACGAAAAATTGAATCGTGGCCACACATCCTAATTGCTACGATTGGGGTCCATGGCCATTGATACTAACACCACGAACAGAGTATCGTGGCAACACATCCTAATGCAACGATTCTGTTTCATTGCATTACGGTCCAAATGCAACCGTTTGCTGATTTGTGGCAACAGATCCTAATGCAACGACTTTGTTCCGTGGCAATAAAGCTGTAATGCCACGAACCAGTAATTCGTGGCAACAAATCCTAATGCAATGATTGTGTTCCGTGGCAATAAAGTTGTAACGCCACGAACCAGTAATTCATGGCAACAGATCCTAATGCAACGATTGTGGTCTGTGGCGATAGATCATGTAACGCCACGAACCAGTAATTCGTGGCAATAGATCCTAATGCAACGATTGTGGTCCGTTGCATTAGCATCCTGACGCCACGAACTAGTGATTCGTGGCAACAGATCCTAATGCAACGATTGTGTTTCGTTGCATTAGCATCCTGACGCCACAAAAAATTGAATCGTGGCCACACATCCTAATTGCTACGATTGGGGTCCGTGGCCATTGATACTAACGCCACGAACCAGAATATCGTGGCAACACATCCTAATGCAATAATTATGTTTCGTTGCATTACGGTCCAAATGCAACTATTTGCTGATTCGTGGCAACAGATCCTAATGCAACAACTGTGTTCTGTGGCAATAAAGCTGTAACGCCATGAACCAGTAATTCAGGACAACAGATCCTGATGCAACGATTGTGTTCCGTGGCAATAAAGCTGTAAAGCCACGAACCAGTAATTCGTGGCAACAGATCCTAATGCAACGATTATGGTCCGTTGCGATAGATCCTGTAACGCCACGAACCAGTAATTCATGGCAACAGATCCTAATGCAATGATTCTGTTCCGTGGCGATAGATCCTAGTGCCATGAACTAGTGAATCGTGGCAAAAAGCCAAGCTTACTGCAACGATTTAGTATTCATTGCAGTACAATCGTTGCAACAGGTCAAAATCCTTGTAGTGATATACTCAATGGCAATCTCTCCCGTATTTCTCAAATGTCTCACGGATATGATTTGCCGTTTCACATGTCTTGATAATTTGAAATTTTCTTTTGCATTTCCTACAGTTGTGATCACACTTCGATTATCACAATGCAAAAGAATGGCCGACACAGGTTTAATGACCAAAGGCAAGTCCATCAAGAGATGTTTCAGCCACTCTGCCTCGGTAGTGGCTGTTTCAAATGCTACAAGATCTGCTTCCAAAGTTGACTTTGTCAATATAGTCTGCTTACGAGACCTCCATGAAATTGCAGCACCACCAATAGTGAAAACATATCCACTAGTGGCTTTGATCTCATCAGCATCTGAGATCCATTTTGAGTCACTATACCCCTCTAGTACAGCTGGGTACCCTGTATAGTGAAGTCCATATGTGGATGTACCTTTCAAATATCTCATTACACGTTCTAGTGCACACCAGTGATCTCTTCCCGAATTGGAAGTAAATCTACACAATTTGCTTACTGCAAATGAGATGTTAGGTCTGGTTGCACCAGCAAGATACATGAGAGAACCAATAATTTGGGAATATCTCAATTGATCAATCCCTTGTCCTCTGTTCTTGCGTAGCTTTAGACTGGGATCATATGGCATTGGAGAAAGTTTAGAATCTGAGTACCCAAACTGACTCAGAATATTCTCCACATAATGGGATTGCTTTAAAGTAATCTCATTCTCGCCTTTAATCAGTTTGATGTTTAGAATAACATCAGCCACTCCCAAATCCTCTATATCAAAATTTTGGGACAAGAATGATTTTGCATCATTTATCACATCGATACTAGTCTAAAAAATTAATATATCATCAACATATAAGCTCAATATTACTCCCTTACCCCCACCAGACCGATAGTACACAGAAGTGTCAGCATCATTTACCACAAAGCCAGCTGAGGTCATAGTTCTATCGAACTTCCCATGCCACTGCTTCGGAGCCTGTTTGAGGCCATACAAGGATTTTCGTAACTTACACACCTTGTACTCTTGCCCAGGCACCACAAAATCATCAGGCTGCTTCATATAGATCTCCTCATTGAGCTCACCATTTAGGAAAGCCGTCTTCACATCCATTTGATGGATAAGAAGATCATGACACGCAGCAAGTGCAACAAGCACATGAATTGTGGTTAGCCTAGAAACAGGTGAATAAGTATCAAAAATATCCTCGCCTTCCTTTTGGGTAAATCCCTTGGCTACTAGTCTAGCCTTATATTTATCGACAGTACCATCTAGTTTGAGCTTCTTTTTGAATATCCACTTACACCCAACAGGACAGTCACATATTTCCCAAGTCTCATTAGTCAAAATGGACTCCATTTCATTATGGACTGCCTCCTTCCAGTACTCTACATCTGGTGATGCATATGCCTCTGAAAGTGTTTTGGGTGTATCATCAACGAGGTAGACAGTAAAATCATCACCAAAATATTTTTCAATCCTTTGTCTTTGCTCCTTCGAGGAATAATATTTGTATTGTCATCCTCAATGGGGTTTTTAGTGTAAGAACAAGGTACGGATATTAGAGAAGGATGAGGAGTAAAACTAGTAGATGCCTCACTATGACCTGTTACTATATCCTTCATTGGAAATATATCCTCAAAAAATGTGGCATCACGAGATTTAGTCACGGTGTTAACGTGCACGTCAGGAATCTCGGATCTAATCACTAAAGTTCTATAGGCTGCACTATGTTGTGCATATCCTAGAAAGACATAATCAATGGTTTTTGGTCCCAATTTTCGTTTCTTACATGCAGGCACATTAACCTTGGCCAAACAGCCCCATGCATGCAAGAAACTAAGAGCAGGCTTTCTTCCTTTCCATCCTTCATACGGGGTTATTTCACCCTTGGATGATGGAACTCGATTTAGCACAAAACATGCGGTCAAAATGGCTTCCCCCACCATAAGTTGGATAAACCTGAACTGTCCAACATGGCATTAACCAAGTCCGTCAATGTTCGGTTTTTCCGCTCAGCCACCCCATTAGATTGGGGTGAATAGGGAGCCGTTATCTCATGGATAATTCCATGCTCCGCACAATATTCGCTGAAATCATTAGAAAGATACTCTCCTCCTCTATCGGACCTAACACATTTGATTTTTCTTTCTAGTTGGTTTTCAACCTCCGCCTTATAAATTTTAAAATGATCCAATGCCTCGTCTTTCATTTTAATAAGATAGAGATAATAGTATCTAGTAGCATCATCAATAAAAGATATAAAATATTTCTTCCCTGCTCTAGTCAAAATTCCATTCATTTCACACAAATCTGAGTGAATAAGATCTAGTGGTGACAAGCTCTTCTCTTCCACACTTTTAAAAGGCTTACGTGGCTGTTTGCCTTGCACACATGCATGACACTTAGATCTTCTTTCAACAGGAATTTTCGGAATCAAATTAAGTTTGGACAATTTAATGATGCAATCATAACTAATGTGACAAAGCCGAGAGTGCCAAACAGTAGCCTCTCGTCCATTGCATTCAGAACTAGAACAAGCAACTGAATTCACAAGATTATTACAATCTTCTGCAATTGAAAGGCGGAACAGGCCTCCGCTATCATAGCCTTTTTTGATAAATAAACCAAACTTCAAAACAATAAATTTGTTCGACTCAAACACTAGCTTATAGCCATCACGACACAATAGAGAACCACTAATCAGGTTCCTATTTATTCCATGAACGTGTTGTACATTCTTCAAAGAGAGTGTCTTTCCGGAGGTCAACTTCAGATCGACTCTTCCCATTCCATGTACAACAGTCTTAGGCCCATTGCCCATTAAGACGGAGCAATTGTCGGTAGCCTGATAAGAAGAAAATAAATCATAGTCAGAACAAACATGCACATTAGCTCCCATGTCTAACCACCAATCGATGGATTGACATGCTAGAAAAACTTCTGGAACATACCCTGATCCAGACGTTCCTCCAGCCTCGCTAATGGTGACATTCACAGAGTTCTGACCACCACCTTTCTTGCCTTTTCTATTGCGACATTTCCTAGCTATGTGGCCAACCTCGCCACACACAAAGCAAGTCAGGTCTTCTTTATTCTTCTTCTTCTTAAACTAGTATTTTGTTTGGCCTTTCCTTTCCAGTTCTTGTTGTTCTTTTTGCCACCACCATTTTTTCCTTCAACCACATTGGCATTAGATGGAGTCCCTTCTTGCGGAACAGAACGAGACAAATCCTTTGATCTTTCCTTCTCCTCAACATCAAGAGTTGAGATCAGACTCTCAACAGCTATAATCTCTTTCTTGTGTTTTAGGCTCATGGCAAAACTTCTCCAAGATGGAGGCAGTTTGGAAATAATTCCACCAACCATGAACTTGTCAGGCAAGACCGTATCAAAATGCGCAAGTTCCCCCACCAGAAGGTGGATCTCATGAGCCTGTTCCATGATAGATCAGTCATCGACCATCTTGTATTCGTGGTACTAGTCATTAACATAGAGTTCACGTCCAGCATCTGATTCCGCATATTTGAGGTCCATGGCCTCCAATAATTCCTTAGCCAAAATTTAGTTCATGTAAATGTCACATAACTGATCCGTCAGGAGTGACAAAAGGCAACTAAGACAAGTGGAATTGTCCAGATCATAATCACGGTGCTGCTCCTCAGTGAGAGGAAGAACTGGGGAAATCACCCACCAGATCTTCATCGACATGAGCCAGAACTTAACCCGTGTCTGCCATCTCTTAAAATTGTCACCCCCAGCAAATTGCTCTGGTTTCAATGCATCAATAAGTCCAACCATGTTAATTCTATAAGGTTTCTAGATTGTTGGAAAATACACATGGCATGCAATTAATTTGATGATCCGAAACAGCAAAACGACTAGAGCAGATCTACTAACTGTCAACATAAACAATGCCAGTATTACACAAATTAGAACTGAAACAAATGCGAATAAATCGCTCATCATGTAAATCGAACCAGCCATAGTTCGAGAGATCCACTTACAAATCGTCCTGCTATGAAGTAGACGATGAAATTGACAAACTTGATGAAGATGTAGAGGATGCAGGAAGTGCTGCGAGCGGTCGTGCGAGCGCACTTCCCAGAAACCTGATTGTCGACACCCGTGCAAGTCTTCAGATAGCCGGTGTCGGTTCGGAGACACCGCTCTCCCTCAATCCGCTGCACGGTGGACAAAGGGACGACAAGGAAAAAACACAGCAGTGCAGAGCAGTTAGCAAGAGAGGCGAGTTTATGTGTTGTGTGTATCTGTGCCTCCAGTATACAGGACGTCTCCTTATATACTCGAGTCTCCAATCACCTCAGATTCGATCTGCCATAATTTCAGGAAACCGCCCCCTGAAATCCCTCAACATGCAACTAATGGTAGCAGTTATGGGCATTCGTGCACATTAAACGTGCACCTGCAGTTATGCCTCAAATACTCCTCACGTTGACCTGCCAGTCTAGGTGTTGATGAAATATCTCGGATAATATATGTGGTAGAAAATAAAGGCAGTGGAACGGAACTCGTCACGATGCGAACGCACAACGTCGCAAGTCAGATGTCACGCGATGAACACGTGTAAAATCACGAAACGCGCGCGCGTGCGTGCGTGTGACTTTGTGTCCATAGCAGCAGCCTTCATATCCCTCATTATTCCCATTCCGTGAACCATTCCAAGAGCCACTATATATGTTGGGGAACATCCATCTAGGTGGGCAATGTGGGACCAAAGTCCCTAGCCACCTCTTCACACCACCTTGGCTTTCCACCAGGAGAGTTGGCCCATATAAATGAGCCCATAAATGGGCTGTACCAAAGGGGCCAAGTCCCAACAATGACATAGTCACATATATACATTTCTAGAAAGCTTAGGAAGTCCTCTATCAACTTTATGTTGCACTCATGACCTGAATCTTGGTATCACTGTGGTTAATTCCTATGGTCGCAAACTTGGTTCTGGCAGACCAGAACTTGAAACAGTTTGCACATAGTTTTGAATTAGCGCACTATACCTGTATAACAAATGTTTCATGGCCAAAATATTTTACTTATGGATTCTTAACTTGATGTTATACAATGTTTATTTTGTCATTACCACAATATATTGTTCTGATATACCTGTATAAATTGTTGAAATCACCACATACAGGGGAGGTTCTGTCAAAATTTCCAGAAATCTTGGGTCAACTTTAAACCTGTATAGATTCTATTTCCTAGCTCACCTGTATATGTATGAGTACAATATGGAAAGGTTGTAAAGTTTACTACAACTTTTGTATTCAACCCAATATCTGGTTCTGACATTTCCTGTATGAAAATTTTGAATTTGTACAGGAAGGTCAGCTGGAACAGACTGTGATTACAACTCCAGTTTTAAAATTTTCTTGAACTATTGGAAGTTGGAAACCTTCTCATTGTTTAAGCATCTTTTCCATAGATGGCGGATGTGATGATGCTATTGCCGGACAGATGGATATTTTTGACGTGCGCCAGCCGTCGGGCTTCCCGAGCATGCTGCGGGAGGTGCTCCAACAGTTTGGCTTCATCGAGATGCCATGCTACTGGGGTCAAGAAATGGTTGACAGAGGCATTCTGTCATTCACCATCCTGGTCGACATATCTGCTAGTCCACGTCATTATGGATGGGCTCCTTTTTCGGTCACTATCGAGGGAGCTCATTTGGAGGACACTTGGGCAATCGCAGCAGGCGGGGCGCTTATGAAGCTTTGCGAGCTTCATCAAGATGCCATGGCTGGGACTAAATTTGCTCTTCTTCCGGTCCATGGTGTGGCTGGTTTTGAGTGGCAACGTCATATGGTTGCAGCCAATACACTGTATGGCGACACAACCTCAACGACACTTAGAACATATGTGGCTGCATCCAATATGGTGGTTCTTGCTCAAGGTGCCATTATTTAGGAGCAAGTTGAAGCCTTGAGACAAGCGACTGAACGGGGAGATACTATTGATTATATCAACGAGAACCTACGTTCGTTCCTGGCTCCAAAAAATCACCGACTAAATAAGTGCGAGAGTCAGTTGCATCACGCTCGCACTAGACTTCGGAAGCCGAACAACGGCAGACTCGCAATGAACTGCAGCAAGCTCATGGTGAGCTGTAATGAGTCAGTTGGTGGTGCAACAACAGCAGGAGCAGCTGTTGTTAGTCACCGAGGAACGAGACACAACCATTGAGGGAGCTCAGAATTGGGAGTACGAAGCAGAACAACTTCAGGATAATGTGATTGAGGCCGAAGCACAATTGCAACCAGTAGTATATCCGCCGGCCCATGATCTACCATTGAATATGGGTGAGCAAGTGCCTTCGAATGACGAAGGATATGAAGAAGATCCCGAGGAAATCGAGTACGTCAAATAGGACGTATTGAAGGGGGATGGGGCAGCACTCTTGTCATCACGGGGCAACGTATAGTTTAGTAGTTGCCCGTGTTTATTTTGTGGCCATGTTTGTGTCATATTAAGAATAACAGTGGGTATGTATAAGATGACAAGGTGTGTATGACATCTCATGGGGACCAAGTATGGTAGAGATGCACTTCCGTAGTGGGAGTCTGTCATTTTGAAGTTCACTACTGTAAACTTGGTCATGAGATAATATATCTTGTATAAAGTTTGTACTTTATCAATATATGTGACTGTTATGCACTTATTCCCTTGTCAATATTCGCACTACTGTAATATGAAATGGATGAAAGAAAAGTAAACATGTGCTGATTTTAAGTCATATGGATGTAGAATGGTGCGTACGAGCTCGACGCTTGAAATGGGAGGTTCAAGTCATGGTCGTGAAGACGAATCTCTGACCCAGGATCCAGCTGCGACACCGCAGCAGCAAGTTCCACCATCACCACCTCCTGAACTTCCGAGGAGTCTAGCGGAGGTTCTCGCCGCAGTGCTCGGCTCGCGCGACGAGCAAACCGAGTTACGGTGGACTTTGGTTCAGCATTCGTCCTGTAAAGGGGGGCGACCAGATGCGGGTCCACGATAGCGTTCTCCGAGTTCATACTCGGACCTCATGTCAACGCACCCGCCAGTCTTCATGGAGGCCGATGAACCATTGGAAGCAGACAACTGGCTCTACTCCCTCGAAGGAAAGTTCGGTTTACTACGAATGACTGAACATCAAAAGACCCTGTTCGTGGCCCAACAATTACAGGGGTCTGCTGGTGCGTGGTGGGCAAATTATCTTGCCGCATGACCAGCCGACTATGCCGTGAGCTGGGAGGAGTTCCAAGAGGCATTTCGCGCCTATCACATACCTCCCGGTGTTATGAGGAGGAAGCTTCAAGAGTTCTTGGAGCTGAGGCAAAGAGGAAGGAGTGCTTACGAGTACTCCAAGGCATTCAACTACTTGGCCTAGTGTGATCAGGACCAAGTGAGTACTGTAGAATGGAAGCATGAATGCTTCTATCGGGGTTTGAACCCCAAGATGAAGGACAATCTTGCCTTGTTCAACAGCGGCAGCTTTAACAACATGGTCAATGCTGCGATCGTGCAGGAGGACGCTACTAGGGAGCTGTTCTTTGACAAGAAGAAAAGGAGTGCTCCGCAAGGCAGCAGAGGGGGTGCTCCTCAGAAGTATCGAATGGTGTATCGATCACCATCGCGTCCACCGATGTTTTGTGGTCGCCCGTTCAACAACGCCGGCTTTCGCCCACAGCAACAACAGGGGATGATTCCGCATGCACTTCCGCCTCCACCGCGTGCACCGGGATTCCATCCTCCCTTCCATGCCGGTTAGGCCCCGTACACGTGTTTTACGTGTGGTCATACAGGGCACTTCGCCAAGGACTGCCCGTAGAGCGGAGGACAGTCGCCGTACCAGTGGGCAAACCAGCCCTGCAACCAGCTCAAGAAGCCAGCCACCAGAACCGGCAAAGTCCACCACCTCGCCATCGAGGACGTTCTGGAAGGCGCACCCGTACTCACGAGTATGTTCTCTCTCATTGGTCATACCGTAGTCATCCTCTTTGACTCCGGTGCTTCCCACAACTTTATTAGCAAGCCTTATGTCACCCAATATTAGTTGCCTATCATTTCCACAAAAACCCCATATATGATTTGTTCTCCGGGTGGAAGAGTAGTAGCAAATGAGATGGTTCATCAGGTACCTCTTAATCTGGGTGGGAACTTATACCCTACCTCTCTTATATTACTGGAGCATCAGAAGCTAGATGTCATCTTAGGGATGGCATGGTTGCAACACAATGGTGCTATTATAGACATCATTCCTCGGAGAATATATATGAATTCTCCACTCCACCCTCCCCAAACTCTCACTCTTAGGAGTAATATACAAGTGACTCCAACTACTTACAACACCGAGGCCTGTAAACTTGAGGACATTCCAGTGGTAGGTGAGTATCCAGAGGTATTTCCCGAAGATCTTCCTGGTATGCCACCAGAAAGAGATGTCGAGTTTAAGATTGAACTTGTACCGGGAATAGTGCCGATCTCGAGGAAGCTGTATAAGATGGCACCTAAGGAACTTGCAGAACTGAAAGAGCAGCTGAAGGAACTTATGGACAAGAGTTTCATTCGTCCAAGTTCATCACTTTGGGGTTGTTCTGCATTGTTCGTGGAGAAGAAGGATAAAATGTTGAGACTATGTGTGGACTATCGTCCACTCAATGCTGTCACGATCAAGAATAAGTATCCACTACCGCGCATCGATATTCTGTTCGATCAATTGGTGGGTGCTACGGTATTTTCAAAGATGGATCTTCGCTCTGGATATCATCAGATCAGGATTCGACTAGAGGATATACCTAAGACGGCATTCTTGATGAGGTATGGATTGTATGAGTACCATGTCATGTCCTTCGGATTGACCAATGCACCGGCCTATTTCATGTATTTCATGAATTCGGTGTTCATGCCGGAATTGGACAAGTTTTTCGTGGTCTTCATCGATGACATCCTTGTGTATTCGAAATCCGAAGAAGAACATGCACAACATTTGCACATCATGCTTCAACGATTGAGAGACCACAAGCTGTACGCCAAGTTCAGCAAATGTGAGTTCTGGATCAGCCAAGTGCCATTTCTAGGGCACATCATCTCTGTCAAGGGTATTGCAGTTGATCCAAGCAAGATTAAGCAAGTACTCAAATGGGAGTCTCCAAAGTTTGTGCATGAATTTTGATGCTTCCTGGGTTGAGCAGGATATTATCGGAGGTTCATTCTAAGTTTCTCCAAGATAGCTAAACCAATGACAGAACTTCTGAAGAAAGGGAAGAAGTATGTATGGACAAAGGAATGTGAGGAAGGTTTTCAAGCATTAGTGAAACACCTCACAACAGTGCCGGTATTAGTCCAACCAGACACAACCAAGTCATTTGATGTTTATTGTGATGCATCTGGGATTGGTTTGGGTTATGTATTAATTCAAGACAGAAGGGTGATCGCTTATGGATCACGGCAGCTTCGGAACCACGAGCAGCATTATCCGACTCATGATCTTGAGCTCGCTGCCGTGGTACTTGCATTGAAGATGTGGAGACACTACTTATTGGGCAACCTAGTGCATCTTTACACCGATCACAAAAGCTTGAAGTACATATTCACCCAAAAGGACTTGAATATGCGACAATGAAGATGGTTGGAATTGATCAAAGACTACGAGATTGAGATCCACTACCATCCTGGCAAGGCGAATGTAGTTGCAGATGCGCTAAGTCGCAAGTCCCATGTCAATAGTCTTTCTATCACCTTGATAGAAGAAGAAGAGCCGAGTCTCTACTTGGTTCCATATGTGGCGCTCTACAAACTAGCTCTCGTTCCTACCATAAGGGAAGAAATTGTGGAGGCTCAAAAGAAAGACAAGGGCATATCACATATTCGCCGAAGAATGAAGAAGGAGGAGATGAAGTGTTTTTGATGTGACAATGACGGTACCCTCTGGTTCAAAGACCGCATCGTGGTGCCCGCAATATGGGACTTGGGAAGAAGATATTGGACGAAGCTCATTTGTCCAAGTATTCTATTCATCCGAGAAGTAACAAACTGTACCAAGACTTAAAGAAGAAATTTTGGTGGACTTGGATGCAGAGGGAGATAGTGAAGTACGTATCCGAATGTGATACGTGTCGGCGGGTGAAAGCCGACCATCTGAAGACAGTCGGACAGCTACAACCTTTAAGCATACCAGTCTGGAAATGGGAGGACATCAGCATGGAAATCATCGTGGGATTGCTTCTCACATTCCGTAAGCATGATTCCATTTGGGTGATAGTTGATCGATTGACCAAGTCGGCTCATTTTATACCTGTCAATGTCAACTACCATGCCCCGTAGTAAGCAGAGTTGTATATTGCTAGAATCATGTGCTTACATGGAGTACCTCACACCATTATCTCAGATCATGGAGCTGTATTCGTTGCTCGATTTGAAAGCAGCTCCACGCATCGTTGGGTACCAAGTTGATTCGATGCTCAGGTAACCATCCTCAGACTAATGGTCAAACGGAGCGAGTAAAACAAGTGCTAGAAGATATGCTCCGCGCCTGTGCCATCCACCATGGTAAGAATTGGGATGATCACCTACCATTGGCGGAGTTTTCATACAACAACGGTTATCAGGCTAGCATCCAGATGGCACCATATGAAGCTCTATATGGCCGGAAGTGCTGCACACCCTTGAACCGATGTGAATCCGGTGAACAAGTGATATATGGTATCGACTTGGTGAATGAAGCCAAAGAACGAGTACGAGTTATTCAAGCTAACCTCAAGGCTGCTCAGTCTTGTCAGAAAAGCTATGCAGACAAATGGCATCGACCCCTTCACTTCGATGTCGGGGATCACGTTTATCTTCGTGTATCCCCAATGAAAAGGATTCATCGCTTCAGAGTAAAAGGGAAGCTAGCTCCACGTTTCATTGGGCTGTTCGTAATAATTGAATAATGCGGACCTGTGGCCTATCGACTAGAACTGCCAGCGTCGCTTTTAGGGGTCCACAATATGTTTCACATTTCACAGTTGCAGAAATGTCTCAAGGCCCCAACTCACGTTCGTATGGAGGATTTGGAAGGTCTCCAACCAGATCTTACTTACTCTGAGCATCCAACCCAGATAATCGATGAGAAGACTCGCACCACAAGGAGCCGCACCTTGCATTTCTACAAGATCTTGTGTGGCAACCACACCGCTGAAGAAGCAACGTGGGAAAGCGAGGAATATCTTAGAACAAACTATCCGGACTTGTTAGCGGCATATGTTTGTTAGGTCTATTTCTTTTATCCTTCCTTTTGTAATCTCGGGACAACATTCGTTTATGGGGGGAGGAATGTAGAATTCCAGTTTTCCTTATTATCAAGTTCAGTACCAGTTGGTTATCAACCATAGTGAAGATCAATTATGGTTGTACACATAAACTTGATATCATCAATAATCTTTCTTTTAATCATACTGAAATTTTAGTAACAGAAGGAATGAACTTCACCAATGCCCTTAGAATAATTTAAGTGACCTTTCTACAAATTTTGGAAGCTATTGAAAAAATTTTCTGGGGCAAATTACTATGCAGTACTAATATATTTAAATTAATTTGAATATAGCACTGTACATTTAGGCCCTGCCAAAATATTCAAATCTGAGGCTATAAATTTTTCCATGACCTCATAACATTCCAAATAGACTTCCTACCAAGTTTCAAGATTTTTGAATTCCATTTGCTATTTTATTTGAGATGCTGAGAAATTCAAGCCATAGTTAGAGTTCAAATTTTGAATTCTGTTCAACTCATTTGAACATCAAGATTTGAACACACCATCATGGTCAACATGACTTGTGACTTATTCCCCAAGTTGAATTATTCAGTTGCCCCATTGAATTTCATTCAATTTGAAATTCAAATTTAAAATTTAAACGAAACCTGTTCCAATTTGATCTCCAATTTTAGAATCAAGTTCCAGATATTTATTTGAGCCTCCCCACAAAAATCTAGAATTTTTGGATCAAGTTTGGTAAGAGAATTGAAGTTGCGGAGAAGGGAAGAGGATAAGGGGCGGTGGGACCCACTATCAGCCTCACACACTCGGTTGAACCGACGGACATGCTCTGTATACGGCTGTCCCTGCCGATCGACGCCGGGATCGCTCGCCACCGTGACATGGCATGCAAGCAGGCAGCTGCATGCCCTAAACACCCCTCTGTCCTATAAATACCCGTCCCCTGGCAGTCGACGTCGAGCACAGTCTCAGCTTCACCCCGCTGTTGCCATTCTCGCCACTTTCTCTTCCTCCCCGATGAACGCTTTCTCCTGCCTTTATTTTCCTTCGATGCAAACAACAAAGTCGGCACCAAGTCCGTGCTCTATCATCTACGGCAACTCGCTTAGGGTTTTGCTCATTGTGTTGGCCGTAGATTGGAGTTCTGCGCACACCACCGAAGTTGAGGACGAACGTCGCCTCTGCTCCACCGTCGCCAGTCCTCAAGAAGCGGCACCACAACTCAACCTCACAGCAAAAAGGATCGCCATCCCAAGCTCTTTCTCACGATAAAAGCCGTGCCTCTTTTCATTCAATATCGAGCGATATCTTCCAGTCTTTCTTTCGGCCATTGCCATTGAACTAGCTCACTTCTCGGTTTAATTCCATTTCTACATGTAATAATTCTTCAATCCAGTTAAGGATTATATTCAATACCTCCTAGCGCACCCCCTGCTAAAAATCAGTACACGCCATCGAATGAACCTTGAGATATTCAAGTTTTCCCCACCGCCAATAGAACCTCGTCGGTCCATTGTCGAAGTCGATTTTGCCGGCGATGTCACCCCCTCCTAACATCAAAATCATCATCCTCATGCTCCCAGGAATGTTTCTAGCTTTTTCCTGAGCCTTTTGCGCCATCCCCATGCGATTCCGACGATAGCCAAGACCCTAGCTCTGCCGCCGTCGTCGCACCGCCATCTCCGGCCATCGCCGCCGCGATTGGACCTCACAATTGTGTTGCGCGGTCGATTTTATGGCTTGGCGGTCACTGCCGAGGCGAGTGGAGGACGACGCAGCCATCGCGGCGAGCTCGCCGGTGCAGCGCCGCTGTGGCCGAGCGGCGCGTCGTGAGGAAGACGAAGACCACGGGCCCCATGTGTTAGTGACGCGTGCGAGCGCATGGATCAGCTGCGGTCCAAGGACCCCGTGCGGCTACGCGGGTTGAATCTGTGGCCCCCGTGCGGCTTCAACCTGATTGGCCCATTTCCAATACGTGGGCCCAACCCTTCATTCAAATAATTTCCAATTGGAATTTTATTCCAGATTTTTCCCCAACTTGGAAAATCCATAACTCCTAGTAGAATTGCTCAAAAATTTCCAAATAAATTGTGGTAGACTCATCTCAATCTATACTTTGCAGTAATGCAATTTATTGGACATGAAACTCCAATAATTTTTATAATTAATTCCTTTTGAGCTAACTGCTTGGGAAATTAATTACTCCTGTTCTGTTAATTGGAAAATTTCCAATTTCTGTCAGAACACTATTATTAATACACTTGATCGCCAGTAAAAATTTTAAGTTCATTGGACTTCAATTACTTGGTTGATCAGTGTTCCAAATCTCTATGTAGTTAAAAATTGTGAAATACAAAATCAATTTCAGAAATTTCCCCAAACTTGTAAAATCACTTTCTCCTTGTAGGAAGCTTAGAAAATTGTGAAACCAATTTTCCTAGAACCAGTGAGACCCCCTATACATGGTACAACCACTGGTAGCCATGATAGATCTCCAAAATGTCAACAAAAAATTTAGATAAGGTTATTACTTACCATAATTTTCTGGGACAACAAACTTCCTTGATCATCTCCTGTTCTTTGCAAGAGTCTCCACTGTAGTCCCTAGTATCTACCATAAAAGTTCTAAAGCCAATTAACATCATAATCTTATTTGTTTCACAAGATTTTAGCTTGTGACCTTAAGCATATTAATTATTTTCAAAGTAATTCATATATAGCACATGCATAATGTGTAGTAACTGAAGTCGAAGAGCAGCCGGAAGCTTTGGAAGTACAGCTGCCAAAGACTAACATAGACTCCGACTCTTATTCAGGCAAGCCCCGGTTTACATTTAAGTTCCTTACAGTGTCTTTGCAGTTTTCATTCACCTTACGTCTTCAGATGTTTGTGCATTACGTTTAAGGTGTTTGACATCCACTTGCATGACCAAAGAACCTAGGGAGTGTTTACAATAGCTCACAGACTCGTGTAGTAACTGCCATGCTTATATTCATAGGAATCCGGTAGAAGTCGAGTAGTGGGAAACTACTCGCGAGATAGGATTTTATCCCACGGATGGATTGGATGAAAAAATGGCTTCTGAATATGAAATTGAGACCGAGCAACAGGTAGGATGTAGCGAGACGTGGTCTCACGTGCGTAGCCCTGCTTGTGTCGATTGAGGACTGATTCGTGTGCGGCCCCGCTGGACAAGCTTGAATTGTACCGGTGACATACTAGAGAAATGGGCTCCATCAAACTGATGTAGCTTGATACTAGTTTGTCGAGGCATACCGTTCCATTTTATAGGCATAGGTTGAGGGCAGTGAGGTGTAAATCAGCTGGTGGGCACGTCAGAGTACGCCCCACGCAGTGACCTCCTGCTCGTGACGGATCGACCGGTGCAACATTCGAGTGTTTGGTGAAAGGTGGCCATATATGACTAGTACTGAAGTGCTATGTAGGTACTGCGGTAAGTGCTCGCTGGCATTTCCAAAAGTGCGTATGTGTCGTGTTGACCGGGTGTGTCCTGATTGCAATCACCGCCCCTCGCGGTAATAGAGTACCACTTGTTCACTGTGTCGTGACGTAGTAAATACTAAAGAAGTCAGGAGAATACGATGTATTGAATTAAAATTGTTTTGCATCCTTGTATGGCTTAGAGATAGCACAATTAAAAGATTACAGTTTCCCCATACTTTACCTGTAATAGCATTATGTGCTTTGGCATGTCATATCATCGGCAAAGCGTTTCTTGTTTGATTGTGGAGTCCATGATGTGACGTGCCTGAAGAATGTCATGTGCTACTTAAAACATGACTATAAGGATCCACTTGTAGGCGTGTCCGTTATGCTATTCCTTACCTATGTTTAGTATTCACCCCTGCATATGTCTAGTGAGACGGGTTAGTCTTGCTGAGCCTTAAGCTCACGTTTGTATTTAACAAGTTTTTGCAGATTATGTGACTGATGACGAGTTCGATGACAAGGCTGCACCCCCTCAAAGGTTTACAGCTGAGTGGGAACCCTGCAAGCCGCCGTAAGTTGGGTGTTGCTAGTGCGAAGTATCCAGGGCATGGATAACTTTGCTTTTGCATAGCTAGTGCCGAGAGCGTAGCTATGATGTATAGTTCTCTTTCCTTTTCGTTTAGTATTGTAAAAATTCTGCCGTGTTTATAAACAAATTCTTGGTATTGTAATTTGTTCTCATTCTTTTCTTGTATACTTTTGGGTGTCGCATCGCACGACACCAACCAATGAGATCCTTGGAGGTCGGGATTCCGGTCCCCACAACTATGACTTAAGAAAAGCTTTTAAAGCAATACAACGAAGAAATGGATGTGTCAATTTGAGTGATTTCAAGCTTTACAAAGATTAGGATTTTGTAGTATGTTTCCTAACAATTCTTACCAACACTGTTCACATGGGTTAATGAACTTGGTTCAGTCTTTTAGGTGACAGTCCTTGTTAGCACCTCTTCTTGACCAAGTTATCCGTACCCTGCAAAGTTTGAGATATTCCTTGATCGTGTTGAATGGTCTTACTCATTCTTGCGCACCACCTAAAAGATGATGCACCATACATATTGTAAATCATTGAATGTTGCACCACCGATCATGTGCAAAACCTTGTATGCACTATACATATGCACCAATTACACCATACGTATTGTCGGTACCCTGCGTACCGGATACCCCTTGGGACTGCAGAAAGAGCTAAGGAACTCCACGTACCAGAGTTGAAGACCTCCGAAGGCCCCACGTGTCATACAGAACCGGACCTGCCTCCCTTCTATGGTTAGTCCTAGTGCCGCCATGTGTATCATAAAACTGGAGCTACATTCCTCACTTGGGAAAGCTTCGGGCTAAATACTAGTGCGGCACCACCGGACCTAACCCCCAACAGAGGGAAGCTCTGGTACCGACACGTGTACAACAGCATCGGACCTACCCGTCCCAGACAGTAAGCTCCGGAGCTGACACGCGTCCAACCGCTGGACCTTCAAGTTCAACTGGCAGGTTGGTGGACTTCCAACGGCTCGGACCTTCAAGGAACATTAAAGACCTCAAGACCCGATTAAGTGTCATTAATTCTAACTTAATGGCACACAATCGGAGGGCCCTTAATACCAGTAACGACACTTTCAAGGAGCGTTACCACACTATTAAGGGCAATTAAGCTCATTAATTGTGTATTAAGCATCAATAAACACCAGGGCCACATGTCGGGCCAGGCTAACGATGTAAAGACCAACCCTTATACTATAAAAGGATTGGTCAAGCGATACACAGGAGAGACATTCAGACTCTGCTCTGAGACACGCCCACAAGCACTCAGACGCTCAATACAACAACTACACACCCCGTGGAGTCGGGTATTACGCTTAGGCGGCCCGAACCACGTAAATCCTCGTGTCAACTTGCCATCGTGTTCTGAATCTCTGCGCGCCCACAACCGAACTACAAACTCGGTGGGCTACCAACAGTAGTACCGGGAGAATTGCCGGAATCACACTCCAACAGTTGGTGCGCCAGGTAGGGGCGTGCCCGAGATTCAAGGATGGTGAACTCTGCTGCTGGATCGTCTAACGACAACCCTGCTGCGCAACCTGCTGGAGGCAATCCCTCCAACATGCAGCAGCCAGCAGGTGCTATGGATCCAGCAGGAGTCATGCCACCACCACCACCACCGTTCGCACCGGCAAATCAAGCTGGACAATGAGATGGGGCGTTCGCGTCAGTCACTGCATCGGCGAGCAACAACCCTGAACACGCGCTCCATGTTGCGCGTGCTCTTCTCCAACGTCCACCACCTCCAGGAGCATCCCATGGTGCAATGGAGCAGTGGAGAGATGATGTGGAACATTTGGTTGCAGCAGCAGTTGATCGCATTAGCAACCAAGGTCCTCCCCCCTCGGGGCGGGCCCCGTCGCAGCATCAGACCATGTCGGGTAGACTTGGTCTGCATGCTTCACAACACAGGAGGCGTGTTGCATCTCAACAGGCGACATTGCTGCCTTCCGGGGCGTGACGTACCCACACGGTAACCAAGCTTTCGACTCACGACCTCTGGGTGGAGCTCGATCACCGTTACCGTCAACAGGATGGCCGCGTCCACATCGAGTGTGCTCGCGAGAGGTGAGAGGCTCGGGACAGTCCTGCTCCCAAGGGAGTAGAAGGAGGCTATTCTGCCCTGGCCATGCACCTGCGCATGGTCAGATGGCCGCAGAAGTTCTGGCCTCACCTGCCGGAGAAATTTGACGGGACTGTCAATCCTGCCGAATTTCTCCAAATCTACTCCACCGCAATCCTTGCGGCTGGAGGCAACGAGGCCGTGATGGCCAATTATTTCCCCGTGGCTTTAACTGGGACCACCAGGTCTTGGTTCATGAGCCTTCCGTCTGGCTCCATCAACAGTTGGCCGGAGCTGTGCCAACAGTTCACTGCCAACTTCGGGAGCTCATATACCCGACCAGGCACAGAACTGGACCTTTTTGCTGTCAAGCAGAAGGGGGGAGAGTCCCTGCGATCCTTCATCCAGAGGTTCTCCCAGGTACGAAACACCATACCTTCTATCTCAAGCGCTTCTGTTATTGTGGCATTCAGACAAGGCATACGAGACAAGAAGATGTTGGAGAATTTGGCAACAAAGGAAGTCACCAGCGTTACGGAACTCTTCAGCTTGGCAGACAAGTACGCCAAAGCTGCGGAGGGCTATGAAATGCACTCCTAACCACCTCCGTAGGACAACAAAAAGTCCTCCAAGGGTGAAGCCACTACCTCCGGGAGTGGTAATAAGAAGAAAAAGTCCAATGACAAGAAAAATCCGTCGGCCGACACACCTACTGCTGCAGCGGCTGCAGCTCCGGGTGGCCGGGGGCCACACCCCGAGAAATGACCTCGGCCGTCGTCTGAAGATGGTGGCAGCTCCAAGATGTGGTGTCCTATACACAAGACGAACAGCCACAACCTGGAAGGCTGCCGAGAGGTCCAGAACCTCGCCGAGCGCTACAAACAAGAACCAGGAAGAAGTTCCTTTCTATCAAAGGGAAGGAAAACAAAAAGTCAACGAAGCTCCGACTGAAGAGGAATTAGACTTTTAGGACCCTAAAAAGCTCTTGAAGGCTGTTTACACCTCCATTGATGATGACTCCGACGTCTCCGACAACGAGCATTGGAAGACCATGAACACCATCTTTGGTGGTTCGTGGGGCATCACCTCCCGCCGTGTCCTCAAGACAATGCGGCGGGACATGGCCTCAGTAGCTCCCACCGCCAGGGCGGAGCCGCATCGGAAGTGGATAGACACTGCCATCACCTTCGATGCTTCGGACTGGCCTCGGAACATGATCGGAGCTGGCCAACTCCCACTGATGGTATCTCCGACTATCAACAACATCCAACCCCACCATGTAATGGTGGACGAAGGTTTGGGGTTGAACCTCATAAGCTTCGAAGCTTTCGTCAAGCTTCAGCTCTGACCTTCGGATCTTCGCCCCTTCCGACCTTTCTCTGGAGTAGGTCTGGGGGCCATAACTCCACTCGGTGCCATTACTCTCCTGGTGACTTTTGGGACTCGAGAGAATTACAGGACCGAGAAGTTGGTTTTTGACGTGGTGCAGATCAACTTACCATTCAACGCCATCTTGGGCAGGCCAGCCTTGTACAAATTCATGGCTGCTGCTCATTATGGCTACTTGGTGTTGAAGATGCCAACACCAGCAGGTGTTCTCCAGATCCGCGGAGATCACACCGCCGAAGTGACCGCTCTGGAAGAACTTCATGCACTTTCTACAGTGCAGGAGGAAGAGTCCGGAAAGGAGCAAGCTCTAAAACCCTCGAGCATTCGTCATCGAGGCTCAACCTCTGCACCTCATGTGCAACCAAGCGGCGACACCGACATTCCCGTTGAAGTCGTCCAAATCAGTTCCAACGCTGCTCAGACCACCCGTATATCAGGAGGTCTGAACGACAAAGAGGAACTCGCGCTCATCACTTTCCTCTGGGCTAATGTCGACATGTTTGCCTGGCAACCGTCACAAATGCCTATGATCCCTATGGAAGTGATTGAGCACAATCTGATGATTTATCCCGACACTCGGCCTGTACACCAGAAGCCCCAGAAGCAATCAGTAGAGCGACAGAACTTCATATGTCAAGAAGTGAAGAAGTTGCTCGAAGCTGGATTCATTCGAGAAGTCTTCCACCCAAAATGGCTGGCAAACCCAGTCGTTGTACCCAAGGGTGGCGGGAAGCTTCGGATGTGTATCGACTACGCTACACTGAATAAGGCATGTCCAAAGGATCCATTCCCACTACCTTGAATAGATCAGATAGTGGATTCCACCTCCGGGTGTGAATTACTGTGTTTCCAAGACGCATATTCTGGGTATCACCAAATCAGAATGTCTAGGGAAGATGAAGAGCATACTTCCTTCATCACCGTAGATGGATTATATTATTACACTGCCATGCCATTCGGTCTCAAAAACGCTGCTTCAATGTTTGTACGAGCCATGTACAAAAACTTTTGGGGAGCTCATCAGAGATGTAGTGGAAGTGTACGTCGATGACATCATTGTCAAAATCAAGAACAAGGAGTCATTCCTTGATACCTTGCAAGCTATCTTCGACAAGTTGTGAATCACACGCACGAAGCTGAACCCGGACAAGTGTGTCTTTGGGGTTAGCTCTGGAAAGCTTCTTCGCTTCTTGGTGAACCACCGAGGAATAGAAGCAAATCCGGCGAAGATTAAAGCTATTGAAGAAATGCGGCCACCAGCCCGCATCAAGGACGTCCAGAAGCTGACTGGATGTCTAGCTGCCCTTAGCCGGTTCATCTCAAGACTGGCAGAACGAGCGCTACCCTTCTTCAAATTGTTGAGGAAGTCCAGACCATTCCAATGGTCAAAAGAAGCAGAAAAGGTTTTCCAAGAGCTAAAGCAACTCCTCACCACTCTACCAACTTTGATAGCTCCGAATCCTGGTGAGTCACTTCTGCTTTACATTTAGGCAACTGACAAAGTTGTCAGCATGGTCCCGGTTGCGGAAAGACCAGAACTATACCCACTTCAGGAGTCCAGACCCCTCCGGGAGGGTCCGGAGCTACGTAAAGGTGAGTCTGGGTCCCAGTTCCCAGACCCAGATCCTCAAGGTGAGATGCCAGAGGATCAACCCCCTTCAACTGGAGGAGCTATTGTAGCTGAACAAGAAGATCCGGACCCCTCCGGGAAGGTCCGAGTCACTTCATAAGAAGCTCCAGGTTCTTCAAGCAAGAACCTGGAGGTCCCCAAAGAAGGTTCCGACCCCTCCAGGAGGGTCCGGGTTGATGAGGAGGAAGCTTTGGGCCCCTTTGAGAGGGTCCGGACAGTCCAATGCCCAGTGTACTTCATCAGTGAAGTACTCCATGACGCCAAGACTTGGTACCTAGAGGTGCATAAGCTGCTCTACATAGTTCTCATTGCCTCTAGAAAGCTTCGTCACTACTTCCAAGCTCACAAGATTTCAGTAGTAACCTCTTATCCACTGTGTGCAATCTTGCATAACCCCAACTCTACTGGGAACATTGCAAAGTGGGTAGCGGAATGGGCCGAGTTCAATCTTGAATTCATCCCAAGACAAGCAATCAAGAGTCAAGCACTGGCGGACTTTGTGGCAGAATGGACCCCCTCTCCATCAAACCCTGAGGGCCCTAGTGAGCAGAAGCCAGAACCTAAGGTTCTGGTCTTCACCGAGCCTCACTGGACTCTCTACTTCGACGGCTCCATGCAAAAGCAGGGGGCCGAAGCTGGAATCCTTCTCCTCGCTCCGACCGGGGAGAAGGTCAAATACATGGTTCACCTTGACTTCAAGGTGACCAACAACATGTCGGAGTATGAAGCACTAATCTATGGGCTCAAGGTGGCACTGTCATATGGTGTCAAGCAGCTGTTGGTAAAGGGTGATTCACAGCTCATTATAAAACAAGTCAAACATGAATGCTGCTGCAACAACCCTCAAATAGCTGCATATTTACTTGAAGTCCAGAAGCTTCCGAAGGATTTCGACGTCCTGGATCTTTGCCATGTCCAACGTCTAAACAACGCTGAAGCCGACAAACTCTCGACGAACGCTTCAACCAGAGCTCCAGCTCCCGACGGAACCATTGTTCAGAGATTGTCAAGACCAACAGCTCAGCCTGCCGAACTGAGCGAAGGGGGCGAGACCAGCACCTCGAAGCTGGTGGTCCCGATGGCCCTGTTACCATGGCGTCCATGAAGGGTTGTAGGTGCTGCAGGAATCTCCGAGCAACCGAACACGCAAGACTCAAATGCTCAAGTTAGCTCTGATGCATGGATATCGGAGGTCCGGAGCTACTTGAAAGACAATTTCCTTCCCGAAGACAATATAGCCACTGAATGGATAGCCAGATTGGCTAAAAGATACACACTGGTAGAAGGGGATCTCTACTGGCGTGGTGCCAACAGCGTCCTAATGCGGTGCATTACAAGGGAAGAAGGTTGCGAGCTCCTTGCAGAAATCCATGGAGGCGAGTGTGGGAACCACGCGTCTTCTCGCTCGCTGGTCGATAAAGTCTTCCGACATGGTTTTTACTGGCCTACAACACTCCAGGATGCAACCGAGCTAGTGAAGAAGTGTGAAGCATGCCAGTTTCATGTGAAGCAAATTCACACACAAGCTCAAGCCTTAAAAATGATACCTCCTACATGGCCATTCACTGTGTGGGGGATGGATATCTTGGGACCTTTCCCAAGAGCCGTCGGAGGTTACAAGTTCCTGTATGTTGCCATTGACAAGTTCACCAAATGGCCGGAAGCAACTCCAATTGTGACAATAAACAAGCAATCAGCTATCAACTTCTTACACCCAATCGTATGCAGATTTGGAGTCCCGAAAAAGATAATAACTGACAACGGGACCCAATTCACAAGCTCTGCATTTCAAGGATATTGCGAAGACCTCGGCATTCAAGTCAGCTACGCCTCCGTAGCTCACCGACAAGCAATGGCCAAGCTGAGAGAGCAAATGCAGAAATCCTAAAAGGACTCAAGACGCGCACATATGAGCGCCTGAAAAAACATGGAGCCAACTGGATCGAAGAGCTTCCGCCCACACTGTGGGCAAACAGGACAACTCCAAACCGGTTAGCTGGAGAGACACCCTTCTTCTTGGTGTACAGAGCTGAAGTAGTCCTTCCTCCGGAAATCACCTTGGGGTCGCTCCGGGTCCGGACCTTCGACGAAACCACGTAGGACCAGCTTCGGCATGAAGACCTTGACCTCGTTGAAGAGGGAAGGTGCCGAGCAGTTGTTCGGAATGCCCGATACCGCCAAGCCCTTCGGCACTATCACCAAAGGCATGTTCATAGCCGATAGCTCGAGGAAGGCGATCTGGTGCTACGGAGAATACAAACTCGAGAAGTGTTAAACAAACTCTCCCCCGGTAGGGAAGGACCCATCCGAGTGATCAAAGTATCCTATCCCGGATGCGTTCACTTGACAACCGAGGATGGGATACCGCTCCCTAATCCTTTGGACATTGAGCACCTCCGTAAGTTCTACGCTTAATATCACGGAGGTGAGTCTGTAGTTACATGTGATGTATGTTATAGAGTCACTGTACAAAGTCGGGTAGCTCCTTCGGGAGAACAGCTGGACCTTCCCCGAAAGGTTCGCAAAGTTCAGTCAACACTTATCACAGTCTCAGAACTAAAAGTGTAGCTAGCTACCTTGGGTCAAACGAGAAACGCAACACACTTAGTCTGGTTCTATACCCTAAGAGTGTACTTGTTTCCCCTGTACCCCGGAGCTATAATGAAAGACATCATTGTGTGAAAACAGACTCCACGTGCATTTATTTTGTACAGGCTCAATATTTTTTATTTTTCTCTTTCCTGTATATAACAAAGTTGTGCAATTCTTCAGAAACTTTAGCTTGAGCAATTCATGTATAAGTCAAGTTGCATTGTTAATTCTCCCGGGTCTAAACATTGTTGAATGGCCTACTTGCCTGAATGCCGACAAGCCACTCTAGGTCTGGAGTGTGCTATCAACTTAGCCTGGTCCTGCACCCTAAGTACGTCACTCTACCTACACACCGGTAGGCCGAAGTAAGGTGAGTCCAGGATACGATTGGACCTGAAGAACATAAGCAAATGCACTTGATTGTATATAGAATTGTGTTCAACCTAAAAATTTGTTGTGGGAATAGTAAGCCACAAACGAGTTATAGATAGGAAATGGATTTTACTGTTTTTCTTGACTTCAATGTGCAGGAAAAATAAAGATCTCATGATGATGGTGGAAGAAGCTGGAGCTATCAAAGCTCCGACACCCCCTAAGGTGGTCTGCTGTCGATGTTTCAAACATTGATAGTAGACATCACCAGAGCTACAAAGTTCTGGCAAATCCAGGGGGCCAACCATCAACGTGAAGAAAAGATGGTGGGAAGACTCCCCAGTGGGGTCTGCTGTCGACGCACCGCGTGTTGACAGTGGTCGCTACCGGAGCTACCAAGCTCTGACAACCCCAAAGGACTAACTGTCGACGTTTTACGTGTTGACAAGGGTCACTACCGGAGCTACTAAGCTTCGACAACCTCAGGGGGACCCTAGTATCAACGACTTCGAACCTACAAACTACAAGTTTGAAGCACGAAAGTATGCAACAAAATGCTACATCCTCTTGGTACATGTTCACAATCAAACTATGTAATCTACCAGGGGGCCAAGTGGGACAAAGGTGTTGAAGACAAAAAATGAAATTCATAAAATTCTTGGATTTCATTAATCTGGAGACAAGAGATTACAAAATTGGAGAAAAAGAAGAGAAGATACAAGCGGGGGCTACAAAGAGAAAGTCCTAAACCCTATGGAAGAATGAGACGACCTTCTGGGCAACCCCCGACACGCTAGCCTTGGCGGCATCTCCCTCTCCATCGATGGGACCTTCAAGCACCGGGTCCAGTGGGAAGTGAGGATCCCGACTTGTGTAGCACGTCAGCATGTACTCTGCGATGTTCTTCGCCAGGGATTTTCCTTCGGTTTCCAACTGGGCCGTGATGACATCACCCATCTTGTTGAGTTTGCTGCCCGCTGAGCTCAAGGCCTTCAACACCAGGTCCATCTCCGGCTCTAGATCATCCGGGCGCACCGGACTGAAGCCCAACGGTGTCAGCGCGTCATTGGCTTTGACAAACAAGTCCCAAACTTGTTGGGACTCCACAGTCCTTGAGCCTCGCATCTCTTCCAAGGATCTCTTGGTCACAGCAAGCTCCGAATCCTCCCAGGCAAGGCGCTCGACCTCTTTGGTGTTCTGCTGAATCTTTTGAGCAATCTGCCTTTCGAGTTTACCAAGCTCCTCTTCATGGAGGTGAATCTTGTTCCGGCGATCGACCAGGTATTTCTCCTGACCCCACACTTTCTTCTCCCTGGCAGCAATTTCATTCTCTCTCTTGTTGAGGTCTTGTTCTCGCTGCCAGGCCTTCTTCTCCTCTTTCTTGCAGCGCTCCTCCAGCTTCCTTGTGTGCTCCCGAGACTCTTGTCACCCAGAGTCAGCCTCTCAGTAAGCTCCTCCTCCCTCTTCACGAGGTCATCACGTAATGTTGACGGTCCTTAAGTACCATATTTTGACCGTCAATTCACCTCATAATGTGCATAAAAGAAATACAAAACAAAGTGGTAGGCTTATACACTAACCCAATTCCACCAGTGTTGGTGTTTATTTGTATGCAGGTGAATTATTACCCAAAATACCAAAACATGCAGGGATGAATCCATGAAAATGGATTTCAACAAATCAGGCGATGACACGTGGTAACACATGGATCAAATGGCCCACAAACAGAAGAATTCGAAGAGATCATGTGAGACCTATGTGTGCTGAATACATTGGCTTGTCGTGAATACACTTGGCCTTGATGATAAAAGTTTTGAATATCACCAAAACACCTTTTTATCAAGGTCCGACTCTAGCTCCAAGCTACAGCAAAGTCCGACTAGCTTTGTTTAGCTCCGGCATGTCTTTGATAGCTCCAGCATGTCTTTGATAGCTCCGGCATGTCTTTGATAGCTCCGACATGTTTTTGATAGCTCTGACATGATTTTGATAGCTCCGTCGTGTTTTTGCTAAGCTCCGAAGTTGATTTTTCTAGCTCCAGGTTTTGGGATTACTAGTTCCGACTAGTTCTTGTTAGCTCCAGCGCTAGGTCCTGCTAGTTTTGTAAGCTCCGGCGGGAGCTTGGTTATACTAGTTTTGGTAAGTTCCGACGCTAGGTTCTACTAGCTTTTGTTAGCTCCGGCTCAAGGTTCGGTTTGCTCTGCAAGGTCCAGAACTTGACTGTAGTGCTTCTGCTTTTCATTTACAATGTTTTGTACTTGCTTTACATTGTTGGAAAGATTGCTTAGTATTCATTTGCTAAGTTTTTTGTGCGTTTTGGTTGATATGGATGATATCGTGTTACTATGGTTTTGCAACATGCTTATGTGAGGTTCTCATGTAGGGTGTTGTGTTCGGAACTAACTTGAGTCAAGTCGAGGACTTGGACTCTTATGGATTGGTTGTTTATTCATGTGCAGGTGTTGCTTGAGTTCAAGACATGGCTGATGACGGAATCCATTGGACTAGTCTCAGGGAGGAGATGAGGTTCCAACAATCAAATTCAGGAGGAATTGTGGTTGAGCTGATCAGGAGGTTGCGCAACATGATTGAATCAAGAACAATGCATATGAAGGTATCGGACTAGGTTATGGACTCAGGCTGCGGCTGAGTCGGGTTTGACTCAAATATGGAAAGATTTGAGTTGGTTATTATAGGATTTCGTGTGGGTCACAAATTTGAGTTGTTTAGCAATGTGGGATACGTTCCTAAGGTGTTTGGAAGTCTTAAGATTGCTTCTATCTGCGTATAGAAGAATCCTAAGCAGTTATGGAAAGTTACAATTCGTGAACAGAGTAGGATTAGGTTCCTGATCTGAGTTGAGTTGGCTTTTGAGACGGTTATATAAACAAGGGAGCCCAGAGCTCGTGGGGCTCGACTTTGGGACTGTTCCTCTTATGCTCTATTGAATAAAATTCGTAGTTTGAAGGAACTTTTGTGCCTTGTTCGTCAGACTTGTTCCAGACAAGTTTTACTCGTCGAGTTTCTGGACAGCACTATCTTTCGTGGGTGGTTTTATCATAACTCGAGTTTTACAGATCCAATTGACGTGATTCCTTTTGGGTTGTTTTCACAACTTGATTATCTATCATATGTCAAATTTTCAGGGTCATTGGATTTGTGGTCTATGATCTACACGAGTTTCTTTGCAGCATTCCAGAACTGTTTTTTTCTCGAGTAGGGCAGATTGACCTTTGTTTGATCTTTTGACCATAACTTGAGTTTTTCTCGACGGATTTGAGTGATTCTTTTTGTGTGGTCTTCGTGACTTGATTCTCTCTGATATCTATCACTTTTGTCATGGTGAAACACGTTTATATTAGTCTCACACACGATTTCTTTAACAAATCGTTTTTCTGCTGAAAGGGTTGGGGTTTAATTATTTCCGCTGCGTAAGATTTTTAAATCTACTATTCACCCCCCTCTAGTAGCTTTTCACGTGCTCTTCGATCCTACAATTGGTATCAGAGCCACGTTGCTCTAATCTTTATGATTTGCACGTGTTTTTGACTAATCATCATGGAGAAGTACCCCGCCAAACCTTGTGTGTTTGCTGGTATTGATTTTCAGGTTTGGAAGGCACGCATGGAGGCTTTCATCCAGGCACAAGGCTTTGCAATATGGGAGAAGGTATACAAGCCTTACAAAGTGCCATCAAATGATCAAGTTAAAGATACAAACCTGAGAGATGTCGACAACAACAACAAGGCTTGGAACTTGATCATACAAGGATTAACACAAAGCGACTTCGACCGTGTTGCACACCTCCAATCTGCATACGATGTGTGGAAAGCACTTTGTGACTACCATGAAGGATCCAACACGATCAAAGAGGTAAGGCAAGACATGTTCAAGAAAGAATACATGCGCTTCGAGATGCAACCCAGTGAGTCTATTGATGACCTTTTTGCTCGCTTTAATAAGATTCTCAGCAACTTGCGTAGTGTCAATGTTAATTTTTCAGATGCTGAAAATGCTAGGCAATTGCTAAGTGCATTAGATATGTCAATTTGGGAGATGAAAGTCACATCTATTCGTGAATCTACTGTCATGAGTTCACTTACTTTAGATGTGCTATATTCCATGTTAAAAACTCATGAAATTGACATAATCTCACGTAAGAACCCCAATAAGTCTATTGTATTTGTTTCACAACGTGATATGTCTAGCTCCGGTCAATCATCATCTTGCAATACTCTTGCTTTGTTGTCCTCACTAACCGTGGAGAAGATCGAAGAATTTCTAGAAGAGGAGTTGGCACTCATCTCTACTAGATTCTCAAAAGCATTGCAAAATGTGAGAAATAGGAGACGAAGCTCCGGACCTCAACGTTGTTTTGAATGTGGTAAAACAGGACACTTTCGTACAGAATGCCCTAACCTTTCAGGTCCGACCACCCGGGAAGAAAAAACAAGCAAGGTTCGGACCTCCTCTGGAAATTTCAACAACAAGAAGAAAGGTACCATAGGACGCAAGATGATCAATAGTTTCAACATCGCACTTCAAGAATTCAGTTCAAGCAACGTGGACATTGGAAGTGATGAAGATGAAGATGATTTGGCAAACTTGTGCTTCATGGCAGGCAAGTCAAGATTAAGTATGGAGGAGGCAGAACACAACAGCGACAATGAAGAGATATGTCCTACTTGCGAAGAAATGTGTGATGCTATTTCTCGTGCCACTATTATTGTTAAGAAAAAGGACAAAAAGCTTAGAGATAGTACTGCTAAAATTGAATCACTAGAATCTGAAATCAACCGTTTAAAAACTTTGATTCCTAGTGATGATGCATGTTCCTCATGTCATTTAACATATGAACAATTGCCCTCATTAAGAAATGCGCACACCTCCACACTTGATAAACTTGAGTTAGAAATTGAAAAGAACAAAGAGCTTGCTGCACTTAATGATAAAAACTTGAAAGATGCTAGTTGTTCTACAATTGATTTGCACTGTTCTACTTGTGATGATCTTGATAAGAAACTACAGGATGCTATGAATGAAATTTCTATATTGAACAATGCTTTACGTTCTCACGAAGTTAAATTTTGTTCAAATTGCAAACTAAAAGGAAAAACTTCATGTGAAAATTGCCTTGATCTGTCCAATAAACTTGATGACATGCATAGGACATTAGATCGGTTTTGTAATGGGAATAAGAACCTAAACTTACTGCTGAATTCTTCCAAGTCTTGCAATGATAAAACTGGTTTAGGTTTTGATTCTCATGCTCATGCTAAGGCACATCCACCTAAAATTGTAAAGTCATTAGGAAGTGGTTTGATTCAAACAGTTCCTAAACAAAAAGGAGTGGGTTTCAAATCTGCAGGAGTGTTGCCTCATCTGGTTTCAAATAAAAATATTGCTTGCTCATCTAGACATGAACACAAAGTTAAATTTCATTGTACCTTATGTGGTAAAGATGGTCATGTCATAGATTTTTGTTATAGACTAGCTAAACAACAGAAAAGGGAAAGAATGGTTGATAGATCTCATAACTTTCATGCAAAATTTGTTGCACACATTGAACCGAATGTACAACCTGCTGTTTTGAGTCAAAAACATTCAAAGTTTACCTCCGGACCTTCTGTTTTTGCCTCCGGAGCCACTGATTTTTGTGCTACACAAGTAACACCTTATAGGTCAGTAGTCAAGAATAAAAAATCTCAAACTTTGACTCATAAACCTGCTGTTTTGTCTCAGCTTTCGCGTGTTTTTCTTGCTGCACGTCGCGTGACTCAGTACTGGATTCCTAAATGCCTTTTGACTAACCCCAGTATTGAGTCATTGACGTAATGTGCTTCTATGTAGGTTACACGTTTGAGGAAGGAGAACATTTGGATTGTGGATTCAGGTTGCTCACGCCACATGACCGGTAACAAAGATTGGTTCTCCTCCCTCTCTTTTGTGTCACATGTAGAGAATGTTACTTTTGCCGATAATTCTTCAACTCCTATAATTGCTAAGGGTTAGGTTAGAGTAAATGATCACTACACTTTGAAGGATGTGGCACTTGTCAAAAATTTGAAATACAACTTGCTTTCTGTTTCACAATTGCTAGATGAAAATCTGGAAATTATTTTCAATAAAAACTGATGCAAAGTTGTAAGTTCAAATAGTGAGCTTATTTTTAACATGTCTCGGTTTGGAAGAGCTTTTAAAGCTTATTTTGATATGTCTTTCTCTAAGCATAGGTGTCTAGTTGCTAATGATTCAAAGGACTTATATTTTTGGCATCGTAGACTTGGTCACGTAGGCTTTGATCACCTAACGCGTGTTAGTGCTCTTGATCGCATACGTGGGCTGCCTAAGCTTAAGGGGGACAAAGAAATTGTGTGCTCTTCTTGTAGACATGCTAAGATGGTTGCAGGTTCACATACTCCTCTCACAATGATCATGACAACTGAACCATGTCAACTTTTACATCTTGACACCGTAGGACCTTCACGTGTCCAATCCTTTGGAGGTAAATGGTATGTTCTTGTTATTGTTGATGATTATTCTAGATACTCTTGGGTTTACTTTATGGCGTCTAAGAATGAAGCTTTTAGTCACTTTAGGACTTTATTTCTTAGATTATCAATTGATCACCCAGGATCTTTAAAGGCAATTAGAAGTGATAACAGAACTGAATTTATAAATCAATCTTTTGATCACTTTTGTGCTGAAAATGGAATAGATCATCAATTTTCTTCTCCATATGTACCTCAACAAAACGGTGTTGTAGAAAGAAAGAACAGAACCTTAGTTGAGATGGCTAGGACTATGCTTGATGAATATCAAACTCCTAGGAAATTTTGGGCTGATGCGTTAGCAACCGCTTGTTATGTCTCAAATCGTGTTTTCTTGCGTGCTAAGCTAGGTAAAACACCATATGAGTCTCGATTTGGACATAGGCCTAGTGTTACACACTTTCGGGTCTTTGGTTGCAAATTCTTTGTTAAGAAACATGGTAATCTTGATAAATTTGAACCTAGATCCATTGATGGCATGTTTCTTGGTTATCCATCTCATACTAGAGGCTATCGTGTGCTTTTACTTGACACTAACAAAATTGTGGAGAGAAGTGTCTTTTGATGAATCTAGCCCAGGTACTAGCTCAAACATTGCAGGTCCAGATCCATATCCGCAGGGGGAGAGCATTTTCATTGAAGATGAGGAGGAATTGGAGTTGCTGCCAGAAAATTCAGCAGCTAAAGACTTTGGTTTAGCTCCGGATGTTAATTCTCAACCACCACCGACAACCATCAATGCTGATTCAAATCATCCTCAAGCCACAAGCTCGTCAATTTGTGATGAACAAGAAGAAGAAGCTTGTGAGACATCTGTTCTCCTACGGTTTTACAAAGATCATCCCCCACAACAGATGATTGGAAGCTTGCACGAACGAGTCACACGATCCATGTTTTGCGATCCAAACTCTCATGCTCATTCTGCTTTTATTGCTTCATTTGAACCCAAAGATATATCACACACACTCACTAATGAATCTTGGATTATTGCCATGCAAGAAGAGTTAGAAAATTTTGAAAGAAATAATGTTTGGAAACTTGTACCTCCACCTCAAGGTCACACTTTAATTGGAACTAAATGGGTATTTAAAAATAAACAAAGTGAGGATGGGGTTGTGGTTAGGAATAAGGCTATGTTGGTTGCTCAAGGTTTCACTCAAGTTGAAGGTCTAGATTTTGATAAAACTTTTGCTCCTGTCGCTAAATTAGAAGCCATAAGAATTTTGTTAGCTTTTGCAGCATCTAAAGGTTTTAAGCTATATCAAATGGATGTTAAAAGTGCTTTTCTTAATGGCTACATAGATGAGGAGGTTTATGTCAAACAACCACCGGGTTTTGAAAATCCAGATTTTCCTAATCATGTTTACAAACTGTCCAAAGCCTTATACAGTCTCAAACAAGCCCCTAGAGCATGGTATGATAGGTTAAAAACATTCTTACTTGAAAAGGGGTTACCATGGGCAAGGTTGATAAAACTCTTTTTGTGCTTAAGCATGGCAATGACTCATTATTCGTTCAAGTGTATGTGGATGATATTATCTTTTGTTGTGCTTCTCATAATCTTGTGTCCAAGTTTTCAACAATGATGAGTTCCGAATTTGAAAAAAGTATGATGGGTGAACTCACTTACTTTTTGGGGCTGCAAATCAAGCAAACCAAGGAGGGTACCTTTGTGCATCAAACGAAGTATACCAAAGACCTCCTAAGGCGCTTCAACATGGACAAAAGCAAGCCTCTTCGAACACCAATGGGAACAGCAACAACACTAGAACTTGATGAAGATGGTGAATCTGTGAATCAAAAAGAATATAGAAGCATGATCGGATCACTTTTGTACCTCACGGCATCAAGACCGGACATACAATTCAGCGTATGCCTTTGTGCACGGTTTCAAGCTTCCTCACGTGCTTCACATCGTCAAGCCATCAAAAGGATTCTCAGGTACTTACATGGAACTCAAGAATTTGGCATTTTTCTTCCTTCTTCCTCAACCGTTACTTTGAAAGCTTTTTCGGATGCTGATTTTGGGGGTTGTTGGATTGATAGGAAAAGTACTTCCGGTGCTTGTCATTTTCTTGGTAATTCTCTTGTTGCTTGGTCCTCTAGAAAGCAAAATTCAGTTGCACAATCCACAACCGAATCTGAATATGTAGCCGATGCTAGTGCTTGCTCACAAATTCTTTGGATTGTTCAAACACTTAAATACTATGGGGTTGATCTAGATAATGTTCCACTATTTTGCGATAACACTAGTGTCATTAGCATTGCTAAAAACCCCGTGCAACATTCTAGAACTAAACACATTGACATTAGATATCACTTTCTCCGAAATAATGTTGAAAAAGGAAACATTTTGCTTCACCATGTAGATACCGAACAACAATTGGCTGACATTTTTACAAAACCTTTGGATATCACTCGTTTTTATTATATTTGTAGTGAAATAGGGGTTATGCATCCTCATGGCTTAAATTGAGGGGGAGTTTTGAAACATGGGAAGTTTTTGTGTGAATCTGAAATTAAAATAATATGAGCATAGTATTTCATACATATATGACTTTGTGATTCCTTTTACATGCTGAAAGTTCTTACTACATTACTCGTGTTATACATTTTGTAGTTTTTGCCATGTCTAGTAATTGGAATAATTACTTACACTAAAACTGGTCATGGTCGAACTTTCTTGCTGTTTTGAACTTGTTACATGTTCACAAGTGCTTTTAATCATTAAGAATTAATCAAGTAATCAACTCACATGTTGAGTTTTTATGAACAAATATAAATTGAGAAAATATCAAGAGAATATGCATGCATCACACTTCTTCTTTTGAGATGGCTTATCATTGCACTTAGATACGAACTTGGAAGAAGTTGTGTATGACTAAAACCATGTCCTTAAGCTTCTGATTGTCAAATGACATATGCTTGGCTTGGTTGGTTAGAATAAGGCAGATGCGCATATAATCTCTTGCAAATATCATATGATCTAAATTTGTGTTTTGAAAAATAATAAAATGCAGCAACTAGTGTCATGCTTTCAAGTTATGAAATAGTTAAATTTGTGAGATCATGACTTGCTTAAATTGAAAATTACATATGATCTCTAGCATGGCTTATACTACTTTATGTATCTCATTGATGTGATAGTGTAAGTTACTTGATAGTATGACTTGGATGAGCTTTGTTTTATATGTATATGTTATAATATGCTCATAACAATTAAATTTCTCTTTTACCTTGCTGAATACATTGTCAAAGGGGGAGAGATTAATCACACATTCAAAAAGGGAAAGATAATGTGCATGGGGAGAGATGATAAAGGGGCAGAAATATGTGAATTTTGAATTTTTTCTTTTCTTCTCATTTTATTTCCGATTTACAAAAAGGGGAGAAATTGTCTTCAAAACTTTTAATGAGAATAAGCCAATGTTCGGATTTTAAGTTGTGTTGCCAATGCATTCATCAAGGGGGAGATTGTGAGACCTATGTGTGATGAATACATTGGCCTGTCGTGAATACACTTGGCCTTGATGATAAAAGTTTTGAATATCACCAAAACACCTTTTTATCAAGGTCTGACTGTAGCTCCGAGCTACAACAAAGTCCGACTAGCTTTGGTCAGCTCCGCATGTCTTTGATAGCTCCGGCATGTCTTTGATAGCTCCGACATGTTTTTGATAGCTCCGACATGATTTTGATAGCTCCGCCGTGTTTTTGCTAAGCTCCGAAGTTGATTTTTCTAGCTCCGGCTTTTGGGATTACTAGTTCCGACTAGTTCTTGTTAGCTCCGGCGCTAGGTCCTGCTAGTTTGTAAGCTTCGGCGGGAGCTTGGTTATACTAGTTTTGGTAAGTTCCGGCACTAGGTTCTACTAGCTTTTGTTAGCTCCAGCTCAAGGCTCGGTTTGCTCTGCAAGGTCCGGAACTTGACCGTAGTGCTTCTGCTTTTCATTTGCAATGTTTTGTACTTGCTTTACATTGTTGGAAAGATTTCTTACTATTCATTTGCTAAGTTTTTGGTGCGTTTTGGTTGATATGGATGATATCGTGTTACTATGGTTTTGCAACATGCTTATGTGAGGTTCTCATGTAGGGTGTTGTGTTCGAAACTAACTTGAGTCAAGTCGAGGACTTGGGCTCGTATGGATTGGTTGTTTATTCATGTGCAGGTGTTGCTTGAGTTCAAGACATGGCTGGTGACGGGATCCATTGGACTAGTCTTAGGGAGAAGATGAGGTTCCAACAACCAAATTCAGGAGGAATTGTGGGTGAGCTGATCAGGAGGTTGCGCAGCATGATTGAATCAAGAACAATGCATATGAAGGTATCGTGAACGTCATTGGAAGATGTTTGCACGTGTGCAAGGAGTGCATGGACGTGGCTACATGGTTCCGAGACGTGATGAAGAGATGTGGATGTAAAGAGTTGGTCGGAAAGGTCCAACCGACTAGGTTATGGACTCAGGCTGCGGCTGAGTCGGGTTTGACTCAAATATGGAAAGATTTGAGTTGTTTATTATAGGATTTTGTGTGGGTCACGAATTTGAGTTGTTTAGGAATGTGGGATACGTTCCTAAGGTGTTTGGAAGTCTTAAGATTGCTTCTATCTGCGTATAGAAGAATCCTAAGCAGTTATGGAAAGTTACGATTCGTGAATAGAGTAGGATTAGGTTCCTGATCTGAGTTGAGTTGGCTTTTGAGCTGGTTATATAAACAAGGGATCCCAGAGCTCGTGGGGCACGACTTTGGGAATGTTCCTCTTGTGCTCTATTGGATAAAATTCGTAGTTTGAAGGAACTTTTGTGCCTTGTTCGTCAGACTTGTTCCAGACAAGTTTTACTCGTCGAGTTTCTGGACAGCACTACCTTTCGTGGGTGGTTTTATCATAACTCGAGTTTTACAGATCCAATTGACGTGATTCCTTTTGGGTTGTTTTCACAACTTGATTATCTATCATCTGTCAAAACTTCAGGGTCATTGGATTTGTGGTCTATGATCTACACGAGTTTCTTTGCAGTGTTCCAGAACTGTTTTTTCTTGAGTAGGGCAGATTGACCTTTGTTTGATCTTTCGATCATAACTTGAGTTTTTCTCGACGGATTTGAGTGATTCTTTTTGTGTTGTCTTCGTGACTTGATTCTCTCTGATATCTATCACTTTTGTCACGGTGAAACACGTTTATATTAGTCTCACACACGATTTATTTAATAGATCATTTTTCTGCCGAAAGGGTTGGGGTTTAATTGTTTCCGTTGCGTAAGATTTTTAAATCTACCATTCACCCCCCCTCTGGTAGCTTTTCATGTGCTCTTCAATCCTACAGATCCACTGGTGTTGCACCCATATATATCAAGAGGGGCCACCTGGAAGCCACCGGGAGGAAGAACTCCCCGAGGGGAGCCTTGACCTGGTCGCCGGCCTCTTCCTGGCGACAAACTCGGTCAAACGACACGTGTTGGCTCCTTCCGGCTCCCTAAGGTTAATGGTGACTGATTCACGCGTAAATTATGGCGGGAACCGACCCTTCCCCCCTATAAATAGATCCCCTCACCTCACTTCTCACACACACCAAAACTTGAGAATAGTGCTACACTCCAAAGGTATAGAGTAGTCCTAGAGGCTACCAATGTAGAAGGAGAGTGTGGTGAAGAGTCTAGGAGAAGGAGGCTTGGGCATGTCAAGTCCCTCTTCTACACTTGTACCCCTACAAAGGTTTTACTCAATCAAGTAAGCCATTGTGAATTCAATACAAGTTTGATCTTTTATCCTTAGTAGTTTGCACAAGTAGTTACTTGTGGGTTCACTGCTTTAATTCATCAGAGGCTCTAGTTGTAGCTTTGTGTTCGAAACAACTAGAGTAGTGATTTAGAACGTAAGCATGGTGTTTAGGTTATAAATCATCAATGGATATCTTGTAGACCCACGGATTGAAGAGGTAGGCAGCAGGTGGTGACAGCCCTATCTGTCCTTCGTAATCCTCCACGTTCGGCTATGCCATAGGCTCTTGGCGGGAGTCGTCCTAGTATTGCTAGGAGTAATACTGTGCCCAAAGCAAGCATCTACTTCAAACTACCTTGAATTGGGATCAATACATTGAATTCCTCTCTGTTCCTTGCCTACCAAACAACTTTGTGTCCTTGGGTGAGCTAGTTCGAAAGATTAGCACACCCGTTCTTTGGATTCGATACCCTTGGGAATACTCCTTAAGGGGAAGTGCTACAACGGTATGTCTGTGCGCCTGCGGATAACTCTGTGGTGTTAAGAAATACGAACAAGCATTTCTGGCGCCGTTGCCGGGGAACGGTTGCTATTAATCTTCGAACAAAGATCACCCTCGTATCATATCCCCTTTATCTATCATCTTACCTTTCTTATTCTTACCTTACCACCACCATATAAATGGAGCAACCCACCATTCTTCCTTACTCTGGTCCAAAGGGCAAGTTCTGTGAGCCACCGCCTTCGGCGGAACCTATTTGTTCAACCAGCTATGAACTTCGCCCTCGCTTTATAGCCATGGTTCGGGAACAATCCTTCTAAAGAACGGATTGTGAAAACCCTTACCACCATCTACGAGAGTTCGAACAACTGTGTTCATGCCTTCTAATCAAAGGTATGACACAGGAAACTCTCAAATGGAAGTTATTTCATTTTCCCTCAAGGAAAAAGCCAAACAATGGTACAACCACTACGTTGGGAAGACAAACAGTGATTGGAGGGAATTACGAGACAAATTTTGTCTTGCTTTCTTTCCCATTGCTCGAATTGTTTCTTTACAAAAGGAAGTACCATGCTTCAAGCAGATGGAGAAGGAATCCGTAGGTGCAACTTGGGACAAATTTTCTTTTCTGAAAAACTCTGGCCCAGATTTGTTAATCCCTGATCCAATGCTTTTGCAACATTTCTTCATGGGATTAAACAAAGAGTCTGCCCTATATCTTGATGTTACGGCTGGAGGATATTTCCTCCATAAGACTCCAGAAGAAGGCAAGGATCTTCTGGACAGAATTCTAGAAAATTCTTCTTTCATTATGGGTCTTAATGAGCCTCCCCAAGAGGAAGTCGTGTCAAGAATGGAGGATACACTCTTGGACAAGGATGAACCCATTTCTTGTTTACCCCAAGCCTTGCTAGAAGAATCCTCTACCGAACCTGAGACTACGAAGGTAGAAGAAATTCAACCCTCGCAGTTTCCATTTTACTTCGAGGAAGAGCCTTTTGAAGATTATGGAAATACCTCGAAGTATTGTTGCCATAGGAAACCTTCGTTGCCACCAACTCCACCTGATCCACCTAACGGGGTGTTCATCCATCAGACAATCAAGGAGTTAACCTGTATCCTAAGCAGAGAGTGGACAGCTGAAATTGAGAATTCACACAAAATTCTTCGGATGACCTCACCTTTGGTTACCATTTTATGTTCTATTAGAGGGACACCAATGAGAATCCTATACAACCCTACTGTTGGAGCAAATCTCATTTCCGATTCTTGTGCTCTCGCCATTCTTGGCGATGTGCCATTGGCACCAACACGCAAATCCTTCCGAGATTCATTCGGAACCATTCTTGAAGGATGTGGGGTTTTGCAACACGTGTATGTTAGACACAAATATGTTGGGGCTCTCCTAGATTTTCACGTGTTCGAAATCAAAGATTTCGACATCATGATAGGGATTCCCATGGAGAAATTTCTCATGGAAGTTCCTTTGGAAGGAAGCCTCAATATCAATCTTGGAGGGAGAAATTTCTCAATGCCTATTCTGCATTCGAAGAACACATCTAAAGAATCTCCCATCGAAGATGAGCCAATGGAGGAGGTTAGGACTCTTCAATTTTTAGAACCCCCTGAAATTGAAGGAGAAGAAGACTTCGTCCAAGAGGAGGATGAATTCCAGGAGGAAATAAAATTGCCAAAAGAAGAGCCCTCCCCAAAACCTCCTGTTGAGCTCAAGGTTCTACCTCCAGGCCTACGTTATGCCTTTCTAAATGGCGATTTGGAAGCCCCTGTCATCATAAGTGACAAGCTTTCAGATGATGAAGTGCTCAAACTCATAGCCATGTTAGAAAGGCATAGAGCTGTTTTTTTATATTCACTTCAGGATCTCAAGGGAATTAGTCCAGCGTTATGCACCCATCGTATTCCTATTGACCCTGAGAGTGTCCCCTCAAGGGATCCTCTAAGGCGATTGAATAATGCGATGCGGGAAGTTGTCATGAAAGATGTCTTGAAACTTCTGCATGCTGGGATTATTTACCTTGTCCCTCATAGTGAATGGGTAAGTCCAGTTCAAGTAGTGCCTAAGAAGGGAGGTATGACGGTCATTCAAAATGAGAGGAATGAATTAATTCCTCAACGGACCGTCACAGGATGGAGGATGTGCATTGACTACCGAAAACTTAACAAGGCAACAAGGAAAGACCATTTTCCATTGGCCTTCATCGATGAGATGATAGAGCAATTGGCAAAATACTCCTACTTCTGTTTCCTTGATGGGTATTCGGGATATCATCAAATTCCTATCCATACCGATGATCAAAGTAATACCACGTTCACATGTCCCTACGGAACCTATGCCTACCGGCATATGTCCTTTGGACCGTGTAACGCTCCTGCCTCTTTCCAGAGATGCATGATGTCTATATTTTCTTACATGATCGAGGATATCATGGAAGTTTTCATGGACGATTTCTCTGTCTATGGAAAAACTTTTGATCATTGTCTAGAAAATTTAGACAGGGTCTTACAAAGATGCCAGGAGAAGGACCTTGTGCTTAATTGGGAAAAGTGCCATTTCATGGTCCGAGAAGGCATCGTTCTTGGACACAGGGTGTCCGAGAGAGGGATAGAGGTGGACAAAGCTAAAATTGAAGTTATTGAAAAACTTCCACCTCCTATCAATGTTAAGGGAATCCGCAGCTTTTTAGGTCATGCGGGGTTCTACCGACGATTTATCAAAGATTTATCCAAAATCGCTAGACCCCTCACCAAACTATTAGCTAAAGAAGCTCCCTTTGATTTGGATGATGAATGTATTAAATCATTTGATATACTCAAAAGCGCACTCATCTCAGCTCCAATTATCCAACCTCCTGATTGGACGCTGCCATTCGAAATCATGTGTGATGCCAGTGACATTGCTGTTGGTGTGGTCTTAGGCCAAACCAAAGATAAAAAGCATCACGTAATAGCCTACGCTAGAAAAACTCTAACAAGAGCCCAACTCAATTATGCCACAACTGAGAAAGAGCTCCTAGCAGTAGTTTTTGCTATCAACAAGTTTAGATCCTATTTGGTTGGAGCAAAGGTCATAGTCTACACAGACCATGCTACTTTGAAATATCTACTTACCAAAACGGATGCTAAACCCAGGCTAATTCGATGGATTCTTCTACTCCAAGAATTTGATCTGGAAATAAGAGATAAGAAAGGAGTAGAGAATTTAGTAGCAGATCATCTTTCACGTATGGAAGTCAAACAAAGCATGGACATACCTATCAATGACTTCCTATGAGATGATATGCTCCTCAAGGTGACAGACTCTCACCCTTGGTATGCGGATGTCGTAAACTTTATGGTCATGGGATACGTACCACCAGGGGAGAAAAAAAGAAACTCATTTATGAGAGTCATAGACACCTTTGGTATGACCCTTACCTCTATCGAGTATGTGCTGATGGCCTTCTTAGAAGGTGCGTCCAGTCAATCGAATGCATCAAAATTATAGAGAAATGCCATGCTGGCCCCTATGGTGGTCATTACAGTGTTTACCGTACTCAGGCAAAGATCTGGCAGAGTGGATTCTATTGGCCATTAATGTATGAAGATACCAAGGAATTCATTCGCAGATGTTGGAAATGCCAGAAGCATGGAGGAATCTCTGCTCGCGATGCAATGCCCCTAACATACAATCTCCAAGTGGAATTATTTGATGCATGGGGTATTGATTTCATGGGACCTTTTCCTAGGTCTTATGATTGCGAGTATATTCTGGTTGCCGTCGATTATGTGTCAAAATGGGTAGAAGCATTGCCATGCAAAAATGATGATTCCAAGATAGCAAGGAAAATGTTCCATGAGATCATTTCCCACGCTTTGGAACTCCCCATATGGTCATAAGTGATGGAGGGTCTCATTTCATAGATAAGATCTTTCGAAACTTTCTAAGGCATAACTTGGCTACCCATACCACCCACAAACAAGTGGTCAAGCAGAAATATCTAATAAGCAAATTAAGAATATTCTGCAAAAGACTATCTTAGAAATGGGAACGGGATGGAAGCAAAAACTACCGGAAACATTGTGGGCATATCGTACTGCCTACAAGACACCTATCAGCATGTCTCCTTTCCAACTTGTCTATGGGAAGACTTGCCATCTTCCCGTAGAATTGGAACATAGAGCGTATTGGGCCATCAAGCGGTGGAACATGAATCTTAACGAAGCTGGAAATCACCGATTGAAGCAAATCTCAGATTTGGAGGAATGGATAGATAAGGCGTACCACAGTGCCAGAATTTATAAAGAGAGAACCAAAAGATGGCACGATAAGAGGATTACGCCGAAAGAGTTCAAACCTGGAGATAAAGTTTTACTCTTTAACTCTAGGGTTAAACTCTTTGGACATGGGAAACTTAGAAGTAAATGGGAAGGACCCTTCACTGTAGTAGAGACTTCATCCCATGGAGCAATCACACTCCAAGGTGATGACGGTCAACTATTCAAAGTGAATGGGCACCGACTACAATTATTTCTCGATTCCCAGAAGGATACAGAAAAAGAATTTGATGTGGTAAATATAATCGATTTCCATGCCATTTATTTCAATTTTGTTTAAATTCTCCACGTCCAACTAATGGGCCCATCCAATTCTTCTTCTGGAAGGCCCATTCTATCTACCCGAGAAAATGTGGCCCGAACAGAGCCAGAAGGGGTTCGACCGAACCCGAGGGTCGGCCGACTCTCCCTTCGTGTCGTTCATGTTCTGTTTTCTTATGTTGATCCTCCTCGATATCCTCCACAAAATCCTTGGTGAAACGCGTCGTTCCCCGCCTATTTAAAGGACGGAAACAAAGAGGAAAGTTATGCAACTCATTGAACCATCATCTTCCTCCCGTCCTCATCATGGACGACAAGAAGATTGTGCCTCATGCCACCTCCAGCTCAACCTTCAACCTGAGCGGGGACATTACGCCGGCCAACGACAAAATTTCCCTCGCCCGACGGCATAGTGTGCTTACTACTTAGGATTTTATTCTTTTTAAAAATATTTGTTTTCTAAAGCTAGGTTAAATAATGTAAGCATCCCCATATTTTGATTTTAATAAAGTGAACTTACCGGTTCATCTAACACCGGTAAAATTCCCCCTTTAGTTTATTTTGTTGAATAAAGAATTCAGGAAACAAGTGTGGGGGAAACATGTTCCCAAGTCACGAAATCCCGACGTGAAAAATTAATGTTGCATATCAAAACACGTCGCGAGCAAATGAGCAAAACGACTGGACGAAATAGAGACACAGAAGAGCCAACAAGAGGTCGGCCGAACCCCCTTGTCGACTGACCTGTTCTCTGCTCCGTATGACTCCGTTTCACTCCAGAAAATCAGTTTGGATTTCCTATCCCCACTTTTGTGCGCTACCCTGCTGTTTGAGTTGATTTTATATTTTTCATTGCATATATAAAATGAATCAACTAAACAATTTGAAATAAAATTTGGTAGTCAAGGATTTGCTTAAGCTGAAAATTTGAATACTTTATATTTTAATTCATTACCTTGTTTATGATTCCCATAATTCAATAGGAAAAAAAACACATCGTCTAGGTATTTTACTAGTGTGATAATGTTAAATGAGTTCTTTAGAAATCATCCTTTTGCTTGAAATTGATTTTGACATTTGTAACTATTTGAAGTCTTAGACTTTGCCTAAATCTCTCATTGGAAATTTATATACCCACCAAGGCCATATGATATATTCATTGAAAACCACAAGCATATGCCACTTTGCTTTTCATTGAACTTTGTCAAACCCGTGACCCAGTTGAGTGACATACATGAACTTTTTGAATTGAAAACTCCTGTGCACTCCATTCATGCAAAATTTCTCACATTGAGAGTTTGCATCCATCGATTATCCATCGGCCAAAAAGAAACTCCAAACAATACAAATGAAAGCCTCTCTAAAAAAATAAAAAGTAGTAGAGGACATGGCTACAAGAAAAAAAGAAAAAGCATCTACTCTTGAAAAAAAGTAAGAGTGCTAAAAAAAAGTAGTAGCCATGTTTCATTCTTAGGAGAGAGCAAATTCATGGGAGTTATCACCTCGCCCCTCCATTCCATTCATGTGCACAAGAATTTTCTCTTCACTTTGTTCATTGCATAAGCCTCTCATAGGATCAAGTTTTTGACTTAGTAACATATGAATTGCAAATGTGTGCCACATTCATCCCTACCAAGCTCCAGATATAGCCACTTTTAGTATAGGGACAAGAATTGGCAAAACATGCCATGGTGAGAACTCAAACACTTTGAGAGATTTGAGAGATTCCAATCGAGAAGGCAATGGCAAAAGTTCCTATGACTTTCAAATATAGCAATTGCCTAATCATTTCAGCAGGGAATGATCCAAGGGAACTTCATTCTAACCGTTCCACTTTTCAAACACCCAAGATTGATGTGGTAGCCACATATACAAAGGGGATCCATGAATTAAGGTATAAGTTGAAATATCTAGTATCCTTATTTTCTACCTTATAGCAAATTCATGACAACACTCTAGTTCTTCTTGCCTTCACTCGAGGACGAGCAAAGGACTAAGTGTGGGGGAGTTTGCTGACGGTCCTTAAGTACCATATTTTGACTGTCAATTCACCTCATAATGTGCATAAAAGAAACATAAAACATAGTGGTATGGTTATACACTAACCCAATTCCACAAGTGTTGGTGTTTATTTGTATGCAGGTGAATTATTACCCAAAATACCAAAACATGCAGAGATGAATCCATGAAAATGGATTTTAACGAATCAGGCGATGACACGTGGCAACACATGGATCAAATGGCCCACAAACAGAAGAATATGAAGAGATCCACTGGTGTTGCACCCATATATATCAAGAGGGCTCACCTGGAAGCCACCTGGAGGAAGCACTCCCCGAGGGGAGCCTTGACCAGGTCGGCCGACCTCTTCCTGGCGCCAAACTTGGTCAAACGACACGTGTTGGATCCTCCGGCTCCTTGAGGTCAATGGTGACTGATTCACGCGTAAATTATGGCGGGAACTGACCCTTGACCACCTATAAATAGACCCCCTCACATCACTTCTCACACACCAAAAGTTGAGAATAGTGCTACACTCCAAAGGTTTAGAGTAGTCCTAGAGGCTACCAAACTAGAAGGAGAGTGTGGTGAAGAGTCCAGGAGAAGGAGGCTTGGGCTTGTCAAGTACCTCTTCTACACTTGTACCCCTACAAAGGTTTTACTCAATCAAGTAAGCCATTGTGAATTCAATACAAGTTTGATCTTTTATACTTAGTAGTTTGCACAAGTAGTTACTTGTGGGTTCACTGTTTTAATTCATCAGAGGCTCTGGTTGTAGCTTTGTGTTCGAAACAACTAGAGTAGTGATTTAGAACGTAAGCATGGTGCTTAGGTTATAAATTATCAGTGGATATCTCGTAGACCCACAGATTTAAGAGGTAGGCAGTAGGTGGTGACAGCCCTACCTGTCCTTCGTAATCCTCCACGTTTGGCTATGCCATAGGCTCTTGGCGGGAGTCGTCCTCGTATTGCTAGGAGTAAGCCCGTGCCCGAAGCAAGCATCTACTGCAAACTACCTTGAATTAGGATCAATACTTTGAATTCATATATGTTCCTTGCCTACCAAACAACTTTGTGTCCTTGGGTGAGCTAGTTCGAAAGATTAGCACATCCGTTTTTTGGATTCGATACCCTTGGGAATACTACTTAAGGGGAAGTGCTACAACGGTATTTCCGTGCGCTTGCGGATAACTCTGTGGTGTTAAGAAATACCAACACGCAGCTCTAGGAGTTTTTGCTCTTCATCTTTGAGCTTTTTCTCCCGCTCTTCAAGAGCCCCCCAAGCGCTTGATGAGGCTGTCGTGGATGGCGCTGAGCTTCCCTTGGTGGTCATTCGCTGCTTCATTAGCAGCCATGGCCTGTTCGTGGATGGCCCGAGACTGGTTGTCAAGGGATCGCGTCATGCTTTCCCTCTCATCCAGCAGCTGACCCCAGTACTCCAACCGGACCTTCTCCCTTTTCATCGACTCCTTGTCGTCGGCCAGCCTCGACTGCGCCAGCTTGGTCTCGAATTGGAGCTGGTTGCACCACCTCCTAAGGGTTTGACGCTCCTCCTCGAGGGCCTTGCTATCGTGGTAAAAGGCCAGCTGGACCTGATGAACATTGGAGCAGGCGTTGTCGATAGACAGCGACAAAGGGATTGGCTCCGGACCTCCCGGGGTCTTCTTCGCTGGCTCCAGTGGGTTCTTCGTAACAAAAATTGGGTCCCACTCTATAAGAGCGATCCCCTGAGCTTCCACGGCACTAGGGACGCCCTCCGGGATAGCCTCGTCCGCCGCCGAGGAAGGTCCTGCAATAGAAGTTCCTACCTCCAGAGTTAGCTTCGAAGGTCCCGCCACCAGGTCATCAACAATCGGTCCCTCAGATGGAGGAACGGTCGCTTCGTCTTGGCACCATGGCTCAGGCGCGGGTACCTCCGGAACCGCCACCTCTGGGCAAGCGTTGAAGGTTCGGCCGAAGCTGAGGCCACTTCCGGCTCCGAAGTTGGCGCCTCCTCCACCGCCGGTTCCGGCGCTGGTGCTTTGACCTCCACTGGCTCAGGCGCCGGCACCTCTACGACAACTGGCTCAGGTGCTGAAACTTCATCAACCACCGGCTCTGCCGCCGGGGCTTCAACAACATCTGGCTCTAGGGCCAGAACTACAACTACTTCTGGCTCTGTGGCCAGAGCGTCCATCATCTCAGCATCCAAAACTAGAGCTTCAACCTCCGGAGCTGGTGCCGCTGGTACATCTTCAATCCCGTGGTCCGGCGCTACCACAGGAGCTTCACGAGATGACTCGAGGTCAAGGACCACGACAGCTGGCAGCAGAGCGGCCACGGCCTCAGCCACCTCTTGGGGCGGTGCTGGAACTGGAGCTGGAGCCTCCATCTGCGCAACATCAGTTGCTCCTGCAGGAACCAGAGCTTCATCCCCTTTCTTGAGTACCCTGTGGATGAAGGACGAAGAAACTCAAAATATGGTTACAACAAAAAACAATCAACTAAGGTAAAAAAAATCAAATTTACCTCGGAAGGCTTCCGCTCCAGCTAGCGCGGAACCTCTTCACCGGACGCTCAAGACCGGACCCTATCGCCACTGGCATAGTAGCCCCGGAAGGCTCCCCGGAGCTTGCTGCCGCCGTCGGCATCGTCTCGGTTGAGGCCTCCCTCGACTGAGAATGACCCTCGGACCTAGAGCCCTCAGCTGGCCCTGGTACCAGAGCCACATGGAGGGGGCTAGCGTCCTGGGGAGATGCTGATGCTAGAGTGGTAACCGCCGTCGAGGACCTCCTCCGCTGGGGAGAAGGAGCTGTCGTGGAAGGAGCAGGTATGACGGGCCTCCCGTCAAAATGCTTCAGCTTCCTCTTGTGGCACGAGGGCTCGTCCAACTCCTTGCCCTTGCCTATGACTTCAGCTCTTGGCTTTGGGGCGGGAGCGGAGCCACCTTCAGAAGCTCCGGGGATCGCCATCCCGAAGGTTGATCGCCTCTCCATCAGGCCCAAGTCGTCAAACAGCGGCATCTTCCTCTGGAGCTCTCTGAACTCCTTTGGTATCATATTCAGAGAAAGGAAGGCCGCCGGTGGAGACATGTCGCCAAGGCTGATGTTCCCAGGCTGTAACTTCTTGAGATGGGTCTTCAAGGCTTCACCATTCAAGTTTGTGCCCAAACCAACCTCAATGCAGTTGGTGTCCATCTCAGTGTTGAAGGCCCAAGCAGGTCGCCCCTTAGCCCTCAATGGGGCCCACCTGTTCATCAAGAAGTTGCCGAAGACCATCTGGGGGGTCACCCCACCTTCGACACACTCCTGAATTCTATCCACAATGGGAATGTACCCCCTCGACAGCTCCGACACGTCACTCCAAATGTCGGTGTCGACGCGGGGGGAGGCTTTCAGGCAGCTCCAGCCTCTCGTGTCCCTTAACGGTGATGACCATCGAGTCTTTCTTCCAGTCATCCCACTTGCCGAAAGGAAAGGACCTCAAGTACTTGAGGGGGGAGTTTTTCCGCTTCACAAAATAGTAGAAGCCGATGAACTCATCACTCTTCTCGGTGGGGTGGATAGTGAAGAAAGTCCGGAACAACTCCACACAAGGAGGCACTCCCACCCACATCTCGAAAAGTGGACGAAAGTCAACACCAGCAGGATTGAGTGGGGTCCAAGATGGTGGAGCCGCATACCATAGAAATCTAGCAGCATCAGAAAGAAAGTTGAGAAAGGCGGGATCAAACCCACCATGGCATACCCAAGGAAATACACCATATCTCCGGCTCGCTCCTTCTCGAAGGGAAGCTTGCCGAAGCAAATGTCGTTATCGAAGGAGCCACTGGACCAACCCATGTAGGTCCAGACCCTAGACAACTCCTTCTTGCTCCCAATGCGGCTCTTGGGGAGTCCCAACTTCATCGCAGCACAGCAGGGCGAGAGATGAAAAGCAAGCAAAAGTTTGGAGGATTCGAGTGCTAGTTCAAATGAAGGCGTAAAGAATCCCCAAATGGTGCGTGCTTTCCTTCTTAAGTAAGCCCCCGCAATGCTTGGATGGAAACCGCAGAGGAGCCGACAATACAGTTCAAAAACTTCACACTGCCAATGACAAGGGGGCCCGGGGCCACCCTGACGATGAAGCCGAGGTCCTTACCCCAGGCGAACAGTTGTCATCATGAGAGGCGGGAAGCCCGAGGGCGGCGACCTGGCAGGGCACGCAGAACCGATACGGTTTTTGTATCAGGAACCGATGACCTTCAATTGCGTGAGATCTGCACGTGTAGATCTCACCTGCCGCATCCTGGATATGCAACGTGGCGATAGTTTAACTGCGAACTACTGCCAACGGCACATCCAAAGACCCTTGAAGACACAGCTCAAAAACTGAAGGATGGACCCACCTCTGGCAGACCGACTTCATCCTAAAGGTCGCTCCCAGAGGTGGGCCTAGGGGGCCACGGTCGGTACCCTACGTACCGGATACCCCTTAGTACTGCGGAAAGAGCTAAGGAACTCCATGTACCAGAGCTGAAGACCTCCGAAGGCCCCACGTTTCATACAGAACCGGACCTGCCTCCCTTCTATGGTTAGTCCTAGTGCCGCCACGTGTATCATAAAAATCGGAGCTACATTCCTCACCTGGGAAAGCTCCGGGCTAAATACTAGTGGGCACCACCGGACCTAACCCCCGACAGAGGGAAGCTCCAGTATTGACACGTGTACAATAGCACCGGACCTACCCTCCCAAATGGTGAGCTCCGGAGCTTCCACGCGTCCAATCGCCGGACCTTCAAGTTCAATAGGCAGGTTGGTGGACTTCCAACGGCTCGGACCTTCATGGAACATTAAAGACTTCAAGACCCGATTAAGTGTCATTAATGCTAACCTAATGACACACAATTGAAGGTCCCTTAATACTAGTAATGGCACTGTCAAGGCGCGTTACCACACTATTATGGGCAATTAAGCTCATTAATTGTGTATTAAGCATCAGTAACCTCCAGGGCCACATGTCGGACCAGGCTAACGATGTAATGACCAGTCCTTATACTATAAAAGGACTGGTCGAGCGACACACAGGAGAGACTTCTAGACTCTGCTCTGAAACACGCCCACAAGCGCTCAGATGCTCAATAAAACAACTACACACCCTGTGGAGTAGGGTATTACGCTTAGGCGGCCCGAACCACGTAAATCCTTTTGTCAAATTGCCATCGTGTTCTGAATCTCTGCGCACCCACAACCGAACTACAAACTCCGCGGGTTGCCAACGGTAGTACTGGGAGAATTGCCGGAATCACACTCCGACACATATGAACCATTTGCACCATACCATATGCATGTGCATTGCACCATACTACATGTGATGAATCATGAAACATCATTACTAATGAAATAAGAGAAATATGATGCATTATTAATACTAAAAAACTGACCAAGTTTGTGTATCTCTTTTCAAACTATTAAGTAGTGGCAAATGACTTTGATCTTCTCATAACCCTTGTGTTTTATCATCCGATGCTTAAATATTTTTCATTCAGAAATACAATGGAAACTGATTACTCAATGTCATTTGTAGTTAAGCAAAAGCTTGAACCTTCATCCTTGACTTGTTTAGGTTCAAGTACCGTTATTATTGAAACTATATTGTCCTTCATCATGAGATCATTATTAATGGATCGATCTTGTGAACATTTTGATTCTCTTCGCGAGGGTACCATTTGATTGTCAACCTCGTGAAACTCTTCGACCTTGATTTAAATTCTTGGTTTGATATATTTTGACCTTGACATGTCAAAACCCTTGTAGTAACCATATGTTGAGTGTCTTTGCACTTTAAAGATATCAGAGGAACTGAACATTAAATTCTCTTATGACGCTGCAAAGAGTTCGATTCTTTCTTCACTTGTTGAGATACTGATTCCTGGCAAGTTTAGTGATCCATGGCTATTCTCCTAGAATATACCTTGATTCCTGTGAAATACTATGTTAAGGTTGTTAGGACTTGTGCAAAACAAAGAAAGCAAACAAGAACAATAGCATGGTTAGTTCAAAGTTGTCAAGGTGATACACAGGAGCCAAGAGCAAGTGTTGATTCTTCAAATCAAGACTAGGACAGTAACAGATATAGTACTAGCGTAAGAGCAATTATGACAAAACATCGATGGAAATTCAATAAAGGAGATAAGAGCTTTACGACATGATATCTCCATGTCGAGCACTCTGTCAAGATTATCAAAAACAAAGACTCAAGTCACCAAAAACAAACATTGTGGTTCTACAAGGTGCACCAAAGCGATCCCTACCTTGCAGAAGATGTTGCATGCCAGCAAAAAGACTTTCTCTAACTCAATTCTTCAAGGTCGTCATCATCTTCTCTTAGTCGACGACTCTCTTTTACCAATCACCCATGTCGACTTCTTTTTCCATTTCACTTGAACCTCGGGACGAGATTCGTTTAAGGGGGAAGGATTGTAAAAGTCCACACTTGCATAACACAATAATGCAAAATAGTGAACTTGAAAATTTTAAAATAAGGAATAAAATCATAAAAATAATGTTCATAGGAAAGATGGGTTAAAAGATCCTAAATTAGGAGGTACAAAATTCAAATTAAGGTTTTCTCAAACTAGGTCAAACATCAAATTTGAGTTCACCACTGAATTCCTCATACCTCAAATAGCTCCCTTGTAAGTTTCATAATTTTTAAAGGTCTTTTGCTATTAAATTCAATCAGGACATTGAAAAGTAATTGAATTCAATTGAAATTTGAACTTGACTAAAATTTTTCCGAATGTCAAATTTGACTTCTGAATTAGATTCTACAAAATTAATTTAACCTTGCTACGTATCTTTACCAATTTTAGAGAAAGTTTAAACCACTAATTAAATATGACATAAAAGGGAGAAGTCAAATTCAATTTGAATTTCACATTCAAATCTTATCAAAAGTGAGTGTAAACTCTCCCATGGTCTCTCCATATGGTATTGCCTGCCCGAACAAGCTTTTGCAATGTTAGAAGATTTTTGCTTTTTGTTTTGAGTAGAAAAGAGGGGATAAGGAGGGAGGGTGGATGCCACCTACCTAAACAGAGATAAATTCCCTTCCCTCCTCTGTTTCCACCACAGCAGGAGCTCTGCACCGTTCCTTACTGCCTCTTGCCCACGTGAAGCCAACCGAGCACCTTCAACTCGTCCTTAGCCATGCACAACGCTCCTCATCCCATCCTCTTGCCCACGTGACGGTCACCACGATTTCGATGCTGCCGCGACGTTCTCGTAGAATCGAGCTCTCTCTCGGGCCATCCAAAGCACCAACAGGTTCGCACGAACCTCCTCGACCTCTCTCTCTACCAAGCTCGCTGTGTTTTGCAATGTAGCTGCTATGTTTTCTTTTTCCCAATCGGCATGCTCCATTGAACCACCACCTTTCTCTCTAGAATTCTTTTTACACGGTCCATCTCACTCTAATCCAATGAAAGATTACCTTTAGGACATTCTACGAGTTCCCAGGTCAAATTTCAAAGGAAACTGTCGGTACCCTAGATACCCGTTACCCATTCTTACCGTGATTAAAACTACGGAGTTCTACCTACCCGAGTTGAAGACTTCTGAAGGCTCCACGTGTCCCGCCGCACTGGACCTGCCTCCCTGGGTTGGGTAGCTCTAGCGCTGCCATGTGTATTGCAGGGCCGGACCTGACTCCCTCCATAGGGAAGCTCCTTTCATGCCACATGTTCAGTGACCCCGGACCTAACCCCTAGTAGAGGGAGGCTCCAGTGCTGACACGTGTTTAGCAACTCTGGACCTGCCTCCCACAGAGGGAAGCTCCGGAGCTACCACGTGTCAAGCCTCCGGATCTAAGCCCGTAGCGAGAAGACTGTTAGATCTCTAATGGCACAGACATTCAAAGGGCTATTAAAATAGCCGTTACAAGACCTGGTTAACATGTCATTAATGATATATTAATGACACGCAATCAGAGGACCGTCAATACCATTAACACTGTCATTAAGATGTGTTATTATACTGTTAATCACCCGTAATGCTAGTAGATCGTGTATAGGGTGTTCAATGCAGTCGGGGCCACCTGTCGAGCCAGGAGAACTATGTAATGGTAGTCCTTAGCATATATAAGGGTTGCGCCGCACAATAGAGAGAGGTTCATTCAAGCTGACACGCATACTACTCTCACAAGTTCATCAACAACCACCCTGTGGAGTAGGGTATTACGCTCAAGCGGCCCAAACCACATAAAAATCCTCTGTGTCACCATCTCGCTCTTGGTCTTACGCGTGCCCCAACCGAATACGAACCTTCGTAGACTACGCTTTAGTAGTATCGGGGGAAGTGTCGTAGCAACACTCGACATTTGGCGCGCCAGGTAGGGGGGGGGGGGGGCGCTCTAGATTTCAAGATGGTGAATTCCGCCGCAACCTCGTCCAATGGTGCGGCTGAGCAGCATGCTAGAGGAAATCCCTACAACGTGCAGCAGCCAGCCAATGTTGTTGTCCCGGCGGGTGTCATTCCACCGCCACCAGCTCCTACTGGTCCAGCAGCCAACGCCGGACAATAGGACGGAGAGTTTGCATCGGTCACAGCATCGACAAACAACCCTGAGAATGCGCTGAATGCAGTGTGGTCTCTTCTTCAGCGTCCACCAGCGCCCGGAGCACCTCACAGTGCAATGGAACACTGGCGCGCTGATGTGGAGCATCTGGTTGTATCCGTAGCTGATGCCATGAGCAACCAAGGACTGCGCCCTGCTGGGCAGGCCCCCTCAAGGAACAGGACCTAGTCTGGCAGACTGGGTCGTCACGCGTCACAGCACAGGAGAGATGCTCCTTCATAGCAAGTGATGTCGCTGCCCTCCGGGGCACGCCGCACTCATACAACATTGAGGATTTCAATGCATGATCTCCGATCAGAGCTCGACCGCTGATATAGGCACCAGGACGACCGCGTCCAGATAGAGCATGCTCGCAAGAGGCGAGCTGCTCGTGAAAACCCTTCTACTTTAGGAGTAGGGGATGGCTGTTCATCCCTGGCCATGCCTCTTTGCATGGTTGAATGGCCACCGAAGTTCTGGCCTCATATGTCAGAGAAGTACAACGGGACTGTCAACCCCGTCGAGTTCCTCCAGATCTACTCCACCGCTATCCTCGTAGCTGGAGGCAATGAGGCCGTTATGGCCAATTACTTCCCAGTGGCTCTAACCGAGACAACCAGGTCCTGGTTCATGAGTCTTCCGCCTGACTCCATCAACAGTTGGGCAGAGCTTTGCTGCAAGTTCACCTCCAACTTTGGGAGCTCGTACACCCGACCTGGCACAGAGATGGATCTTTTTGCCGTACAACAGAAGACGGGAGAATCGCTATGATCATTCATCCAGCAGTTTTCTCATGTACGCAATACTATTCCATCAATCTCCAACACTCCTGTCGTTGTCACATTTCTATAGGGAGTTAGAGATAAGAAGATTCTTGAGAAGCTGGCAACAAAAGAAGTTAGCAGCGTCACGGATCTCTTCAGCCTAGCCGACAAATGCGCTAGGGCTGTAGAGGGCCGAGAGATGCACTCCAAACCTGCTCCGGAGGCTGGTAAATCCTCCTCCAAGGCTAAAGCTACTGCCTCTAGCAGTGGAATAAAGAAGAAAAAGTCCAACGGCAAGAAGAAGTTGTCGACCGGCACGCCTGCTGCTGCAGCTGCAGCTCCGGGTGGCTCGTGGCCACGCCTTGAAAAACATCCATGACCATCGTCTGAGGACAGCAGCGGCGAAAAGATGTGATGTTCGATCCACAAAATGAACACCCACAATCTTGAAGACTGCAGCGAGGTCAAGTGCCTTGTTGAGCGCAATAGCATGTGCTAGGAAAAGTTCCTTTGCATCAACGGGAAGGGAAGCAGAAGGTCAACGAAGCTCCGGCTGATCAGGAGCTAGGTTTCTAGGACCCCAAGAATGTCTTGAAGGCCGTCTACAATACCATCGATGATGATTCTGACATCTTCGACAACGAGCGTCGGAAGACTCTTCATACGATATATGGAGGGTCCTGGGATATTACCTCTTGGCGCATACTCAAGACCATGCGTCGGGAGATGGCTATCGCAGCTCCCACCGCCAAGAAAAAACCCCATCGGAAGTGGATGGACACTGCCATTACTTTTGATGCTTCGGATTGCCCAAGAAACATGATCGGAGCTGGTCAGCTGCCATTGATGGTTTCTCCTACCATCAACAACGTCCAGCTCTATCATGTCTTGGTGGATGGAGGTGTGGCGCTCAACCTCCTTAGCTACGCAGCGTTCGTGAAGATCCAGCTCAGCCTCTCGGACCTTTGCCCCTCAAGTCCTTCTTCGGAGTAGGTCCGGGAGCTATCACTCCTCTCAGATCAATTACACTCTCGGCAACCTTCGGGACTCGAGACAACTATAGGTCCGAGAAGTTGGTCTTCGACGTAGCGCACATCAGCCTTCCCCTCAATGCCATCCTAGGCAGGCCAACCCTATATAGTTTTATGGCCATATCTCATTATAGCTACTTGGTTTTGAAGATGCCAACTCCTTCAGTCGTCCTTCGGATCCGCGGGGATCACAATGCGGGAGTCACCACGCTAGAAGAACTCCATGCGCTTGCAACAGCGCAGGAGGAAGGATCCGGCAAGGAGCAAGCTGCTCAACCCCGAGCTCTTGTCAACGAGGCTCAACCTGTGCACCACACGTGTAACCAAGCGATGACACCAACATTCCTGTCAAAATCATCCAAATCGGTTCCGATGCTGCCCAAACGACCAGTATATTGGGAGGTCTGGACAACAAATAGGAACTCGCGCTCATCACTTTCCTCTGGGAGAATTTGGACGTGTTTGCATGGAAATCATCACAACTTCCTGGGATCCCTAGGGAGGTGATTGAGCACAGCCAGAAGATAAATCCTGACGCACGATCAGTACATTAGAAGCCCTGTAAGCAATCAGTCGAGTGGCAGAATTTAATGAGACAAGAGATCAAGAAGCTGCTTGAAGCTGATTTCATCCGGGAAGTCCACCATCTATAGTGGCTGGCAAACCCAGTTGTTTTACCAAAGGCCAGCGGGAAGCTTCGGATGTGCATCGACTACACCACCTTGAATAAGGCTTGCCCTAAAGACCCATTTCCACTACCTAGAATAGACCAGATAGTGGATTCCACCTTCGGGTGCGAACTATTGTGTTTCCTAGATGCATATTCTGGATGTCATCAGATTCAAATGTCTATGGAAGATGAAGAGCATATTGCCTTCATAACAGTAGATGGGTTGTATTGTTATACTGCTATGCCTTTCGGTCTCAAAAATGCTGCTTCAACTTTTGTGCGAGCCATGCACAAAACATTTGGAGAGCTTACTAGGGACTTGGTGGAAGTCTATGTCGATGACATCGTCATGAAGGTGAAGAACAAGGAATCACTCCTTGACAACCTGCAAGCCATCTTCGACAAGTTGCGCTTAACGCGCACCAAGCTAAACCCAGACAAATGTGTCTTCAGGGTTAACTCTAGGAAGCTCCTTGAATTCTTGGTGACTCACCGAGGAATTGAGGCAAATCCAGCGAAGATCAAGGCTATTGAAGAGATGCGGCCTTCAGTCCACATCAAGGATCTCCAGACACTAACTCGATGTCTAGCTGCGCTCAGCCGATTCCTCTCAAGACTGGCAGAACGAGCACTTCCCTTTTTCAAGCTATTGAGAAAGTCTGGCCATTCCATTGGTCCGAAGAAGCATAAAAAGTGTTCCAGGAGATCAAGCAGCTCCTCACCACACTACTAATCTTGGTAGCTCCGGATCCTGGTGAGCCTCTTTTGCTTTACATTTTGACAACTACAGAGGTTGTTGGCATGGTCCTGGTCGTGGAGAGACAAGATCCATCTTAAGTTTAGGAGTCCAGATCCCTCTAGGAGGGTCCGAAGCTACCTGAAGGCGACTCAGGGTCCCAACCCCTAGGCGCGGATTCTAAAGGCAAGCTGCCTGAGGATCAATCTCTCTCATCCGAGGGAGTTCTCATGGCTGATCAGGAAGAAGATCCGAACCCCTCCGGGAGGGTCTGGGAAGCTCAAGAAGAAGGTCTGGACCCCTTCGAGAGGGTCTGGGCTGATGAAGAAGAAGCTCCAGGCCCTTCTGGGAAGGTCTGGACCGTCCAACGGCTAGTGTACTTCATTAGCGAAGTACTACATGATGCCAAGACTCGGTACATTGAGGTGCATAAACTTCTCTACGCAGTTCTTATTGCCTCATGGAAGCTTCATCACTACTTTCAAGCCCACAAAATATCAGTGGTAACTTCTTATCCATTACATGCTATATTGCATAACCCCAACTCTACGAGAAATATTGCAAAGTGGGCAGCGGAGCTGGCAGAATTCAATCTCGAATTGTTGTCTCGACATGTTATCAATAGTTAGGTATTGGCTGACTTCGTGGCGGAGTGGACCCCTTCTTCATCAAATCTAGGGGGCCACAGTGAGCAGAAGCTAGAACCCAAGGTCCTGGTCTTCACTGAGCCTCACTGGACTCTCTACTTCGATGGCTCTGTGCAGAAGTACATGGTACACCTTGATTTAAAGGCAACCAACATCATGAAAATGCTCCCCCCCCCTACGGATATGGATCTGGACCTGCAATGTTTGAGCTAGTACCTGGGATAGCTTCATCAAAAGACACTTCACAAGTCTCCACAATTTTGTTAGTGTCAAGTAAAAGCACTCGGTAGCCTCTAGTATGAGATGGATAACCAAGAAACATGCCATCAATGGATCTAGGTTCAAATTTATCAAGATTACCATGTTTCTTAACAAAGCATTTGCAACCAAAGACCCGAAAGTGTGTAACACTAGGCCTATGTCGAAACCGGAGCTCATATGGTGTTTTACCTAGCTTAGCACGTAAGAAAACATGATTTGAGACATAACAAGTGGTTGCTAACGCATCAGCCCAAAATTTCCTAGGAGTTTGATATTCATCAAGCATAGTCCTAGCCATCTCAATTAAGGTTCTGTTCTTTCTTTCTGCAACACCGTTTTGTTGAGGTACATATGGTGAAGAAAATTGATGATCTATTCTATTTTCAGCACAAAAGTAATCAAAAGATTGATTTTTAAATTCAGTTCCATTATCACTTCTAATTGCTTTTGAAGATCCTGGGTAATCAATTGATAATCTAAGAAATAAAGTTCTAAAGTGAATAAAAACTTCATTCTTAGATGCCATAAAGTAAACCCAAGAGTATCTAGAATAATCATCAACAATCACAAGTACATACCATTTATCTCCGAAGGATTGAACACGTGAAGGTCCTACGGTGTCAAGATGCAAAAGTTGACATGGTTCAGTTGTCATGATCATTTTGAGAGGAGTATGTGAACTTACAACCATCTTAGGATGTCTACAAGAAGAGCACACAATTTCTTTGTCCCTTTTAAGCTTAGGCAGCCCACGTATGCGATTAAGAGCACTAACACACGTTAGGTGATCAAAGCCTACGTGACCAAGTCTACGATGCCAAAAATATAGGTCCTTTGAATCATTAGAAACTAGACACCTATGCTTAGAGGAAGACATATCAAAATCAACTTTAAAAACTCTTCCAAACCGAGACATGTTAAAAATAAGCCCACTATTTGAACTTACAACTTTGCAGCAGTTTTTATTGAAAATAATTTCTAGATTTTCATCTAGCAATTGTGAAACAGAAAGCAAGTTGTATTTCAAATTTTTGACAAGTGCCACATCCTTCAAACTGTAGTGATCATTTACTCTAACCGAACCCTTAGCAATTATAGGAGTTGAAGAATTATCGGCAAAAGTAACATTCTCTACACGTGACACAAAAGAGAGGGAGGAGAACCAATCTTTGTTACCGGTCATGTGGGGTGAGCAACCTGAATCCACAATCCAAATGTTCTCCTTCCTCAAACGTGTAACCTACATAGAAGCATAATACGTCGATGACTCAATACTGGGGTTAGTCAAAAGGTATTTAGGTATCCAGTACTGAGTCACACAACGTGCAGCAGGAAAAACACGCGAAAGCTGAGACAAAACAACAGGTTTATGAGTCAAAGTTTGAGATTTTTTATTCTTAACTACTGACCTATAAGGTGTTACTTGTGTAGCACAAAAATCAGTAGCTCCGAAGGCAAAAACAGAAGGTCCAGAGGTAAAATTTGAATGTTTTTGACTCAAAACAGTAGGTTGTACATTCAGTTCAATATGTGCAGCAAATTTTGCATGAAAGTTATGAGATCTAGCAACCATTCTTTCCCTTTTCTGTTGTTTAGCTAGTCTATAACAAAAATCTATGACATGACCATCTCTACCACAGTAGGTACAATGAAATTTAACTTTGTGTTCATGTCTAGATGAGCAAACAACATTTTTATTTGAAACTGAATGAGAGAATACTCCTGCAGATTTTAAAACCACTTCTTTTTGTTTAGGAACTGTTTGAATCAAACCACTTCCTAATGACTTTACAATTTTAGGTGGATGTGCCTTAGCATGAGCATGAGAATCAAAACCTAAACCAGTTTTATCATTGCATGACTTGGATGAATTCAACAGCAAGTTTAGGTTCTTATTCCCATTACAAAACCGATCAAATGTCTTATGCATGTTATCAAGTTTATTGGACAGATATAGGCAATTTTCACATGAACTTTTTCCTTTTAGTTTGCAATTGGAACAAAATAACTTCATGAGAACGTAAAACATTGTTCAATATAGAAATTTCATTCATAGCATCCTGTAGTTTCTTATCAAGATCATCACAAATAGAACAATGCAAATCAATTGTAGAACAGCTAGCATCTTTCAAGTTTTTATCATTAAGTGCAGCAAGCTCTTTGTTCTTTTCAATTTCTAACTCAAGTTTCTCAAGTGTGCAGGTGTGCGCACTTCTTAATGAGGACAATTGTTCATATATTAAATCACATGAGGGACATGCATCATCACTAGGAATCAAAATTTTTAAACGATTAATTTCAGATTCTAGTGACTCAATCTTAACAACATTGTCCCTAAGCTTTTTGTCCTTTTTCTTAACAATAATAGTGGCACGAGAAATAGCATCACACATTTCTTTGCAAGTAGGACATACCTCTTCATTGTCGTTGTTGTGTTCTGCCTCCTCCATATTTGATCTTGACATGCCCGCCATGAAGCACAAGTTTGCCAAATCATCTTCATCTTCATCACTTCCAATGTCCACGTCGCTTGAGCCAAGTTCCTGGAGTGCTGAGATAAAACTGTTCACCAGTTGGCGACCTGTAAAGCCCTTCTTTTTCTTCTTATCGTTTGTTGAGGAGTGCTTTATCCTTGATGGTTTTTGTTCCCGAGAGGTAGGACCTGAAAGGTTAGGACAATCTGTATGAAAGTGTCCTGTCTTACCACATTCGAAGCATCGTTGAGGTCCAGAGCTTCCTCTCCTTCTAGTTCTCACATTTTGCAATGCTTTTGAGAACCTAGTAGAGAGAAGTGCTAGCTCCTCCTCTGGAAACTCCTCAATCTGTTCAAGGGTTAGAGAGGACAACAAAGCAAGTCTACAACAAGATAAAGATTGGCCGGAGCTAGGCATATCACGTGGAGAAACAAAAGCAATAGACTTCTTGGGGTTCTTACGTGATATTATGTCAATTTCATGAGTTTTTAGCTTGGAATATAGCACATCTAAAGTACATGTACTCATGATAGTAGATTCACGAATAGATGTGACTTTCATCTCCCAAATTGACATATCTAATGCACTTAGCAATTGCCTAGCATTTTCAGCATCTGAAAAATTTACATTCATACTACTCAAGTTATTGAGAATTTTATTAAAGCGAGCAAAGAGGTCATCAATGGACTCACCGGGTTGCATCTTGAAGCGCATGTATTATTTCTTGAACATGTCCTATCTTACCTCCTTTATCGTGTTGGATCCTTCGTGGTAGTCACAAAGTGCTTTCCACACATCGTATGCAGATCGGAGGTGCGCAACACGGTCGAAGTCGCTTTGTGTTAATCCTTATATGATCAAGTTCCGAGTCTTGTTGTTGTTGTCGACATCTCTCAGATTTGTAGCTGTAACTTGATCGTTTGATGGCACTTTGTAAGGATTGTATACCTTCTCCCATATTGCAAAGCCTTGTGCCTGGATGAAAGCCTCCATGCGTGCCTTCCAAACCTGAAAATCAATACCAGCGAACACACAAGGTTTGGCAGAGTACTTCTCCATGATGATTAGTCAAAAGCACGCGCAAATCACAACGACTAGAGCACTGTGGCTCTGATACCAATTGTAGGATCGAAGAGCACGTGAAAAGCTACCATGGGGGGTGAATGGTAGATTTAAAAATCTTACGCAGCGGAAACAATTAAACCCCAACCCCTTCGGCAGAAAAATGATCTGTTAAAGAAATCGTGTGTAAGACTAATCTAAAAATGTTTCATCGTGACAAAAGTGATATATATCAGAGAGAATCAATTCACGAAGACAACACAAAAAGAATCACTAAAATCCGTCGAGAAAAACTCAAGTTATGATCGAAAGATCAAACAAAGGTCAATCTGCCCTACCTGAGAAAAAAAAACAGTTCTGGAACGCTGCAAAGAAACTCGTATAAATCATAGACCTCAAATCCAATGACCGTGAAATTTTGACAGATGATAGATAATCAAGTTGTGAAGACAACCCAAAAAGAATCACGTCAATTGGATCTGTAAAACTAGATTTATGATAAAACCACCTACGAAAGGTAGTGCTGTCCAGAAACTCGACGAGTAAAACTTGTCTGGAACAAGTCGGACGAACAAGGGACAAAAGTTCCCTAAAACTACAAATTTTATTCAATAAAACACAAGAGGAACAGCCCCAAAGTCGTGCACCACGAGCTCTGGGCTCCCTTGCTTATATAACCAGCTCGAAAGCTAACTCAACTCAAATCAGGAACCTAATCCTACCCTGTTCACGAATCGTAACTTTCCATAACTGCTTAGGATTCTTCTATACGCAAATAGAAGCAATCTAAACACTTACAAACACCTTAGGAACGTATTCCACATTCCTAAACAACTCAAATTCGTGACTCACACGAAATCCTATCATAACCAACTCAAATCTTTCCATATTTGAGTCAAACCCGACTCAGCCGCAGTCTGAGTCCATAACCTAGTCGGTTGGACCTTTCCGACCAACTCTTTACGTCCACATCTCTTCATCACGTCTCAGAACCATGTAGCCATGTCCATGCACTCCTTGCACACATGCAAACATCTTCCAATGACGTCCACGATACCTTCACATGCATTGTTCTTGATTCAATCATGCTGCACAACCTCCTGATCAGCTCAACCACAATTCCTCCTGAAGTTGGTTGTTGGAACCTCATCTCCTCCCTGAGACTAGTCCAATGGATCCTGTCACCAGCCATGACTTGAACTCAAGCAAAACCTGCACATGAATAAACAACCAATCCATACGAGACCATGTCCTCGACTTGACTCAAGTTAGTTCTGAACACAACACCTTACGTGAGAACCTCACATAAGCATGTTGCAAAACCAAAAATGCACTAAAGACTTTGCAAATGAATACTAAGCAATCTTCCCAGAGATGTAAAGCAAGTACGAAACATTGCAAATGAAAAACAGAAGCATTGCGGTCAAGTTCTGGACCTTGCCAGAGCAACCCGGACCTTGAGCCGGAGCTAACAAAAGCTAGTCGAACCTAGCGCTGGAACATACCAAAACTAGTATAACCAAAAGCTGGAGCTAGAAAAATCAACTCGGAGCTTAGCAAAAACACATCGGGGCTATCAAAGACATGTCGGAGCTAAAGACAAAACTCACCGGAGCTTACCAAAACTAGTCGGACCTTAATAAAAAGGTGTTTTGGTGTTATTCAAAACTTTTATCGTCAAAGCAAGTGTATTCACTATAAACCAATATATTCAGCACACATAGGTCTTACATCAGCACCAAATGGGTCTTCCGCAACAAGCAAGACGAACAGGGGGTGGTGACAAGGAACAAGGCACGACTTGTAGCCAAAGGGTATTCACAAGTCGAAGCTCTATCAAATGGATGTGAAAATCGCCTTCCTCAACTGACCAATCAAAGAGGAGGTGTACGTGGAGCAACCCCCCGGATTCGAAAATCAAGAGCTCCCCGATCACGTGTTCAAACTGCATAAGGCTCTCTATGGCCTCAAACAAGCTCCTAGAGCTTGATATGAGTGCCTTAGAGATTTCTTGATTGAAAATGGTTTTAAAATTGGCAAAGCTGATTATACATTATTCAAATCATTTTTACAATGATCTCTTTGTTTGCCAAATTTATGTTGATGATACCATTTTTGGTTCAACTAACAAATCTTTTCGTGAAGAATTTAGTAAGATTATGACAAATAGGTTTGAAATGTCTATGATGGGAGAGCTAAAATACTTCTTGGGATTACAAGTGAGGCAACAAAATTAGGCGTCGTTCATAAGCCAAACCAAGTATACTCAATACATACTCAAGAAGTTTGGAATGGACAAGGAGAATCCCATAAACACTCACATGGCAACAAATGGACACTTGGATCTCAATGAAGACAGACCAAGCATGGATCAAAAGGTATATCGCTCCATGATTGGATCCCTACATTACTTATGTGCATCTAGGCCTGATATTATGTTGAGTGTGTGCTTGTGTGCAAGATTTTAAGCGAATCCTAAGGAGTGTCATTTGACATCCGTAAAAGAAATCTTGCAGTATTTAGTTCATACACCCAACCTAGGCCTTTGGTATCCTAAAGGTTCAAAATTCAATCTCATTGGATACTCCGATGCAGATTATGTCAGATGTAAAGTTGATAGAAAAAGTACCTCCGGTACATGTCAATTTCTAGGCAGATCCCTAGTTTCTTGGTCCTCCAAGAAACAAAACTCCATTGCCTTATCCACGGCCGAAGCAGAGTATGTTGCAGCTGGGAGTTGTTGTGCACAACTCCTTTGGATGCGACAAACTCTAAGGGATTACGGTTAAAAAAAGATTCGTATTCCACTCCTTTGTGATAATGAGAGTGCCATTAAAATTGCACATAATCCCGTTGAGCACTCTAGGACAAAACACATTGACATCCGACATCACCTTTTGAGAGACCACTCAATGAAAGGAGACATAGCCATTTCCCATGTCAATGCCGAAAAACAACTAGCCGATATATTTACCAAGCTAGTTGATGTAAAACATTTTTGTGAGCTCTGAAATGAACTAAATATCCTTGATGTTCAGAATGTGGATTGAAAACTTGCATACCTGTATGACTTCTTCAAAATATGTTGATTGTGTTGCAAAAATCATCTCTCAAATTTTCTCTGAAAACTATTTCAATTACTTGATCTTGGTGAGTTATGGTCATAGCTTGATTGTTGGATGTTTACTGATCATATTCATCTAGGTATTTTTTTTGTGTGCTTTGCCTCCCCAATTTTCTATCTAAATACCTTTGAATATATTTAAATGGGATAATTGATTCTGTTCTAGTGACCACGGACTGGTCTGTGGTTATCCGGACTAGTCCGCACACTGCAGGCTCGTCCGCTGAGTGTCCGGTAGTCTGGACTAGTCCGGCCGACCACGGACTAGTCCGATTTTTCAACTCCATAACCCTAGACGCTGCCAAAACCTAATCTCCTTCACCCTCACAACTCACCTCACATTCTCTCTCTTCACTTGAGAGCCCCCAAGGCGATTTGGCAATTTCTCCAGCAAATCTCTTCAAGTTTTGGTGGAAATCGATCTCCATTGCTAGGGGATTGAAGAACACAGACTTGTCCGCACCTCCAACTCCTCCTTCGTCAAGAATCGAAGAATTTTGGTAAATTTCCCCCCAAACCCTAGAAACTTCAATTTCTACTGTTTTGGATCAAATAGCTTAGCTACTTTCAGCTAATACATGCTTCCTTGCTGTATTACATCTATGTTAAGCTATTTTAGGATTGAGCAACACCATTTGTCTCATAGTTAGGGTTTAAGGTGTTGAACACCGGACTAGTCCGTACTTGAACACCAGAAAAGTATGATTTTCAATTGAATTCAACCCTAATTTCCACTACTCAATGCACTTCATTGCCATCAATTCTCATTCATACATTGTATAATCCCTTCTCAGGACAATGTCGAGCTCCAATTATGAAATCTCCGATTATGAGGCCGAGAGGGATCAAGACTCTTTGCTTCGGTCCTCAACGAGCCCAGGGAAGAAGAGGCAAGAACGTCCCTCCGAGCGGCACATTCTCCACCTCAGGCGCGACGCAAAGTTCTAGCCAAGAATTCTGCATCCAAAGCCAAGGATGCCGCTGGCCCTAGCGGGCGGCTTCTCGCAAAGCTAAGGGCAAGGGAAAGGGAATTGCCTCGGGTCCAGTTGGCCCACTAAAGATGGCAGCCCCGAGGCAAGGGAATAGAGAACCCTCCGAGTAGAAGTTTAATGGCAAGGAAAGCGATACGACTTCCAAACTCAGATTTGTGGACTGTTACAGCCGGTCTAAGAAGGCAGCCGATGCCAGATTTTGGAGTAACTTCCACGCAGATTTCTATAGCTCTGTGTACCTCACCATGAAGACTCCAGTTGTTCGCAGCCAGTGGATTGACTGGAATCATTTTGAAAGGAAGAGTTGTGGTGTCTTTGATCAAGTGGTGGAGGCTGCAGCTAGGCATGGACTGAAGGACCTGTTTGCCTTCAGATATAACTGGAATGATGAGATTATAGCATAGTTCTATGCCACATGCTTCTTTGCTAGTGATGAGGAGGAAAGGGTGACTTTGATGACTCATGGATCCAAGTACATCATTACTTATGATGAGTTTGCAAGACTGCTTCACCTAGAATACACCGGCAACAATGAGCTGACTATCCACAACATTGGTGTCTTGGGAAAAAGATAAGATGGACTTTCATTATGATATTAGACTAAAGTACAACCCTCCATCGACCAAGAACATGAATACCTTCTTCATGGTTCTTAATAGGGTGCTGAGGAAGACCATAACACCAAAAGATAGGGGTGCAGGAAGTGTGCAAGGGTACTTGAGGACCCTAATGAAGGTGATTAGCAAGAACCAGAAGTTTGATATATTTGACTACATTTGGAATGACATGGTCAACATCTCTTGCACACCAAACAGATTCTGTGGCTATGCCCCTTACTTGATGTTTATGATTAAGAAGGTCACAGGAATCGAGTTCGTGAAGGATGTCGAGCACACTCCTTTGAGGCCCCAGAAGCCTCCCCAAGCCACTGTCCAAGCTGCTCCATCTCCGGTGTCCAGTGAAGAGGCTCCAAGGAGTGCTCGAGGAGATGTCAGGACTGCTCCCACCACTAGGGCCCCTCCTAAAAAAGGGTGCTCAAGTGGTCTTTTGAAGTACTTGGCCGCCATTTTTGGCTCATGCAAGAAAGCTGAAGTGAAACTTCATAAGCTGAACAAGGCAAGGAAGGCAGATATGAGATATGTCAAGCATATCTACCAGAAGCTGGAGATCGAGCCCATTGGATCCCCCGTTATATCCGATGATTCAACTTCAGTTTTCTCAGAGTTCCCACCTCTTTCACCTTTTGAGCTTGCCTATTTTGGCATTGGGAGCACTTCGAGTGGATCTCCTCCTCCTCCTCCTACCCAACCTGAAGATGAAGATGAAGACGAGGAGAGGACCTACAGTGAGGAATGAGCCACTAGATCCCTCCTCTCCTTTCTTTTGGTGTCTTGATGGCAAAGGGGAAGAGATTGAGGGGGGGTCACTAGGTCCTAGCTGTAGGTTGAGAGATGGGAGCTTCATTTGTGTATCTTTTTGTGTATCTTTTGGGTTGTAAATCTTTAATTCTGTTATCTCTACCTTTAGTATTGTGGTGTGATGGAATGACTATGTTTATGCTTATGTTATGAAATTTGTGATGATGATTTGAGATAATCTGTGATTTTGCTTTGGAATTGACATATATGCTTGATATTGGTATTTCCATGTCAATTATTTCATTCTCATCACAACTATTGCTCACACTCATGTGGTTTTGCACCCCACCATAAAGAGTGCACAAATGTCTTATGTTTTATTTGCTCAATTTGTTCCAAGCTCATATGTGCACACTTTATGAAAATTCTGTATTTTTATCATATTTTGTGAAATCTCAATTGGTTGTCATCAATCACCAAAAAGGGGGAGATTGAAAGTGCTTCTAGGCATACCTTGTGGGTTTTGGTTGATTTATGACAAACAAATGAGATCTTAACAAAATTGTTGAGATGAGCGCATGTTTTAATGAAATTATGAAGAAAGCGCAAAAAGAAAGGAGAATGAGGATCTATATGGAAAAGAGCTCAATAGCTGAATAGATTAGATCAGTGTGTATGGAGTGTGTTGGAGAAACACACCCCAAGAGCTTAAGCACAAGAAAACTCATTCACTACACAATTTTACACAGGTCCGGACTAGTCCAATGTACCCTGGACTAGTCCGATAATCCCTCTGTTCAAAATCGGACAAGTCCTCCTAGTGCGGACTTGTCTACACAATCCAGGCTTACACAGATCGGACTAGTCCGATATCACCACGGACTAGTCCAATATCTTTCTAACTAATATCAGACTAGTCCTCCCCAGTGCGGACTCGTCCTCAACACTTCACAGCTTTGCACGAAATCGGACAAGTCCGATAATATCCGGACTAGTCCAATAACCTCTCCGACTAAAATAGCACAAGTCCTCCAAGTACGGACTTGTCCCCAATTCACTAAGGAGTTCACAACAGTCGGACTAGTCCGAACTTTTCCAGAGCCTAAATCGGACTAGTCCGCCCAAGGCCGGACAAGTCTGATATTCCTGAGAACTCAGGGTTTCCTACACGCCGCACACCGGACTAGTCCGGACTCCACCACGGACTAGTCCGGACTCTCGAAACCCTAACAGTAACCTTTGGCAACCTCCATATAAATAGATGTGCACGGCCCTACTTTCACGTCTCTTGACTCCCAGCGCCGTCACACCCTCCAAGAGCCTAGAAAACTTATCTCTCCACACAATCCATCACAAGAAAGATCAAATCCTTGAGGATTAACTATGAATCAAAGGAGAGACACGATTCTCACATCTTGAGCTCTTGGGTTTGATTCTCTAACACACTCCTGTTGTTTTATTGTGGATCATACGAGTGTGTTCTTGGTGGTGTTTGATTTCTAATCTTGGGGATCCCTCAACTTGTGAGAAGGCCCCTTGAACTTGGTGATTTACCCTTTGTGATTAGTGGAAGAGAATTGGCCTCCGTGGCGATTGAACAAGGGTAGGGTTGGAGAAGACCTGGTCCTTTCGTGGGCTCCTCAACGTGGACGTATGTTGCCTCTATGGGAACCGAACCATGAGATAAACTCTTGTGTCAATCTTGTTCTTAGTTTTTCATATCACATTCTAGGGTTTAATTGATCTTGCATATATTACATTAAAACATTGAAACCAAAGTTAGTTTGTGCTACATTTAATTTCATTGACTCAATACCTTCAAGTTACATACTATATTCCGCTGCATAGTGTGCTGGTATTGAGATCATTGATCTAACTAGATCAATCTAGTCCACACGCACCGGACTAGTCCGCACTCTACCAGACTAGTCCAATTTCTTGGTATTTGATCAAGTTACTAAGTGTTCCAGGTTCTGACTAAAAATCAAAAAGTCCTATTTACCCCCCCCCCCCTCTAGGCCACATTCAGACACACACAAAAGCATTCTATCCTACTGGGAGAAAAGAGGTAATAGAGGGACTATGCTAGGAGTTAGGTAGATACTCCTACTATGTTTCTAATGTACATATACACAGCCTAACTTAGTTACTAATGATAATGTTAATTATGAATTCTAATGCTAAGTGGATTAACACATCGGGCACGGGTTTACCCCTAGCAACACTAGGCGACTCCCAGCAAGAGCTTATAGCTTAGCCGAACGTGGAGGATTACAATGGACAGATAGGGCTATCACCACCTACTGCCTACCTCTTCAATCCGTGGGTCTACAAGACATTCAACGCTACTCTCTATCCTAGCACCATGCTAGCATATTAAGTAATTACCTTAAGAGCCTAGGCACCAGCCATCCTAAGGCAATGAACTAAATCATCGTTGAATCAATGTTAATTCATAGAATAAGTGATTCATGTTAACATAATCATATCATAGCTAATTAGACTATAGTGAGGTTTATATTGTTTATGATGATGTAATGAGCATGGTATAGCACGATCATAAATACTACTCCTGCCACGTACATGGAATCTACAATCAAATAAGAAATGCTTCATCCAAGTATATGAACAATGGAAGACTAAAGATAACATCTTTATTAAGAATAAAGTCACAAATACAAATAGGAATATGGGAGACATACCTTTCCCAATTGGGAAGAGACTCCTTGTACTCCTCTCCTACTTGGACTATGAACTAGAGGCTCTCCGCTCTATAGCCTATACTCCTCTAACCTATGGAGAGTAGTAGATAGAAAGGAAGAATACTCAAGTGCTGTGTGTTGAAGTGAGGGGTGAGGGGTCCTATTTATAGCTTGGAGAATGTTCGGGTCCTACCACCAAAAGCGCACGAATAAGTCACCCCTGACCTCTTCAAGCTGGGAGGAGGCAACACGTGTCATTTGACAACGTTTGGCACCAGGAACTAGTTGGCCGACCTGGTCTTGGCATCAAACGACCTGTTCTTCCTCCAGGTGACTGACAGGTGGGTCCCATTCCATGATATGGGTGCTACACCATTGGATGGCCTTGGATACTTCTGTTTCTGGGCCATTTGATCCATGTGGTGCCATGTGGCATTGCCTGATTGGCTGGAGCGATATTTTATAGGATCCATCCCCTTGTTTCACTTTAATTCTGCATAGAAATCTTGCATGTACCATTTTCTCTAAGGACAAGTGGAAATAGGTTAAATAGAAAGGTGATGTGTGCAAGAAATGACAATTCTTTCACATAATTGAGTTATATTGACGAGTGAAATTGGTATATAACAGCCGTCAACAAACTCCCCCAAGCTTATCCTTTGCTCGTCACGAGCAAAGTCAAGACTTTAGGTTGATGATCAGGAGTTACTACTATGTTCTATTTTTCAAAAGTACCATGTGCACAACAAAATACTCTATCTAGTATTGCAAAAGTTGGCATTCTACTTTACCCATCTTATGTCATTATGGGGCTTATGCCATCTCCTATTCATGGGTGGTTGAAAGATAGAACAGCAAAAGGATCACACTTACCCTAGAAGTCAAGTTCCACTCAAATTCCGGAGAGTTCAATTTAGATTTTAAGTATTTCAATTTGATTCTCTCAAGTTTCTCCTTTGTGTGTAGTGGAAATATATCCTCACCAAGTCATTGTGCCTAAATTCACCCTACCTCTACATAAGGCTTGTATGTGGATCTTGGTAGGGAATATAATAGGCATACTTGCAACACATAATATTGCTAAGTTGAAAGAGCAAGCCTTAGGAGAAATCAATTCAAAACAATTTGATTCAAGACTTGTGCATGTGTGATGGGACGGAGTGGATGTGGATCTTGAGATGACTCCTTTTTGAGTGGACTCTCTTATTTTGCAGGAAAAACATGGGTACTTTTTTTTGTAGCCATGTCTTCTACTCCCTTTTTATGTAATGAATTTTGGAAAGAGTACTAAGCATGAATGATATGGAGTTTCTCTTTTTATTGTGGAATGGTGGTATGATGGAAATTTGCTTACTTCTAGTGTAGAAGTATAGCATGTGCAAGTGAAGTCTTGAATTCAAAAAGTAATGAATCAAATCTCTCGTAGGTCTATACTAGTTTGACAAAGCACAATGTGAAAACAAATAGCATATGCATAGAGTCTATAAATGTAACGTATCATATGGCTTTGGTGTGTATTTCCAATCAAATGAGGATAACTTAAATCTTTTTGAATTTCTCCAAAAATCTAAGTTTCACAATCAAACCAGGAATAGCAGCCCTATCACTATATCATATCTCACAACAACTTAGAATGGATTAAGCTTTTGCTACCCACAATTTCCAAATCAAGGAAAAAGGAAGTTTAGCCAATGAGAGCAATATGTTGGAGAGTAGTAAGTTGTAAACTAGGGACTTAGGAAAAATAAAATAGAGCAACTATTCATCATTTCATCTATGTGAATTCCAAGTCATTCTTACTGCACATCATTTATTTTATTTCAAAATCCAGATCATAAGCTTTTGTATGAGAAAACTCACAATCTTGGAGGAGCTTGCATGCTTGATCTTCAACTTCACTTTGGATGTCGAGGTCATCATCAAGAAGAAGTTGGTGTGGGTTGCTCCTCTCACCCATAGGAGTGTCCTCCCCTACACTCCTCCATGAACTTGGTGTAGTAACAGAAGAGGGGCATGCACTTGAGTCTCTACCATGGCTTGAGCTTGCAGCGTCCTTCCTCTTTCCAAACAACCTTTTCATTCCTTTCATGGCCACAACAAACAAGAACACAACAAGGCAAAAACTCAAAAGAGGTGATGTTAGCAAAAGCAAAACCTCAACGAATTTTCCCTTGAAGAACTTGAGAGCAAATTGCAAATGCAAACAAAAGCAAATCTTTTTGAGTTGGATTTTGAGCAAGAGTGCTTCAATGAAGGGCAAGAAAAATGATTTGAGCAAGAGTGACCTTGGGGATGTATGAAATGAGGTGAAGTGTGAGGAGAAGAGCTCCTCATAGTCACCATTTATAGTGTGCAATCCCTGACGGTCACTAGGGAACCAAATGTAGCCGTTGGAGGAGAGATAGCCAAAATGGCTCTTTCGCCTAGTCGGCCGAACAGGGGGGGGGGGGGGGGTCGGCCGACCTGACAGGTGGGCCCACCCGTTCCCCCTTTTTGCAGGTGGCTCCCCAACGACTATGAAATTAGCACGTTGGTGAAATACCACTTTTGCAGCCCAAAAAAATTGTTTTCCAAATAAAAAAAACTCCTTTTTCAAAACCCAAAAATTTTCTTTTTGTGAGAAATAAAGAAATAAAAATGATAGTTGAAAATATAAGATTCTCATCTTACTAGGAAAACCAAATATGAAGTGGGGAAAATTAAACTAAATGGGGAAAATCAAATAAAGAGAAAAGAAAAACAAAGAAAATGATAACTACCAATTTAATGTATTGGCTAGGTCTCACCACCGTCCGATGAGATCGACATTCCTCCTTCATTTCTTGACATTCGGGCCTGGAGGGATGGGCTCGGACAACTTTTCTTGTTTCTTGCGCCATACCTTCTTTGGCGGCTTGGTGGACTTGGGCCTTTGTGGAGGCCGGTGCTTCTCCGTCTTCTTGGGGTGTCGGCGTGGACGATAAGACGAGTTTTCCGCATAGATCAAATTCCTCATAAATGCAATGAGCGGGTCCACCTTTGGATGGGTGATTTCGTCCTCTTGAATGTGTTTAACATTCGGCCCATACTTGATACGGATCATGGAGCATTGCTCCAACTTTGGGTGAAAGTTGAACTTCTCCTCCTTGCCATTGATATGGAAGTGGATTTCTCCAGCTCCCACATCTATGCGAGACTTCGTAGTGCTTAGGAATGGGCACCCAAGAATGAGCAGCGTATCCTTCTCGACCTCCGTGTCGAGCACCACGAAATCAACGACTATGAAGTAGTTCTGGATTTTAACTGGGACATCTTCAGCAATACCTGTCGGATAACAGACTGAGGAATCAGCCAGTTTGGAGCTGCCTTGGTGTTGAAGTAAGTTCTGTAAAGTTCAGCTGGTCGAAAACCACCTTGGGCATCACACTCACACTTGCTCCAAGGTCATAACGCGCCTTGTCAAAGTGTTGTGCCCCAATTGAGCATGAGATTGTAGGACATCCTGGGTCCTTCTTCTTTTCTGGTGAAGTCTATTGAGGACGGCTGCGCTGCAGTTTTCCGTAAGCTTGATAACCTCAGTGGTGGGCAATGGCCGCTTGTTATTCAATATGTGCTTGAGATAGCGAGCATAAGTGGGTAGTTACATCGCATCAATCAAGGGCGCATTGATGTGGATTTTCTAGATGATCTCAACAAAGCAGTTGAATTGCTCATCCACTGTTGGCTCCCTTTGCCTGTGAGGGAATGGAAATAAGTTGGTTTCCTCAAAGTGCTTGGCCATTATCTCACTAAGTGGTTCACTTATGCCAACTGGGACATCCTCCTTCTCCTTTCTAGTTGTCCTCTTCTCTTTTGTGGGATACGGTGGGTCACGAGTGATCTTGCCACCTCTCGTAGCCACCGCACTCACTTTCTCCATTGGAGGAACGATTGCAGGTAGTTGAGCCAATTGAGTTTCCAACATCTTGTTGAAACTCAATTGATCCTTGAAGGTTGAGGATAGTCCTTCAATCTTGGCATTTATGCTCTCTAGGGTCTTGTCATTGGCCGACAGCTTCTTGGATATAGCCTCATCGATCTTCAGCTGGCCAATGGCAAGTTCTCTCAAGTTGGGTTGATTTCCATTGTTGCCATTGTTGTTGTACACTCCTTGAAAGAATGGACATGGTTGGCCCCACCCTTGACCTCCTGGATGATAGCCATTGTTTCCATTGTTGGCTATGTATAAGGCATCCTTACGGGTTTCTGGGTAGTCATTTCCCATATGGCTCGTGTTGCCACAGACTTCACAAGTGATGTGAGAGTTTAAGGCATACGCATTGCCACATACCTTGCCATTGCCTTATCCATCAATCTTCTTCATTAGGAGGTCATATTTAGCAGCGATCATGTCCATCTCCTTCAAGGTGTGCATGCCTTGCTGGCGGGTATGGAGATGCTCATCGCTCCAACCCATGTTTGACACCATCTTCTCAACCAAATCTTCAGCTTTGGGCATCGTCAATGAGAAGAAGGCACCTCCAGCAGTAGCATCAACAAGGTCATGGGCGGAAAGGATCAACCCATTGTATAAGTTTTGGATGATGAGCTAGTCATCCATCCCATGGTGGGGAAAGGCTATGATATACTCTTGCAACCTTTCCCAAGCCTCTGGAATAGATTCCTTGGCATCTTGCTGGAAGCTAGAAATTCTTCCATGTAGGGCATTGGTCTTGCCCAACGAGAAAACTTGGCAAGGAATGCAGTAGAACACTTCTCCCAAGTATCTACAACACTTCGGTTCGCGTAGAATCACTGTTTCGCTCTTCCAAGAAGAGAGAATGGGAACAACCTAAGACAGACAACGGGGATACATCCTTTATGTTAAAGTGCTGCAGATCTCAAAGAACTGCTACAGGTGAGCACTTGCATGCTCGTTAGTCTTCCCCCAAAATGGGTTGGCTTGCACCATAGTGATCAGGCCAGTCTTGATTTCAAAGTTTACGTCCCCCGTGTTAATAGTGGGCCCAACAGACACATTGTTAGCAGAGGGAGCTGAAAACTCACAAAGAGTATTCCGGGCCATTGATTTTTTGGTTGTTGGTGCGGTTGTCCTGGCTTGCTTTGCCGGTCAAAGCTTCTGAGGAGTAACGACACAAGGCCGATCTCTCAGAAGGGATTCGGGATCTTCAACAAAGTTTTCCGGTAAGCGGAAACTAGACATACACTACCCCATTTTCACATAAAATGCGAAAACAAAGAAGGGTCGTCCAACTAAAACCTACCAGGGTCCTATCCTATTCACTAAATCATGCAATACTTCGGCTGCCTTCCACGGCAATGGTGCTAGAAATGCTTGTTGATATTTCCTACGCACTACTAACAATTCATCCCTAGCAGGGGTGCTAGAAATGCTTAATGGTAGGTTTTATATTATACATGTAAATCCGCAAGGGCACGGAAACTATCGATGTAGCATTTCTCCTCTAAGAGTATTCCCAAAGGGTGTCATTTATATTTTCCCAAAGGAACGCTAGATGGAAGTAAAGCAATCATCAAATGGAGAGGCTAGGTTGGTCTAGATAGGATTCTAGCAAGGATGGGTTAATTGATAAGTGGAGGTAGTGTGACACGCACAAGAGCATTCTATCCTACGGGGATAAAGAGGTAATAGAGGGACTATGCTAAGAGTTAGGTAGATACTCATACTATGCTTCTAATGTACATATACATAGCCTAAGTTAGTTACTAATGATCATGTTAATTATGAATTCTCATGCTAAGTAGATTAACACATTGGACACGGGTTTACCCCTAGCAACACTAGGCGACTCCCGCCAAGAGTTTATGGCATAGTCGAACGTGTAGGATTACAAAGGACAGATATGGCTATCACCAACTACTGCCTACCTCTTCAATCCTTGGGTCTACGAGACATTCAACGCTACTCTCTATCCTAGCACCATGCTAGCATATTAAGTAATTACCTTAAGAGCCTAGGCACGAGCCATCCTAAGGCAATGAAATAAATCATTGTTGAACCAACGATAATTCATAGCATAAGTGATTCATGTTAACATAACCATATCATAGCTAATTAGACTATAGTGGAGGTTTATAGTGTTTATGATGATGTAATGCGCATGGTATCGCACGATCATAAATACTACTCCTACCATGTACATGGAATCCACAATCAAACAAGAAACGCTTCATCCAAGTATATGAACAATGGAAGACTAAAGATAACATATTATTAAGAATAAAGTCACAAATACAAATAGTAATATGGGAGACATACCTTTTCTAATTGGGAAGAGACTCCTTCTACTCCTCTCCTACTTGGACTATGGACTAGAGGCTCTCCTCTCTACAGCCTATACTCTTCTAAACCTATGAAGAGTAGTGGATACAAAGGAAGAATACTCAAGTGGTGTGTGGTGAAGTGAGGGGTGAGGGGTCCTAGTTATAGCTTGGAGAAGGGTCGGTTCCCGCCACCAAAAGCGCACGAATAATTCACCCCTGACCTCTTCAAATCGGGAGGAGGCAACACGTGGCATTTGACCGCGTTTGGCCCCAGGAACTAGTCAGCCGACTCAGGGGTCGACCGACCTGGTCCTGGCTCCAAACGACCAGTTCTTCCTCCAAGTGACTGACAGGTGGGTCCCATTCCATGAAATGGGTGCTACACCGTTGGATGGCCACAGATACTTCTGTTTGTGGGCCATTTATTCCATGTGGTGCCATGTGGCATCACCTGATTGGCTGGAATGATATTTTATAGGATCCATCCCCTTGTTTCACTTCAATTCTGCATAGAACTCTTGTATGTACCATTTTTTCCAAGGACAAGTGGAAATAGGTTAAATAGAAAGGTGATGTGTGCAAGAAATGACAATTCCTTCACATAATTGAGTTATATTGACGGGTGAACTTGGTATATAATAGCCATTAACACCACATCCGGCTCAGACGCCAGAACTTCAATTGCCTCCGGCTCTGATGCTGGAGCTTCAACTGCTTCCGATTTGGATGCCGGAGCTTCCGCTACTTCTAGCTCAGCTATCGGAGCTTCAATTACTTCCGGCTAAGATGTCGAAGCTTCTGCCATCTCTGAATCCGATGCCGGAGCCTCAGCCGCCGGCTCTGAAACTGCTGGCACTTCTTCCTGAGTCTTTTCCTCGTGGTCCGACGCTACCACGGGAACTTCTGGCGTTGTCGTTGGACTTGGGTCCACGATAGCTGGCGCCAGAGCTGTCGTGTCCTCAGCTAGGGGAGGGCAGGGGTCGAAGGAGGAGTTTGTGCCTGCACAACCTCAATTGCTGCAGCAGGGGCATGAGCTTCAGTTTTCTTTTTCGACACCTCGGAAACAATGAATCAAAAAATTCAAAGCATGATAAAGATAAAAATAGCAAATCAAGGTGAGAAGACAATGCTTACCTTGGGAGGCTCAAGCTCCAGTTTCTGCGGAACTTCTTCTTCTGTGGCCCGAAGGTAGAGCTCACTTGACCTATTGAGGCAGAGACACGTGACCTAGGCCGGGAGCTTGCGAGAAGATTTGGAGTCACCCCAACCAGGACTTGGAGCCTGTAGCCGGCACTGGGGTCGGGGGTCGATTCGCCAAAGCTAGCGCCCCACATGGACACCGGCTCCGAAGAAGGTTTGGCCAACGAAGCTCGGCTTGGTTGGGGGGAGGATGCAGCTGGAGATGGAGAAGAGCTAATGGAGCTCCCATCAGCGTGTCTCAACTTCCTCTTCCGGTTGAAAGATTCGGCTGACTCCTTGCCCTTGCCCTAGCTGGCATCGTCAACCCTCTGGCTTGGAGTAGTGGGAGCCCTCCTTTCCGAAGCTCAAGGACTTAAAATCCTGGAGGTCCCACGTTTCTCCACCAAGCCTGGGTTGTCCAGTTCTGGCATCCCCATTTGAAGCTCCCTCCTGAACTCAGGAACCGTGTTCAGTGGGAGGAAGCCCGCTGGCGGAGTCAGGGCGTCCTGGGTGATGGCTCCATGATGAAGCATCTGGAGATGGATCTTCAAAGCATTATCATCCAAATTAGTCTAAAGACCAATTTGGATCTTGTTGTGATCCATCTCGCTGTTGAAAGCCCAGGCGAGCCAGTCCCTCTTCTTCAGCGGAGCCCACCTGTTGACCAGGAAGTTACCGAAGACCATCTGAGGGGTCACTCCACCCTCCACGCACTGCCGGGTCCTAGTCAAGACGTGTTTAGAAGCTCCAGACCTGCCTCCCCACAGAGGGAAGCTCCAAAGCTGCCACGTGTCGAGCCTCCGGATCTAATCCTGCAACGTGAATACTATTGGATCTCTAACGGCACGGACATTAAAGGGGCTATTAAAACAACCATTACAAGACCTAGTTAACATGTCATTAGTGATATATTAATGATGCGTGATTAGAGGACTATCAATATCATTAACACTATCATTAGGACGTGTTATTACCCTGTAAATCACCTGTAATGCCAGTAGATCGTGTATAGGGTATTCAATACAGTCGAGGCCACCTGTTGGGCCAGGAGAACCATGTAATGACTAGCCCTTAGCATATAAAAGGGTTGTGCCGCACGATAGAGAGAGGTGCACTCAAGCTAACACGCATACTATGCACACAAGTTCATCAAAACAACCACCCCGTGGAGTAGGGTATTACGCTCAGGCAGTCAGAACCACGTAAAAATCCTCCGTGTCACAATCTCGCTCTTGATCTTACGCGCGCCCCAACTGAATAGGAACCTCCACGAACTACGCTTTAGTAGTACCAGGGGAAGTGTTGTAGCAACACCTCGACAGAAACAATCCACTCTAGCCAGGGGGCAAGGTGTTTACATGGCCGCCTGCCTTAATGACCTAGGTAATCCTTGGAAAACCTTTTGCAGGCCTTTTTACACCGATTGAGGTTCACTTTCACACTCCTCATGGCCCTAGGATGCTTCGAGCCAGGCAATGCTTCCTCGAGCCCTAGTGAGCTCGTCGGAAATCTCATTGCCGCTGTCGCCGGTGCTGGGTTAGTTCCAATCGTTGCCGACCCTTTCCACATCCTCCATCAGACTTGCCATGTCATATTACCTCGAAGACTCCTCCTTCGGCAAGGATTGGGGCACCAGAACCTCACGCTGGCGAGGCATCTCCGTGCGCCGGTGCCAAGCGCCGTCAGTCTCCCTGGCCGAAGGTGGACGATGGCACTGTCGGTCTCACAAGCCTTTCCCTGTTCAGATCTTCTATGGCCCCTAGATCCAGTGTGGCTGTGTGCCGAAACATCCAGCCCACCTTGTTGCCTTCACCCCATTGGCCTATCATTTATCAGCCACATTTTCAGTAGTAAAACATTTTCAGATTCATGCCAAACTTCCAAAATTCATAGAGATTCATATAAAACTCCAAAAATCATAAAATAAATTTTGTTAGGTTCCTTTTGACTAATAATTTGCAATGGTGCAAAATAATTGATATGAAAAGTCCTAGATTTTTCTGATTAATTCCACTTCTCAAATTCTTCGGAAATTAATTTCAGAAGCAATGTTCAATGAAAAATTCTCAACTTGGCAATCATAGTCCTTATAGTATCCTTGAATCCCTGTAAAAATTTCAGCTCCAGAAACGTTGATTAAATCTGGTAAAATAATGAATTGTTCTCAGCTCAACAGAAAATGCCAGCAAATGACCATAACAATTTCAGAAAATAATCAAGACATTGTAAAATTCATTTCTCCATGTAGGAAGCTTAGAAAAATGCGAAACTAATTTTGCTGAACTCCTCGTGACCTCCCCTAACTATATCATCCACTGTTGTCTATGTCAAAGCTCCAGTTTGGTCATGAAAATTCAGTAAACTTCAAGTTTGTAGAATTTTATAGACCACATTCTACAATTGCTGCATCTCAAACTTTCCTGATTGAATCTTTATGACCACATGAACTCACTGTAAAATATACAGAATTTTTGGATCTGTTCCACCCATGGAAATGGATTATGATTCTCTAAGTCCATTACATTGCCTATTTCACTTCATTCTCAAATTCAACTGTAGTTCCATTTTGTGTTCTTCTCTGCTCCTGTACACCTCAGCTAGGACTTTACTTTAGTCCTGGTACAGCAGATTGCCTCCATCTTATCATCTACAGAGTATTCCTCCTTACTAAATTATATGCTCTTCTATGATGCATACTTGATTCGATTCCATAACCTCACATTACTCCAATTGCTTCTTCTCTATTTCGTTGCACAACAAAGGCCAAGGTTTCAATACCATCTAGGTTTACCTCCTCTTAAGTTATAGACTTGTTTACTGATCATTTAACTGAAGTACCATTTCTAACTTGCATCTTCATATCGAATAGTGATCACAAAGGGAACCAATATAAACTTGTTACGATGTGGTGGAGCTGAAGCAGCAGGAGGAGCCCGTGGGGAAGTGATTCGATGAGAAGATTTTTCTGAAGATCAAGAGCTGACTTTATTGACATTTACTTAGTCGCAACCCAAGACAAGCCCTGGTTTGCATTTAAGTGCCCTTATAAAGTTTTCTTTTGTATACACTATATGTATGAGGTATGTATTTTGCATTAGGTCAGGTTTGGTGATACTCCACATGCATGACCTAATAATATTTACAGTGGTTTGGTAGGACATTACTACATCGTATTATATTGCTATGCTTAATTATTTAGTTGACAAGTCGGTAGAAGTCGAGTAGTTGGAATCTACTCGTAAGAATGGTCACATTTTATCGACTCCAAGTCAAGTAGTTGAATTCTACTTGCAAGAGAAGTCGACTGAGGGAAACCTACTCACCAGATGTCACCACCATGATCACTCTTAAAGTTGAGATGTGGACAAAGATTTTTGTAGGATGGGACGCACAAGGTTGATCTTGACCCGAAGGGTAGGACAACGCTTGTGACTACATCGTGCCCGGCTCGATAATGGCGAGTCAGATGTGGAGGTTGGGTTGTAGCCCCGTTTGTGTTAGTTAAGGACCGATCTGTGTGCGGCCCTGCTGTGCAAGTTTGAGCTATATAGGATGCATACTGGTATATGGGACCTAGTAAATTGATGAAACTCGGGTACCCTCGCGTCGAAACTTTTAATGTGTCCCTTGGGGGAAAGAGGACAGGAATTGGAAATCTGCTAGTGAGCAATTCCAACGTGTCCGTTTAGTGGACCTTCTGTGAAGATCATAGAACTGGTTTGGCGTTGGGGTGACGAGTGAAAGGTGGCCATGTATGACGTGATGAGAAGAGCACCGACGTGCCTTCCATGTGGGTGTACGTGTTGTGCATTCCGAGTTGTTATTGATTCGAATCACCATCACACACAGCTATGGACTGAGCATACTTGTTCATTGTGTCGTGACGTAGTAATAAAGAGTAGTTGGATTATTATGAATCTGCTGCAATTATGATAATAATTGTATTGCAACTTGTATGGCTTAGCAGTAGCACAATTAAATTTACTATTCCCAAAGATTTAACTTGTATGCAGCTTATGCAACTTTGGGCATGTAATATCATAGACGAATCGTTTCTTGTTTGATTGTGGAGTTTATTATGTGCCATGCCCATGGAGTGCACATCCGCTCCTTAAAATCTGAAAATAATGATTTACTATTAGGCGAGTCCTTTATGCAATTCAGCTTTCCTATGTTTAGAGTTCCTGCATGTAGAGTTTCATGTTTAGGTGAGACGATTAAGTCTTGCTGAGCCTTCGTGCTCACGGTTGCCATATATGTGATTTTGCAGGTAATAGTTTAACTGTTCCTATTGTGGTTGCTCGTGAGACCTCAGACTTTCATGAGAGACTTCACCGCTGCTTTATCTTCTTCGTGTTGCTAGTGAGAAGCGCCCGCGTGCATAGACATCTTCTCTTGTGCTTAAATAGGTTGAGAGTTTAGAGTATATTTATTCGGCTGCTTATGTACTCAGTACACTATGTTGTAAACTTAATTATCTTATGAAATAAAGATTTTGTATGTTTCACGTATTCTTTTCGTGTGTGTTATTTGATGTCGTATCACACACACCACCTAATGTGATTCCTGAAAGGTCGGGACCCCGGTCCTCACACACAATGCCATCAAGATTTTACCAATTTGGCGGAGGGGTCGGGGACGCCACCTTCCCCACTGTGCAAATGACTACCAAAATAAGGTTTCGTGTGTTAACCAAGAAAAGTCAGCCACACCTTCATCTCTAGACATGGACACCATCATGCTAAATAGGATGGAGATAAGTCTCGCTCATAGAATTTCAAAAATTTGGTGAGTTCTTGCCAATAGGTTAATTGATAGTTATCTCATGTTTATATTTTTCCGACTACATATTTAATTTTTTCTAAAATTTTACATTTGCATATAGCATGTTTGAATTTTCACACTTACATGTTGGAAAGTCAGATTTTTAACCAACTTAAAAAGAAAATTTTGGATTAGGAAAAAAAATTTATTTGGATATCAACTTTGGGCACAAGCACTTGAATTTATTTCTCTATTTCAAACAAAAAAAATTTCTTGTTTCTCTTTGCATTATCAAGTTGTTTCAAGTTGGGAAAGACAATTTGACAATGGATTTGTCGGGGTTCTGGTACCCGAGTGACTAGAGTCCACGTTCAGACTGACCATAGCGATTTAGTCAAGGCAAGCGAGCTCGGGCCCTGCCAAGGGGAGCCTCGCCAGATGGACAGTCTAGGCGATCGGGGGAATGAACTCCCCGACCCCCACTTAGCATGGCTCTCCTGCTCTCACTCAGCCGGGCCCCAATCATGGAGGTCGGGTCGTGCTGTTCGGGTCTCTGTGTGGAAGAACGTGTCAATGCTGCTTCTAACACTCTGCGTGCCCTGTCCCATCTCGATGTGGATAGCATGCCAGCCTGAGCCTTGAGGCACTGATAGGAGACATGACGCGATAGGACGAGGCAGGCGCAGTGCTGATGAACGTATCAGTTCAACCCTACCTCGAGGAGCGAATGGATAGGAATGAATATGTAATAACCCACCTCCCATATGAGGTAGGCGAGAACAAGCTAGGGAGATGAGGGTCTGCCTTTTGGTGATGTTGACATCCCAATAACAGACAAATGTAAACAATCCTATGAAGGAGAGATTAGACGCACTCGTGCTAAGAAACTTGAACAACAAGTCAATGCTTTCCTCTCTGCATTACATTTTAATATTAATGAGAATGATATGCTATCTAAGTCGAGTAATTACATGTTACTTAGGTTTACACATAAAGGAGCATCATTAGCTTCCACGAAAAAAAACCAAGTCAGTTCACTGTATCCGAACTTTTGGAGGCACGATAGTTCACACTGTCCGACCTGAAAACGGGTACCTTGGAAACAAAGGATCAAAAAATTCAAAGAATGATAAAGATAAAAATAGCAACTCAAGGTGAGAAGACAATGCTTACATTGGGAGGCTCAAGCTCCAGTTGCTGCGAAACTTCTTCTTCTGTGGCCCGAAGTCAGAGCTCATTGGACCTATTTAGGCAGAGACTCCAGACCTAGGTCGGGAGCTTGCCACAAGAGTTGGAGTCACCCCAGCCCGGACTTGGAGCCCGTAGCCGGCACTGGGGTCGGGGTCGATTCGCCAGAGCTAGTGCCCCTCTTGGACACCGGCTCCGAAGAAGGTTGCCCACCAAAGCTCGGCTTGGTCGGGGGGAAGTGCAGCTGGAGATGGTGAAGACCTAATGGAGCTCCCATCAGCGTGTCTCAACTTCCTCTTCCAGTTGAAAGATTTGGCTGGCTCCTTGCCCTTGCCCTCGCTAGCATCGTCAACCCTCTGGCTTGGAGTAGTGGGAGCCCTCCTTTCCGAATCTCAGGGAATTAAAATCCTGGGGTTCTCGCATTTCTCCACCAAGCCAAAGTTGTCTAGTTCTAGCATCCCCATTCGAAGATCCCTCCTGAACTCAGGAACCGTGTTTAGAGGGAGAAAGTCCGCTGGCAAAGTCAGGGCGTCCTGGGTGATGGCTCCATGATGAATCTTATGGAGATGGAGCTTCAAAGCATTATCATCCAAATTAGTCTGAAGACCAATTTGGATCTGGTTGTGAACCACCTCGCTGTTGAAAGCCCAGGTGGGCCACTCCCTCTTCTCCAATGGAGCCCACCTATTGACCAGGAAGTTACCGAAGACCATCTAAGGGGTCACTCCACCCTCCACGCATTTTCAGATCCTAGTCAAGACAGGCTTGCTTCAGACAATTCCGGAGCTGCATTCCAAGCATCAGTGTCGACATTGGGGAGGCTCTTAGGCAACTCCATCCTATTGTGATGATCCACCGTGATGACCACCCAATCCTTCTTCCAGTTGTCCCACTTCCCAAAGGGGAAGGTATTCAAGTACTTGAAGGGAGAGCTCTTGTGCTTCACGAAGTAATAGAAGACGATCAACTCATTCCCCTTCCCAGTAGTTTGGACCGTGAAGAAGGTAAAAAAGAGCTCGATGCTTGGCGGAACACTCACTGACATCTCGTAGAAGTGGACGAAAGTCGCCACTAGTAAGAATGAGTGGGGGCTGAGGTGATGAAGCTGAAGCCCGTAGAAGTCTAGCAACATCAGGTGGAAGCTTGAAAAAGGTGGGATCAACCTCACCATGGCATACGCCGAGAAGTAGATGATCTCTCCGACGTTTTCCTTCTTGAAGGGAAGCTTGCCGAAGCAGAGCGAGTTGTTGAAGGAGGCGCTGCGGGGAAGACCCAATGAATGTAGGCCTAGAGGGGGGGTGAATAGGCCTTTTTGATAATTTATCGGATCCTGCAGCACTCAACAACCAGTTTAATACCAGAGATATCGGACTAGTCCGATAAAGTGCGGACTAGTCCGGTGTTCATGGACTAAGCTGATTAAACTTGATTGATTGATTTGATTCTTTTATGTGTACAGCGTAAGTATAGAATCAAACAACAGTTTAAAAGCTATATACTGAACTATATCACAATTAAGTCTTATGTTTAACAATTTAACGTAAGATGAACAATGTGTATGAAACCCTAGATTAAGTTGATTAACTTGAATGATGAACAATGAAACAAGACACAAGTGTTTATCTCGTGGTTCGGCTACCACAAAAGGCCACCTACATCCACGTTGAGGAGTCCACAAAAGGACCAGGTCTTCTCCAACCCTACCCTCGTTGGATCACCACGAAGGCCAATCCTCTTCCACTAATCACAAAGGGGTGAATACCCAAATTCAAGGGACGATCTCACACTTTGAGAGCTCCCTTATATTACAAATCACAATACCACTGGAAACACACTCAAAAGATACAATTGAAACGCAGGAGTGTGTTAGAGAATCAAACCAAGAGCTCAATGTGGTGTAGCAAGTGTCTCTCCAATGATCTAGATTGAATCCTCAAAGGATTGGGCGATTGTGCACTTAATTTCGTGGAGAGAGGTCGTTTATTGAGTCTCTTGGGAGGTGTGACGGCGCTAGGGTTCGAGTTAGGTAAAAGTGGGTCGTGCACCTCTATTTATATGGGGTTTCTAAAAGTAACCATTAGGGTTCAGAAAGTTCGGACTAGTCCTCGGTGATCACCGGACTAGTCCGGTGTGCTGTGTGTAGCAAACCCTAAGTGTCCCGAAATATCAGACTAGTCCGGTTGAAAGCGGACTTGTCCGATTTCGCTACTGGAAATCTTCGGACTAGTCCGATGTCTATCGGACTTGTCCGGACATGTGAAACCCTAAGTGTGTTGGATGACAAGTCCGCACTTGGAGGAGTTGTCCTATTTAGATCAGTGGGGTTTTTTGGACTAGTCTGTGTGAACATTGGACTTGTCCGAAGTGGATCAGAAAGGATATCGGACTACTCCGGTTGATAAAGGACTTGTCCAATTTTTTGTGACTTGTGTAGTGTTTTGGGGACTAGTCCGCACTGGGAGGACTAGTCCGATTCTAGTCAGAAAGATATCGGACTAGTCTGACAGATATTGGACTTGTCCGATCTGGTGCAGAAAGGTTTATCAGACTAGTCCGGTGGTGAACGGACTAGTCCGGTCCCGTGTAACTCTGTGCAATGTGTGTGTTTCATTATCATTGAGCTCTTGGGGTGTGTTTCCTTAACACACTCCATACAAAATAATCTACTACTCTTTTTCCTTGAGCTCATTTCCACTTTGCTCCTCTTCATCCCTTCTTTTTGGTATTTTGCTCATTTTTCTATTATAGGCCTGCATTCATCTCAATAAAGAGTTTAGGATCTCAATTGCTTGTCATAAATCATCCAAAACCCACAAGGGAGTCCCAGATGCACTTTCAATCTCCCCCTTTTTGGTGATTGATGACAACCAATTGAAATTTCACAAAATATGACAAAAATTGGGATTTTCATAAAGTATGCACATATGAATCAACAATACATCAAGCAGTGAAAGAATTATCCATATGTGCATTCTTTGTGGTGGGATGCATAACTAAGCACATTAAGACATTGAGAGTGACATAATTTGCATTAATCAACCAAAACAAAGCACATATGTCATTTCAGGAGCAAAATTACAGATTTTAACAAAAACTTCTCAAATTAAGTACGCACTGCATCACAAAACCAAAGTTAATCTTAGAAACACCGTTAAATCATTACAAACACAAAGATAGATAGACAGAGCTCTCTCCTCGCATCCTACAGCTAAAGCTAAGACTCCCCCTCAATCTCTCCCCCTTTGGCATCAAGACACCAAAAAGAAGGAGAGGAGGGTCCTAGGGTCTTCACTCTTCACTGTCGGTCCTCACGTCGTCGTCTTCGTCTTCTTCATCATCAGCTTGACGAGGAGGAGAAGGATGAGGGACAGAGCCACTCGAGCCCCCAATGCCAAAGTAGGCAAGCTCGGAGGGGTTCAAGGGCGCGAGCTTAGTGTAGTCTGGGTCAGAGTCCTCAGAGATCACTGGAGATCCAATGGGATCGATCTCCAGCTTTTGGCAAATTTGCTTCACATTGGCCTTTATGTACTTCATGTCCTCCCTTCTCTTCTGATTGAGCTTGTGGGCCTTCACTTTGACCTTCTTGCAGGAGAAGAATATAGCAGCCAGATACTTGAGGATCCCACTAGCTGATCCTCTCTGAGGGGCTTCCCTAGAAGTAGGGACAGCTCTAGCACCTTCACTTGATCTTGCCGGTGCCTCGGGACTGGAGGCCGGCGAAGGAGCAGCCTGCACACTCGGATTTTGAGGCATTTGAGGCCTCAAGGGGAGATGCTCCACATCTTTCACAAAATCAATGCCGGTGACTTTTTCAATCACAAACATAAGGTAAGGAGCATATTCGCAAGATCTGTTGGGAGTGCAGGAGATGTTTACCATATCATTCCAAATGCATTCCGCCACATCAAATGGGCGGTCCTTGCTTATGACTCTCATCAGAGTCCGGAGGTACCCTTGCACACTCCCTGCATCCCCATTGTTGGGAGCAATTGTCTTTCTTAACACTCTGTTCAACACCACAAAGAATGGCTTCATGTTTTTGGTGGAAGGAGGGTTGAACTTTGAGTTTGGCTCATATAGGAACTTCATCCTATCCTTGTCAATGACACCAAAGTTGTGTATAACCAAGCAATCAGACCTTGTGGTGTCAATGTGAAGCAAGCTAGCGAAATCTTCTTGAGTGATGCTGTACTTGGATCCATGGGTCATCCAAGTGACACTCTCTTCATCCTCACTGGAGAAGTGACAGGTTGCAAAGAACTGCGCAATCACTTCATCATTCCAGTTATGTCTGAAAGCAAACAGATCTCTCAGTCCATGCTTCTCAATGGCTCTCACTACATCAGTGAACAGTGAGCAGTCCTTCTTCTCAAAGTGTGCCCAGTCAATCCACTAACTGCGCACTACTGGGGTCTTCATCAGTAGATACACCGATTTGTAGAAGTCAGCATGGAAGTTGCACCAGAACCTTCCATCTGCAGTTTGCTTTGGTCTGCCATACCAGTCAATGCTTCTAAATTTAGCGGCCGAGTCACTGCCCTTGCCATTGAAATTCTCCTCGGTAGGGTCTCGGACCCCTTCCCTGGGAGCATGCAGCTTCAGAGGCCCGACTGGACCCGTCGCTATCCCTTTGCCGTTGCCCTTTGCTTGGCGGGCACTTGCCGAGCTAGGGCCACCACTGGCGGTAGCCTTAGAAGCTGGCACCTTGGAGGCCGGCTTCTTCGCTAGCACTTTCCTCCCAACCTAAGGAGAGGAAGGAGCAGGCTCGGAGGGTCTTTCTTGGCGCTTCTTGCCAAGACCCGTTGAGGTCCGAGGTGCCACCTCGTGGTCCATCTCAGCCTCCAAGTCGGAGATTTCATCATTTGAGCTCGACATGATCTGAGAATCATTTGCAAGAATAATGATAAGTGTTACAAGGCATAGGTATGAAGAGATAGCAAGGAAGTGCATTAAGGAATTTAAGAATTAGGTTTTAAGTTCAGAAACATCGGACTTGTCCGGTGCACAGGCACGGACTAGTCCGTTGTTCATCCTCAAAAACCTAACAGACTGGACAAAGATTGATTCCTAATGCATAACAAGTCTAGCATACACGTAGTACATCAAGGAGGCATGTATCTAGTGGAAGATGCTAGGCTATTCGATCAACAATGGAGAAAAAGAAGATTTCTAGGGTTTGGGAGAAAATTACCGAAGAAATCGATTGAAGCTTGAGGATTAGGGAGTTGGAGCCCGGACAAGTCTGCTAGCTTCAATCCGCACGAGGTCAAGCTTGATTTGTGCCCAAATGCGCACCTTTTTGATGGAGGGATCAAGGAATCGCCTTGGGAGCTCGAGCGCAAGAGAGAGAGTGCGTGGGGAAGAGTGGGGATGAGAGGAATTAGGGTTTTGTGGCGGCTAGGGTTATGGACACGAAAAATGGACAAGTTCGGAGATGACCGGACTAGTCCGAACTCATCCAGAGAGCTATATCGGACTAGTCCGTGGTCTATCGGACTAGTCCGGCCTAACCGGCACTTAGCGGACTAGTCTGCAAGGGCGGACTAGTCCGGGTAACCATGGACTAGTCCGTGGTCACCAGGAGAAATTTGCATAGCCCTCATATATATTTGAAGGTTCATAAATAGAGAATAGAGGGGCAAAACAAATCAATTAATCTTGATGAATTTGACCAGTAAGCATACAACAATCAAACAATGATCATAACTCATCAAGATCTAGTAATTGACATAGTTTTTAGAGAAAAATTGAGGGGGATGATTTTCACAATTCAATCAACATTTTTGAAGAAATCATACAGGTATGCAACCTTTCAAGCGACACTCCGAGCATCAAGGATATTTAGTTCATTTCGGAGTTCGCAAAAACGCTTTTCATCAAGTGGCTTGGTGAATATGTCGGCCAATTGCTTTTGGGTGTTGACATGTGAGATGGTTATATCTCCTTTCATGGAATGGTCTCCTAAAAAATGATGTCTTATGCCTATGTGTTTAGTTCTAGAGTGCTCAACTGGATTGTGGGCAATTTTAATGGCACTCTCATTGTCATAAAGGAGAGGAATACGGTTCATATTGTAACCGTAATCCCTTAGAATTTGTCGCATCCAAAGGAGTTGTGCACAACAACTCCCAGCTGCAACATACTCCTCTTCGGCTGTGGATAGGGCAATGGAATTTTGTTTCTTGGAGGACTAAGAAACCAAGGATCTCCCTAGGAATTGGCATGTGTCGGAGGTGCTTTTTCTATCTACTTTGCACCCGGCATAATCTGCATCGGAGTAACCAATGAGATTGAATATTGAGCCTTTTGGGTACCAAAGACCAAGGTTGGGTGTATGAACTAAATATCTCAAGATCCTTTTTACGGCTGTCAAGTAACATTCCTTAGGGTTGGCTTGAAATCTTGCACACAAACATACACTCAACATAATATCTGGCCTAGATGCACATAAATAGAGTAGAGATCCAACTATGGAGCGATATACCTTTTGGTCGACGTTAGGTCCATCTTCATTGAGATCCAAGTGGCCATTTGTTGCCATGGGGGTCTTTATGGGCTTTGCCTTGTCCATGCCAAACTTCTTAAGTATGTCCTGCGTGTACTTGGTTTGGCTTATGAATGCTCCTTCCTTTTGTTGTCGCACTTGGAATCCCAAGAAATATTTCAGTTCTCCCATCATTGACATCTCAAACCTGTCTATCATGATTTTGCTAAATTCCTCACAAAAAGATTGGTTAGTTGACCCAAAGATTATATCGTCAACATAAATTTGACAAACAAAAAGATCATTATCTAAATTCTTTGTAAATAATGTATAATCTACTTTGCCAATTTGAAAACCATTCTCAATTAAGAAATCTCTAAGACACTCATACCAAGCTCTAGGAGCTTGTTTGAGGCTGTAGAGAGCCTTACGCAATTTATATACGTGGTCGGGGAACTCTTCGTCTTCAAACCCGGGTGGTTGCTCCACTTACACCTCTTCCTTGATCGGTCCGTTTAGGAAGGCGCTTTTCACGTCCATTTGATACAGCTTGAAGTCATGGTGAGTAGCATATGCAAGTAATATTCTAATAGATTCAAGTCTAGCTACTGGAGAAAAAGTCTCATCGAAATCCAAACCTTCGACTTGTGAGTACCCTTTGGCCACAAGTCGCGCCTTGTTCCTTGTCACCACTCCGTGTTCATCTTGTTTGTTGCGGAAGACCCACTTGGTGCCGACGATGTTTGCATCGGGTCTTGCCACAAGTTCCCACACCTCGATCCACTTGAAGTTGTTCAATTCTTCTTGTATTTCCACCACCCAGTCTGGATCCTTCAATGCATCCTCAATCCTGCATGGTTCCAAAAAGGATACAAACGAATAATGCTCATAAAAGTTAGCTATGCGAGATCTAGTGTTTACTCCATTTTGGATGTCATCGATGATGTTGTCGATTGGGTGATCCCTTTGGACCCATTGGTGTACTCTTGGGTGTGACACTTGAGGAGTTGCGTCTTCATGATTGTCTGCTTCTCCCCCTAAGTGGTTGCCTTCATTGACTTGTTGATCATCTTCGTACTCTTGTGGTTGGTCTTTTGTTGAAGCTCCCCCTTGATTGATGGTCTCCTCTTGTGGTTCATTTTCCTCATGTTCGTGTGAAGGTGGTTCTTGTGGTCGAACTTCGCCTAGAGAAATTCTTTTCAATGCTTGACATGGAGCTTCTTCTTTACCTAATTCACATGAATCAACTTGCTCCTTTTGGGAGCCATTAGTCTCATCAAACACCACGTCACGTGCTACTTCAACAAGTCCGGAGGCCTTGTTGAAAACATGATAGGCGTAAGTGTTCAAATCATAACCAAGCAAGAAACCTTCATCGGACTTCGAAGCGAACTTTGAATTCCTAGGCTTCTTGTTCAGGATGTAACATGGAGAACCGAAAACTCGAAAATATGAAATGTTTGGTTTGTTACCGGTAAGTAGCTCATAGGGATTCTTCTTGAGTAGTCGATGAAGATAAAGTCGATTTGCGGCGTGGCAAGCGGTTTTAATCGCTTCCGCCCAAAATCGATCTGATGTCTTGTACTCATCGGGCATTGTCCTTGCCATCTCAATGAGTGTTCGGTTCTTTCTTTCAGCAACTCCACTTTGTTGTGGCGAGTATGGCGCTGAAAATTCGTGCTTGATGCCCTCTTCATCAAGGTACTCCTCCACCTGTGTGTTCTTGAATTCCGTGCCATTGTCACTTCGAATACTCTTGATTGTCAATGAAAATTCGTTTCGAGCTCGCTTGAAGAACTTCTTGAGTGTTCCTTGTGTTTCTGACTTATCATGCAAAAAGAAAACCCAAGTGAAGCGAGAAAAATCATCAATGATAACTAAACCATATTTGTTACCGCCGATGCTTATGTAAGCAATTGGACCAAACAAGTCCATGTGAAGTAGTTCGAGCGGTCTTGTTGTAGTCATGACGTTCTTTGCGGGGTGATGTGCTCCAACTTGCTTCCCGGCTTGGCACGCGCTACAAGGTCTGTCTTTCTTAAAAACAACATTCTTCAAACCTCGGATGTGATCGCCCTTGAGGATTTTCTGAAGGTTCCTCATACCAACGTGCGCTAGCCGTCTATGCCACATCCAATCCATGTTGGTTTTTGCAATCAATCATGTGTCGAGTTCGGCTTTATCCTTGTTGAAGTCAACAAGGTAAAGCTTTCCATTCAACATACCCTTGAATGCAATGGAACCATCACTCCTCCTAGAGACGATCACACCCTCGTTAGTGAACAAGCAATTATAACCATTGTCACATAGTTGAGATATGGACAGCAAATTATAATCTAAAGATTCAACATGTAAAACATGAGAAAGCGTGTGTTCAGAGGATATTGCAATTTTACCGGTATCGAGCACCCTTCCTTGACTATTATCTCCGAAGTAGATGCCCTCGTTTGGGTCCTCGTTCTCTTTATATTCCACGAACATCCTCCTTTCTCCGGTCATGTGGTTGGTGCACCCACTGTCTAGCACCCATTTGGATCCACCGGAGGAATAGGCCTGCAAAAACAAATCATGCTTTGATTTTAGGTACCCAAGCTTGCTTGGGTCCTTGGAGGTTAGTTACAATACATTTGGGCACCCACACATGGGATTTTGTGTTCCCATGGCGTGGCCCAACATAATAAGCATAGACCTTGCCAAGATTGTTTCTCACTAACACATAGGAAGCATCAAAAGTTTTAAATAAAAGTTGCTGTTGTTTATGAGTCAGACTAGTCTGGGGGGTCGGACTTGTTCGAATGACCGGACTTGTCCGAACACCGACCGGACTAGTCCGGTATCCATGTGAGTTCAGGTTTTTATCCTTCGACTTACCAGTTTGAGAGGATCTTCCCTTCACAAAGGAGATCCTTCTCTTGTTATTCTTATGACTTCCAGCATGTAGCTTTTCATCATAAGAGTAACCAATGCCATACTTTACATTTGGAGGTCTTTGGACCAAGTATGCACTACGTGCATAGTTGATCTTCTCCTTGTCAAATATGCTACATTGGGTAGGATTTTTATCCTTTGTGGAGATTGATTTCCCTTTCAATTTGGTGTCAGTTTTACCACATGTGCACATATGAGCAAATTCAGTTTTAGTGGGTTGAGAAGGTGAGTTTGAAGAGGAGGAAGGTTCACTCAGCTTGAGTGACTCAACTTGCACTTCAAGGATCTTGTTAACCTTGATCAGGTCAGCAAGTTGGTCCTTAATTGCAACATTTGAGTCGGTTAACTCCAAGCAAGCTTTCTTGCTTGAAGCTAACTCAAGCTCCAGTGAACTGTTTTTCTCCTTTTCAAGCTCTAGAAGTTTCTCAAGTTCGACATACTCCTCCTTTTGGGAGATAATCATGTCCTCTTGACGATCAATTAACCTTTCCTTCTCAACAAGTTGGTCAAGTAAGAATTTCATTTTTGTTGCAGTTTTCCTATCTAGTCCATTTAGCAAATCCTCATCATCACTATCTATTTCATCATCACTAGAGTAGGAATGCATGGAAGGGGTTTTGATGTTTACCTTGCGTTTACCTTCCTTTGCCATAAGGCAAGTGCCATTTCTATTTCTTGCACCGAGTGTAGGGAAGAGTGTTGATTTTTTGGACGTGCTCTCGATGGCTATGCTAGCCATCTCTTCTTCATCGGATGATGAGGACTCATCGTTTGAGTCCCACTCCTTCCCAATATGCGCTTGTTCGGCTTGTTTCTTTTTCTTGAAGAATTTCTTGGGTTGAGGCTTGGATTCTTTAGTCTTCTTCTTGTTCTCCTCATATGGGCAATCCACTATAAAGTGGTTATATTCACCACAATTATAGCACGCCCATCTCAATTTTGGCTTTGTTCTTTCCTTGTACTTGCCTTCACTTGATTTTGTCCCTTGCTTTTTCTTCATTATTCTCTTGAACTTTTTCATGAACAATATCAAATCCTCTTCATCTAGCTCACTGCTCTCGTCATCATTGTCCTCCTCTAGTTGTGCTTCCCTTGCTTATTTGGATAGAGGCTTGAGGGTGGACTTTAAAGCAACTCCTTTCTTCTTAGCCGAGGTGAGGTCGGCAATTGCCTTGACGTGCTTTGCTTGTTTCTCCATCATTTCAAAGTTGATAATTTTACCAAGCAATTCATCTGGAGTCATCCTTTTGTATCCGGGGCTTTCTCTAATCATGGAGCATAGCGTGACATTGCGAGGCATAAAAGCTCTAAGGTTGAGCTTTACCACCTCGTGGTCACTCCACTTCTTGCTCCCATATGATCGAACTTTGTTGACGAGTGCCTTCAATCGATTGTACATATCCTGAGGTGACTCGTCTTCCTCGATTGCGAATCTTCCTAGTTCGCCTTCGATCATCTCAATCTTTGCTTCACGCACATGCCGATCACCTTCATGTGCGGTTTGCAGAGTATCCCATATCTCCTTAGCAATTTTGAGTCCATCCACCTTGGTGAACTCGTCCCAACTGAGTGAGGATGTGATTACAGCTGCGGCTTGAGCATTTCTATGAATGGCCTGCTCTTGGCTTGGGGTGAGCTCTTCGTTGTCATCCGAAATATCTATCCCTGTGCATACAATATGCCATAAACTTGGGTTGAGGGAAATCAAATGCATTTTCATATTCTGCCTCCACATGGAGTAATCACTTCCATCGAAGTGTGGGGCTTTTCCAAGTGGAATAGATAAGTAATGGTTGTTATTGGAATTTAGACGATCATAGCTAAAAGGATATCAGGAGTAGTCGGTGTGACTACTCCACTTCTTCTTTTCTTCAACCTTTGCTTTCCCTTTGGAAAGTGCCTTCTTTTTGAGGAGTGCCTTCAGCTCCAGCGTCTCCTCATCATCGTCCTTGAAGTCTTGAATGGCTTCGAGGTACTTCTCCACTTTTTGAATCTTGTCGTTGTTAACCTCCTCTTGGTTGTTGATTTTGTGGACGTCCTTCATGTCCGATATGATCTCTTCGAGTGGTTGAACTCTTTCTTGAAGAACCTGCTTTGATACCAATTGAATGTAGGCCTAGAGGGGGGGGGGTGAATAGGCCTTTTTGAAAATTTGTCGGATCCTGCAGCACTCAACAACCAGTTTAATACCAGAGATATCGGACTAGTCCGGTAAAGTGCGGACTAGTCCGATGTTCACAGACTAAGCTGATTAAACTTGATTGATTGGTTTGATTCTTTTATGTGTACAGCGGAAGTATAGAATCAAACAACAGTTTAACAGCTATATACTGAACTATATCACAATTAAGTATTATGTTTAACAATTTAACGTAAGATGAACAATGTGTATGAAACCCTAGATTAAGTTGATTAACTTGAATGATGAACAATGAAACAAGACACAAGTGTTTATCCCGTGGTTCAGCTACCACAAAAGGCCACCTACATCCACGTTGAGGAGTCCACAAAGGACCGGGTCTTCTCCAACCCTACCCTCGTTGGATCGCCACGAAGGCCAATCCTCTTCCACTAATCACAAAGCGGTGAATAACCAAATTCAAGGGGCGATCTCACACTTTGAGAGCTCCCTTAGATTACAAATCACAATACCACCGAAACACACTCAAAAGTTACAATTGAAATGCAGGAGTGTGTTAGAGAATCAAACCAAGAGCTCAATGTGGTGTAGCAAGTGTCTCTCCAATGATCTAGATTGAATCCTCAAAGGATTGGGCAATTATGCACTTAATTTCATGGAGAGAGGTCGTTTTTTGAGTCTCTTGGGAGGTGTGACGACGCTAGGGTTCGAGTTAGGTAAAAGTGGGCCGTGCACCTCTATTTATATGGGGTTTCTAAAAGTGACCGTTAGGGTTCAGAAAGTTCGGACTAGTCCGTGGTGATCACCGGACTAGTCCGGTGTGCTGTGTGTAGCAAACCCTAAGTGTCCCGAAATATCGGACTAGTCCAGTTGAAAGCGGACTTGTTCAATTTTGCTACTGGAAATCTTCGGACTAGTCCGATGTCTATCGTACTTGTCCGGACATGTGAAACCCTAAGTGTGTTGGATGACAAGTCCGCACTTGGAGGACTTGTCCGATTTAGATCAGTGGGGTTTTTCGGACTAGTCCGTGTGAACATCGTACTTGTAAGAAGTGGATCAAAAAGGATATCGGACTAGTCCGGTTGATAACGGACTTGTCCGATTTTGTGTGACTTGTGTAGTGTTTTGGGGACTAGTCCGCTCTGGGAGGACTAGTCCAATTCTAGTCAGAAAGATATTGGACTAGTCCGACAGATATCGGACTTGTCCGATCTGGTGTAGAAAGGTTTATCGAACTAGTCCGGTGGTGAACGGACTAGTCCGGTCCTGTGTAACTTTGTGCAATGTGTGTGTTTCATTATCATTGAGATCTTGGGGTGTGTTTCCTTAACACACTCCATACAAAATAATCTACTACTCTTTTTCCTTGATCTCATTTCCACTTTGCTCCTCTTCATCCCTTCTTTTTGGTATTTTGCTCATTTTTCTGTTATAGGCCTGCATTCATCTCAATAAAGAGGTTAGGATCTCAATTGATTGTCATAAATCATCCAAAACCCACAAGGGAGTCCTAGATGCACTTTCACCCAACTCTATCACAGCAAAGTGGAGCGAAAGTTGGAAAAGCAATGTAACGGCAAAGAGATTCTGAGCGCAAGTTCGAATGAAGGTGTAAAGAGTCCTTTAACCGTGTATGCTTTCCTTCTTAAGTAAGCCTCCGCAATGCTTGGATTGAAACCGCTTCGGGATCAAGATCTCATTTCAAAGTTTACCCTGTCAATGACAAGCGGGCCCGGGTCCACTCTGGCAAAAAATTCCCACCAGGTCAACCGCTGTCATGATGGGAAGTTGGAAACCCGACGACGGCGGCCTGATAGGGCTGCAGAGATTGCGCTCAGAACCGATATGTTTTTCGTATTGGAAACCGGTGACCTTCAATTGCGTGAGATCCGCACGCCAGGATCTCACCAACCATATCAAACGGGGCCACATGGCGATGGTTTAACCACAGACTGTCGCCCCAGCAACCCAGGAAAAGACCTTCGAAGTGGCAGCACGGGATTCGATGATGGCCCCACCTTGGGTATCGAAATCTCTCCCAGAGGTATGCCCGGGGGCCACTGTCGGTACCCTGGATGCCAGGTACCAATTCTTACTGTGATTAAAACTGCAGAGTTCTACCTATCTGAGTTGAGGACTTACAAAGGCTGCACGTGTCTCGCCGCACTAGACCTGCCTCCCTCGATTGGGTAGCTCCAGCGTTGCCACGTGTATCGCAGGGCTGGACCTGACTCCATCCATAAGGAAGTCCGGTCATGCCACGTGTCCAATGACCCAAGACCTAACCCACAGTAGAGGGAAGCTCCTGTGCTAACACGTGTTTAGCAGCTCCGAACCTGCCTCGCCGCAGAGGGAAGCTCCATAAGGAAGCTCGGATCTAAGCCTGCAACATGAATACTGTTGGATCTCTAACGACACGGACATTCAAGGGGCTATTAAAGAAGACATTACAAGACCTGGTTAACACGTCATTAATGATATATTAATAACGTGCGATCAGAGGATTGTCAATACCATTAACACTATCATTAAGACATGTTATTGCACTGTTAATCACCTGTAACGCCAGTAGATCGTGTATAGGGTCTTCAATATAGTCGGGGCCACCTGTCGGGCCAGGTGAACCATGTAATGATCAACCCTTAGCATATAAAAGGGCTGCACCACACGATAGAGAGAGGTCCACTCAAGCTGACACGCATACTATGCATACAAGTTCATCAACAACCACCCCATGGAGTAGGGTATTATACTCAGGTGGCCCGAACCACGTAAAAATCCTCTGTGTCACCATCTCGCTCTTGATCTTACGCGCATCCCAACTGAATATGAACCTCTGTGAACTACCCTTTAGTAGTACCGGGGGAAGTGTTGTAGCAACACTTCGACAGAAACAATCCACCCTAGCCAGGGGGCAAGGTGTTTACATGGCCGCCGGCCTTAATGACGCAGGTAATCCTTGGAAACCCTTTTGCAGACCTTTTTACACCGATTGAGGTTCACTTTCACACTCCTCATAGCCCTAGGATGCTTTTGAGCAAGTTTTCGAGCCAGTCAATGCATCCTCGAGAACCTAGTGAGCTCATCGAAAATCTCATTACCGCTGCCGCCGTCGCCGGGTTAGTTCCAGTCGTCGCCTACCCTTTCCACATCCTCCCTCGGACTTGCCATGTCGTATTACCTTAGAGACACCTCCTGCGGCAAGGATTGGGGCACCAAAACCCCACGCTGGCGAGGCACCTCTGTGCGCCGGTGCCAAGTGCCGCCGGTCTCCCTGGTCGAAGGTGGACGAAGGCGTTGTCTGTATCACAAACCTTTCCCTGTTCAGATCTTCTGCGGCCCCTAGAACCAGTGTGGCTGTGCACCGAAACCTCTAGCCCACCTTGTTGCCTTCACCCCAAGGGCCTATCATTTATCAGCCACATTTCCAGTAGTAAAACATTTTCAGATCCGTGACAATCTTCCAAAATTCATAGAGATTCATATAAAACTCCAAAAATCGTAAAACAAATTTTTTTAGGTTCCTTTTGACTAATAATTTGCAATGGTGCAAAATAATTGATATGAAAAGTCCTAAATTTTTCTGATTAATTCTACTTCTCAAATTCTTTGGAAATTAATTTCAGAAGCAATGTTCAGTGAAAAATTCTGAACTTGGCAATCATAGTCCTTATAGTATCCTTGAATCCCTGTAAAAATTTCAGCTCCAGCAACATTGATTAAATCTGGTAAAATGATGAATTGTTCTCAGCTCAATAGAAAATGCCAGCAAAGGACCATAACAATTTCAGAAATTGATCAAGACATTGTAAAATTCATATCTCCATGTAGGAAGCTTAGAAAAATGTGAAACTAATTTTGCTGAACTCATCGTGACCTCCCCTAACTATATCTTCCACTGTTGTCTATGTCGAAGCTCCAGTTTGGTCATGAAAATTCAGTAAACCTCAAGTTTGTAGAATTTTGTAGACCACATTCTACAATTGCTGCAACTCAAACTTTCCTGATTGAATCTTAATGACCACATGAACTCACTGTAAAATCTACAGAATTTTTGGATCTGTTCCACCCATGGAAATGGATTATGATTCTCTAAGTCCATTACATTGCCTATTTCACTTCATTCTCAAATTCAACTATAGTTCCATTTTGTGTTCTTCTCTACTCCTGTACACCTCAGATAAGACTTTACTTTAGTCCTGGTACAGCAGATTGCCTCCATCTTATCATCTATAGAGTTTTCCCCCTTACTAAATTATATGCTCTTCTATGATGCATACTTGATTCGATCCCATAACCTCACATTACTCCAATTGCTTCTTCTCTATCTTGTTGCACAACAAAGGCCATGTTTTCAGTACCATCTAGGTTTACCTCCTCTTAAGTTATAGACTTCTTTACTGATCATTTAACTAAAGTACCATTTCTAATTTGCATCTTCATATCGAATAGTGATCACAACGGAGGAGGTCAACGAAGAGCACCATATAGAGGATAAGGGAACCAATATGGACTTGTTGCGATGTGGTGGAGCCGAAGCAGCAGGGGGAGCCCATGGGGAAGTGATTCGATGAGAAGATTTTTTCTGAATATCAAGAGCCGACATTATTGAAATTTACTTAGTCGCAACTCAAGGCAAGCCCTAGTTTGCATTTAAGTGCCTTTATAAAATTTTCTTTTGTATACACAATATGTATGAGGTATGTATTGTGCATTAACTCAGGTTTGATGATACTACACATGCATGACCTAATAATCTTTGGAGTGGTTCGGTTGGACATTACTCCATCTTATTATATTGCTATGCTTAATTTTTTAGTTGACAGGTCAGTAGAAGTCGAGTAGTTGGATTCTACTCGCAAGATTGGTCACGTTTTATCGACTCCAAGTCAAGTATTTGAATTCTACTTGCAAGAGAAGTCGACTGAGGGAATCCTACTCACCAGATGTCACCACCATCATCACTCTTAAAGTCGAGATGTGGACAGAGATTTTTGTAGGATGGGACGCACAAGGTTGATCTTGACCTGAAGGGTGGGACAACGCTTGTGACTACATCGTGCTCGGGTCGATAATGGTGAGGCAGATGTGGAGGTTGGGTTGTAGCTCCGTTTCTGTCAGTTAAGGACTGATCCTTGTGCGGTCCTACTTGGCAAGTTTGAGCTGTATAGGATGCATACTGGTATATGGGACCCAGTAAACTGATGTAACTCGGGTACCCTCACGTCGAAACTTATAATGTGGTCCCTTGGGGGAAATAGGACAGGAGGTGGAAATCTGCTAGCGGGCAACTCCAACGTGTCCGTTTAGTGGACCTTCTGTGAGGATCATAGAACTAGTTTGGCGTTGGGGTCACGGGTGAAAGGTGGCCACATATGACGTGATGAGAAGAGCACCGACGTGTCTTCCACGCAGGTGTACGTGTCGTGCATTCTGGGTTGTTATTGATTCGAATCACCATCGCTCACAGGTATGGACTGAGCATACTTGTTCATTGTGTCGTGATGTAGTAATAAAGAGTAGTTGGGTTATTATGAATCTGCTGCAATTATTATAATAATTGTATTGCAACTTGTATGGCTTAGCAGTAGCACAATTAAATTTACTATTCCCAAAGATATAACTTGTATGCAGCTTATGCAACTTTGGGCATGCAACATGATAGACAAATCGTTTCTTGTTTGATTGTGGAGTTTATTATGTGCCATGCCCATGGAGTGCACATCCGCTCTTAAAATCTGAAAATAATGATTTACTATTAGGAGAGTCATTTATGCAATTCATCTTTCCTATATTTAGAGTTCCTGCATGTAGAGTTTCATGTTTAGGTGAGACGGTTAAGTCTTGTTGAGCCTTCGTGCTCACGGTTGCTATATATATGATTTTGCAGGTAATAGTTTAGTTGTTGCTATTGTGGTTGCTCGTGAGACCTCAGACTTTCACGAGAGACTTCACTGCTGCTTTATCCTCCTCATGTTGCTAGTGAGAAGCTCCCGCGGGCATAGACGTCTTCTCTTGTGCTTAGATAGGTTGAGAGTTTAGAGTATATTTATTCGGCTGCTTATGTACTCCTTAGTACACTATGTTGTAAACTTAATTATCTTATGAAATAAAGATTTTATATGTTTCGCGTATTCTTTTTGTATGTGTTTTTGGGTGTCGTATCGCATAGCACCACCCAATGTGATTCCTGAAAGGTCAGTACCCTGGTCCTCACACGCAATGCCATCAAGATTTTACCAATGTGGCAGAGGGGTCGGGGACACCACCTTCCCCACTGTGCAAATGACAACCAAAAGAAGGTTTGGTGTGTTAAGCAAGAAAAGTCATCAACGCCTTCATCTCTAGACATGGACAACACACCATCATGCTAAATAGGAGGGAGATAAGTTTCGCTCATTGAACTTCAAAAATTTGGTGAGTTCTTGCCAATAGGTTAACTAATAGTTATCTCATATTTATATTTTTTCGACTACATATTTGATTTTTTTGTCAAATTTTACATTTCTATATAGCATGTTTGAATTTTCACACTTACATGTTGGAAAGTCAGATTCCTAACCAACTTAAAAAGAAAATTTTGGATTAGGAAAAAAAATTATTTGGATATGAACTTTGGGCACAAGCACTTGAATTTATTTCTCTATTTCTAACAAAAAAGATTTTTCTTGTCCCTCTTTGCATTATCAAGTTGTTTCAAGTTGGAAAGACAATTTGACAATGTATTTCTTGGGGTTCTTGTACTCAAGTGACTAGAGTCCACGTTTAGACTGGCCATAGCGATTCAGTCAAGGCAAGCGAGCTCGGGCCCTGCCAAGGGAAGCCTCAACAGATGGACAGTCCAGGCGGTCGGGGGAATGAACTCTCCGACCCCCGCTTAGCATGGCTCTCCCGCCCTCACTCAACCAGGCCCGATCATGTAGGTCGGGTCGTGTTGTTCGGGTCTCTGCGTGGAAGAACATGTCAATGCTGCTGCTAACACTCTGCGCGCCCTGTCCCTACTTGCTGTGGATAGCACGCCAGCCTAAGCCTTGAGGCGCTGATAGGAGACATGACGCGACAGGACGAGGTAGGCGCAGTGCTGAGAGACGTAGCAGTTCAACCCTACCTCGAGGAGCAAATGGATAGGAATGAATATGTAAGAACCCATCTCCCGTATGAGGTACGCGAGAATAAGCTAGGGGAAAGAGGGTCTGCCTGTTGGTGATGTGGACATCCCAATAACGGACACACATAAACAATCCTATGAAGGACAGATTAGACGCACTCGTGCTAATAAACTTGAACAACAAGTCAATGTTTTCCTCTCTGCATTACATTTTACTATAATGAGAATGATATGCTATCTAAGTCGAGTAATTACGTGTTACTTAGGTTTACACATAAAGGAGAATCATTAGCTTCCACAAAAAAAACCAAGTCAGTTCACCCTATCTGAACTTTCGAAGGCACGATAGTTCCTACTGTCTGACCTAAAAACGGGTACACTGCAGGAACCTCAACTTATGTGAGACCTATGTGTGCTAAATACATTGGCAATTAGAATAAAATTGAAGGTTTGCATTCAAAGTTTTGAACTTACACCGATACACCATGATACACCCCAATACACACTGTCCGAACTCGTCTCACTACATTTTTGGAGTAATGATACCTTCGACAGTTTTGGACTGTCTGAAATTTTCGATGTGTTTTTGGGAGTAACGTTACCCTCGATGGTTTCAGATTGTCTGAACTTTTTCTCACCTGAGTTGCATGTGTTTCACGCTTCGGGTTGTCCGAACTTTCACTCACATGAGCTGCACGTGAGTCGACATGGTGGGAGTGTTTTCAGGAGTAACATTTACTCTTTACTGAATTAGGACTGTCTGAACTTTCCGACACATGATTTGCACGTGAGTTTGGGATTGGAATGTCCGATCTCTTTCCTTTACATTGCAGCGCCGCTTTTGGTCTATTCAATAATTTTATTTGTTGAAATAACTGTGTGGTGAATTTGTTTTTAACTTGCAATGTTTCAAACTTGTTTTTTGGCTTATGGAATGTTTGCTTAGTGTTCTGTTACTAAGTTTTTGATGACTTATAAATGATTATGGTGGTTAAACATTGCTACGGTTTGCAACATGCTTATGTGATGTGCTCATGTAAGGTCTTGTGTTTATCTGACTAACGAGAGTCACGTCAAGGACTTGGGCTTGCAAAGATTGGTTGTTTGTTCATGTGGAAGTGTTGCTTGAGGTCAAGACATGGCTAGTGATGGGATCCATTGAACTAGTTTTAGCGAGAAGATGAGGTTCAACAACCAGGTTCGGGAGGAATTGTGGTTGAGTTGATCGGGAGGTCACACAACATGTTTAGATCAAGAACAATGCATATGAAGGTATCATGAATGTTATTGTAAAGTGTTTGCATGTATGCAATGGGTGCATGAACGTGGCTACATTGTTGGAAAGGTCCAACTGGCTGGTTTATGCCTCAGGCTGCAGCTGAGGTGCTTATGGTTCATTTATGGAAAGTTTAAAGTTTGTTTTGGTTAGAGTTCATGGTGAGTACAAAGTTGAGTTGTCATAGGAATGTTTGGGAGGTTTCTAAGATGTTTATAAGTCTTAATATTGCTTCTATCTGCATATGGAAGACTCTTGAGCAGTTATGGAAAGTGTCGGTTGAAACTGAGTAGAAGTAGGAGTCCTAGTTAGGATTGGATTGGACTAGGGCTGGTTATATAAGCAAGCGAGCCAAGGCCTGTAGGTAGATGACTTTGGGCTGTTTCTATTGTGTTCTACTGAATAAAGATCGTATTTTATAGGAGTGTCTGATTTGTCTGACTTGTTTTCGTCAAGTCTTTGTCGTCGAGTTTCTGCGCAGCCTGACCTTTCTTTATTGTTTTGATCGTAACTAGAGTTTTACAGATCCAATTGACGTGATTCTTTTTGTATTGTCTTAAAAACTCAATACTCTATCATCTTTGAAATCTTCACGGTCATTGTATTTACAGTTTTTAACTTACAAGAGTTTCTTTGCAGCATAGCAAATCTATTTGCTCTCTGTTAGAACAGATTGACCTTTGCTCAGGGTTTCGGTCATAACTGGAGTTTTACTCGACATTTTGTAGGATCGAAGAACACGTGAAAAGCTACCAGAGGGGAGGTGAATGGTATATTTTAAGAAACCTTACGCAGCGGAAACAATTAAATCCCAACCCCTTCGGCAGAAAAACAATCTGTTAAAGAAATCGTATGTGAGACTAATCTAAACGTGTTTCACCGGAACAAAAGTGATATATATCAAAGAGAATCAAGTCGCAAAGAAAACACAAGAAGAATCGCTCAAATCCGTCGAGATAAACTCAAGTTATGATCGAAAGATCGAACAAAGGTCAATCTGTCCTACCCGAGAAAAACAGTTCTCGAACGCTGCAAAGAAACTCGTGTAGATCAGAAACCACAAATCCAATGACCGTGAAATTTTGACAGATGATAGATAATCAAGTTGTGAAGACAAAACAAAAAGAATCACGTAAATTGGGTCTGTAAAACTCGAGTTATGACAAAACCACCGACAAAAGGTGGTGCTGTCCAGAAACTCAACGAGTAAAAATTGTCTGGAACAAGTCGGACGAACAAGGCACAAAAGTTCCATCAAACTATGAATTTTATTTAACAGAACACAAGAGGAACAGCCCCAATGTTGCGTGCCACGATCTTTGGCCCCCCTTGCTTATATAACCAGCCCTTAGGCCCACTCAATCTCAACTAGGACTCTAATCCTACTCAGATCACGAATCGAAACTTTCCATAACTGCTTAGGACTCTTCTATACGCAGATAGAATCAATCTTATGACATCCAAACACCTTAGGAACGTATCCCACATTCCTAAAACAACTCAAATTCGTGACCCACACGAAATCCTATCATAATCGACTCGATACTTTCCATACCGAGCCATAACCGACTCAGGCGCAGCCAAAGTCATCAACCGATACGATCCGATCCTTCCAACCAGATATTCCCATCCATAAACCATCTTTGGAACCATGTTGCCACGTCATGCACTGTATGCATACATGCAAACACCTTTCTTCGATGTCCAGTAACCTTCATATGCAATGTCCTTGATTCAATCATCCTGCGCGACCTCCTGACCCGCTCATACGGCAACCAGATCTTCCATCCAAACACCTTCCAACCAGATCTTCCCATCCATAAACCATCTTTGGAACCATGTTTCCACGTCATGCACTATATGCATACGTGCAAACACCTTTCTTCGACGTCCAATAACCTTCATATACAATGCCCTTGATTCAATCATCCTGCGCGACCTCCTGACCCGCTCAACCACAATTCCTCCGGAATTTGGTTGTTGGAACCTCATCTCCTCCCTGAGACTAGTCTAAAGGATCCTGTCACCAGCCATGACTTGAACTCAAGCAACACCTGCACATGAACAAACAACCAATCCGTACGAGCCCAAGTCCGCGACTTGACTCAAGTCAGTTTCGAACACAACACCTTACGTGAGCACCTCACATAAGCATGTTGCAAAGCATATCAAAACGATATCAGCCATATCAACCAAAACGCACCAAAAACTTAGCAAATGAATCCTAAGCAACCTTTCTAATAATATAAAGAAAGTTCGAAACATTGCAAGATAAAAGCAGAAAAATTACGATCAAGCTCCGAACCTAGCTAAAGCTAACCGGAGCTTGAACCGGAGTTTACCAAAGCTAGTACAACCTAGCGCCAGAGCTTATTAGAACTAGCAGGACCTAGCACCGGAGCTAACCAAAGCTAGTCGGACCTAGTGCCAGAGCTGACCAAAACTAGTCGGAACTAGTCAACCCAAAAGCCGGAGCTAGAGAAACATGTCGGAGCTTAACAAAGACATGCCGGAGCTATCAAAGTCATGCCAGAGCTAACAAAGCCATGCCGGAGCTATCAAAGTCATGCCGAAGCTAAAGACAAAACTCACTAGAGCTACCCAAAAACATGTCAGACCAAGACAAAGAAAGTCAGACCTATTGTCGGACCTTGCAGAAGCTCGGAGCTAGAGTCGGACCTTGCTAAAAAGATGTTATGGCAGCATTCAAAACGTTTATTGTCAGAGCCAATGTATTCAACATACATAGGTCTCACAATCTCCCCCTTGATGAATGCATTGGCAACACCATTTAAAATCCAAACATTGGCATGAAAAGTTTTGAGAACAATTTTCCCCCTTTTTGAAAATCAAATGAGATAGAAATAAATTTCTCTCTCCCCCCTATACATATTTCTCCCCCTTGCATAATTCACCATATTATCTCTCCCCCTTTGACAATGTATTCATCAAGGTTCAAAGGAGAAATTTTAATTGTTACGAGCGTATTATAACATATACATATGAAACAAAGCTCATCCAAGTCATACTATCAAGTAACTTACACTATCACATCAATGAGATACATAAAGTAGTGTAAGCCATGCTAGAGATCAAATGTAATTTTAAATTTAAGCAAGTCATGATCTCACAAACTTAACTATTTCAAAACCTGAAAGCATGACACTTTTTGCTGCATTTTATTATTTTTCAAAGCACAAATTTAGATCATATGATATTTGCAAGAGATTATATGCGCATCTGCCTTATTCTAACCAACCAAGCCAAGCCTATGTCATTTGACAATCAGAAGCTTAAGGACATGGTTTTAGTCATACACAACTTTTTCCAAGTTCATATCTAAGTGCAATGATAAGCCATCTCAAAAGAAGAAGTGTGATGCATGCATATCCTCTTGATCTTTTCTCAACTTATATTTGTTCATAAAAACTCAACAAGTGAGTTGATTACTTGATTAATTCTTTATGATTAAAAGCACTTGTGAGCATGCAACAAGTTCAAAACAGCAAGAATGTTCGACCATGACCAAATTTAGTGTAAGTAATTATTCTAATTACTAGACATGGTAAAAACTACAAAATGTATAACACGAGTAATGTAGTAAGAACTTTCAGCATATAAAAGGAATCACAAAGTCATATATGTATGAAATACTATGCTCATATTATTTTAAGTTCAGATTCTCACATAGACTTCCCAAATTTCAAAAATCCCCCTCAATTTAAGCCATGAGAATGCATAACCCGTATTCACTACGAATGTAACAAAAACGAGTGAAATCCAAAGGTTTTGTAAAAATGTCAGCCAATTGTTGTTCGGTATCTACATGGTGAAGCACAATGTTTCCTTTTTCAACATTATCACGGAGAAAGTGATACCTAATGTCAATGTGCTTAGTTCTAGAAAATTGCACAGGGTTTTTAGCAATACAAATAGCACTAGTGTTGTCACAAAATAGTGGAACACTATCTAGATCAACCCCATAGTCTTTAAGTGTATGAACAACCCAAAGAATTTGTGAACAAGCGCTAGCAGCAGCTACGTATTCAGATTCGACGGTGGATTGTGCAACTGAACTTTGTTTTCTAGATGACCATGCAACAAGTGAATTACCAAGAAAATGACAAGCACCGGAAATACTTTTCCTATCAATCCTACAACCTCCAAAATCAGCATCGGAAAAAGCTTTCAAAGTAACGGTTGAGGAAGAAGGAAGAAAAATGCCAAATTCTTGAGTTCCATGTAAGTACCTGAGAATCCTTTTGACGACTTGACGATGTAAAGCACGTGGGGAGGCTTGAAACCGTGCACAAAGACATACACTGAATTGTATGTCCGGTCTTGATGTCATGAGGTACAAAAGTGATCTGATCATGCTTCTATATTCTTTTTGATCCATGGATTCACCATCTTCATCAAGATCAAGTGTTGTTGCTGTTCCCATTGGCGTCCGAAGAGGCTTGATTTTGTTCATGTTCAAGTGCCTTAGGAGGTCTTTTGTATACTTCGTTTGATGCACAAAGGTACCCTCCTTATTTTGCTTGATTTGCAGCCCCAAAAAGTACGTGAGTTCTCCCATCATACTCATCTCAAATTCTGAACTCATCATAGTTGAAAACTTGGACACAAGATCATGAGAAGCACAACCAAAGATAATATCATCCACATACACTTGAACGAATAATGATTCATTGCCAAGCTTAAGCACAAAAAGAGTTTTATCAACCATGCCCATAGTAAACCCCTTTTCAAGTAAGAATGTTTTTAACCTATCATACCATGATCTAGGGGCTTGTTTGAGACCGTACAAGGCTTTGGACAGTTTGTAAACATGATTAGGAACATCTGGATTTTCAAAACCCGGTGGTTGTTTGACATAAACCTCCTCATCTATGTAGCCATTAAGAAAAGCACTTTTAACATCCATTTGATATAGCTTAAAACCTTTAGATGCAGCAAAAGCTAACAAAATTCATATGGCTTCTAATCTAGCAACAGGAGCAAAAGTTTCATCAAAATCTAGACCTTCAACTTGAGTGAAACCTTGAGCAACCAACCTAGCCTTATTCCTAACCACAACCCCATCCTCACTTTGTTTATTTTTAAACACCCATTTAGTTCCAATTAAAGTGTGACCTTGAGGTGGAGGTACAAGTTTCCAAACATTATTTCTTTCCAAATTTTCTAACTCTTCTTGCATGGCAATAATCCAAGATTCATTAGTGAGTGCGTGTGAGATATCTTTGGGTTCAAAAGGAGCAACAAAAGCAGAATGAGCATGAGAGTTTGGATCGCAAAACCTGGACCGTGTGACCCGTTCATGCAGGCTTCCAATAATCTGTTGTGGAGGATGATTCTTGAAGATCCGTAGGGGAACAAATGTCTCGCAAGCTTCTTCTTCATCAGGTTCATCGCTGATTGATGAGCTTGTGGCTTGTGCACAATTAGGACAAGCAGAGGTGGTAGTCGGAGATTGTTCAAAGTTCGGAGCTGGACACGTGTCAGCTTCGGAATTATCAGGCTGTATTATCGGCTCTTCTTCATCTTCGAAAATACCCTCCCCCTGAGGATATGGATCTGGTCCTGCAATATTGGAGCTAGTACCTGGGCCAGCTTCATCAGAAGAAACTTCACAAGTCTCCACAATTTTGTTAGTGTCAAGTAAAAGCACACGGTAGCCTCTAGTATGCGATGGATAACCAAGAAACATGCCATCAATGGATCTAGGTTCAAATTTATCAAGATTACCATGTTTCTTAACAAAGCATTTGCAACCAAAGACCCGAAAGTGCGTAACACTAGGCCTATGTCCAAACCGGAGCTCATATGGTATTTTACCTAGCTTAGCGCGCAATAAAACACGATTTGAGTCATAACAAGCGGTTGCAATCGCATCAGCCCAAAATTTCCTAGGAGTTTGATATTCATCAAGCATAGTCCTAGCCATCTCAACTAAGGTTATGTTCTTTCTTTCTACAACACCGTTTTGTTGAGGTACATATGGTGAGGAAAATTGATGATCTATTCCATTTTCAACACAAAAGTGATCAAAATATTGATTTTTAAATTTAGTTATGTTATCACATCTAATTGCTTTTAAAGATCCCGGGTGATCAATTGATAATCTAAGAAATAGAGTTCTAAAGTGACTAAAAACTTCATTCTTAGATGCCATAAAGTAAACCCAATAATATCTAGAATAATCACCAACAATCACAAGAACATACCATTTACCTCCGAAGGATTGAACACGTGAAGGTCCTACGGTGTCAAGGTGCAAAAGTTGACCCGGTTCAGTTGTCATGATCATTGTGAGAGGAGTATGTGAACCTGTAACCATCTTAGCATGTCTACAAGAAGATCACACGTTTTCTTTGTCCCCTTTAAGCTTAGGCAGCCCACGTATGTGATCAAGAGCACTAACATGCGTTAGGTGATCAAAGCCTACGTGACCAAGTCTACGATGCCAAAAATATAAGTCCTTTGAATCATTAGCAACTAGAAACCTATGCTTAGAGGAAGACATATCAAAATCAGCCTTACAAACTCTTCCAAACCGAGACATGTTAAAAATAAGCTCACTATTTGAACCTACAACTTTGCAGTAGTTTTTATTAAAAATAATTTCCAGATTTTCATCTAGCATATGTGAAACAAAAGCATGTTGTATTTAAAATTTTTTACAAGTGCCACATCCTTCAAAGTGTAGTTATCATTTACTCTAACCGAACCCTTAGCAATTATAGGAGTTGAAGAATTATCGGAAAAATTAACATTCTCTACACGTGACACAAAAGAGAGGGAGGAGAATCATTATTTGTTACCGGTCATCTGGCATGAGCAACCTGAATCCACAATCCAAATGTTCTCCTTCCTCAAGCGTGTAACCTACATAGAAGCACAATACGTCTATGACTCAATATTGGGGTTAGTCAAAAGGCATATAGGTATCTAGTACTGAGTCACACGACGTGCAGTAGGAAAAACACGCGAAAGCTGAAATAAGCAGGTTTATGAGTCAAAGTTTGAGGTTTTTTACTCTTAACTACTCACCTATAAGGTGTTACTTGTGTAGCACAAAAATCAGTAGCTCCGGAGGTAAACTTTGAATGTTTTTTACGCATAACAGCAGGTTGCATGTTCCTGGCATTTGGTTTAATATGTGCAGCAAATTTTGCATGAAAGTTATGAGATCTAGCAATCATTCTTTCCCTTTTCTGTTGTTTAGCTAGTCTATAACAAAAATCTATGACATGACCATCTCTACCACAGTAGGTACAATGAAATTTAACTTTGTGTTCGTGTCTAGATGAGCAAGCAATATTTTATTTGAAACCGAATGAGACAACACTCCTGCAGATTTGGAAATCACTTGTTTTTGTTTAGGAACTGTTTGAATCAAACCACTTCCTAATGACTTTACAATTTTAGGTGGATGTGCCTTAGCATGAGCATGAGAAACAAAACCTAAACCAGTTTTATCATTGCAAGACTTGGAAGAATTCAGCAGCAAGTTTAGGTTCTTATTCCCATTACAAAACCGATCTAATGTTATATGCATGTCATCAAGTTTATTGGACAGATCAAGGCAATTTTCACATGAAGTTCTTCCTTTTAATTTGCAATTGGAACAAAATTTAACTTTATGAGAACGTAAAACATTATTCAATATAGAAATTTCATTCATAGCATCTTGTAGTTTCTTATCAAGATCATTACAAGTAGAACAATGCAAATCAATTGTAGAACAGCTAGCATCTTTCACGTTTTTATCATTAAGTGCAGCAAGCTCTTTGTTCTTTTCAATTTCTAACTCAAGTTTATCAAGTGTGGAGGTGTGCATACTTCTTAATGAGGACAATTGCTCATATATTAAATCACATGAGGGACATGCATCATCACTAGGAATCAAAGTTTTTAAATGGTTGATTTCAGATTCTAGTGATTCAATTTTAGCAGCACTATCCCTAAGCTTTTTGTCCTTTTTCTTAATAATAATAGTGGCACAAGAAATAGCATCACACATTTTTATGCAAGTAGGACATACCTCTTCATTGTCGCTGTTGTGTTCTACCTCCTCCATACTTGATCTTGACTTGCCTGCCATAAAGCACAAGTTTGCCAAATCATCTTCATCTTCGTCACTTCCAATGTCCACGTCGCTTGAGGCAAGTTCCTGGAGTGCGGAGATAAAACTGTTCACCAGTTGACGACCTGAAAAGCCCTTCTTCTTCTTCTTATCATTTGTTGAGGAGTGCTTTGTCCTTGATTGTTTTTCTTCTTGGGAAGTAGAACCTAAAAGGTTAGGACAATCTGTACGAAAGTGTCCTGTCTTACCACATTCGAAGCATCGTTGAGGTCCGAAGCTTCCTCTTCTTGTACTTCTGACATTTTGCAATTCTTTTGAGAACCTAGTAGAGAGAAGTGCTAGCTCCTCCTCTGGAAACTCCTCAATATGTTCAAGTGTTAGAGAGGACAACAAGGCAAGTGTACCAGAAGATGAATATTGACCAGAGCTAGGCATGTCACGTTGTAAAACAAAAGCAATAGACTTGTTTGAATTCTTACGTGATAAGATGTCAATTTCATGAGTCTTTAGTTTAGAGTAAAGCACATCTAATGTAAGAGAACTCATGACAATTGATTCACGAATAGAAGTAACTTTCATCTCTCAGATTGACATGTCTAATGCACTAAGAAGTTGCCTAGCATTTTCAGCATCAGAAAAGTTAACATTGACACGCTGTAAGTTGCTGAGAATTTTATTGAAGCAAGCAAAAAGGTCATCGATAGACTCACCGGGTTGCATCTCAAAACGCATATATTACTTTTTGAACATATCTTGTTTTACCTCCTTGATCTTGTTGGATCCTTCATGATAGTCACAAAGTGCTCTCCATACATCATATGCCGATCGGAGATGTGCAACGCGGTCGAAGTCGCTCTGAGTGAGTCCTTGGATGATCAAGTTTTGGGCTTTATTTTTGTTGTCGATGTCCCATAGGTTTGTAGTTGTAACTTGATCGTTTGGTGGTACTTCGTAAGGCTTGTACACCTTCTCCCATATTGCGAAGCCTTGCGCCTGGATGAAAGCCTCCATGCTTGCCTTCCAAACCTGAAAATCAATACTCCCAAAGAATTGGTTGAAGTTTCAGGGATTTCTGTAATTCAGACACCGGACTAGTCCGCACTGGGACCAGACAAGTCCGCTGCTATACCGGACTAGCCCGCAATGGTCCAAGGTTTTGTGAACTTTCCTGCTAGGGCAAGGCTTGAATCGAGTAGGGGGTCAAATTTGACGTGGAATATTGGATCTAGGGTATTTACCATGGGTGCAGCAGTTCAACGATCATAGATTCAGCGTGGCACGTGAATTTACATGCTTGGATCCGTTGATAACGAATTGGCGACGTAACGTAGATGAAGAAGACGTTCATAAAGGGTTCATGAAGAAGAACGCAATAGCGACGACAGTCTTGCTAGTTCCTATTATTCCTTTTTGTCGTCCCTTCTCTCCATCTCCTTCCTTCCTTCCATTCCTTCTTCCCTTCCTTCTTCTTCCTTTCTCGCGGCTAGAGCTTTCTCTCCCAAATGGTTGCTCATGATGAAAGGCAGGCGTTTTGTCAACGTGGGCAGGTGTTAGAGGAGCGATTTGGTTTCTTATATAAGAAACCGCACCACTACCCCCCTATATAAGAAACCAAATCCCTCCCCTAGCACCTGCCCATGTGAGAAAACCCCCACCGTCCTGCTATCGCACTGTGAGCCGTCGTTCGTAAGAGAAAGCTCTAGCTGCAAGGAAGGGAGAAGGAGGAGAGAAGGAGGGGGAAGCAGAAGAAGAAGGAAGAAGAAGGAGGAACTAGCAAGATTGTCATCGCTGCTGCATTCTTCTTCAACAACCCTTCATCATCAATGTTCTTCATATACGTCTCACCGCCGATTCGTCATCAACGGATCTAGACGCTGGATTTCACGTGCCCCGCCCAATCTGTTGTCCTTGAATTGTTGCCTTCACGGTAAATACCCTAGATCCAACCTTCCACCTCAAATTTGACCCCCTACTCGATTCAAACCATGCCCCAACAGAAAAGTTCGTGAAACCCTACACCACTGCGGACTAATCCGGTCCAGCAGTGGACTTGTCCGACCAAAGCAGACTTGTCCTGCCCCAGTGCGGACTAGTCTAGTGTCTGAATTCCAAAAAACCCTAAAACTTCCACAAATTCTCCGGAAATGACTCAAAACCCATGTAAACATGTAAAACTTAGTTGCACCTAGTTAGTAAGCAATAATAGTAAGTCAATAACATGTATTACACCATAATTACCTCATTCATGCATATCATGGCATATTGTTTAATATATGAGTATCTATTGATTGCACATGTTGTCACGCAAAATAGAATTAGATGCTATAGAGGGTACTTACAAGGACCTTCAACACCAAAACTTTGAAGAACTCAATCGATACCAGTCGTCAGAGCAAGGCAAGTGCCCTTGAACATCTTGATCCTATTTTTGAAATGTTTTTATTTTGAACTTGCACGCTTGTGTCAATTTGATGGGAAACCCCTGATAGGTGTTAACTAGACTTGTCCGTCCTTCCTTGTCGCTAGCGATGCAATATAGAGTCGGGAAGGGTACTTTACTCTTTTTCCTCGCTTTGCTTAATTGTGATCAATAAGATCTAAATAAACCAATTATCAGCTTTTAATCATGTGAACTATACAAGATGATGGTAATGACCCATAGCAACATGGAACCTGGGGATCTAAGCAAGCCAGTTATGTGGAATCAGTTGGATGACATTGTTGTTTTGCTTGCCTTAGCTCTAATGACGTGTTCATGGAGCGACCACCCAGGATTATAGTGCCACCACAAGGCCATTATGGGAGTGACTTAGCCAATTAATTAGCTGTATTGCCAACATCGTTCGGATCATTTTAGAGGATCAGTGAATGGGAGTCAGTTGAGTTTGCAATATTAGCTGGACTGCCCTAGGATCCAAATGACGCAAGAGGGTTCCCTTGTATGAATGTGCTCGATTGTGAGACATCATCTCTGGTGAAACCATAGTGGGTCTGTACAAGCTAGTGTTGACGACTGTTATATACCAATTTCACCCGTCAATATAACTCAATTATGTGAAGGAAATATCATTTTTTGCTCACATCACCTCTCTATTTAACCTATTTCCACTTGTCCTTGGAGAAAATGGTACATGCAGGAGTTCTATGCAGAATTGAAGTGAAACAAGGAGATGGATCCTATAAAATATCATTCCAACCAATCAGGCGATACCACAAGGGACCACATGGATCAAATGGTCCACAAACAGAAGTATTTGAGGCCATCCAACGGTGTAGGACCTATATCATGTAATGGTCGTTTGGAGCCAAGACCAGGTCAGTCGACCCCCCTAGTCAGCCGATGAGTTCCTGGTGCCAAGCACGGTCATACGCCACGTGTTGGCTCCTCCCGGCTTGAAGAGGTCATGGGTGACTGATTTTTGCGCTTTTGGTGGTGAGGACTGACCCTTCTCCAAGCTATAAATAGGTCCCCTCACCCTCACTTCAACACACAACAATTGAGTAGTCTTCCTTTGTATCCACTACTCTCCATAGGTTTAGAGGAGTATAGGCTGTAGAGAGGAGAGCCTCTAGTCCACAGTCCAAGTAGGAGAGGACTAGAAGGAGTCTCTTCCCAATTGGGAAAGGTATGTCTCCCATATTCTTATTTGTATTTGTGACTTTATTCTTAATAAAGATGTTATCTTTAGTCTTCCATTGTTCATATACTTGGATGAAGCATTTCTTGTTTGACTGTGGATTCCATGTACGTGGTAGGAGTAGTATTTATGATCATGCTATACCATGCTCATTACATCATCATAAACGCTATAAACTTCCACTATAGTCTTATTAGCCATGACATGATTATGTTAACGTGAATCACTTATGCTATGAATTAACATTGGTTCAACGATGATTTAGTTCATTTCCTTAGGATGGCTTGTGCCTAGACTATTAAGGTAATTACATAATATGCTACCATGGTGCTAGGATAGAGAGTAGCATTGAATGTCTCGTAGACCCACGGATTGAAGACGTAGGCAATAGGTGGTGACAGCCCTATCTGTCCTTTGTAATCCTCCACGTTCGGCTATGCCACAGGCTCGTGACGGGAATCACCTAGTGTTGCTAGGGGTAAACCCGTGTCTGATGTGTTAATACACTTAGCATGAGAATTCATGATTAACAATATCATTAGTAACTAAATTAGGCTATTTATATGTACATTAGAAGCATAGTTGGAGTATCTACCTAACTCTTAGCATAGTCTCTGTAACGACCTCATTTTCATGCATCATGCCCTACATCCATCGTTAAATATGTCTAACATTAATCCACATAAAAAGGAACAAGTTTAAATTGAATTTAGAGTAAAACCACAATCAAGAATTTTGGGAAGTGTGGACTAGTCCAATATTGGTGCGTACTAGTCCGATTTCTCTCTGACTTCCATTGGACTTGTCCGTTTTGCTACGGACTAGTCTGTTTTTACTCTGGACCTTTTCGGACCTGTCCGGCCCATAGCGGACTAATCTGGTATCCCAAATTTCTTGAATTTTTGCTAAGTCCCTAGACTTGTCCGGACTTGTCCAGTATTCCATCGGACTTGTCCATTTTCCCTCTGACTAAAGTCGGACTTGTCTGATTTTTGACCAAACTTGTCTATTTTTCCCCTCTAGATAAGTTCGGACTTGTCCGATGTCCAGTCGGACTTGTCTGATATCTCTCTGACTAACTTCGGACTAGTCCGACCTTTTGCAAACTTGTCCGATAAATCGCGACTCCGAGTTGATCTTTTGTTTCACGACTTGTTTTCGGGTTTTACCTTAAGTGGGCATAGGGACGTCGTGCCTAACTCTTTTAGAGCCCATGTGGGACTCTAAACCGGCCTCTACTCATCTTAAACTCGAAATCCACCCAACCCAAGCCCTCCACCTCTATATAAACAACCCCACCCCTTGTCTTGACATCTATTTGCCACTTTTCCACCCCACCCAAACCCTAGCTCGTGAATAGCTGCCACGAAGGAGGGAGAAGGAGATCTAGAGCAAGGAGAAGAAGAGGAGGAAATGAAAGAGAATCAAGATCTCCATCAACCTCGCATTCTTCGTCAACGTAAAGATCCAAGTGTTGCCTCCAAAACCCTTGATCCATTGGAGTTCTAAACACCTGGTCTACCTTATACTTCTATTTCCCACATGAATTCAACCCCGTTTCCTAAAATTCACGTCGATCTAGAAAAACCCTAGTTCGTTGTTCCTGCGAAGGGCGGACTAGTCCGACCCTGCAGCGGACTTGTCCGATTTTGTGATCTGTTTCTTGCTGAATTAATTCTAAATTGTTTCGAATCAATTCCAAACCTGTTCAAACTTGTAAATAACCATTAGAACTAGTTAGTAAACATTAAAAGCAACTCATTAACTAGTTCTTCCTCGCATCTGCATTAATCATGCATGTCATGTCATATTGAGTAATATTTGTGCACTTTTTAATTGTAATTCTTGTCTTTTATGTTTATTGTGCAGATTAGACAGATTTGCGCTAGAGAGTGCTGCGGAGGATCTCCAGCACCAAGAGTTTGAAGGCTTTGACCTGAACCAATCCCAAGAGCAAGGCAAGTGTCCTTGAAGCATATTGATCCTATTTTGAAATAAATGTTTTGTTTGCAAACTGCATGCTTGTGTCAATTTGATGGGAAAATCCTATGGTAGGAAGTTTACTAGATTTGTTTAACCACCCTTGTCACCTGAAATTCATGGTAGAGAGTCGGGATGGGCTTTTTACCTTTTGCTTCGCTTAATTAATTGGGATAGAAAAAACTATACCACTTAACTTAATTATGCAATTATGAGGTTTGATTAACATGAACTGGTTAATATGATATGGTAATGGGTGATCTAAGCAAGCACGGTATGTGTATGGGTTGGATGTTATGGTGGTTTTGCTAGCTTTAGATCTATGGACCGATTCGTGGAGCGATCATCCAGGATTTCCAGTGCCACCACGAGGCCAAGTATGAGTGCGACGTAGCTGATTAATTAGGGCTTTGCCAGTGCTATTTGGACCATTAAGGATGCTCCGGGAAGGGGTAGTCGGATTGGGTTTGTTGATGATTGGTGGGACTCCCTGGGATCCGAATGGCTCAAGAGGGGGCCCTTGGTTGAAGATGTGCTTAGTTGGAGGCATCACCACTGGTGAAACCTCAGTGGAGTCTAAATAGGCTAGTAATCCCTTTGTAAAGGCTATTTTGTGATCTCTTGGCCACACACCAACGGAAGTGTGAGACGACATAATAGAGGTTCTAATCATCGAAAGGTGATGAAATCACAAACACGTGGGCAAAGTGATACAACCTCTACAGACTGTCTAATAAGACTATCATGATAGTCGTGCTCCCGGTTATAAGCAACCTAGACCCTCACATGATTAGAGGAAACTTGGTATTGGGATGGTTTGGTAATGGTTATGGTTAATAATATTGTTATGGCTGGTTATGTATTAAATTCTGGTATTGGATATGATTAATGGTAATGGTGAAATCTGGAATATGGATGATGGTAATGAAATATGGACTGGAACTATGATATTACTTATGGTTCATGTTGGGTTTGCTTCACACACATATAACATATTGCTTTTCAAATGTTTTAATGTACTTTTCAACACTTAGTCATTATTATATTCGTCATTTGTATCAGCTACATGTCATACTTTCCACACTTGCTGAGTATGACATGTACTCACCCTTGCAATTCCCCCACCAACAGTTGCAGGTCAGGATTGGGAGTATAACGATAATGCGGAGTTCTAGGCCGTGTCTACCGTTAGATTTGCCTGTGGAGTGTTGGAGCTGCGCTATACCCTGTTTGCTTAGTTGCTTAGTTTGCTCAGTTTATTTTATTTTCGCTGCATTAGTTAAACTTATCATTAATATTCATTAGAGCTTGTATTCGAGGATAATATGAATTGTGTAATAAAAGTACTTAATTAATCTTGTTATGTGGTAATTTTCTGTATATCTTTTTGTGATTGCACTCGTGTATGTGTGTTGAACGTCCTGGGCACACATATGTGTTCACTTGGTTCATTTTCGGAACCGGGTGTCACAGTTTCTCTATTACCTCTTGTATCCCCGTAGGATAGAATGCTCTTGTGTGTATCACACTACCTCCACTTATAAATTAACCCATCCTTGCTAGAATCCTACCTATACCAACCTAGCCTCTCCATTTGATGATTGCTTTACTTCATCTAGCCTTCCTTTGGGAAAATGTAAATGACACCCTATGGGAATACTCTTAGAGGGAAAATGCTACATCGATAGTTTTCGTTCGCTTGCGGATTTACATGTATAACATAAAACCTACCAACAAGCATTTCTATCACCCCTGCTAGGGATGAATTGTTAGTAGTGCATAGAAAATATCAACAGTTGGTAATCCCCTTGTAAAGGCTATTTTGTGATCTCTTGGCCACACACTATCAGAAGTGTGAGATGGCACAATTGAGATTACTTAGTCACCGATAGGTAATGAAATCATAGACTTGTGGGTAAAGTGGTGCAACCTCTACAGAGTGTAAAACTATCATGATTGTCGAGCTCCTGTGACACTTGGTTCCAAAAATGAACCAAGTGCAACGCATATGTGTGCCCAATATGTTCAACACACATACACGAGTGCAACACAAACGATATACAGAAAATTACCCCAACACAAATTAGTAACTTAGTACTTATATTACAATTTTCAAATAATCCTCGAATTACAACTCTAATGATCATTATTACTAATACTATTACTGCAGCGGATATAATCTAAACATTAAGCTAAACAACTAAGCAAATGGGATATAGCGAGGTTCCAACACATTCACAGGCAAGTCGACGGCAGCACACAACCTAGAACTCCGCATTATCCTCACGGTACTCCCAAACATCACCTGAAACTGTTGGTGGGCAGAGTAGCAAGGGTGAGCACATGTTGTACTCAACAAGTGTGGGAAAAATATGACATGTAGCTTAACTAAGGAATGATAATAAATAATGGCCAGTTGCTGAAAAGTACATTTAAAACATGTAAAAAGCATCATACAATGTCTATATGAAGTAATCCCATAATAACCCAAATAATTAACAATTATGAGTTCAATACCATCAATTACCATTATATTACATCCATCAATAATTCTCCATCCAAATATAAAATTCTTACCATCATCATTAACCATGTATATTTGTCACAACTCAAACCATAACCAATATTGAACCATCCAAATTAACAAGTTCCACTATGATCATGTGAGGATTCAGGTTGCTCATTACAGGGAGCACAACTATCATGGTAGTTTTTAACACTATGCAAATGTTGTACCACTTTACCCACAAATTTGTGATTTCATCACCTTTCGGCGACTAAGAACCTCCCTTATGCCGTCTCACACATCCTTTGGTGTGTGGCCAAGAGATCACAAAATAGCTTTTACAAAGGGACTACTAGCATGTACGGACCTACTAAGGTTTCACCAGCAGACTTGAATCTCTATTCTCCCACCCACAGGCCCCCACACGTGCCATGCGGTTCCCAGGGTATCCATCCTCGACTCCCATTCCCCGCACCATCCAATGGTCGACACAATACCAGTAGCACACCAAATTATTCATCTACGCCGCACCCATACTTAGCCTTGTGGTGGCACTGTAAATCCTAGATGATCGCTCAACGAATCGGTCCTTAGATCTAAAGCAAGCAAAACCACCATAACATCCAACCCAGTCCACAATCCATGCTTGCTCAGATCTCCCAAGTCCCATATTCCAAAATAACCACATTCACCAATGCTCATCATATACATGCTCATTAATTCATAGTTAAGCCATTTGGTTGTTTTCCCATCACCATTAATTAGACAAAGCAAAAAGGTAAAATACCCTTCCCGACTCTCTACAAAATATTCCAAGCAACAAGGATGGTCAAACAAGTCTAGTAAACACCTATCTTGGGTTTCCCATCAATTTGACAAAAGCATGCAGTTTTTAAAAAAAAATATTTAATAACAGGATCAAAATGTTCAAGGACACTAGCCTTGCTCCTGAGACTGGTTAGTATCAAAAGATTTGAAGTTCTTGTGATGGAGGTCCTCGACAGCACCCTCAAGAGCAATACCTTCTATTCCGCGCAACAAACATACAAAACAAGCATTACAATCAATAAATGCTCATATAATACTCAATATGTCATGACATGCATGAATAATGCAAATATAGGGTAATGCATGTTATTAGGTTGATATCATTGCTTACTAACCAGTCCTAATTAAGTTTCACATGTTAGAACAAGTTCCAGGTCATTTCGGAGAACATTAAAGAAGTTCGTAATAGACTCGTGAATTTGACGTCAAGATCGGAGGAGACGAAGAATTGGCAAAGGCGGACGTTGACGATATAGGATTGATGATAGAGATTGCAGCAGCGATGACAATCTTGGTTAATACCCCCCCTTCCTCCCATCTCCTTCTTCTCCCTGTGGTGGAGGCTCCTTGATGGCGGCTCTCATGAACTAGGGTTAGGGTTCTCTTCAATTGTGGCAAAAAGGTGAAAGGGTGGGTGGTAGTGTGTTTATATAGGGTGGGGATGGTGGGGTTTGGGTGGAATTCAAGAATAAGGCGGTGGAGGCCTTGGTGGGGTCCCACATGGGCTCCAAAGAGGTTGGACACGATGTTCTTGGACCCACTTAAGGCATATACCAGTAGCTTATGGTGGATAAAGAAATAGAATTCGAGTCGGGCACACCGGACTAGTCTGCTAGGGCACCGAGCAAGTCTGATATTAACCAGATACTTGAAAGGGTATGTCCGGTGGAGGTACGGACAAGTCCAATCTTATCGAGAGAGCAAAACAGACAAGTCCAATATAGGGCCGAACAAGTCCGGTGGTTTTCTCCAATCTTCAAAATCCGGACCAAATTGAGGAATCACCGGACAACTCAAAAAGTTTCTAGTACAAAGAATGGACAAGTTCATACGAAATAACAAAAAAGTCCGAATAACAACAGAATTGATTCCGGACTAGTCCTCAGCAAAAACGAACAAGTCCGGAAAACAATAGGGGCAAAATGGTAATACCCTGATTTTCATTCATCATGCATTGCATACACTCTTATACATGTTTAATATTAAGAAACACAAAGAGGAACAAGTTTAAAATGAATTAGAACCAAAACTGCAGTTAAAAGTCTGTGTCAGTGCGGACTTGTACGGTTTGGACACCGGACTCGTCCGTTTTGCTCTCTGTTGCATTCTGGGTGTGTCCACTATTTGCTGTGGACTAGTCCGAAAAATGCTTTTGATGTTGTCCGGACTTGTCCGTTCTCGAGTACGAACTAGTCTGATCTTCGCTACAGGAACTTTTCGGAGTTGTCCAGTAAATCCTCATTTTGGTTCGATTTTTGAAAAATTAGACAAACCTCCGGACTTGTCTGACCCTATACCGGACTTGTTCATTTAGCTCTCTGGATAAGACCAGACATGTCCAGACCTCCACTGGACTTGCCTGTTCAATTCCTATTCAATATCGGACTTGTCCGGCCCCCTAGCGAACTAGTCCGATGTGCGCGACTCTAAGTCTGTTTTTCCTTCTCGGTAGGGTTTTGGGCACTTACCTTAATTGGGCTCAAGAACGTCATGCCTAACCCCTGTGGAGCCCACGTGCGACCCCACCTATGCCTCCACTGCCTTAAACTCGAATTCCAACCAAACCCTACTATCTCCACCTTATATAAACATAGCAGCACCCACCCTTTCATCTCTTTGCCACAATTGAAGGGAACCACTAACCCTAGTTCGTGAGAGCCGCCATCAAGAAGAGAGGAGCTCGCAGCCAGGGGAAGGAGGAGGAAGATAGGAGGATCAAGAAAGTTTGATCTTCGTCAACTCATCAACATCATCGTCAACATCCCTCTTCGTCAACCCTTCGTCTCCTTTGATCTAGACTTCAAGATTCAAGTGTTGCACCCAATTCTTGATCCGTGAACCCTTGGATTCGTGGTAAATATTTTAGATCCATCTTTTCTACATGAAAATTGATTCCACATTAATTTTGACTATGCTCTAACTGAAAAATCGCAAAAACCCTAGCAACAGCAGACTTGTCCAGTCCAGTGCAGACTAGTCCGATCAACTCTCAAGTCCAGAACGAACATGTCCGGCCTTACTGCAGACTAGTATGGTTTTCTTGTTCTAAAACTTCTTGGAACTTCTTTAACACCCTCCAAAAAGACTTGAAACTTGTTCTAACATGCAATACTTAATTGTAACTACTTAGTATGCAACAATAGCAACTTGATAACATGCATTACCACATAATTGCATTAATCATGCATGTGTTGACATATTGAGTAATATATCAATATTTATTGATTGTAATGTTTGTTTTCTATGTTTTTGCGTGGAAGAAATTATTGCTCTACAGGGTGCTGTCGAGGACCTCTTGCACAATAACTTCGAAGCTTTTGATCCTAACCAATCTCAAGAGCAAGGTAAGTGTCCTTGATCATTTTGATCACATTTTTAAATGTTTTGTTTGCAAAACTACATGCTTGTGTCAAATTAATGGGAAACCCAAAATAGGTGTTTACTAGACTTGTTTGACCATCCTTGTCGCTTGGAATATATTGTAGAGAGTCGGGAAGGGCATTTTATCTTTTTGCTTCGCTCTAATTAATTGGGATGGGAAAACCAACCAAATGGCTTAACTATGACTTAATGCAATTGTGGAAGATGTGAATTGATGAATATAGTTAAATGGTAACATTGTATTGGGAGATCTAAGCAAGAACGATTTGTGGTTTGGGTTAGATGATATGGTGGTTTTGCTTGTTTTAGATATAAGGACCGGGTCATGCGAGAATAAGCCTGGACAACAGTGCCACCACAAGGACAAGTATGGGTGCGGCTTAGCCAATTAATTATGTGTATTGCCAGCATTGTTCAGATCATTTGGGGGAGCGGGGAATGGTAGTCGTTTGGGTTTGCAATAGTGGCGGGACTGTCCTGGGATCCGAACGGCACAAGAGGGTGCCCTTGGTTGAATGTTCTCAGTTGGAGGCATCACCACTGGTGAAACCTAAGTGGGTCTGAATATGCTGGTAGTCCCTTTGTAAAGGCTATTTTGTGATCTCTTGGCCATACACCTAAGGAAGTATAATTGGCATAAGGGAGGTTTCTTTAGTCGCTGATGGGTGACAAAATCATGAACTTGTGGGTAAAGTTGTACAACCTCTACAGAGTGTTAAAAGCTATCATGATAGTCGTGCTCCCGATTATGAGCACTTGGACAACTTCCATGATTAGAGTGGAACTTGGGATTTGGGATCGTTTGGTTATGGTTGTGGATTGGATGGTGATAAATGGACAAGATTAATGATGATGGTAAGAATATGGTATATGAATGGATAATCGATGATGGTTTCATATTATGTTAATCATTTGAGATATGATGGGATTATTTCATATAGACATTGTAAGATGCTTTTCATCTGTTTCAAATGTATTTTTTGGCATATACCATGATTTATTATCATTCCTTGTTTAAGCTACATGTCATTATTTTCCCACCTTTGCTGAGTACGACATGTACTCACCCTTGCAATTTCTCCACCAACAGTTTCAGGTGATGTTTGGGAGTATCCTGAGGATAATTTGGAGTACTAGGTTGTGTGTTGCCGTTGACTTGCCTGTGGATTGCTTGGAGCCATGCTATATCCATATGCTTAGTTCCTTATCTTAATGCTTAGATGATTTGCGCTGCATTAGTTCCAGATTTCATTAGTAATAATGATCACTAGAGTCTGTAATTTGAGTATTATTTAAATATTGTAATATAAGTACTTATTTAATAATTTTGTTGCGGTAATTTTCTGTATATCGTTTTTGAAGCACACATGTATGTGTGTTGAACATCCTGGGCACACATATGTGTTCACTTGGTTCATTTTCGGAACCGAGTATCACAAATTGGTATCAGAGCCACATGTTGACCGTGGGACGCAACCTAGATAGAATGAACACTTTAGATCACATAGGTGCACTTACTAATAGTCAAGGTTTGTTTGGTGTACTGTTTGCTATGTAATGATTGCTTGTGTGCTTGTGTGCTTAGTAGAGGTTTGTGTGGTGCTTCCGCATTTGCCATATCCATATAGGCTTATATAGGTAGCTGCTTAGTTTCGTATCCCTTGATTCATATAGTTCGGGATGTTTTCTAAATTCTTCTATCTATTGCTCTCTCTTCAGATGCGAGGACTCACAACCAAAGGAATGCTAATGGTGAGGAGGAAGAGAACAATGGAGCGCCTCAGGACAACAATGGACCGGGACCTGAGGCTAGCAACCTTGAGCAGTTGTTGGCTATGCAAAATCAGCTTATGCAGACTTTGGGACAGTTGCAAGCCAATAACCAGAATCAGCCCCATATGGCTCCACCGCAGCCACCCCCACCACCTCATAATAGATCGGGAGAGTTTATGAGGACTAGGCCGCCTATCTTTGCCCAAGCCCAAAGCTGATGATTGGCTGAAATCTTTGGATAAAAAGCTTGCTATTGTCCAGTGCAGTGACAGGGAGAAGGTTCTCTTTGCTTCCCATCAACTAGTTGGAGCAGCTGTGGATTTGTGGGACTCCCTTTGCAACGCCCATGCTAATCAAGAGAGGATCACTTGGGCTGAATTCAAGGAGAGCTTCCGCTCTCACTTTGTGCCTGAAGGTGTTATGCTCTTGAAGAGGCAATAATTTGAGAACCTAAGGCAAAGAATGTCGAGTGTGAATGAGTACCTCAACAAATTCACTCAACTCTCAAGGTATGCTCCAGAAGATGTTAACCGGGACAGCTGCAAGCAGTATTTGTTTATGAAGGGCCTAAACACTGAGATTCAAGTCCAATTGCTCAATTGTGACTATGCAAATTTCCAGAAACTTGTGGACAAAGCTATTGTGGATGAGAACAAGGTTTGTGAGATGGAACAAGATAATAAGTCGAAGATGCCATATCAAGGACAACCACAAGGAAGCAATGTTTTCCCTCGCTTTGCACCACCAAATGCACCATACTACAACCCCTCTGCCCCTGCATATCACACTGCTATTCCACCGCGCCCAACTCAACCTATGTAGCAACGCCCCGCTATGCAAGCACCTCGCCCTCCAATGCCTCATGTGCCCCGCGCTAATTTTTCTGCCAATGCTCAACACCAAGCTTGTCCTAACAATTCTGGTGCAGCAACGACGTGCTATACTTGTGATGAGGTGGGACACTTTGCATCTCAGAGTCCTAAGTCAGTCCTTGGTCAAGGGAACAATGCTCCGAGATAGAACCCAAGACTAAATGGAGGAGCACCACAAGGCAATCGTGGAACGCAAAATTTTGTTTGTGGCAAGGTGAACCATGTCTCTACGGAGGAAGCGCAACAAGCGGATGACATGGTGATTGGTATGTTTATCGCAAACTACAACCCAGCAAATATGTTATTTGATTCTGGAGCATCACATTCATTCATTGCATCAAAGTATGTTGCCAAGTATAGTTTGTCCATATCTCATATGAAGTATACCATGTTTGTTAAATCTCCCGGAGGGGAGATGAGGACAAATATAGTATGTCCAAAAGTAAGCCTTAGAATAAGGGGGTAGACTTTTTTTTGCCAAACTTATTATTTTGGATTCGCAAGGATTGGACATAATACTTGGTATGGAGACAATATCATAATTCAATGTGCCGCAGAAATGGTGGAGTTGACAAACGAAGAAGGGGTCAGCATAGAATTTGAAGCATCTCAACACACACCCAAGCAAGTGGAGCTGAATCAAATGGACAGTGCAGCAATTGAGGAGATTCCAGTGGTGTGTGAATATTTTGATGTGTTTCTGGATGAGTTGCCAGGCATGCCTCCTGATTGTGATATAGAGTTTGTTATTGAATTAATACCTGGAATTGCACCAATAGCTAAGAGGCCATATAGGATGCCTCCTATGGAGTTAGCAGAGCTCAGGAAGCAAATTTAAGAATAGTTAGAGAAGGGTTTCATTCGCCCAATCTCTTCACATTGGGGAGCACCAGTGCTTTTTGTGGATAAGAGGCATGGGTCCCAAAGGATGTGTGAGGATTACCGGGCTCTTATTGAGGTGACAATTAAGAACACGTACACGTTGCCCCGTATAGAGGATTTGTTTTATCAAATGAAGGACACATGTGTTTTATCCAAGATCGACTTGAGGTCAGGTTATTTCCAAATAAAGATTAGACCGTCGGATATACCCAAAACAAATTTTCGGACATGGTATGGATCTTACAAGTACACTGTCATGTCCTTTGGATTGACAAATGCACCGACATACTTTATGTACCTCATGAATAAGGTCTTCATGGAGTACTTGGATAAATTCGTAGTGATGTTCATTGATGACATCATGATCTACTCGAGAAGTGAGGAGGAACATGAGGAGCATTTGAGACTCGCATTGTAGAAATTAAGGGAACACCAATTGTATGCCAAATTTAGCAAGTGCTAGTTTTGGTTAAGGGAGTTGTCATTTTTGGGCCATATCATCTCTGGAGGAAGAGTATTGCTTGACTCACGAAAAGTGAGGGATGTGCTAAAATGGGAGCCACCATAGAATGTGAAGGAAATTAAAAGCTTTCTTGAAATGGCTGGATATTACCGTCAATTTATCAAGGATTTATCCAAAATAGCCAATCCCATGACATAATTATTAATGAAGGGAAAAGCATTCCAAGAGACTCAAGCTTGCCAAGATAGTTTTGAGGAGCTAAAGAAGAGGTTGACAATAGCACCTCTGTTGGTATTGCCAGAGGTGAGCAAAAGTTTTGATATTTATTGTGACGCATCAAGGTAGGTACTTGGATGTGTGCTTATGCAAGAAGGACAAGTGGTAGCCTATGTATCGAGACAATTGAAGAAACATGAGCAGAATTATCCTACACATGATCTCGAACTTGCAGGCATAGTGCATGCCTTGAAGATATGGATACATTACATTCTTGGTCATAGGTGTGAGATTTATACAGTTCATAAGAGTCTCAAGTACATATTCACACAAACAGACTTGAATTTGAGGCAACGAAGATAGTTGGAGCTCATCAAGGATTATGATGTGGGAATCAACTATCACCCGGGGAAGGCTAATGTAGTGGCTGATGCTTTGAGTCGGAAAGGAGTAAGCCACCAACTCAAGGTCTGAGAATTTCCATCCGAGCTACGCAAGGAGTTTGAACGGTTGAATCTTGGATTTGTCAATGTGATCGAAATAATGGAGTTAAACCTGACATTGGAACAAAAAATTCGAGAAGGTCAAACAAAGGATGAAGAAATCCAAGGAATCATGAATTGGATCCAAGAAGATAGAGAATTCAAATTTGATGAGGATGATCATGGTACTCGATGGCTTGGGAAAAGAATTGTTGTGCTTAATGTGAAGTGAATCCGGGAGACGATTTTAAAGGAGGCACATGACCCACCTTAATCTATCCATCCTAGTTGTACAAAGATGTACAAGGACTTGAAGATGTGTTATTGGTGCGATAGGATGAAAAAAGACATAGCTGAATATGTTGCTTTGTGTGATGTATGCCAACGAGTCAAAGCTGAACATTAAAGGCCAACTGGATTATTGCAGCCATTGAAGATTCCAGAGTGAAAGTGGGAAGAAATGGGTATGGACTTCATAGTTGGATTACCGCGAACCTTGTCCGGTTATGACTCCATATGGGTGATTGTGGATCGTTGAAAAAATTTTCTCATTTCATCCATGTCAATACCAAGTATACCGCTGCACAGTTAGCTGAGTTGTACATGGAGGAAATCGTATGTCAACATGGAGTACCTAAGAAAATAGTGTATGGCTGTGGTTCTTAATTCACCTCTTGGTTCTGGGAGAAATTGCATGAAGTTATGAGTACAAGGTTAAATTTCAGTTCCACATATCATCCACAAACTGATGGACAAACCGAGAGGACCAATCAAATATTGGAAGATATGTTGAGAGCTTGTGCCTTGAAGCATGGACGCAGCTGGGACAAAAGCTTGCCGTATGCTGAATTTTGCTACAATAACATTACCAAGCAAGTTTAAATATGCCGCCATATGAAGAACTATATGGAAGGAAGTGTAGGACACCCTTGTTTTGGAATGAGACAGGAGAGAACCCAATATTTCGACCTGATGTGTTGCAAGAAGTTGAAAAGCATGTTTAGACAATCCGCAAAAATTTGAGCTCTGCTCAGTCAAGACAAAAAGGCTATGTAGATAATAGGCGAAGAAACTTAGATTTTGAAGTGGGAGACTTCGTATATATCAAAGTATCACCTATGTGAGGTCATAAGAGGTTTAATGTCAAAGGCAAGTTGGCACCTCGCTATATTGGACCGTTCAAGATTTTGAACAAACATGGAGAAGTGGCATATAAGTTGGAGATACCAGCACATCTTTCTGAGGTTCATGATGTGTTCCACGTTTATCAACTCAACAAGGGCTTAAGGGTACCGGAAGAACAAGTGCCAATGGAAGAATTGGAATTAGAGTCAGATTTGACTTATGCCGAGCAACCGGTCAAATTTTTGGAAACCAAGGAGGGAGTCACAAGAAACAAGGTGATTCCGATGGTGCAAAGTACAATGGAAGCATCATACAGAATCAGAAGCAACTTGAGAGCTAGAAGATGAACTCAAGAGAGAATTTTGCTATCTCTTTCCTTTTACGTCGAATCTCGAGGGCGAGGTTCACTTCAGGGGGGGGGGGGGGGTAGGTTTGTAACACCCTCATTTTCATCCATCATGTGTTGCATACACTTTTATATATGTTTAACATAAAGCAACACAAAGAGGAATACATTTAAAATGAATTAGAACCAAAATTGCAGTTAAAAGTCTGTGTCAGTGCGGACTTGTCCGGTTTGGACACCGGACTAGTTCATTTTGCTCTCTGTAATTTTCTGGACGTGTTCGCTATTTGCTGCGGGCTAGTCCGAAAACTGCTTCTGATGTTGCCCGGACTTGTCCATTCCCGAGTACGGACTAGTCCGTTCTTCGCTACCGGAACTTTTCAGAGTTGTCCGGTAAATCCTCGTTGTGGTCCGGTTTTAGAAAAATTAGACGAACCTCTAGACTTGTCTTGCCCTATACCGGACTTGTCCATTTAGCTCTCTGGACAAGATCAGACTTGTCCGGACCTCCGCCGGACTTGCCCGTTCAAGTCTCTCTTCAATATTGGACTTGTCCGGCACCCTAGCAGACTAGTTCGGTGTGCCCGACACTGAGTCTATTTTTCCTTCCCAACGGGCTTTTGGGCAATTACACTAATTGGGCCCAAGAATGTTGTGACTAACACCTGTGGATCCCATGTGGGACGCCACCTAGGCCTCCACCACCTTAAACTCGAATTCCACCCAAACCCTACCATCTCCACCTTATATAAACACACCAACAACCACCCTTTCATCTCTTTGCCACAATTGAAGGAAACCCCTAACCCTAGTTCGTGAGAGCCGCCATCAAAGAGAGAAGAGCTCACAGCCAGGGGAAGGAGGAGGAAGATAGGAGGATCAAGCAAGTTCGATCTTTGTCAACTCATCGACATCATCGTCAACATCCCTCTTCGTCAACCCTTCGTCTCCTTCGATCTAGATGTCAAGATTCAAGTTTTGCACCCAACTCTTGACCCTTGAACCCATGGATTCGTGGTAAATATCTTAGATCCATCTTTTCTATGTAAAATTTGATTCCACATTAATATTAACTATGCTCTAATTGAAAATTTGCCAAAACCCTAACCATGGCGGACTTGTCCGCTCCAGTGCGGACTAGTCTGATCAACTCTTAGGTCCAAAATGGACATGTCCGGCCCCACTGCAGACTAGTCCGATCTTGCTATTCTAAAAATTCCTGAAACTTCTTTAATACCCTCCAAAATGACTTGAAACTTGTTGTAACATGTAATACTTAATTGTATCTAGATAGCAAGCAATGATAGCAACTTGATAACATGCATTACCACATAATTTCTTTAGGATCAAAGAGCACGTGAAAAGCTACCAGAGGGGGGTGAGTGGTAGATTAAAACTTTTTTAGCGGAAGCAAGAAAAACCCCTCAGCTAAAAATTTATCTATTAAAAAATCATGTGTGTGACCAATCTAAACGTGATCAATTGTCACAAAACCAGTATCAATGGGGGAGAATCAAGTCATGAATATGTCACAACAAGAATCATGAAAATTCATCGAGAAAAACTTAAGTTACGATCGAAAGATCGAACAAAGGTCAATCTGTCCTACCCAAGAGAAACAGATCTGCAACACTGCAAAGAAACTCGTGTAGATCCAAAACCACAAATCAAATAACCGTGAAATTTTCACATATGATAGATAATCGAGTTGCAAAGATAACCCAAAAATAATCATCATAAAACCACCGCAGGTAGTGCTGTGTAGAAACTCGACGAGAAAAACTTGTTTGGAACAAGTAGGAGGAAGAAAGCAAAAAAGTTCCTTTAATCTACGATCTTTATTCAATAGAACACAAGAGGAACTCTCGAAAATTTGTTTACCACAAGCTACAGCATCCATTGCTTATATAACCAGCAATGAGGCAAGCCCAAACCAAACAAGGACTCGTATCCTACTCAGTTTCAACTGAAACTTTCCATAACTGCTCAAGACTCTTCCATACGCAGATAGAAGCAACCTTAAGACTTCCAAACACCTTAGGAACATATCCCACATTTCTAAAATAACTCAACTTCGTGACCCACACGAAATCCTATCATAACCAACTCAAATCTTTCCATATTTGAGTCAAACCCGACTCAGCAGCAGCCTGAGTCCATAACCTAATCGGTTGGACCTTTCCGACCAATTCTTTACATCCACATCTCTTCATCATGCCTTGGAACCATGTAGCCACGTCCACACACTCCTTGCTCTTGTGCAAACATCATCCAACGACGTCCACAATACCTTCGTATGCATTGTTCTTGCTTCAAACATGTTGCGAAACCACCCGATCAACTAAACCACAATTCCTCGCAAACTTTGTTGTTGAACATCATCTTCTCCCTAAGACTAGTTCAATGGATCCCATCACCAGCCATGTCTTGAACTCAAGCAACACATGCACATGAATAAACAATCGATACTTCTGAGCACAAGTCCTCGACTTGACTCACGTTAGTTCCGAAACCACAACACCTTACATGAGCACCTCACATAAGCATGTTGCAAACCATAGCAAAACGATATCAGCCATAACCACCAAAACACACCAAAAACTTAGCAAAAGAATACTAAGCAAGCTTTTCATAGTCTAGAAAGCAAGTTCGAAACATTGCAAGTTAAAAGCAGAACCACTGCGATCAAGCTCTAAATCTTGCCAAAGCTAACCGGACCCTAAACCGGAGCTTACCAAAGCTAGCAGGACCTAGCGCCAGAACATACCAAAGCTAGTAGGACCTAACACCAGAGCTTACCAAATCTAGTCGGACCTAGCTAGCGCCAGAGCTAACCAAAGCTAGACGAACCTAGCAACAGCAAGTCGGACCTATCCAAAATAAGTCAGACCTATATAAAGAAGTCAGGCCTAGAATATGTTGGACCTTGCATCGGACATTGCAAGAGCTATCCAAAACAAGCCGGACCTATCATCGGCCTTTCAGGAGCTCGGACCTAGAGTCAGACCTTGTTAAAAAGATGTTTTCGTAGTATTCAAAACTTTTATCGTCAACGCCAATGTATTCAGCACACATAGGTCTCACAATCTCCCCCTTGATGAATGCATTGGCAACACCACTTAAAATCCAAACATTGACTTATTCACATGAAAAGTTTTGAAAACAATTACTCCCCCTTTTTGAAAATCAAATGAGATAGAAATAAATTTATCCCCCTTGCATACTTCTCCCACTTTGACAATGTATTCAGCAAGGTACAAAAGAGAAATTTTAATATGTTACAAGCACATTATAACATATACATATAAAACAAAGCTCATCCAAGTCATACTATCAAGTAACATACACTATCACAACAATGAGATACAAGTAGTGTAAGCCATTCTAGACATCAAATGTAACTTTCAATTTAAGCAAGTCATGATCTCACAAACTTAACTATTTCAAGACCTAAAAGCATGACACTTGTTGCTGCAAATTTTTAAGCACAAATTTTGATCATATGAAATTTGCAAGAGATTGTATGTGCATCTGCCTTATTCTAACCAACCAAGCCAAGCCTATGCCATTTGACAATCAGAAGCTTAAGGACATGGTTTTAGTCATACACAACTTCTTCCAAATTCATATCTAAGTTCAATGATAGGCCATCTCAAAAGAAGAAGTGCGATGCATGCATATTCTCTTGATCTTTTCGCATTTTTCATTTGAACATAAAAACTCAACATGTGAGTTGCTTACTTGATTAATCTTTATGATTAAAAGCACTTGGGAGCATGCAACAAGTTCAAAACAACAAGAAAGTTCGATCATGACCAGGTTTAGTGTAAGTAATTATTCCAATTACTAGTCATGGCAAAAACTACAAAATGTATCACAAAAGTAATGTAGTAAGAACTTTCAGTATGTAAAAAGGAATCACAAAGTCATATATGTATGAAATACTATGCTCATATTATTTTTATTTCAGATTCACACATAGACTTCCCAAGTTTCAAAACTCCCCCTCAATTTAAGCTATGAGGTTGCATAACCCCTATTTCACTACGAATGTAACAAAAACGAGTGAAATCCAAAGGTTTTTTAAAAATGTCAGCCAATTGTTGTTCGGTATCTACATGGTGAAGCACAATGTTTCCTTTTTCAACATTATCACGGAGAAAGTGATACTTAATGTAAATGTCCTTAGTTCTCGAATATTGCACGGGGTTTTTGGCAATGTAAATGGCACCAGTGTTATCACAAAATAGTGGAACAATATGCAGATCCACCCCATAGTCCTTAAGTGTTTGAACAATCCAAAGAATTTTTGAGGGAGCACTAGCAGCAACTACATATTCTGATTCGGCTGTGAATTGTGCAACTGATTTTTTTTAGAGGACCAAGCAACAAATGAATTACCAAGAAAATGAAAAGCACCAGAAGTACTTTTCATATCAATCCTACAACCCCCAAAATCAACATCCGAAAAAGCTTTCAAAGTAATGGTTGAGGAAGAAGGAAAAAAAATGCCAAATTCTCGAGTTCCATGTAAGTACCTGAGAATCCTTTTGATGGCTTGACGATGTGAAGCACGTGGCGAAGCTTGGAACCATGCACAAAGACATACGCTGAATTGTATGTCCGGTCTTGATGCCATGAGGTACAAAAGTGATCCGATCATGCTTCTATATTCTTTTTGCTTGACCGGGTCACCATCTTCATCAAGTTCAAGTGTTGTTGTTGTTCTCATTGGTGTCGAAGAGGCTTGTTTTTGTCAATGTTGAAATGCTTTAGGAGGTCTTTTGTATACTTTGTTTGATGCACAAAGGTCCCCTCCTTGGTTTGATTGATTTGCAGCACCAAAAAGTATGTGAGTTCTCCCATCATACTCATTTCGAATTCTGAACTCATCATAGCTGAAAACTTGGACTCGAGATCATGAGAAGCACAACCAAAGATAATATCCTCGGCATACACTTGAACAAATAATGATTCATTACCATGATTAAGCACAAAAAGAGTTTTATCAACCCCTTTTCAAGTAAGAATATTTTTAACCTATCATACCATGCTCTAGGGGCTTGTTTGAGACCGTACAAGGCTTTGGACAGTTTGTAAACATGATTAGGAAAATCTGGATTTTCAAAACCAAGTGGTTGCTTGACATAAACCTCCTCATCTATGTATCCATTAAGAAAAGAACTTTTAACATCCATTTGATATGACTTGAAACCTTCAGAAGCAGCAAATGCTAATAAAATTCTTATGTCTTCCGTTCTAGAAACAGGAGCAAAAGTTTCATCAAAATTTAGACCTTTAACTTGAGTAAAACCTTGAGCAACCAACCTAGCCTTGTTTCTAATAACAACCCATCCTCACTTTGTTTATTTTTAAACACCCATTTAGTTCCGAATAGAGAATGTCCAGGTGGAGGTACAAGTTTCCAAACAAAATTTCCTAACTCTTCTTGCATTGCAATAATCCAAGATTCATTAGTGAGTGCGTGTGATATATCTTTGGGTTCAAAAGATGCAACAAAAGTAAAATGAGCGTGAGAGTTTGGATCGCAAAACCTGGACCGTGTGACTTGTTCGTGCAAGTTCCCAATGATTTGTTGAGAAGGATGACTTTTGAGGATCCGGAGGGGAGTATACACTTCACAAGCTACTTGTTCTTTATGTTCATCATAGGTCGAAGAACTTGTGGCTTGAGGACAATTTTTACAAGCTGCATTTGTTGTTGGTGCTGGTTGTGGTGCAAAATCAGCAGCGTGATCAACGTCATTTGCTTCTGAATTTTCGGGCAGCAGCACCACTTCTTTGTCTTCTTCGATGAAAATAATCTCCCTCTGCGGATATGGATATGGACCTGGAATATTAGAGCTAGTATCTGGGATATATTCATCAAAAGAAACCTCACAAGTCTCCACAATTTTGTTAGTGTCAAGTAAAAGCACACAATATTCTCTAGTATGACATGGATAACCAAGAAACATGCCATCAACATATCGAGCTTCAAATTTATCAAGATTACCATGTTTCTTAACAAAGCATTTACAACCAAAGACCTGAAAGTGTGTGACACTAGGCCTATGTCCAAACTGAAGTTCATATGGTGTTTTTCCTAGCTTAGCACGCAAGAAAATACGATTTGAGACATAACAAGCGGTTGCAATTGCATCTGCCCAAAATTTTCTAAGAAATTGATATTCATCAAGCATAGTCATAGCCATCTAAATTAAGGTTCTGTTCTTTCTCTCTACAACACCGTTTTGTTGAGGTACATAAGGTAAAGAAAATTGATGATCTATTCCATTTTCAGCACGAAAGTGATCAAACGATTGATTTTTAAATTCCATTCCATTGTCACTTCTAATTGTTTTTAAAGATCTTGGGTGATCAATTGATAATATAAGAAATAAATTTATAAATTGACTTAAAGCTTCATTCTTAGATGCCATAAAGTAAACTCAAGAGTATATAGAAAAATCATCAACAATCACAAGAACATACCATTTACCTCCGAAGGATAGAACACGTGAAGGTCCTATAGTGTCAAGGTGCAAAAGTTGACCTGGTTCAGTTGTCATGGTCATTGTGAGAGGAGCATGTGAACCTGCAACCATCTTAGCATGTCTACAAGAAGAGCACACAATTTCTTTGTCCCCTTTAAGCTTAGGCAGCCCACGTATGTGATCAAGAGCACTAACACGCGTTAGATGGTCAAAGCCTACGTGACCAAGTCTACGATGCCAAAAATATAAGTCTTTTTATTCATTTTCAACTAGACACCTATGCTTAGAGGATGCCATATCAAAATCAGCTTAAAAAACTCTTCCAAACCGAGACATGTTAAAAATAAGCTCACTGTTTGAATCTATAACCTTGCAGCAGTTATAGGAGTTAAAGAATTATCGACAAAAGTAACATTATCGACACGTGACACAAAGGAGAGGGAGGAGAAGCATTCTTTGTTACTGATCATGTGGTGTGAGCAACCTGAATGCACAATCCAAATGTTCTCCTTCCTCATGCATGTAACCCACATAGAAGCACAGTACGTCGATGACTCAATACTGGGGTTAGTCAAAAGGCATTTAGGTATCCAGTACTAAGTCACAAGATGTGCAGCAGGAAATACACGAGAAAGCTGAGACAAAACAGCAGGTTTATGAGCCAAAGTTCGAGGATTTTTGTACCCAACTACTAACTTACGAGGTGTTACATGTGTAGCACAAAAAATAGTAGGTTTGGGAGAAAACTTTGCATGTTTTTGACTCATGACAGCAGTTTATATGTTCTTGATATTTGCTTTAGCATGTGCAGCAAATGTTGCATAACAGTTATGAGATCTAGCTTGCATTCTTTCCTTTTTTTGTTGTTTATCTAGTCTATAACAAAAAAATCTATGACATGGTCATCTCTACCACAGTGAGTACAATGAAATTTAACTTTGTGTCCATGTCTAGATGAGCAAGCAACATGTTTATTAGAAGCTGAATGAGACAACAATCCTGCAGATTTAAAAACCACTTCTTTTTGTTTAGGACCTATTTTAATCAAACCATTTCCTAATGACTTCACAATTTTAGGTGGATGCGCCTTAGCTTGAGCATGGGAATCAAAAGTTAAACTAGTTTTATCATTGCAGGATTTGGATGAATTCAACAGCAAGTTTAGATTTTTATTCCCAATACAAAACTGCTCTATTGTCCTATTCATGTCATCAAGTTTCTTAGACAATTCTAGGCAATTTACACACGAAGATTTTCCTTTTAGTTTGCAACTGGAACAATATTTAACTTCATGAGCACATAAAGCATTGTTCAAAACAGAAATTTCATCCATAGGATCATGTAGTTTCTTCTCATGATCATCACAAGTAGAACAACGCAAATCAATTGTAGAACAGCTAGCATCTTTCAAGTTTTTATCATTAAGTGCAGCAAGCTCTCTGTTCTTTTCAATTTCTAACCCAGGTTTATCAAGTGTGGAAGTGTGTGCACTTCTTAGAGAGGACAATTGTTCATACATTAAATCACATGAGGAAAAAGAATCATCACTGGGAATCAAAGATTTCAAACAATTAGTTTCAGATTCCAGTGACTCAATTTTAACATTATTGTCCCTGAGCTTTTTGTCCTTTTTATTAACTATAACAGTGGCATGAGAAATAGCATCACACAGTTCTTTGCAAGTAGCACATACCTCTTCATTGTCGCTGTTGTGTTCTGCCTCCTCCATACTTGATCTTGACATGCCCACCGCGAAGCACAAGTTTGCCAAATCATCTTCATCTTGGTCACTTCCGATGTCCATATCGCTCGAGCCAAGTTCTTGAAGTGCGGAGATAAAGATATTCACCAATTGGCGTCTTGTAAAACCCTTCTTTTTCTTGTTGTTGTTTACAGAGCAGTGCTTTGTCCTTGTTTGCTTTTCATCAGGGGAAGTAGTACCTGAATATTAGGACAATCTGTGCGAAAATGTCCTGTCTTACCACATTCAAAGCATCATTGAGGTCCAACACTCCCTCTCCTTCTAGTTCTCACATTTTGCAATGCTTTTGAGAACCGAGTAGATATGAGTGCATGTTCTTCCTCAAGAAACTCTTCAAACTGTTCAAGGGTTAGAGAGGACAACAAAGCAAGTGTTCTACAGGATGAAGATTGGCTGGAGCTAGGCATGTCACGTTGAGAAACAAATGCAAGAGACTTGTTGGGGTTCTTACATGAGATTATGTCAATTTCATAAGTTTTCAATTTAGAATAAAGAACATCTGAAGTAAGTGTACTCATGACAGTAGATTCACGAATAGATGTAATTTTCATCTCCCAAATTGACATGTCTAATGCACTTAGTAATTGCCTAGCTTTCTCGGCATCTGAAATTAACATTGACACTATGCAAGTTGCTAAGAATTTTATTAAGGCGAGCAAAGAGGTCATCGATTGACTCACCGGGTTGCATCTCGAAGCGCATGTATTCTTTCTTGAACATGTCTTGTCTCACCTCCTTGATAGTGTTGGATCCTTCATGATAATCACATAGAGTTTTCCAAACGTCCTATGCAGATCAGAGGTGTGCAGCTCGATCAAAGTCGCTTTGAGTCAATCCTTGTATGATCAAGTTTCGCACCTTGTTGTTGTTGTCGACATATCTCATGTTGTAGCGGTAACTTGATCATTTGGTGGCACGTCGTAAGGCTTGTAAACCTTTTCCCATATTGCAATGCCTTGCGCTTGGATGAAAGCCTCCATACGTGCCTTCCAAACCTGAAAATCAATACCACTGAATACACAAGGTTTTGCGGAGTATTTCTTCATGATGATTAGTTGAAAACACGTGCAAATCACAAAGATTAGAGCACTGTGGATCTGATACCAATTGTAGGATCGAAGAGCACATGTAAAGCTACCAGAGGGGGTGAATGGTAGATTAAAACTTTTTCAGCGGAACCAACAAAAACCCCTCAACAGAAAATTGATATGTTAAAAAAATCGTGTGTGTGACTAATCTAAACGTGATTAATTGTGACAAAACCAGTATTGATTCTAGAGAATCAATTCACGAATATGTCAGAACAAGAATCACGAAAATCTGTCGTGAAAAACTCAAGTTACGATCGAAAGATCGAACAAAGGTCAATCTGTCCTACCCGAGAAAAACAGATCTGCAACACTGCAAAGAAACTTGTGTAGTTCCGAAACCACAAATCAAATGACCGTGAGATTGTAGATGATGATAGATAATCGAGTTGTGAAGACAGCCCAAAAGGAATCATGTCAATTGGGTCTGTAAAAATGGAGTTATGATAAAACCACTAAAGTAAGGTAGTGCTATGCAGAATCTCGACGAGAAAAACTTGTCTGGAACAAGTCGGATGAACAAGGCACAAAAGTTCCTTTAAACTACGATTTTTATTCGATAGAACACAAGAGGAACAGCCCAAAATTCATCTACCACGAGCTCTGGCCTCCCTTGCTTATGTAACCACTCATGAGGCCAACCCAAACCAAACTAGGACTCGTATCCGACTCAGTTTCAACCGAAACTTTCCATAACGGATCAAGACTCTTCCATATGCAGATAGAAGCAATCTTAAGACTTACAAACACCTTAGGTATGTATCCCACATTCCTAAAACAACTCAACTTCGTGACCCAAACGAAATCCTATCATAACAACCTCAAATCTTTCCATATTTGAGTCAAACCCAACTCAGTCGCAGCCTAAGTCCATAACCTAGTCGGTTGGACCTTTCCGACCAATTCTTTACCTCCACATCTCTTTATCACGCCTTGGAACCATATAGCCACGTCCATGCACTCCTTGCACATGTGCAAACATCTTCCAATGACGTCCACCATACCTTCATATGCATTGTTCTTGATTCAAACATGCTGCGCAACCTCCCGATCAACTCAACCACAATTCCTCCCAAACTTGGTTGTTGAACCTCATCTTCTCCCTAAGACTAGTTCAATGGATCCCGTCGCTAGCCATGTCTTGAACTCAAGCAACACATGCACATGAATAAACAATTGATACTTCTGAGCACAAGTCCTCGACTTGACTCACGTTAGTTCTGAAAGAACAACACCTTACATGAGCACCTCACATAAGCATGTTCCAAACTATAGGAAAATGATATAAGCCATAACCACCAAAACACCGCAAAAACTTAGAAAAAGAATACTAAGCAAGCTTTCCATGGTCCAAAAATCAAGTTAATGCACTTGTTGAAGATGTGAATTGATTAATATCGTTAAATGGTAATAGGTATTGGGAGATCTAAGCAAGCACGGTTTATGAATTGGGTTGGATGATATGGTGGTTTTTCTTGCTTTACATCTAAGGACCGGTTCATGCGAGAATAAGCAAGGACAACAGTGCCACCACAAGGCCAAGTATGGGTGCGGCTTAGCCAATTAATTAGGTGTATTGCTAGCATTGTTCACATCATTTGAGGGAGCGGGGAATGGGAGTCATTTGGGTTTGCAATAATGACGGGACTGCCTTGGGATCCAAACGGCACAAGAGGGTACCCTTGGTTGAATGTGCACAGTTAGAGGCATCACCACCGGTGAAACCTCAGTGGTTGTGAGTATGGTGGTAGTCCCGTAGTAAAGCCTATTTTGTGATCTCTTGGCCATACACCTAAGGAAGTGTAATTGGCATAAGGGATGTTTCTTTAGTCCTCGACGGGTGACAAAATCATGAACTTGTGGGTAAAGTGGTACAACCTCTGCGGAGTGTTAAAAACTATCATGATAGCCGTGCTCCCAGTTATAAGCACCTAGACAACTTCCATGATTAGAGTGGAACTTGGGATATGGGATGGTTTGGTTATAGTTGTGGATTGGTTTGTGATAAATGGGCATGGTTAATGATGATGGTAAGAATATGGTATATGGATGGATAATCGATGATGGTTTCATATTATGTTAAACGTTTGGGATATGATGGGATTATTTCACATAGACACTGCAGGATGCTTTTCATATGTTTCAAATGTACTTTTCAGCAAATAACCATTATTTATTATCATTCCTCATTTAAGCTATATGTCATTATATTCCCACACTTGCTGAGTACGACATGTGCTCACCCTTGTAATTCCCTCACCAACAGTTTCAGGTGATATTTGGGAGTATCCTTAGGATAATGCGGAGTACTAGGTTGGATGCTGTCGTTGACTTGCCAGTGGATTGCTTGGAGCCGCGCTATATCCCTATGCTTAGTTGCTTAGCTTAATGCTTAGATAATTTCCACTGCATTACTTCCAGATTTCATTAGTAATAATGATCATTAGAGTTTGTAATTTGAGGATTATTTGAATATTGTAATATAAGTATTTAATAATTTGTGTTGTGCTAATTTTCTGTATATCATTTGTGAAGCACTCGTGTATGTGTGTTGAACATCCTGGGTACACATGTGCGTTCACTTGGTCCAATTTTGGAACTGGGAGTCACAAAAATCGGACTAGTTCGGGGTCAAGTCCAGACAAGTCCGCATTGAAACCAGTTTTTTAGTGTTGTTTTGGTTCTAATTCATTGTAATCTTGTTCCTTTTTGTTTTGCTTAATATTAAACATGTATAAGAATGTATGCAATGCATGATGGTTGAAAATGAGGGTGTTACAAACGTACCCCCCATAAAATGAATCTCGCCCTCGAGATTCAACGTAGAAGAGGAGAGATAGAGAAATTCTCTCTTGATATCATCTTCTAGCTCCCAAGTCACTTCTGATTCTGTATGATACTTCCATTGTAATTTGCAATATCGAATACCCTATTTCTTATGACTCCATCCTTGGTTTCCAAGATTTTGACCTGTTGCTCGGCATAAGTCAAATCTGCCTCTAATTCCAATTCCTCCATTGGTACTTGTTCTTCCAGAACCCTTAAACTCTTCTTGAGCTAAGAAATGTGGAACACATCATGAACATCGGAAAGATTTGCTAGCATCTCCAGCTTATATGCCACTTCTCCACATTTGCCCAAAATATTGAATGCTCCAATATAGCAAGGTGCCAACTTGCCTCTGCATTAAAATGCTTATGACATCGCATAGGTGACACTTTGAGTGATACAAAGTCTCCCACTTCGAAGGCTAAGTTTCTTTGCCTCTTATCTGCATAGCATTTTTGTCCTGACTAAGTAGCCCTCAAATTCTCCCAAATTGTCTGAACTTGCTTTTTGGCATCCTGTATTACATCAGGTCCAAACACTTTAGCCTCTCCAGTTTCATTCCAAAACTAAGGTGTTTTACACCTTCTCCCATACAATGTTTCATATGGCGACATCTTCAGGCTTGCTTGGTAACTGTTGTTGTAGGAAAATTGAGCATATGGCAGATTTTTTGTCCCAACTTCCTCCATACTTTAGCGCACAAGCTCTTAGCATGTCTTCCAATATCTGATTTGTTCCCTCGGTTTGTCCATCCGTTTGAGGGTGATATGTGGAACTGAAATTCAATTGAGTTCCCATAGACTAGTGAAGCTTTTGCCAGAACTTTGAGGTAAATTGAGAACCTCTATCAGACACTATTTTCTTTGGCACTCCATTTAAGCACACTATTCTTCCCATATACAATTCTGCTAATTTTGCTCCACTATAGGTAGTCTTGACAGGAATGAAATGAACTGATTTCGTCAACTGATCCGTAATAACCCATATTGAATCATATCCTGCTGTAGTGCGAGGTCAATGAACTATGAAGTCCATTCCAATTTCTTCCCACTTCCATTGCGAAATCCTCAATGGCTGCAATAGTCCAGCTGACCTTTGGTGTTCAACCTTCACTTGTTGGTACACATCGCATAATGCAACGTATTCAACTCCCACCAATAACATGTCTTCAAGTTCTGGTACATCTTCGTACAACTGGGATGGACGGAGTAAAGCGAGTCATGTGCCTCCTTTAATATTGACTCCCAGAGACGCTTCACATTAGGAAAAACAATCCTTTTCTCATGCCATAGAGTGCCTTGGTCATCCTCATCAAATCTGAATTCTCTCCCTTCTTGGGTATTTTCCTTAATTTCCTTTGTTTGCTCATCCTTGGTCTGACCTTCTCGAATTTCTTGTTCTAAGTTTGGATTTTACTCCATTATTCCCTTCTCATTTACAAATCCAAGATTCAGCCATTAAAACTCCTTGCATAACTTAGATGGCAATTCCCGAACCATGAGTTGGTGGATTACTCCATTCCGACTCAAAGCATTAGCCACTACATTATCCTTCCCCGGGTGATAGTTGATCCCACATCATAATCCTTGTTGAGCTCCAACCATCTTCGTTGCCTCAAATTCAGTTCCGTTTGTGTGAATATGTACTTGAGACTCTTTTGATCCATATAAATCTCACACCTATGACCAAGAATGTAATGTCTCCATATCTTCAGGGCATGCACCACGACTGCATGTTTGAGATCATGCATAGGATAACTCTGCTCATGTTTCTATAATTGTCTCAATGCACAACTACCACTTGAACTTCTTGCATTTACACACATCCAAGTCCTTGTCTTGATCCATCACCATAAATATCAAAACTTTTGCTCACATCCGGCAATACAAACACTGGTGCAGTTGTTAACATTTTCTTTAACTCCTCAAAGCTGTTTTGACAAGCTTTAGTCCATTGGAATGCTACCCTCTTCATTAACAATTCTGTCATGGGCTTGGCTATTTTGGAGAAATCCTTGATAAACCAAAGGTAATATCGAGCCATTCCAAGAAAGCTCCTATTTTACTTCACATTTTGTTGTGGTCCCCACTTTAGAACATTTCTCACTTTTCTTGGGTCAACCGATACTCCTCATATGGAGATGATATGTCCCAAAAAATGACACTTCCCTTAACCAAAACTAGCACTTGTTGAATTTGGCATACAACTGGTGTTCCCTCAATTTCTGCAAAGTGAGCCTCAAATGCTCCTCATTTTCCTCTTCACTTCTCGAGTAGATCATAATATCATCAATGAACACCACAACAAATTTATCCAAGTACTCCAAGAAGACCTTATTCATGAGGTACATAAAGTATGTCGGTGCATTCATCAATAAGAAAGAAATAACGGAATACTCATAGGATCCATACCATGTCCGAAAAGCTATTTTGGGTATGTCCGACGGTCTAATCTTCTTTGAAAATATTCTAACCTTAAGTCGATATTGGAGTAAACATAGGCGCCCTTCATTTGATCAAACGAATCCTCTATACAGGGCAACATATATTTGTTCTAAATCATCACCTTGTTAAGAGCTCGAAAAAATCCACACACATCCTTTGGGATCAATCATTCTTATCCACAAAAGCACTAGTGATCCCCAAGGTGAAGAGCTCGGTTGAATAAAACTCTTCTCTAGCTGCTCTTAAATTTGCTTCTTGAGCTCCGCTAACTCCATAGGAGGCATCCTATATGGCCTCTTAGCTATAGGTGCAGTTCCAGGTATCAAATCAATAACAAACTCAATACCACAATCGATGGCATACCTAGCAATTCACCCGGAAACACATCTGGATACTCACGAACCACCGGAATGCTCTCCAATGTCACACCTTCTACATGACTTAGTGTCGCTTTATCCATTGTGGGTTGGGCTGTCGCAACTTCAATACGGGTGCTATTCTCACTTGTCAATTGCACAATCATCTCGACACATTGAATCACTCCATTGTACTTGCTCAACCAATCCATATCAAGTATTATGTCTATTCCTTGGGAATCCAGGACAATGAAATTCGCAAGAAAGTCTACCCCTTATTTTGATGCTTACTCTCGGACACACTATATTTGTCCTCACCTCCCCCCCAGGAGATCTTACCAACATAGTGTGTTTCAAATGAGCTATAGGAAGATTATACTTGGCAACATACTTCAATGATATGAATGAATGAGATGATCCAGAATCAAATAAAATGGTCGTGGGGTTGGAGGTTGCAAGAAACATACAAATAGTGACATCATTCACTTCTTGGGCCTCCTCAGTAGAGATGTGATTCACACTGCCACGAGTGACATTCTGCTTTCCACGGTTGCCTTGTGGCACTCCTGCATTCGGCCGTGGGTTCTGCCTTGGTGCATTGTTCATTGGTCCATAGCTCCTCTTGGGGCATTAACTTGCAAAGTGTCCGACCTCTCTACAAACATAGCACGTCTTGCTGCTCAAATCACTAGGAAAACTCAAGCACTGCTGATTTTGAGAGTTAGTCACCATATTAGGACGCAGTGCATATGGCATAGGTTGGCGAGGAGCTTGCATAATAGGGGGTTGTTGCTCCTGGTTTTGGTGTGGAGGATAAGAAACTAGATAAGAAGGAGCGAAGGGGTTGTAATATGGCGCTCTTGGCGGCGCAAGGCGAGGACGAACATTTCTCCCATGTGGCTGCCCTTGATATGGCATCTTCCTCTTATTGTCTTGTTCCATATTGCGAATCTTGTTTTCAACCACAATGGCCTTGTCCACAAGCTTCTGGAAATTTGCATAGTCGCAATTGAGCAATTGTACTTTAATCTCATTGTTTTGGCCTCTCATGAACAAATATTGCTTGCGACTGTCCCGATTATCATCCTCTGGAGCATACCTTGAGAGTTGAGTGAATTTATTGAGATACTCACTCACACTCGACCTTCCTTGCCTTAGATTCTCAAATTCTTGCCTCTTCAAGATCATAACACCTTTAGGCACAAAATGAGAATGGAAGCTCTCTTTAAATTCAGCCCAAGTGATCCTCTCCTGATTTGCATGGGCACTACAAAGCGAATCCCACCAATCCGGGCAGCTGCTTAAACTAGCTAATGGGAGGCAAAGAGGACCTTCTCCTTGTCACTGCACTGGACAATACCAAGCTTCATCTCCACAGATTTCAGCCAATCATCAGCTTCCATAGGATCATTGGCTTGAGCAAAAGTGGGTGGCTTAGTCCCCATAAACTCTCCCAACCTGTTATGAGGCAGTGGGAGTGGCGGTGGAGGAGGCATATGGGGATGATTCTTGTTATGGCCTGCAGCTGTCCCAAAGTTTGCATTATAGTCTGCGTAAGCTGATTCTACATAGCCAACAACTGCTCAAGGTTGCTAGCCTCAGGTCCCAGTCTATTTTTGTTCTGAGGAGGCCTATTGTTCTCCTCATCCTCATTGGCATTCCTTTGGTTGCGAGTCCTCGTCATTTGAAGAAAAGAGCAAGAGATAGAAGAATTTAGAGAACATCCCCAACTATATGCATCAAGGGATATGAAACTAAACAACTACCTATATAAGCTATATGGATGTGTCAAGCGCCAAAGCATCCCACAATCCCCTACTAAGCACACAAGCACACAAGCAAGCATTACATAACAATAAGCACACCAAACAAACCTCAACTATTCCTAAGCGCTCCTATGTGCTCTAAAGTGTCCATTCTATCTAGACTGCGTCCTACGGACAACCTGGCTCTAATACCAATTTGTGACACCCGGTTCCAAAAAATGAATCAAGTGCGATGCATATGTGTGCCCAGGATGTTCAACACACATTCACGAGTGCATCACATACGATATACAGAAAGTTACCACATCGCAAATTAATAACTGAGTACTATTATTACAATATTCAAATAATCATCGAATTACAACTCTAATTATCATTATTACTAATACTATTACTGCAGTGGAAATAATCTAAACATTAAGCTAAGCAACTAAGAAAATGGGATATAGCGCGGCTCCAACACATCCACAGGCAAGTCGACAGCAGCACACAACCAAGAACTCCGCATTATCCTCATGTTACTCCCAAATATGACCTGAAACTGTTGGTGGGGGAGTAGCAACTGTGAGCACATGTCGTACTCAGCTAGCGTGGAAAAATATGACATGTAGCTTACCCAAGGAATGATAAAAAATAATGGCGAGTTGCTAAAAAGTACACTAAAACATATAAAAAGCATCCTACAATGTCTATGTGAAGTAATCCCATCATAACACAAATAATTAACAATTATGAGTTCAATACCATCAGTTACCATTATATTACATCCATCAATAATTCTCCATCCAAATATCAAATTCTTACCATCATCGTTAACCATGTATATGTCACAACTCAAACCATAACCAATACCGAACCATCCCAATTACCAAGTTTCACTCTAATGATGTGAGGGTCCTAGATGCTCATAACCGGGAGCACGGTTATCATGATAGTTTTTAACACTCTGCAGGGGTTGTACCACTTTACCCACAAGTTTGTGATTTCATCACCTTTCGGTCACTAAGAACCTCTCTTATGCCGTCTCACACTTCCTTTGGTGTGTGGCCAAGAGATCACAAAATAGATTTTACAAATGGACTACTAGCATGTACGGACCCACTAAAGTTTCACCAGCAGGCTTGAATCTCTATTCTCCCACCCACGAGCCCCCTCATGTGCCATGCAGTTCCCAGCGTAGCCCTGCTCAACTCCCATTCCCTTACCATCCAATGGTCCATACAACACTAGTAACACACCTAATTATTCAGTTACACCGCACCCATACTTGGCCTTGTTGTGGCACTGTAAATCCTGAAAAAAGGCTCCACAAACCGGTCCTTAGATCTAAAGCAAGCGAAACCACCATAACATCCAACCCAGTCCATAATCCATGCTTGCTCAGATCTTCCAAGTCCCATGTTCCCAATTAACTACATTCACCAATTCTCATCATATACATGCTCATTAATTCATAGTTAAGCCATATGGTTGTTTTCACATCCCAATTAATTAGAGCGAAGCAAAAAGATAAAATACCCTTCCCAACTCTCTACAACATATTCCAAGCGACAAGGATGGTCAAACAAGTCTAGTAAACACCTATCTTGGGTTTCCCATCAATTTGACACAAACATGCAGTTTTCAAAAAAAACATTTAAAAATGGGATCAAAATGTTTTAAGGACACTTGCCTTGCTCTTGAGACTGGTTAGGATCAAAAGCTTCGAAGTTCTGGTGCTGGAGGTCCTCGACAACACCCTCTAGAGCAATACCTTCTAGTCCGTGCAATAAACATACAAAACAAGCATTACAATCAATAAATGCTCATATAGTACTCAATATGTTATGGCATGCATGAATAATGCAATTATGGGGTAATTCATGTTATTAGGTTGATATCATATCTTACTAATTGGTGCTAATTAAGTTTCACATGTTAGAACAAGTTCCAAGTCATTTTGGAGAATATTGAAGAAGTTCTAGGATTTTTCAGAACAGGAAGACCGGACTAGTCCGCAATCTGGCCGGACATGTCCATTCTGGAACAGAGAAGAAATCGAACTAGTCCGCATTGGGACCGGACATGTCTGTTATGGCTAGGGTTTTGGGCGAATTTTCAACTAGATCATAGTTAAAGTTAATATGGAACCATAATTTACATAGAAAAGATGCATCTAAGATATTTACCATGAGTTCAAGGGTTCAAGAGTTGAAGACTCAAGAATTTGACGTTAAGATCGAAGGAGACAAAGAATTAGCAAAGGAGGACATTGACGATGAATGACTGATGATGGAGATCGCAGCGGCAACGACAATCTTGGTTAATCCCCCCTTCTTCCCTTCTCCTTCTTCTCCCTGCGGTGGAGGCTACTTGATGGCGGCTCTCATGAACTAGGGTTAGGGTTCTCTTTAAATGTGGCAATGAAAGGGTGGGTGGTGGTGTGTTCATATAGGGCGGGGATGGTAGGGTTTGGGTGGAATTCGAGTATAAGGCGGTGGAGGCCTTGGTGGGGACCCACATGGGCTACACAGGGGTTGGACATGATGTTCTTGGGCAAACTTAAGGCATATACCCAATAGCTGGTCGTGGAGAAAGAAATAGGATCCGAGTCGGGCACACCGAACTAGTACGCTAGGGGACCGGACAAGTTCGATATTGAACAGAGACTTGAACAGGCATGTCCGGGTTAGGTCTGGACAAGTCCAGAGGTTTTCTCCAATCTTCAAAATCTAGAGAAAATTGAGTTATTACCGAACAACCCTGAAAGTTTTCAGTACGAAGAACGGACTTGTTCGTACAAAATAACGGACAAGTCCAGGTAACAATAGAATCAACTTCAGACTAGCCCTCAGTGAAACGAACAAGTCCAGAAAATAACAGGGGCAAAATCGGACTAGACCGGGGTCAGGTCCGGACAAGTTCGCACTGAAACTAGTTTTTTGGTCTTGTTTTGGTTGTAATTCATGTTAATATTGTTCCTTTCCATGTTGCTTAATATTAAACATGTATAAGAATGTATGAAATGCATGATGGATGAAGATGAGGGTGTTACAGCTTCCGATCATGAGCAACCTGGACCCTCACATGATTAGACTTATGTACCTAAGTATTGGATAATGGATGGAACTAGGCATGGATTATGCAATAGATTATGGTTAAGAGCACTAGTTATGGTTATTTATTCTGTTTGGTTACTAAATGATATGTAATCGTGAATGTTGGAATTGGATATGGTATTGCTAGTTATTTGGGTTATGATGAGACTTGACCGCACCTAGTAAACTTAAGTTGCATTTTTAACTTTTGGTAAATGAATTATGCTTTTATGCAATGATCCATTTATATCATCCTTGTTTAAGCTACATGCCATAATTTTTCACACTTGCTAAGTACGACATGTGCTCACCCTTGCTATTCCCACATTAATTCAGCAGCAGGTGACAATTTGGAGTATCCTTAAGATTTTGAGGGGTACTAGGCGTGCGTGTTATCATTAAATGCCTATGGAGCTGGAGTCTATTAGTTGCTTAATTTTCTGCTGCAGTATCTCTAGAGTTTGTTATTTGAGACTATTTGGATATTGTAATAAGGTACTATTCACTATGACACAGTTATAATTTGAATATTGTTTGTGATGCGCTCGTGTATGTGTGATGAACGTACTGGGCACACATATGCACCACACTTGGTTCATTCTCAAAATCAGATGTCACAGCGCCCTCACCCAAAAATCGCCCCCATTGGCAATTTTTGAGCTCCACTGCCAAAGTCTTCAACTTTTTAGTGATTCAACCTTGTCGGAGTGTCGGGAGCTCCAATTCTGGACTACTCTACCATTCGATTTGCAGATTCCATCATTTTTCAACTCTCAAGGTACCTTGACCTAGCTTTTTGCAAAATCTCGATTCACTCGATTCTAGGTTATGTCTTTTGTAACCTAGGGTCTCCATTGCTTTCTCAACACATTGTTAATGTATTCCTTCAGTATTGCGTCCATCAGTTGAGATTTATAATGAATGCCAAAGTTAGAGTTTAAAACTAGGAGGTCTAGACTTGTCTGGACAAAGGGCGGACAAGCCCATTTCTAGCTGGACTAGTCCATCCAGGGACCGAACAAGTCCATCCCAACATACTCTTAGGCCCTAACTTTATGAGTTTGCTATGCTTCTAATGCAATACCCTTATATTCTTAACTAATATATCTTCTTCATCTTGGCAACAGCATGTCGATGCGTGACGATTCTCCTCTCTCTAATTCATAGCGTGAGGCGGCTCGTGAAGCACTCTATTGGAGACGAGATGAGGAGGAGGCTATACTGGCTCATGAGCTCGCTCGTCGCAAGGATCGCACCAAGAAGAAGCATGACAGGGATGGAGAACAGACTAAAGCAACTAAACAATGTGTTCAAATGAAGGGGCTCGTGACCATGGGAGATAAAGGAAGGGCCCAAGCGGCTGACAAGGGAAAAGGTCCAGCTGAAGAATCCTGTGCTAATAAGGACAAATGAAAAGCCCCAATGACATAGAAAAGTAAAGGCAAGGACCCAGCGAAGAAGGCCACCAAGGATCCTCCTAGGAAGAAAGTCTTGTCCAATTGGAGTGTCGTCATTCGTGACACATCTGTTGGTCCGCTCCTCCTCAAGGTCCTATTGGGCCACTTGTGACAACCAAGCCTCCTCGCGACCCAAACCGACAAGCGGAGCTATAAAGCAATGTTTTCCAAGGTAAGGGAGCAGAAATGGCAAAGGAAGTTCACCTCAAGGATGTTTATAAGTATGGGAAGGCCACCACGGATCACTGCTTCTGGTGTGACTTTCATTTCGACTACTACCGGCTTGTGTACTTGTGGATGAAGACACCGGTGGCAGATGCTCAATAGGTTGATTGGAACTACATGGCCAAGAAGAATCATCAAACTTTCAATGCAATCATTTGAGCAGTTTAGCATCATGGGCTAAAGGTGATCATGCTGTTCGAACTCAATTGCAACACCGAAGTTATTGCTTAATTCTATAGACACGTTATTGTTCTACCTTTGGTGAAAGGAAAATCAATTGGGTAACAAAGGGAGTCCAATATTTTATGTTTTTCGATGAGTTTGCTAGAATACCTGGATTAGAAGAGCACTCGAGCCATGATATCATTATCCACAATCTTAAAGCTATGTACCTTGGTGAAATGAAGTTCCTGTATGTTGATGGATTCTTCAACCATCCAACCACCAAATATGTCCTTCATTTCTTTGTTGTGCTTAACCAGATTTTGATGAAGACTCTAGCACCCAAGGATGGAGATATCGGTATGATACAAGGAAACCTAAGGCACTTGATGAAGCTTTTGTGTGAATATGAGGGATTCAACTTGCTTGACTACATCTACAATGACATCTTCATTATTTCTCGTACCCCAAACCGGTCGTGTGGATATGCACCATTCATTATGTGTATGATTGAGAAGGTCTCTAGATTAGAATATGTGAAGGATGTCAAGCATCACACTCTCCACCCTGAAATTCCTCCACATATTCCTAAGCCTGATGGAGCTTCTCGGAGGAGTGCCTCGAATTCACCTCCTCCTTCCTCTGCTCCCGCCTTCTCCTCTGGCGACTCTTCTAGTGCTATTCTCAATTTCCTCAAGTTCATCTTTACTCGTGCTGCAAGGTCAAAGTGGGCTCAAGGAAGCACGATAAGTACATGAATTAATTCTATGACAAGGCGGAGATTCAAATGTCTGCAATAGTGTCCGAAGAGATCAGCTTACTCCCTTTCTCGAGCTCATTCCGGCAGAGCTCGCCCACTTTGGTGGTGGTAGTGGCTCTTCTATTGCCGCCCCCATCATTGAAGAGGCCTCTGATGATGAGGAAGACAACAACTGAAACAATGAAGAGGAGGATGAAGGAGCCACTCTAAGTGAACAAGATGAAGCTAATAAAGAATCAAGTGAGAGCGATGAAGAGTAGTTCATATGTTTCTTTTTCCCTCACTCTTTTCCAATTTTGGTGTCTTGATGCCAAAGTGTGAGAGATTGACGGGGGTAGCTAGATCCATGGACTATGTATCTTTTAAAACTTATCTTCTTTATGCACAGTGTGGTTATGTTATGTTTATTGTGGTACTCTATTATGCACTCTATGTTAAACTTAATTGAATATAATGCTTATTATGCTCAAAATCTTGTTCTTTTGTGTGATGATCCTAAAATTCATTTGTGATGCATGATTTAGTAGAATTGAACAAATCTCTACACTTTGCATCACACGTAGGCACCCCACCATAACACACAAATTTATGAATCTCCCATAGTCTTCATTCATGTGCATTACTCTTATTGCAACTCAATCATGCCCACATTTACGGGGGAGGGGGGTCTCTTTATACACTTGTGCGTTATGAAAACAATATTATTTACATCATTCTATCAAAAACCCCAATGTGTTGTTCTCAACCACCAAAAAAGGGGAGATTGAAAGTGCATCTAGGTAATACCCGTGGGTTTTGATGATTGATGACCAAGATTAAGGGGCTAATGAGCCTTGTGAGTGTAAGTACAAGTTACTGAAAGTGGAACGAAAATGGAAACTCTCAAAAAGGAAAAAGAGTGAGAAAGGCGTCGAAAAACATGAAGAGTAGAAATTAGGGTTTAAAATTTATTGTGCCGAGTTGAGCCCTGTTCTAGAGAGTTTTCAACAAGTGTTTGAGTATCACCTAAGAGCTCATAGTCCGATTAGGTTTAGTTAAGAGATGTGTCGAAACAGCCTTAAGGATAAGGCCCAACTTGTCCGAGCTTGGAGGCTAGACTAGTCCGACCACATCAGACTGGTCCAATGTTTGGAAAACCAAGAAGTACTGTGTAGGATCGGACTTGTCTGTTTTGGGACAGACTAGTTCGTGGTGACTGCATCCGAGACTTTCTGGGACTAAGTCCTGGAGGGCCAGACTAGTCCGCCCAGGCATACTTGTCCGTTTTCGCATGGTCCAAGAGGTATTGTGTGAGATCGTACTAGTCTGTTTTGGATCAGACTAGTTCGTTTGGTGAAGTGAGTTAGCTGGAAGGACTAAGTCTTAGCAGGTCTGACTAGTCCGCCTGGACCAGACTTGTTCGTTCTCATCCAGAACAAAAGGTTTTGAGTGAGATCAGACTAGTACATTTTTGGACGGACTAGTCAAGGGTCTTGTGATCATTTGATTTCAAAAGGTGGCTGGAACTTTTGTTTTTGTTTGTCGTGACGTCAGTGGTACCCTCAAGGCTAGAGTCGTCCAGGGGTCAGAGTGCGGACTAGTCAGGACTTTTTTCTGGTGGCAATGGATAAGTGTCGAGACCCCTATAAAAAGGGATCCCCGGGCCTTTCCTTGCCCTCTCTTGAACCCTAGTGTCACCATAGCCTCCCAAGGGCCTTCTAAGCCTTCCTCTTCACATATTTGAGCTTTAAGAGTGAATCTTGAGCGTTTGTGGGATATGTGAGAGAAGAGAGAAAGAGTTGATAGTTCTTGAGCTCTTGGTTGATTCCATCATTTTGAGGTGGGTTTCGGTTCGTGTTTGAGTTGTGTGATTGTGAGTTGCCCTAAGAATTTTTGTATTCACCTCGTGATTTAGTTGAGATCAAGTCGGCCTATGTGGTGGCTTGGTGAGGGTAGGGTTGAAAGAGATCTTGTCCTTCGTAGATTCCTCAACGAGGACGTAGGTTCCTCTGTGAAACTGAACCTCGGGATAAATTTGTGTGTCTCTTGTATCATTTTACCTTCGTTCATGTCCATATCACTTTTAGGGTTCTTATTGTTCATCTCTTGAATCGTGTGATTTACTTAGCAATACTTGTTTCTTTCACTTACAATGATTATACTAGGTTGCTAGGTTGCCTTACTTCATTTATCAACAAGTAGATCAGTGAAAAACCCAAAAAATCCCTCCTTTCTCGTTCTTACTCATCTTGTGTGGACTAGTTTGTCTGCAGGCCGGACTAGTCCGCCCTATATTGCGGATTAAGTTTTTAATTAAGTGATTTCTGGATTTTATCCTATTCACCCCCCTCTAGGCAACATTCATACTCTCAATCACTCCTTTGTTGAAGTGGATTTTCTTTACTAAGGCAATGCCTTTCTTGTCCTACATCTAAATATGGCTTTTTGTGGATCTTTGTAGGGGACAAGACTAGGCATATTTGCATCACGTATATGGCTAAGTCAAAAGGGTAAGCCTTAGGAGAAAACTAATCAAAACTCTAGATCAAGATTGTGCATGTGTAATGAAATATTTGTGGTGGTGGAAGATGACTCTTTTTTATGCACTCTCTTTATTGTACGGATGAACCATGGCTACTTTTCCTCTTTTTCTCTTTTTTTTTTTCTCATGCTCATTCCTGGAGAGCATGCTTTATTCTCTCTTTTTTTCGTAGCCATTCTATCTACTCCCTTTATTTTCAAATAAATTTGAAGAAAGTTTTTGGCATTGAATATATGGAGTATATTTTTGGATGTGGAAACACTACAAGGATTCAGCCTTGTTGCAATGATTGTACTGCAACGAATACTAAATCGTTGCAGTAAGTTTGGTCTTTTGCCATGGTTCACTAGTTTGTAGCATTAGAATCTATCGCCACAGAACTCAATCGTTGCATTAGGATCTGTTGCCACGATTCCCTGGTTCTTGGCATTAGAATCTATCGCCACGAATCTGTTGCCACGATTCATTAGTTCGTGGTATTAGCATCTATCGCCACGGAACACGATCGTTGCATTAGGATCTGTTGCCACGATTCACTAGTTCGTGGCATTAGCATCTATCGCCACAGAACACGATCGTTGCATTAGGAACTTTTGCCACGATTCCAAGTTCGTGGCATTAGGATCTATCGCCACGTAACACAATTGTTGCATTAAGAACTTTTGCCACGATTCACCAGTTCGTGGCGTTAGGACCTATCGCCACGAAACACAATCATTGCATTTGGAACTTTTGCCACAATTCACCAGTTCGTGGCGTTAGGATCTATTGCCACATAACACAATCATTGCATTAGGAACTTTTGCCACGATTCACCAGTTCGTGGCATTAGGATGTATCACCATGGAACACAATCGTTGCATTAGGAACTTTTACCATGATTCACCGGTTCGTGGCATGAGGATCTATCGCCACAGAACACAATCGCTGCGTTAGGAACTTTTGCCACAATTCACCAGTTCGTAGCGTTAGGATTTATCACCATGGAACACAATCATTGCCTTAGAAACTTTTGCCACGATTCACCAGTTTGTGGTGTTAGGATCTATTGCAACGGAACACAATCGTTGCATTAGGAACTTTTGCCATGATTCACCAATTTGTGGCGTTAGGATCTATCGCCACAGAACACCATTATTGCATTAGGAACTTTTACCACGATTCTTCAGTTCGTGGCATTAGGATCTATTGCCACGAAACACAATCGCTGCATTAGGAACTTTTGCCACGATTCACTAGTTCTTGGCGTTAGGATCTATCATCACGGAACAGAATCATTGCATTAGGAACTTTTGCCATGATTCACAAGTTCGCGCTGTTAGGATCTATCGCCACGGAAAACAATCATTGCATTAGTAACTTTTGCCATGATTCACAAGTTCGTGGCATTAGGATCTATCACCAGGGAACACAATCATTGCATGAGGAACTTTTGCCACGATTCATAAGTTTGTGGCATTAGGATCTATTGCCACGGAACACAATCATTGCATTAGGAACTTTTGCCAGGGTTCACTAGTTCGTGACGTTAGGATCTTTTGCCACAGAACACAATCGTTGCATTAGGAACTTCTGCCACGATTCACCAGTTTGTGGCATTAGGATCTATCGTCATGGAACACAATCATTGCCTTAGGATCTGCTGCCATGATTCACTAGTTCGTTGCGTTAGGATCTATCGCCACGGAACACAATCATAGCATTAGGATTTGTTGCCATGATTCTCCAGTTCATGGCGTTAGGATCTATCGTCACGGAACACAATCGTTGCATTAGGATCTGTTGCCACGATTCACGATATATTACAAAATGTTGGCCACTGTTCAAATGAATGAATGTGTGGTGTGTTTTCATCGTGTTCCTCAGGAATCATAAGGACGGATTTGTTTATTTTTTGGACAAGTGAATGATTCAGTTATCCAGTGAATGTGCTCTAAGTTTAGTGAAGTATGATATCAACAGTGAACCGAAACAAAATGTAGATAATCACGAAGATAAAAGGAGACGTCGTGGGGAGGACGCGCTTTTCATATAAGAAACACACTTCACTGCTAATTAAGAGCATCTCCATTTTTCTTGTACAATTGTTGGATTAGGATCTGTTGCCATGATTGTACTAGTTTGTGGCATTAGGATCTATTGCCACAGAACACACTCGTGGCATTAGGATCTGTTGCCAAGAATCACTAGTTCGTTGCATTAGGAATTTCTGCAGGAGCGTCATTTCAAATTCTGGGTATCTTCTAAAGACGTGGGATTATTCAATATCGGTTTGCTTCTAAGCTTGCTGCTAAATAGAAGAGTGGCTTCTATCTTTTCAAAAAGAAAATCAAATTGTTCACAGCTAGCTCACACAGTACTTATACAAAAAATTATCATCTTCGCTGTTGTCCCCCGAAAATATTGGAGGTACAATACCATCATTGATATATGTATTATCGTCGCCATCGTCGTCATCATCTTCATTTTCTGATGGAACTCCATGTGCCTCAAACTGATCACATGTTCTCATTTAAAGAGCGGAAACATCACCGGTTGCTCACTCAATGTAATTCCTAGCACATGCGGTCCTATCCTCATTTATGTGTGGCATATTGATATCAGTAAGTCATCGATCATCAAATGTCTCAGCCTCCATCGTCTCAATGACATTATTTTCATTGTCCCCAGTGGGCATGGTAAAAAGGTTCCATGGCTTCGTTTTAACAATTGTAGCCCATTTAGGTTGCTTCACACTTTGAATGTAAAAAACTTGTTTTGCTTGGGTGGCTAGAATGTAAGGCTCATACTTAAATTGAGAAATAGTAGTGTCAACATCTATCATTCCGTATCAATCCATTTTGTAGCCTCTGCTTTGGCTCTGATCGGAACGAGGCTGATCAAACCAGTCACATTCAAATAACAGAACCTCTTGATTTTTTTTCAAAATCAACACAAATCATTTTCTTGATTACTCCAAATCACTCATGATCACCATCCCGAACAACAACACCATTGTTTTGCGTTTGTAAATCTTTTTCCACCTCTGCAGTTTAAAAAAGAGGCCATTTATGAATGATCGACTAAAAAAACATGCCCAACGATCAGGTCCTCTAGATAATGCATACAAATAATCGGTTACTATGTCTTCTTCATGTAATGTCATAATCTGTACACATTAGTATAAAAAGGGTCATCGATAAACCAACTTCAGAACACATATTTGTTCAATATTTCATCAAAGTAAAAACTTGCATGTACTTACTCATTTCTGATACCAATAAACAAACTCATCTCTATGGCATTTTCAACATCACGAGAATGAATCTTTTTCAGCTCTTCAAAATGCTCAGTGAAAAGGGTAGAAAATTAAATTATCCATCTACAATAAGCATGATCCAATATAGTATAGACCATCTGAGTTATACGTACTTGATCCATGGAGCGGCCTCTTCAACACTAGAAATAATATAATGCCTGATGTTATGTAGTTCCACCATAGTATGTTGACCCCATTTAAACCCTTTTTAAGAATTATCAACTTCTATAAATATATTTGTGAGACCTATGTGTGCTGAATACATTGGCTTTGACAATAAGAGTTTTGAATGCTTCCATAACATCTTTTTGGCAAGGTCCGACTCTAGCTTCGAGCTTCTGCAAGGTCCGACAATAGGTCCGACTTTCTTTGTCTAGATCCGACATGTTTTTGGGTAGCTCCGGTGAGCTTTGTCTTTAGCTCCAGCATGTCTTTCATAGCTCCGACATGTCTTTGTTAAGCTCCGATATGTTTTGCTAGGTCCGACTTATGTTGGTTAGCTCCGACATGTTTTTCTAGCTCCGACTTTTGGGATGACTAGTTCCGACTAGTTTTGGTTAGCTCCAGCACTAGGCTCTGGCGCTAGGTTGTACTGGCTTTGGTGAGCTCCAACGCTAGGTTGTACTAGCTTTGGTAAGCTCCGGCTCAAGCTCCGGTTGGCTTTGGCAAGGTTCAGATCATGATTGTAATGTTCCAAATTTTTATGTGAAATGTTTCGAACTTGCTTTACACTTATGGAAAGGTTGCTTAGTATTCTTTTACTAGTTTTTGGTGTGTTTTGGTGGTTAGGGATTATATCATTTTGCTGTGCTTTGCAACATGCTTATGTGAGGTGCTCATGTAAGGTGTTGTAGTTTCGGAACTAACTTGAGTCAAGTCGCGGACTTGGGCTCGTACGGATTGGTTGTTCGTTCATGTGCAGGTGTTGCTTGAGTTCAAGACATGTATGGTGACGGGATCCATTGAACTAGTCTTAGGGAGAAGATGAGGTTCAACAACCAAGTTTGGGAGGAATTGTGGTTGAGTTGATCGGGAGGTTGCGCAACATGTTTGAATCAAGAACAATGCATATGAAGGTATCATGGACATCATTGGAAGATGTTTGCACATGTGCAAGGAGTGCATGGGCGTGGCTACATGGTTCTGAGGCATGATGAAGAGATGTGTACGTAAAGAATTGGTCAAAAGGGTCCAACCGACTAGGTTATGGACTCATGCTGCGGCTGAGTCGGGTTTGACTCAAATATGGAAAGATTTGAATTGGTTATGATAGGATTTCGTGTGGGTCACGAATTTGAGTGGTTTCAGGATTGTGGAATACTTTCCTAAGGTATTTGGAAGTCTTAAGATTGCCTCTATCTGTGTATAGAAGAGTCCTAAGCAGTTATGGAAAGTTTCGATTCGTGATCTGAGTAGAATTAGAGTCCTAGTTGAGATTGTGTTGTCCTAAGGGCTGGTTATATAAGCAGGGGAGGCCAGAGCTCATGGTGCATGACTTTGGGGCTGTTCCTCTTGTGTTCTATTGAATAAAATTCGTAATTTGAAGGAACTTTTGTGCCTTGTTTGTTCGACTTGTTTCAGACAAGTTTTACTCGTCGAGTTTCTAGATAGCACTACCTTTCGTTGGTGGTTTTATCATAACTCGAGTTTTACAGATCCAATTGACGTGATTCTTTTTGGGTGTCTTCACAATTTGATTATATATCATCTGTCAAAATTTCACGGTCATTATATTTGTGGTTTCTGATCTACACGAGTTTCTTTGCAGCGTTCCAGAACTGTTTTTCTCGGGTAGGACAGATTGACCTTTGTTCGATCTTTTGATCATAACTTGAGTTTCTCTGGACGGATTTGAGTGATTTTTCTTTTGTTTTCTTTGTGACTTGATTATCTCTGATATATATCACTTTTGTAACAGTGATTAGATTAGTCTCACACACGATTTTAGTTTTTCTGCCAAAGGGGTTTGGATTTAATTGTTTCCGCTGCGTAAGATTTTTTAAATCTACCACTCACCCCCCCCCCCCCACTCTGGTAGCTTTTCACGTGCTCTTCGATCCTGGAATTGGTATCAGAACCAGGTTTCTTTAATCATTATTATTTGCACGTGTTTTTGACTAATCATCATGGAGAAATACTCTGCCAAACCTTGTGTGTTTGCTGGTATTGATTTTTAGGTTTAGAAGGCACGCATGGAGGCTTTCATCCAGGCGCAAGGCTTTGCAATATGGGAGAAGGTCTACAAGCCTTACGAAGTGCCGTTAAATGATCAAGTTACAACTACAAATCTGAGAGATGTCGACAACAACAACATGGCTCCAAACTTGATCATACAAGGATTAACTCAAAGCGACTTCGACCGTGTTGCACACCTCCGATCTGCATACGATGTGTGGAAAGCACTTTATGACTACCACGAAGGATCCAACATGATCAAGAAGGTAAGGAAAGACATGTTCAAGAAAGAATACATGTGCTTCGAGATGCAACCCGGTGAGTCTATTGATGACCTTTTTGCTCGCTTTATTAAAATTCTCAGCAACTTGCGTAGTGTCAATGTTAATTTTTCAGATGCTGAAAATGCTAGGCAATTGTTAAATGAATTAGATATGTCAATTGGGAGATGAAAGTCACATCTATTCGTGAATCTACTGTAATGAGTACACTTACTTTAGATGTGCTTTACTCTAAACTCAAAACTCATGAAATTGACATCTTATCACGTAAGAACCCAAATAAGTCTATTGCATTTGTCTCACAACCTGATATGCCTAGCTCTGGCCAATCATCATCTTGCAATACTCTTGCTTTGTTGTCCTCACTAACCCTGCAGCAGATCGAGGAATTTCCAGAGGAGGAGCTAGCACTTCTCTCTACTAGGTTCTCAAAAGCATTGCAAAATGTGAGAACTAGAAGGAGAGGAAGCTATGGACCTCAACGATGCTTCGAATGTGGTAAAACAAGACACTTTTGTATAGAATGCCCTAACCTTTCAGGTCCTACTACCTGTGAAGAAAAACAGAACAAGGTCAAGACCACCTCTGGAAACCCCAACAAGAAAAAGATGGGTACCATAGGACGCAAGATATTTAAGAGCTTCATCACTGCACTTCAAGAGCTCGGTTCAAGCGATGTACACTTTGAAAGTGATGAATATGATGACGATCTAGCCAACTTATGCTTCATAGCAGGCAAAACAAGATCAAGATCAAGTCAGGAGGATGCAGAACACAACAGTGACGACGATGAGGTATGTTCTACCTGTAATGAAATGTGTGATGCAATTTCTCGTGCAACTATTATTGTTAATAAAAAGGACAAAAAGCTTAATGATAATGCTGCTAAAATTAAATCACTAGAATCTAAAATCAACCATTTGAAAACATTGATTCCTAGTGATGATTCTTGTCCCTCGTGTGATTTAATCTATGAACAATTGTCCACATTAAGAACTGCATATTCCTCTACTCTAGATAGACTTGAACTTGAAATTGAAAAGAACAATAAGCTTGCTGCACTTGACATTGGAAACTTAAAAGATGCTTCTTGTTCTACAATTGATTTGTGTTGTTCTAGTTGTGATGATCTTGAAAAGAAACTAGAAGATGCTATTAATGAAATTTCAATATTGAATAATGCTTTACGTTCTCATGAAGTTAAATATTGTTCCAATTGCAAATTAAAAGGAAAAATTCATGTGAAAATTGCCTTGATCTGTCCAATAAACTTGATAACATGCATAGGACATTAGATCGGTTTTGTAATGAGAATAAGAACCTAAACTTGCTGCTGAATTCTTATAAGTCTTGCAATGATAAAACTGGTTTAGGTTTTGATTATCACGCTCATGCTAAGGCACATCCACCTAAAATTCTAAAGTCATTAGGAAGGGGTTTTATTCAAACAGTTCCTAAACAAAAAGAAGTGGTTTTCAAATCTGCAGGAGTGTTGTCTCATTCGGTTTCAAATAAAAATATTGCTTGCTCATCTAGACATGAAAACAAAGCTAAAATTCATTGTACCTACTGTGGTAGAGATGGCCATGCCATAGATTTTTGTTATAGACTAGCTAAACAACAGAAAAGGGAAAGAATGATAGCTAGATCTCATAACTTTCATGCAAAATTTGCTGCACATATTAAACCGAATACTAGGAACATGCAAACTGCTGTTATGAGTCAAAAACATTCAAAGTTTACCTCCGGACCTTCTGTTTTTGCCTCCGGAGCTACTGACTTTTGTGATACACAAGTAACACCTTATAGGTCAGTAGTTAAGAATAAAAAACCTCAAACTTTGACTCATAAACCTGCTGTTTTGTCTCAGCTTTCGCGTGTTTTTCCTGCTGCACATCGTGTGACTCAGTACTGGATACCTAAATGCTTTTTGACTAACCTCAGTATTGAGTCATCGATGTATTGTGCTTCTATCTAGGTTACATGTTTGAGAAAGGAGAACATTTGGATTGTGGATTCAGGTTTCTCAAGCCACATGACCGGTAACAAAGAATGGTTCTCCTCCCTCTCTTTTGTGTCACGTGTAGAGAATGTTACTTTTGCCAATAATTCTTCAACTCCTATAACTGTTAAGGGTTCGGTTAGAGTAAATGATCACTACACACTGAAGGATGTGGCACTTGTCAAAAATTTGAAATACAGCTTGCTTTCTGTTTCACAATTGCTAGATGAAAATCTGGAAATTAATTTCAATAAAAACTGCTGCAAAGTTGTAGGTTCAAATAGTGAGCTTATTGTTAACATGTCTCGGTTTGGAAGAGTTTTTAAAGCTGATTTTGATATGTCTTCCTCTAAGGATAGCTGTCTAGTTGCTAATGATTCAAAGGACTTATATTTTTGGCATCATAGACTTGGTCACGTAGGCTTTGATCACCTGACGCGTGTTAGTACTCTTGATCACATACATGGGATGCCTAAGCTTAAAGGGGACAAAGAAATTGTGTGCTCTTCTTGTAGACATGCTAAGATGGTTGCAGGTTCACATACTCCTCCCACAATGATCATGACAACTGAACCGGGTCATCTTTTGCACCTTGACACCGTAGGACCTTCACGTGTTCAATCCTTCGGAGGTAAATGGTATGTTCTTGTTGTTGTTGATGATTATTCTAGATACTCTTGGGTTTACTTCATGGCGTCTAAGAATGAGGCTTTTAGTCACTTTAGAAATTTATTTGTTAGATTATCAATTTATCACCATGGATCTTTAAAAGCAATTAGAAGTTATAATGGAACTGAATTTAAAAATCAATCTTTTGATCACTTTTGTGCTGGAAATGGAATAGATCATTAATTTTCTTCACCATATGTACCTCAACAAAACCGTGTTGTAGAAAGAAAGAACAAAACCTTAGTTGAGATGACTAGGACTATGCTTGATGAATATCAAACACCTAGGAAAATTTGGGCTGATGCGATTGCAACCGCTTGTTATGTCTCAAATCATGTTTTCTTGCGTGCTAAGCTAGGTAAAACACCATATGAGCTCCGGTTTGGACATAGGCCTAGTGTTACGCACTTTCGGGTCTTTGGTTGCAAATGCTTTGTTAAGAAACATGGTAATCTTGATAAATTTGAATCTAGATCTATTGATGGCATGTTTCTTGGTTATCCATCTCATAATAGAGGCTACCGTGTGCTTTTACTTGACACTAACAAAATTATGGAGACTTGCGAAGTGTCTTTTGATGAATCTAGCCCATGTACTAGCTCAAACATTGCAGTTCCAGCTCCATATCCGCAGGGGGGAGCATTTTCGTTGAAGATGAGGAAGAGGTGGCGCTGCTGCCCGAAAATTCAGCAGCTAATGACATTGTTCGGGCTCCTGATTTTGATTCACAGCCAGCACCGACGACCACCATTGCTGGTCTAGATCCTCCTCAAGTCACAAGCTCATCGATTGGTGATGAACATGAAGAGAAGAAGCTTGTGAAGTGTCCACTCCCCTTCAGGTTCTCAAAATTCATCCTCCACAACAGATTATTGGAAGCTTGCACGAACGAGTTACACGGTCCAGGTTTTGCAATCCAAACTCTCATGCTCATTCTGGCTTTGTTGCTTCTTTTGAACCCAAAGATATATCACACGCACTCACTAACGAATCTTGGATTATTGCCATGCAAGAAGAGTTAGAAAAATTTGAAAGAAATAATGTTTGGAAACTTGTACCGCCACCTCAAGGTCACACTTTAATTGGAACTAAATGGGTGTTTAAAAATAAACAAAGTGAGGATGGGGTTGTGGTTAGGAATAAGGCTAGGTTGGTTGCTCAAGTTTTCACTCAAGTTGAAGGTCTAGATTTTGATGAAACTTTTGCTCCTGTTGCTAGATTAGAAGCCATAAGAATTTTGTTAGCTTTTGCTATATCTAAAGGTTTTAAGCTATATCAAACGGATGTTAAATGTTCTTTTCTTAATGGCTACATAGATGATGAGGTTTATGTCAAACAACCACCGGGTTTTGAAAATTAAGATTTTCCTAATCATGTTTACAAACTGTCCAAAGCCTTGTACGGTCTCAAACAAGCCCCTACAGCATGGTATGATAGGTTAAAAACATTCTTACTTGAAAAGGGGTTTACCATGGGCAAGGTTGATAAAACTCTTTTTGTGCTTAAGCATGGCAATGATTCATTTTTCGTTCAAGTGTATGTGGATGATATTATCTTTGGTTGTGCTTCTCATGATCTTGTGTCCAAGTTTTTAGCTATGATGAGTTCAGAATTTGAGATGAGTATGATGGCAGAACTCACGTACTTTTTGGGGATGCAAATAAAGCAAACAAAGGAGGTACCTTTGTGCATCAAACGAAGTATACAAAAGACCTCCTAAGGCGCTTCAACATGGACAAAAGCAAGCCTCTTCAGACACCAATGGGAACAGCAACAACACTTGAACTTGATGAAGATGGTGAATCCGTGACTCAAAAAGAATATATAAGCATGACGGATCACTTTTGTACCTCACGGCATCAAAACCGGACATACGATTCAGCGTATGTCTTTGTGCACGGTTTCAAGCTTTCCCACGTGCTTCACATTGTCAATCCGTCAAAAGGATTCTCAGGTACTTACATGGAACTCAAGAATTTGGTATTTTTCTTCCTTCTTCCTCAACCGTTACCTTGAAATCTTTTTTGGATGCTGATTTTGGGGGTTGTAGGATTGATAGGAAAAGTACTTCTGGTGCTTGTCATTTTCTTGGTAATTCTCTTGTTGCTTGGTCCTCTAGAAAACAAAAATCAGTTGCACAATCCACGGCTGAATCTGAATATGCAGCTGCTGTTAGTGCTTGCTGACAAATTCTTTGTATTGTTCAAACACTTAAGGACTATGGGGTTGACCTACATAGTGTTCCACTATTTTGTGATAACACTAGTGCCATTTGCATTGCTAAAAACCCTGTGCAACATTCTAGAACTAAGCACAGTGATATTAGGTATCACTTTCTCCGTGATAATGTTGAAAAAGGAAACATTGTGCTTCACCATGTAGATACCGAATAGGATTTCAATCGTTTTTGTTACATTCGCAGTGAAATAGGGGTTATGCATCCTCATGGCTTAAATTGATGGGGAGTTTTGAAACTTGGATAGTCTATGTGTGAATCTGAACTTAAAATTATATGAGCATAGTATTTCATACATATATGACTTCGTGATTCCTTTTACATGCTGAAAGTTCTTACTACATTACTCATGTTATACATTTTGTAGTTTTTGCCATGACTAGTAATTGGAATAATTACTTACACTAAATCTGGTCATGGTTGAACTTTCTTGCTGTTTTGAACTTGTTGCATGCTCACAAGTGTTTTTAATAATAAAGAATTAATCAAGTAATCAACTCACATGTTGAGTTTTTTTAGAACAAATATAAGTTGAGAATAGATCAAGAGAATATGCATGCATCGCACTTCTTCTTTTGAGATGGCTTATCATTGCACTTAGATATGAACTTGGAAGAAGTTGTGTATGACTAAAACCATGTCCTTAAGCTTCTGATTGTCAAATGACATAGGCTTGGTTTGGTTGGTTAGAATAAGGCAGATGCGCATATAATCTCTTGCAAATACCATATGATCTAAATTTGTGCTTTGAAAAATAATAAAATGCAGCAACAAGTGTCATGCTTTTAGGTACTGAAATAGTTAAGTTTGTGAGATCATGACTTGCTTAAATTGAAAATTAAATTTGATCTCTAGCATGGCTTACACTACTTTATGTATCTCATTGTTGTGATAGTATAAGTTATTGATAGTATGACTTGGATGAGCTTTGTTTTATATGTATATGTTATAATATGCTCATAACAATTAAAATTTCTCTTTTGAACCTTGCTGAATACATTGTCAAAGGGGGAGAGATAATAATATGGTGAATTATGCAAGGGGGGAATATGTACAGGGGGAGAAATTTATTTCTATCTCATTTGATTTTCAAAAACAGGGAAAATTATTCTCAAAACTTTTCATGCCAATGTTCGGATTTTAAATGGTGTTGCCAATGCATTCATCAAGGGGAAGATTGTGAGACCTATGTGTGCTGAATACATTGGCTTTGACAATAAGAGTTTTGAATGCTGCCATAACATCTTTTTGGCAAGGTCCGACTCTAGCTCCGAGCTATTGCAAGGTCCGACAATAGGTCCGACTTTCTTTGTATAGATCCGACATGTTTTTGGGTAGCTCCGGTTAGCTTTGTCTTTAGCTCTAGCATGTCTTTGATAGCTCCGGCGTGTCTTTGTTAAGCTCCGATATGTTTTGCTAGGTCTGACTTATATTGGTTAGCTCCGACATGTTTTTCTAGCTCCGACTTTTGGGATGACTAGTTCCGACTTGTTTTGATTAGCTCCAGTGCTAGGTTGGCTCCGGCTCAAGCTCCGGTTATCTTGGCAAGGTTTGGAGCTTGATCGTAATGTTCCAAATTTTCATGTGAATTGTTTCGAACTTGCTTTACACTTATGGAAAGGTTACTTAGTATTCTTTTACTAAGTTTCTGGTGTGTTTTGGTGGTTATGGCTTATATCATTTTGCAGTGCTTTGCAACATGCTTATGTGAGGTGCTCACGTAAGGTGTTGTAGTTTCGGAACTAACTTGAGTCAAGTCGCAGACTTGGGCTCGTACGGATTGGTTGTTTGTACAGGTGCAGCTGTTGCTTGAGTTCAAGACATGGCTGGTGACGGGATCCATTGAACTAGTCTTAGGGAGAAGATGAGGTTAAACAACCAAGTTCGGGAGGAATTGTGGTTGAGTTGATCAGGAGGTTGCGCAGCATGTTTGAATCAAGAACAATGCATATGAACGTATCATGGACGTCATTGGAAGATGTTTGCACGTGTGGAAGGAGTGCATGGACATGGCTACATGGTTCCGAGGCGTGATGAAGAGATGTGGACGTAAAGAATTGGTCAGGAATGTCCAACCGACTAGGTTATGACTCAGGCTGCGGCTGAGTCGGGTTTGACTCAAATATGGAAAGATTTGATTTGGTTATGATAGGATTTCGTGTGGGTCACGAATTTGAGTTGTTTTAGTGATGTGGAATATGTTCTTAAGGTGTTTGGAAGTCTTAAGATTGCTTCTATCTGCGTATAGAAGAGTCCTAAGCAGTTATGGAAAGTTTCGATTCATGATCTGAGTAGGATTAGAGTCCTAGTTGAGATTGGGTTGGCCTAAGGGCTGGTTATATAAGCAAGGGAGGCCAGAGCTCGTGGGGCACGACTTTGGGGCTGTTCCTCTTGTGTTCTATTGAATAAAATTCATAGTTTGAAGTATCTTTTGTGCCTTGTTTGTCCGACTTGTTTCAGACAAGTTTACTCGTTGAGTTTCTAGACAACAATACCTTTCATTGGTGGTTTTATCATAACTCAATTTTTAAAGATCCAATTGATGTGATTCTTTTTTTGTTGTCTTCACAACTTGATTATCTATCATGTTTAAAATTTCACAGTCATTGGATTTGTGGTTTCTGATCTACACGAGTTTCTTTGCAGCATTCCAGAACTGTTTTTCTCGGGTAGGACAGATTGACCTTTGTTCGATCTTTTGATCATAACATGAGTTTCTCTCGACGGATTTGAGTGATTCTTCTTGTGTTTTCTCCGTGACTTGATTCTCTCTGATATATATCACTTTTGTCACGGTGAAACACGTTTAGATTAGTCTCACACACGATTTCTTTAACAGATCGTTTTTCTATCAAAGGGGTTGGGATTTAATTGTTTCCGCTGCATAAGTTTTTTTAAATCTACCACCCCCTCTGGTAGCTTTTCACGTGCTCTTCGATCCTACAATATTAGAATCTAGAGAAGGTTCATTCCTAGCTGCATCTTCATGATGTTCTGGCCTATTAAGCTTGGTGCTGATGTTATCTAAAAACTGACTACAAAAAGTCATACACTCTTCCATAATATATCCCTCGGCTATAGAACCCTCCGGGTGAGCTTTGTTACGTACATACCTCTTCAATGTACCAAGGTAGCTCTGAATTGGATACATCCATCTGTAAGAAACAAGTCCACCCAAGCGAGCTTCTTCGACAAGATGGATTGGAAGATGTACCATGATATCAATGAAAGTGGTTGGAAGCAACATCTCATGCTTACAAATTGTTTTAGGAAATTGTTTGATCATTTTATCCAAATCTGGTTCCACCAATTCTTTAGAACAAATTCCAGAAAAGAATCTGCGAAACTAAATTAAAGGTGCAACAACCTTTTCAAGCAATATGCCACGTATTGCAATAGGAAGGAACTTCTGAAATATAATATGGTAGTCATGAGTTTCTAGACCTGATACCTTACGTGCTTTTATGTCCACACATCTCTAGATTGTTTGAGGCATAACCATCGTGCATCTTCACATCCCCCAAAAACATGCACAAGGTGGTCTTCTCATCTTTATGCAAAGTATATGATGCTGATGGACAATTCGTAGCCACCGGATGTTGCTGTGACCGTATACCCATATCCTGCATATCAAGATGAGCTTGTAGACTATCTTTTGTTTTACCATCCATATTAAGCAATGTCCCCGATATGCTATCACAAATGTTTTTCTCAATGTGCATGACATCTAAGTTATACCTTATTAGCAATGTCTTCCAATACGAGAGCTGGAAAAATATACTTTTCTTCTTCCAACTATGCAACCTATTTTCCTCAGTGCACTTTCTCTTATTATTCGCCTTTCTAAAACTCACTTGATCAAAACTCTCGTATTGTTGGAGTACTTCGACACCAGAGAGTGATGTTGGAGCCTCTCTATTCTCTATATTGTTGTTAAGAGAAGCTCCGTCTCAACGCCACCTGTGGTTCTGAGGTAGGAAACGACGATGACCCATGTAGCAATACTTTTGTCCATGTTTCAACCACAAGGAGTCAGTGTTTACATGGCAGTATGGACATGCTAGCTTACCTTTTGTGCTCTATCCACATAGCATTGCATATGCTGGAAAATCATTTATTGTCCACAATATAGAAGTTCACATGAGAAATGTCTCTTTCTTTGAACCGTCGTATGTTTCAACACCATCATACCATAATTTTAGTAGCTCATCAATCAAAGGCTGAAGATCCACAAGAATGTTGTTTCCAGGTGACTTTGGCCTAGGAATTATCATTGACATCAACCAATAAGGATGCTTCATACACAACCAAGGTGGTAGATTATAAGGGATCAGAATCACAGGCCATGTACTGTAAGAACCATTCATTATTCCAAAAGGATTGAAACCAGTAGATGCTAGCCCAAGTCTTATGTTGCGGATTAGATGAGAAATTTGGGTGAATGCTATAAAAATGCTTCCATGCTTTCGAATATGCAGGATGGCATGATATTCCATCACCAATATGTTCTTCTTTGTGCCAGTCCATGTTTGATACCATTGATTCTGCCATATAAAATCTCTGAAGACGGGGAATAAGAGGAAAATATCGTAGAATCTTGCGTGCTACAAGCTTCTTGGCTTTTCCACAAGGTAAAGCCTCTCTTGCATTCCCACCAGTACTATTTTTCCATCATGATTCACCACATTTCGGGCATCGATCCAGTAGAGAATAGAACTTCTGGAATAACACACAGTCATTGACACATGCATCGATCTTTTTGTAGCACAGCCCGATGTCACGAACAACCTTCTGAACTTTATGAAGGGTATTAGGAATGCAGTGGCCCTCTGGAAGCACATATGAGAATAGTTCAAGGATCAACTAACACGCTTCTTTGCTTAAACTAGTTCAACACTTTATCTGATACAACCTGACAATGAAGGATAATTGGGTCACCTTCTCACAACCTGGATACAACTCCTTTTTGGCATCATTTAATAAGTCATAGAATGCCTTTGCACACCCAGTTGGCTCCTACTGGTTTATAGCATTTTCTAGATCATCAACATCTGCTGAAGTACCACCATGATTAGTGCCTCTATGTAGACTAGACAACATATTTTCCATAGCAGCATCATCAAAAATTATATCCTCATTATTTGCTGATTGCTCAGCAATATTTTTCTCAACTCGTTTTTCTCCATGGTGTAGCCAACAAGTATAATCAAATGACATCCCATTATAGAGCAAGTGAAGATGAACTTCCTTTCGTGTCCCATGGCAAATAATACGACATTTCGTGCAAGGACAAGGAATAGTTTCTTCTTCACGAGTGCCCTGGAATGCAAAATTCAAAAATGACTTCATTCTATCCTGTCACTCCTTCGTATGCTTGTCTTTTCACATCCATGTCTTATCTTCTAACACTGCTTCCTATAATTCAATCAGCGTATCCGTAAGAGGATAAAACTACAATAACATTATGTGAGTAATTGTACCTAGCGCTGTTCCTCCTCCACGTGAGGCGGCCGGCGGATGCTCCTCCAGGCCGGTGGCCGGTGGATGCTCCTCCAAGAGCGTGGCGGTCGGCAGATGCTCCTCCGAGAGCCTGGCGGCCAGCAGATGATCCTCCAAGCGCGTTCCGTACAGCTGGGAGCGGGGCAATTGTGGATCGAAGGGTCCCGTGAGCAGGCAGCCAAGACAAAGCGTACGTGAAGCTATCAGAGTAGGCCCAACACTGCGCTGGGCCGCTTGTTATTCGTGGGCAGAAATTGCACTGAGTCACTTTGTATCATGGGCCAAAATCGCGCTGGGACGCTTGGTGTTCCTCTCTATGACGCGTGAGTCATCTATGGGCGCGCATCTGGCTTTGGCAATTTATTATCTAAATAAGTTAATGAAGCAATGGAGTGATATTCCGATCAAAATAAAGCATATGCATAAAATCTCTTGAATTGCAGCAACACAGTGATATAAAAAAGGATTAAATACTTGATATAATCATCGACGGAACCAAGCAGTAGTGCTCAACGTACCATGCCAAACAACAAACTAATCGACAGAACTAGCTGTTACATAATCCCCAATAAACACAAAATAAACTAATCGACACATCTAGTCCGCAGCACTTCCCTTCAAGCAGTGGTAATAACTTCTGGCTACGTAGAGTGGTGGTAATGATGACACCGCATATAGGGGCATTGGGCCAGTGGTACGTTGGAGTTCTACCTATCTTTTTCTAACATTTTTCTCGTCCTTTCTTTTTTTTTCTCTTTGTTCATTGTCTTCACTTTTCTTTCCAATCGTGGCTACCTGTTGCGTTTTCCTGTTCCTACGTACTAGTATTGTATACTACTTTACAAAACACTTTGCAGGCCCTGCTATGGGTGATCTCCTCTGGCAGCTCCAGTAGCTAAAGTACCGTACTGGCCACTTTAGAGGCTACCAGCGGTGTGGAGGGTTGTTCATCAACAGATAATACATATAGAACAGATAGTTCACTAAACAAACAGATAGAAAACAAAATAATAGTTATAACAGACAAACAACATTGAGTTCATCAACATAAAACATTACTACAAAATAAGAAAAATGGCATCATGAAACAAGAAAAACAAGATCACACAGCCTTATAAGTCTTTTATATATAGCCTATACCGGATAACACCTCACAGTAGAATGACAAATGCTCGTGTTTAATCCTACAGTATTCACTACAAAAGACCCTGCAGCTGCTCCACCCTAGCTTCCCGCAGTCGGCAGCCGTGCACGGGTCAACCTCCTTGTTGGGCAGTGGCACCTTCGGTGGTCTTGTAGGCGGGCGCGGATGCGCCCACGTTAGATTACTAATTTCATCCATGGCTTGAATCCAACACCGTCTGCAGTCATTGTTGGCCCTCATGATGGCAACGGACCCGACCACTTTCTCACCGACGTCGACCTCGCCTTCGACCTGTCAGATATACTCAAAGGCGTTCCAGGCCCTGCAGTTGGCGTTGTAGCGGAGGAGTCTAAGGATGTAGGCTGCCTCCACTTGGCCGGCCCCGGCCTCCCGAATGAGAAATAGGGCGCCCGGCTGCGCGCGATCATCTGTGAAGACGAGCTCGAGCCTGATGATGTAGCATGCACGAGGGTTGCCGACGACGGCCAGGTTCTCCATGAGGGCCTTGTAGCGCCCCGGGTCGCGCCACATCCTTCGGGTCACCTGCTCCAGCGCCACGCGCCTGCCCACGGCGCCATCCCGACATGTCGCATGCATGGCCGTGCAGGTGGCACACAGACTATAGAGGTCGTCCAAGGGACGCAGGGAGCTTGCGGCGAGGCGCCCCATGATCTCGACCGCATTATCGTGCGTGAACGGCAACTCTATAGGCTTCGGCGCCGCCGTGCTGTGAAGGGAACCAATGAGGGTGTGCGCGGCGAAGACAAAGAGAAAGATAGAGTACGTGCGGAGAATGTGTCGTACAGTATGCATTATTGAAAAACTCCTCCTTTTATCAAAAAACATCGCATGTGAAAATTACCACATTGGTAATATTATATCTAATAAATTTTAAACACATTAGGACATAGTATTATATTTAAAAAAATTACGAAAATAAAAAGCTAGAACGTGTAAAACTGTACATCGCATACGGATGATGCAAATACTAATTTATTTTATTTCTTTTCTCTTTAACAGCTGTCATCGTGCCCCCCCCCCCCCCCCCCCGGTCTGGCCCTAGGCGGTAGCCCCTCCCGCCTAGGCCAAGAGTAGGGCCTGCGTTTAAGACCATTCACAGTGGTTCACTGTAAAGCTTACTGGACTGTAAATATAGAGTAGATTACTGGAAGTATAGAGTAAGTGTCCAGAGTGAAATGCTAGATGTATAGAGGATATACTGGAAGTATAGAGGGATAGAGACATAGAGTAAGTTTTAGAGTAAACTGTTGCGGATGGTCTTATCTCTTAACCCCTTGGTGCAGGAATCGAATTCTCTACGGTAGGGCCGCACAGCCGTCTCTGTGCGACCCTACCCAGATGGTTGCCACATACGTTTACGCTCCGAATCTTACAGCCATACAGCCAGGACGCACTGCACTGTTCTCGTGACTGTGCCACCCTGCCCTGATGATTGTCACGTACGCCAACACACCGAATCTTGCAGCGTGCACGGGCACGCGAACTCCATGTCCAAAATTTGCTCAGCGATCCGAAGAACTCGGCGCTCGGCATGCACGAACTATATTAACATTTATATTTTCCTAGTAATATGATAATTAGTATATAAATAATTAAAATTATGAAATGGTCAACTTAGATGACTCAATAATCCCCCCAAGTTTCATCCAACCTACCAAACAAAAAATTGGATCGTCCAGTCCATGAAACAAAATGTTAATTTGGATGATCCAATACATAATGAAATGGATGATCCTATATCCAATCCAACTTTGATGTCAAACTAAACGCAATTGATGACTGAGCACTTTGTCACATGTCATTAGTGTACGCACATACACGGCCTCAACACTGGGTTTAGGGTGCATCATGGACTAACCGCATGACCCGGCCAAACACTCACATAATTAGCATACACCCGCAAGAGCAACTAACTGGCCGTATCCCTGGCGTACGAACGGCAACGCCGACCAACTTATATTTTGTACTACATAGAAAGAATTTTCCTAGTCCATGAGCCAAACAAGCTCTTCTAATGCGGCAACTAATAATCAGCACGTGATCAACAAAATTACGATCCAGTATAGAGGGATAGAGACATAGAGTAAGTTTTAGAGTAAACTGTTGCGGATGGTCTTATCTCTTAACCCCTTGGTGCAGGAATTGAATTCTCTACGGTAGGGCCGCACAACCGTCTCTGTGCGACCCTACCCAGATGGTTGCCACATATCTTTACGCTCCGAATCTTACAGCCATATAGCCAGGACGCACTGCACGGTTCTCGTGACTGTGCCACCCTGCCCTGATGATTGTCACGTACGCCAACACACCGAATCTTGCAGCGCGCATGGGCACACGAACTCCATGTACAAAATTTGCTCAGCGATCCGAAGAACTCGGCGCTCGGCGTGCACGAACCATCATCATGCATATATATATATATATATATATATATATATATATATATATATATATATATATATATATATCCCTCTCTCTCTCTCTCTCTATATATATATATATATATATATATATATATTTAACAACAAGAGAGAAAACACGTAACGTCATGAAACATGATCGAGGTCTTTTGCGGGACAAACTGAAACATTGCATACCTTGGGCCAGTGGGCCCTTCGCGTGTCAAACTTAAAAACTAGAATTGAAAAACTAAAACATCGCGGGACTAACTTACAAAGTATGCCAGGTGGGCCATTGCATACCCCTGGACCCTTTGCGTGTAAAATTAAAAAACTACATGTGAAGCCAAGATGGGACAAGTTGAGCTGTTGTGATAACCTAGAGGAGACAAACCGCGGTTTGGATTAACTCCGACCCACCCACCAGTTTGAAAGCACAGTTTTCAAAGCGTTCGATCATCTCCACTCGCGCGCTTAGACGACGAACCGCTATAAAGGCACACCGTCCTCTTGCGTCTCTGCCGCACCACTCTATCGATCGTAGCCTCCAAAATTCTCCTCTTCTTCTCTGCCGCACCACCGCCGAACACCTCTCACTCTTTCTCCGTACCTCCGCCACCGCACAAATGGGTAGCCCCGCACCGAAGCACTCCAAGCCATCGACGTCCTCTGAACCTCCTTCTTCTCCGTTTCCGTCGCCGCCAAGGCCGGAGGAACTAGAGGCAGCGCCCGCATCTCCTCCATCCCCTTCTCTACCTACGGCGCCCGCACCTACTCCTCATCTCGTTTGGGTTCAGGAGACTGTCCGCCTCCTCGAACACCGCTTCGATGATCTCGATCGACACCTGAAGGAGGCCATCGAGCACCTGTACGCCACTGCGGGCGCCCAAAAAAGCTTGACAAATTGGCGCGGGATGTATTTTCTGATACATCTTGCTCGTGTGACCATCTGGTCTTGGGAAACTTCTCGTTTGTACTAGCATGGACACCACTGGCCACTACTGCTACGGGTTAGGCTTTGTGTCCTGTCGTCTCAACGTCCTCTACAAGATGATCGAAGAGGTGGCTGGGGTGGGGGCCGCTAGCATCTTCTGCAGACCGTCACTAGGAAGCTTTGGACTCAACTACCGGAGGAGTCGGCAGCAGCAGTGGCAGCGAAGGAGGAGTCGGCGGCGGCGGAGGAGGAGGAGGCGGCGGCGGAGAAGGAGGTGTAGGAGATCTCCTCCGACTCCTAGTAGAGTAGGATTTGTACTTTTTCTTTTTCTTGTTTTCTATGTGCTTTCGTAGTTCTTGTTTGTAATATATGTGTTGTTTCTATGTTAATGAAAAATGCCTTTTCTGTTCATGAACAATGCGTCCTATGCAGAATCGAAAAACAACTCCTTTGTTAAAAAGGGGCGAGATAATTGTTGTTCAATGTCTAACCAATAATTCATTGTGTTGAGACAATCGACGACTCTTGGTTGAAACTCCATGGAGATCATGGTTGAGGCTGCATTTATGCTCTTTTGTGTTCTTTCACTCAATTTTTTCATTTGTAGTCGGCGCATGTGAGAATGTATTTTTAGTAGTAATATATACTACATGTTATCATTTTATTGTGATTAATGTTATAGAATGCTGATTGTTTGCCATCGTCCTTACGTGGACTTGGGTGTTCTGTATTTGCATACCGTTTGCATTAGCACATATACATTTGGCGATTCATATTTTTGTTCATATTTTTTTGGAATATCCCACTAGCTAGCAGATGGCTGCTTTTAGGTTTTGATCTCCATGCTTGGCAACAAAGATAAAGGGGAGCTAGCGGTCGCTCGACGAGCAAGCATCTAGGCAATACTTTAATTAAGAAGTGAGCAAGATGTCCGAAGAAGTCTACCCCTCTAGCTACGCGCACCATGTGCAGGTGTCGACGTGACATGACATGTAATTAATCAAGATTGCATGCGTGCACAAGGGCACAGCTAGCGTCAAATTCTCCAGGACGCAAATTTTTTTTGTTCTTCTTGGCGCGCCACAATTGAGATTTTGACAATTCAATTTTCACTCCCTGCGCGCCACAAGGGCTCAAGTGAATGTGCTCGCTTATTGTATGGAGAACATGGAGATGGTGCACTATGTCGTCCACCACCTTGGCCTCCTCCTTTCATGCATACAAGAAGATTTGATGGCGTTGCACATTTGGACCAACACATGAGAGAAAATGAACTTGAGTCGAGGACGACTCCAATTCAAGAAAGTGGGATGATGAGGACATCAGTTCTATGGATACAAACAACACTCCGTTGAACATACAAGATCCAATCAATAGAGTCCACACACAACAATTAATTTCAGAGGTGAGCTCGTTCTTTTATGTTTCCTTATATATTTTTGAGAATAGATTGCTATCTAATAATTTAATTGTGATTAGGATACATGAAGAGGTTCATGGAGTAATTGGAGGAAGGTTTAGGGGCATGGAGGACAAGAGAATACGTTTAAAGAAGATGGAAACCGAGCCCAACTCAGAATTGTGTCCAACTTGGAGTCCAGTAGCAGTTCACACTAAAACGGCGCCCAGGACGCATACTAACTCCGTTTTGGACGTTCTACATATGCACGGAAAGGGGAGAAGATAAAATTTCTAATTCCGCTGGTCCCATGTCAAAATTCTTTTGGAGTCGATAGGAATCATCGAAACAAAATCGAGATCGGAATTTGTCAGGGTGCTACACCACCGTATTGGGCCATTGAGCCTTGTATCAAGTCTACATCTCTTATTTTCGTGTCTTAGGGTTAGGTCACGACCCCAACACCCCCATAGACGTCCTACCACCTGTATATACTCCATAGTAGCCGCCATAAACAATTGGGTTTTGCTTAGATTAATTTGTTATACACTGTTTTGCCATTCATCGGTGTGTGAAACCCCAACTTAGCAATTCAGATTGCTTCAACCTTGTTCTTGCTTGTGTTCTTGGTTGCACTTGCAGGGATTAGCCTTCCTAGCGAGGTCAAGCGTGTGCAGCACGATTGATAACCAATGGAGAGGTGGTGTAGTGATTGCAGAGGTATTCAAGCTGCTCGAGTGCCGCGAATCATCAACGTCGAGTTCTCCACCTCAATCGACTTATCATTACCTTTCGGAAGATCGGTCCTAAACCTTCTTATCAACTACATACAATGCTATTTACATTAGGAACAAGACATCAAACCGTGATGTCGTCTACAAGCATTCACGGTTGCCAACAAGCACCTGGTATAACTATAAATGTGTTTACTATCAAAATAAAAACTTTTAGAAAAAATTAATTCCTTTGCATGGTATGCATAGAATATTGCAACAGGTGATGTTCAAGAACCCCAAGATTCTTCAAGCCCTGGTACTACGATGCATGAACCAACAATAGGTACATATATACAAACCAGAAATACTCCTTCAGCCCTAGCGTAACTTTACTTTTGAAACATAAAAGATGTCCCACTCCAACTCTATCGGTAGCTTCCAACTACCCATATCACATCACATTACCACCTATCTCTCTACCGTGACATTTGTTTTGGCAGTGTGTGTTAGTTTTTTACTCATTTGGCATTGAATTTGAAGCATTTTGAGAGACTACATTTGTCCTTTAATTGTATTGATGATGGGTGTATAACGGTAATTTGCATTCTTTCCTAGGCTCTACTAATTTTTATAGCATGCCTTGCGATTCTACTTTCTTAGTCTTTATAGTTAAGAGTTCATCAGCCAGTGATGGCGTGATTTTTTGATGCCTCCACGCTGTGCTCTCTTGCCGACGGCCACTCCAACCAGCACCGGTGCCCATGCCCTACTGCTGGTCACTTCAATGTCCTCCCTGACGTGTCTCCCTCGCCCATCGCCACATCCCATCCTTCGCGTGCCATGATGACCCCGCCGCCCGCAAATCTTTGGCCATTACTCGCCTTGCCACCAATCCTCCTCGAGAGTTGCTCCTAGTGATCTCGGCCGGACTGAACCCTCGCTTTGTTAAGCGTCGTAAGCTAGGACTATGCAGTACTGCACCCGCAGTAGCCGCCATCGTCAAGCGGACCCGATGTCTCATGAGCCCACATGTTAGTGGCAGCTACTGCAGGTGCAATACTGCAGAGGATTTCAATCCCGCAAGCTGTCTGCCTTATCTATCTTGCATTCGCCACCTGCTATCGCTAACATTCATTACTCGCCATGCAACTAATTCTCTCTGAGACGCGCTCCAGCTGATGTCTGTTAGACTGAACCAGCGAACCCTATCTCTTTCTAGTCCAGCATTGCCAGCTACATGCCCGCCCCCTCAATCTTTCCTGCTTCGTTGCTGGACAGAAAATCCTCTGCAGTACAACGAGTGCAGTAGCGCCACTGACATGTGTACCTGATGGCTCATTTTAGGGTACGAACAGCAACAAAGAAGTCAACAATGTACTCCCCCCAGATCAAAATAGTTGTCGTTCAGACAGTCCTAACTAGTTCATTTTTGATTCATTTGTTGGTCTGATACAACAATTAATATAAACTAGAAGGGAGTAATACATAACAAAATGCTTCTCGGATGCGGTCCTCCCACGCTCGTATTTGCCACACTCGTCCTGAAGATGGTACGAACATTAGACCTTTCTTCTTTTCACACTTTTTGTACATGATACTAAACTTTGTCAGGCGGTAATTTACTTTAGTCATTTAGTGTTTGAATCAATGTAACAGAAGGAAAGAAGTTTGGAAGAAGTGTGGCTAAAGGACTTAAGGTTGCCAGAATACGCTATGCATCTCAAGTTAGTAGAACAGAGCATGTGAAGCTACCAATTCAGTTCTCCACTAGGTTGGGTGATGTGGTTGGTATTAATCAACAGCACTTTGTAGATGATGTGGTTTTGTTTACAAAAAAACATGCATCCCTTAGTGGTGCAAGGAAGTGGGCAGAGGTCGGTGATAGTAACAAGAGAGATATAGTACGAGACATTCCGGTTAGTGTTGTCACACCCCACACAAGTATTTTTTCTTGCAATCTCCATCTTGTACGTTTACAGCAACTTGTTATACAATGTACAGGATTCCTGAGACATGGATGACACACCGGAGAGTGCAAGAAATTTTTTGAAAATTGCTGGTGAGCACTACAAGGGGTGGCGCTCGACTTTGCATGCCATCTATAAGAGTATTCTTCTGATGAAGAACGTATATGAAACAAGCCTGCTGACGTACCGGCGCCCGAGTGGTTGCACCTAATTGACGTACCGGCGCCCGAGTGGTTGCACCTAATAGAATATTTTAGTTGCAGCTAACTTTTTAATAGCTTTGCATCATACAAAAACTATTTGATTTACATTCATTTGTGGAATTAATTCTTAAAATTATTGTAGTCAATAAGCATGACAAATTCTCAAAATTGAAGAAGACAAAAGGCAAATCACTTGCTTGGCTCCAAATCCTACGCCCAACTTAGTTACGAGAAGGTATCAAAAATAAATCACGCTTTTACTTTGCACTGCAATCAATATGTATACCGACATGTTGAATTTTACTTGTATTTTATGTAGCAATACCTAGAGACCGGAGAAGAACCCGATGACATACAACTGTGGGAGGCAAGCCATTTGAAGAACGGTGACTGGGCAAACGAGCTGGCAGAAGTTGTACATGTGAGTAACACTTCAAACAATCCCCAGTTAAAAAATATTTGCAATATACATGTGACTTTTCTTTTCGTATATAGAAGCAGGCACGTGCCCAAGTGGACCACATGGAAGTTGAGCTGGGAGGCCCAATTCCAAATGAGGAGAGAAAAAACATCTTCCAGTGTTCTTATAGATCCTCAATTGGTTGTGCAGGATCACAGGTTCAGGGGCGTGGTTATATGACTAACCCTACTGGTCCTGAACGTGAACGTATGCGTATCAAGATAGTTGAACACCTCAACGACCAAGTTCAAAACTTACAATATAGAAATGCAGGCCTCAATCACCAAGTGCAGGAGTTGGAAGGAAGAAATGATAGCTTAACCACCCAGATGGACTGCATAAACCAGAAGAATGAAGAGTTAAACCTTCAAGTCCAGAACATAGAAGGTCAGATGGCAGCTGATCATGAACAGAGAGATAAGGAAATGGAGGACATGCGTGTATCAATGGCTGAAATGCGCAAAATGTTGGAGACCACTCCACAAAAGGTCCAACAAAAGAACCGCCAAAAGCCACCTGCTCCAACAATTAGTCCCGTTCAGCTTAGGCAAAATTTTAACATCCAAACATGTCGCGTTAGTAATATTTGAGTGTTGTTATGCGTGTTGCAATATCAATTGATTGATGTTTATTGTTAAACTCGTGATTATGTTGCCACTAATTTTAAAACCTGGTGCATTAGGATTCTACTGCCGCCAATTATAAAATGTGGCATTACAAATTTCTTGTCGCGAATGATAAATTTTTGCAATAGAAAGCTATAAACATTTGGCCACGACTCAAAAAATGTTGCACTAGACTTCTATTGCCACCACGCAGAAAACGTTGCATTACAACACTATTGCCACATATGAGAAAACGTTGCATTACACCTCTTTCACCACAAATCATTAAACGTTGCATTACAACTGTACTGCCACAGGTCATAAAACGCTACATTACGAACCTATTGCCATAGATGAGGAAACATTGCATTAGAAACCCATTGCCACTGATCAGGAAACGTTGCATTATGAACCTATTGTCATAGATAAGAAATCGTTGCAATACCGAACTATTCACCATGGAATGGAAATCGTTGTAGTACCATACTATTTTCCACGGATCTGAAATCATTGCAATACAGTACTATTCACCACGTTTGTGAACACGTTGCAATAACATACTATTTGTCACAGACATTAAAATGTCGCAGTGCCATACTATTTCCCACGGCAGTGACATCGCTGCAGTACCATACTATTTGCCGCCAAAATAAAATTGTTGCAATACCGTGATATTCGTTGCAATACGTTAAATCGTCGCAATACCTTAAATCATTGTAATACCGTACTGTTTGCCACGGCTGTGGAATTGTTGCAGTAACATACTATTGCCACGATTGTGGAATCATTTCAATAACCTGCTATTCGTTGAAATATGTTAAATTGCCGTGATACGCTAAATCGTTTCAGTACTGTAGTATTTGCCACGAATGTGAAATCATTGCAATCACATACTATTACCACGAATGTGAAAATCGTTGCAATACCATGCTATTCGTTGCAGTACCTTAAATCATCGCAATACACTAAATCGTTGCAATAACATACTATTTGCCACGAATGTGAAATCATTGCAATATCATGCTATCTGCCACGAATGTGAAATTGTTGCAATACCATACTATTTGCCACAGATGTGAAATCATTGCAATACCATGCTATTCGTTGCAATACGTTAAATCGTTACAATACGCTAAATCATTGCAATAACATACTATTTGCCACGAATATGAAATCATTGCAATATAGTACTATTTGCCATGATTGTGAAATCGTTGCAATACCGTACTTTATGTTGCAATATGTTAAATCGTTGCAATACATGAAATCGTTGAAATAGCATACTATTTGTCACCGATGTGAAATCGTTGCAATACCATACTATTTGCCACGGATGTCAAGGCGTCGCAATAACCTATCGCCATGGGAATTATTATGACGATTCGTAAAAACTATCGCCACACTCCTTTTTGTTGCAATAGTGACTTATTGCGACGAAAAATGACCTATTGCGATGAATTTTTTTGTTGCGATAAACTGTAAGTCACCTAGATGGGGGGGGGGGCGTATAGGAAATAAGACCTGAAATGGCTTAATCAAACGAGATTAAATCACTGAGGCCATACTTTTCTGGACAGGGCCGAACCAGTCTGCTCAGCACAGGAAGAAAACCTAAAACTTGATATCTACAAGTTATTTGAGGAATTTAACTTCAGTAAAGATGTAAGTAATGTACGGTAACCTAGTACAACTATGATTGACAAGTTGAAGATTTCAACAATGATCAATATGAAGAGCAATATGAACCCTAATAGCAATTTTAGTGATTATGAAATGTAAAGCGACAAGCAAGACAAGATTTATCCTGTGGTTCAGCTCCACGAAGAAGCCTACATCCACGTTGAGAAGTCCACACAAGGACCAGGTCTCACTTGACCCTCTTCTCACAAAGACACCACAATGGCCGGCTTGGATTCCACTATATCAAAGGATAATCACCAAGTTTCTTGAGGCTGATCACAAGTTGAGGCACCCACAAATCAAAAGGCTGATCACAAGTTGAGGCACCCACAAATCAATACAGTGAGGAGCAATTGAATCTCAACCCACACAAGCCACAAAACACAACACAATGAGCAAGAGATCAAACCGAGAGCCAAAGCGCGACGATCTTCCTTCACTCTCCTTCCCAAACCCTAATCTCTTCAAGATTTGGTCTTAGAGGGCTAGTAGGATGAGTAGAAGGGTTTGGAAGGATCTAGGTTAGTTGTGGTGGCGCTAGGGTTCAAGTGTGCTCAAATAGGGGTCGGGCATCCCATTTTTATAGGGGTCCCGACAACTAACCGTTGCCATCAGGACAACCCCAGACTAGTCTGGGCCTATGCCACGGACTAGTTTGGACTTCTGGGACCACCGACAATTTCACGTCATCGACCGACAAAATAGATGACGTGAGCGCCAACGCTAGAATTTCAAACAGCCATTGACAATACGGACTAGTCTGGCCAATAAAGGACTAGTCCGAAGTCCAACAGAATGGTTTAGTCTGTCCCAAAATGGACTAAACTTGGTAGGCCTGGACTAGTCCGGCCATAGCGGCGAACAAGTACGGCCTTCTAGGGCTTGGCTTGGTTTCTCACTCTAAATCTCAAACGGGCTAGTCCGTCCCACAATGGATAAGTTCGAAATCTTCCAGAATGCTTTGGTCCGTCCCAAAACGGACAAGTTCGAACTTCCGGGACTTAGCTCCAACTTCACTCACCAAGGGATGACAAAACTAGTCTGTACCCATACGGACAAGTCCGAACTCATCTAGAGACGTTTAGTCTGACCCATAACGGACTATTCTGACTGGCCGGACTAGTTCGGCCCTGAGGACCGGACTAGTCTGGCCTCCTCGAGTTTTCTCTCCTTTTGGCTTCTCACTTAAGTTTTTCTCTCAACCACCACTTCACTGCAAGGATTCCGGTTTATCACAACAAAAAAATTTGTCACAATAGGTTGTTTTTCGTCGCAATAGGTCGCTGTTGCAACGAAAAAGAGCGTGGCGATAGTTTTTACGAATCGTCGTAATAATTTCTGCAGCGATAGGTTATTTTCGACGCCTTGGCATCCGTGGCGAATAGTATGGTATTGCAACGATTTTACATCGGTGGCAAATAGGACGCTATTGCAACGGTTTCATGTATTGCAACAATTTAACGTATCACAACGAATTGTACGGTATTGCAACGGGTCCACGATCATGGCAAATAGTACGGTATTGCAACAATTTCATATTCGTGGCAAATAGTATGTTGTTACAACGATTTAGCGTATTTTGATGATTTAACGTATTGCAACAAAAAACATGGTATTGCAACGATTTCACATTCGTGATAATTGTATGTGGTTGCAACGATTTCACGGGGTACCAATAGTAAAGTATTGTAACGATTTCATATTCGTGGCAAATAGTATGTTATTGCAATGGTTTAGCATATTGCGACGATTTAACGTATTGCAACGAATAGTATTGTAATGCAACGATTCCACAGGCGTGGCAATAGTACGGTATTGTAATGATTTCATATTCATGGCAAATAGTATGTTATTACGACGGTTTACCGTATTGCGATGATTTAACGTATTGCAACGAATAACATTGTATTGCAACGATTTCACATTCATGGCAATAGTACATGATTGCAACGATTTTCACATTCGTGGCAAATACTACAGTATTACAACGATTTTCACAGCCATGGCAAATAGTAACATATTGCAATGAGTTATGGTGTAGCGACGATTCACCATATTGCAACAAATATCACGGTGTTGCAACAATTTCACATCCGTGCCAAATAGTATGATACTGCGACTGTTTAGCCGTGGCAAATAGTAGGTTAGTGCAACGAGTCAACAAATGTGGCGAATAGTACCGTATTGCAATGATTTCAGATCCGTGGGAAGTAGTCTGGTACTGCAACAATTTTGTATCTGTGGCGAATAGTTAAGTATTGCAACGAGTCCACAAACGTGGCGAATAGTACCATATTGCAACGATTTCAGATCCGTTGGAACTAGTATGGTACCACAACGATTTCGCATCCGTGGCAAATAGTTTGGTATTACAACGATTTCTTATCTGTGGCAATAGTGTTTTAATGCAATGTTTTTTGAGTCGTTGCCAAATGTTTATACTGCAACGTTTTGTCATTCTATTGCCATGTTTTATCATCCGTATTGGCAAAAGCTTCCTATTGCAACAATTTATCATTCGTGACAAGAAATTTGTAATGCCATGTTTTGTAATTAGCGGCAGTAGAACCCGAATGCACCAGGTTGGAAAATTAGTGGCAACATAATCATGAGTTTAACAATAAACATCCATCAAGCAGGTGGCTTTTGGCGGTTCCTTATTTGTTGGACCTTCTGTGGAGTGGTCGCCATCATCATTTTGTGCATTTCAGCCAATGAGGCGCGCATGTCCTGCATTTCCTTAGCTGTCTGTTCATGATCAGCTGCTATCTGACCTTGTAAGTTCTAGACTTCAACGATTAACTCTTCATTCTTCTGGTTTATGCAATCCATCTGGGTGTTTAAGCTATCATTTCTTCCTTCCATATCCTGCACTATTTCATTGAGGCCTGCATTTCTAACTTCTAAGTTTTGAACTTGGTCGTTGAGGTGTTTAGACATCTGGATACGCATACGTTCACATTCGGGACCTGTTGGGTTAGCCATATAACCACGCCCCCGAACCTGTGATCCTGCACAACCGATTGAGTATCTATAACAACGCTGGAAGATGTGGTTTCTCTCCTCATTTTGAATTGGGCCTCCCTGCTCAGCTTCCATGTCGTCAACTTGGGCACGTGCCTAGATCTATATATGAAAAGAAAAGTCACACATAATTTGCAAATATTTATTTAATTGGGGATTGTCTGAAGTGTTACTCACATGTACAGCTTCTGCCAGCTTGTTTGTCCAGTTACCGTTCAACAAATGGCTTGCCTCCCACAGTTGTATGTCATCGGGTTCTTCGGTCTCTGGGTCTCGCTACATAAAATACAAGTAAACTTCAACATGTTGGTATACATATTGTTTGCAGCGCAAAGTAAAAGCGTGATTTATTTTTCATACCTTCTCGTAACTAAGTTCGGCATAGGATTTGGAGCCAAGCAAGTGACACGCCTTTTGTCTTCTTCGATTTTGAGAATTGGTCCTTCTTATTGACATCAATAATTTTAAGAATTAATTCCACGAATGAAAGTAAATGAAATATTTTTTGTATGATGCGAAGCTATTAAAAAGTTAGCTGACCTTGAATTGCTCAGACCCAAAATATTCTATTAGGTGCAACCACTCAGGCGTCGTTACGTCAGTAGGTTGTTTCGTATACGTTATTCATCGGTAGAATAACTCTTATAGGTGGCATGCAAAGTTGAGCGCCACCCCTTGTAGCGCTCACCAGCAATTTCAAAATTTTTCTTGTGCTCTCCAGTGTGTCCTCCATGTCCCAGGAGTCCTGTATATTGTATAACAAGTTGCTATAAACATACAGGATGGAGATTGCAAGAAAAAAAATACTTATGTGGGGGTGTGACAACACTAATCAGAATGTCTCGTACTATATCTCTCTTGTTACTATGGCCAACCTCTGCCCACTTCGTTGCACCGGTGAGGGATGCATGTCTTTTTGTAAACATAACCACATGATCGACAAAGTGCCGCTGAATAATACCAACCGCAGCACCCAACCTAGCAGAGAACTGAATTGGTAGCTTCACATGCTCCGTTCTACTAACTTGGGATGCATATTGTATTCTGGCAACCTTAAATCCTTTAGCCACACTTCTTCCTAGCTTCCTTCCTTCTGTTACATTGATTCAAACGGTAAACGATTAAAGCAAATTACCGTCTGAACAAGTTTAGTATCATGTACAAATACTATGAAAAGAAGAAAAGTCTAATGTTCATACCATCTTCAGGACGAGTGCGGCAAATACGAGCGTGGGAGGACCGCATCGTGCCAGCACCATTTTGTTCTATAGTACTCCCTCCTGGTTTATATTAATCGTCGCCAACAAATGAATTAAAAATGAACTACTACAGTAGTTAGGACTGTCCTAACGACAACTATTTTGATGGGGGTTACATTATTAACCTCTTTGTTGCTGTTCATACCCTAAAATGAGCCATCAGGTACACATGTGAGTGGCAGTACGCACTCGTAGTACTGCAGAGGATTTTTAGTCCATGAGCGAAGCAGGCAAGACGGTGAGGGGGCATGCAGATGACAGTGCTAGACTAGACAAAGATAGGGTTCGCCGGTTCGGTCTGACTGACATCAGCCAGAGTGCGTCTCGAAGAGAATTATTAGTTGTAGGGCAAGTAATGAACGCCAGTGGTAGCAGGTGGTGAATGCAAGACACTTAAGGAAGACAGCTTGCGGGATTGAAATCGTCCGTAGTACTGCACCTGCATTAGCTGCCACTGACATGTGAGCCCATGAGACATCGGGTCTACTTGTCAGTGGCAGCTACTGCAGGTGTAGTACTGCATAGTGCCAGCTTGCGACACTCAACAAAGCGAGCGTTCAGTCTCGCCGAAACTCTCGAGGAGGATTGGTGGCAGGGCGAGTAATGGACAGGGATTTGCGGGCGGCGGGGTAATCATGGCATGCGAAGGATGGGACGTGGTGATGGGCGAGGGAGACGCGTCGGGGAGGACAATGAAGTGACCAGCAGCAGGGCGTGGGCGTGGGCGCCGGTGCCGGCCGGAGTGGTCGGCGGCGAGAGAGCACAACGTGGAGGCATAAAAAAATCACACCATCACACAGGCTGATGAACTGTTAACTATAAAGACTAAGTACTAATAAGAAAGTAGAATCGCAAGGCATGCTAAAACAATTAGTAGAGCCTAGGAAAGAATGCAAGTGATCATGATACACCCATCATCAATACATCTAAAGGACAGAACGTAGCTCTCAAAATGCTCAAAATTCAATGCCAAAGGAGTAGAGTAAAAAACTAACACGCTCTGCCAAAACAAATGGCACGGTAGAGAGGCAGGTAGTAATGTGATGTGATATGTGTAGTTGGAAGCTACTACCGAGGATAGAGTTGGAGACATTTTTTATGTTCCAAAAGTAAAATTACGCTGGGGCGGAAGGAGTATTTCTGGTTTGTATATCTATACCTGCTGTTGGTTCATGCATTGTAGTAGTACCAGGGAGTGATGAACCTCGTGGTTCCTGAACATCTTGTGCAGCAATATTCTCTGCGTACCATGCAAACGATTTAATATTGTCTAAATTTGTTTAATTTTGATAGTAAACACATTTATAGTTATACCAGGTGCTTGTTGGCCACCATGAATGCTTGTAGATGACATCATGGTTTGATGTCTTGTTCCTAATGTAAAGAGCATTGTAAGTAGTCATTCCAAATAACAGTGATAACGTCAGATTAAATGACCGACATAGACTTTGGATCGTACGGTGTGCTTTCTATAAACTTTAGTGTTTGTTACTAATGGAGGAATTAGAATAGAAAGAATAGAAAAAAACGTACGATCCGAGAAAGCCACAAGAAAGAAAAAAGTGAAAACCATGGGAACTAAAAATCTTAGGAATACAAATTTGTAAAACAGGAATGAGAGTACAACATTTGGAGTGGTTGATCAGATATCCCGTGCGTCATTTACTTCTAAATCCAGAAATTACATACTACTACCTCTGGTTTCTAGTATTTGTCGTTCCCAGCCAGGAATTGAACTAGAAATACACTACCGTAATAAGCTGTCGGAGCAACATTTATTTAGGGACAGATGTAGTGTGTGTGTGTGTGTGTGTGTGTGTGTGTGTGTCTATATATATACATAACTAAATTTGTGAAACAGAAGACCACATTTCTTCTTTGTTAATTTATTTAATCTTCGTATATCAGGATGGATCGTGTATAACTTAACTAGGCCAAAACTGCATGGATCGTGTAGAACCAAGCCAATATAGCTCTATAAGAAGACGACATGGATCGTGTAGTTTACCTAGCACAAAACTGGAGTTCGGGATGCGATGTCGCAGGGAGGTGTCGGCGACGAAGAGGTTCGGTAGAGCCCGTCAAACTTGGTCGCCCGGCGTTGTACCCAGGAGTCAACACCACCAAGAGCTTCGATGCATCATGCGAGATCCATGGGGGAAAATTGTAAAAATCATGGGAAATGAAAACACGAGAATATCTTAGGAATACAAGTATGGAACACAGGACAGAGAAACAACACATTTAGAGTACTGCGAGATCACCAGAAGGGCGGGGCAGCGGTGTGTCAGGAACGGAGGCAAGTGTTTCCATTTATACTCATCGTGGCTGAAACAGGGTTACACTAATAGGCGGGACTGAAATTGGAGGCGCAGGTAGTGAAAGTTGAATTGTCAAAATCTCAAATGTGGCGCGCCAAGTAGAACGATAAAATTTTCGTGCGAGTGGAGAATTTGACGCAAGTCGTGCCCTTGTGCACGCATCCAATCGTGATTAATTACATCTCATGTCGTGTCGATTCCTCCACATGGCTGATGCGTGTAGCTAGAGGGGTAGACTTCATCTTAGGACAACTTGCTCGCTTCTTAATTCATCTTTGTTGCCATGCATGGAGATCAAAACCTAAAAGCAGTCACCTGTAGCTAGTGGGACATTCCAAAAAAAAAAAATACGAAAAAAAATATGAGTCGCCAAATGTATACGTATGTGCTAATGCAAACGATATGCAAATACAGCCAAGTGCATGAAACGATGGTAAACAATCAGCATTTTGTAACATTAATCATAATGAAACAATAACATGTAGTACATACTAAAAATACATTTTCCCATGCGCGACTACAAATGAAAAAATTGAGTGAAAGAACACAAAAGAGGAGAAACGCAGCCTCAACCACGATCTCAATGGAGTTTCAACCAAGAGTCGTTGATTGTCGCAACACAATGAATTCTTGGCTAGACATTGAACAACAGTTATCTCGCCCCTTTTTCAGAAAGGAGTTGTTTTTCAATACTGCATAGGACGCATGACATTGAACAACAGTTATCTCGCCCATTTTTCAGAAAGGAGTTGTTTTTTGATACTGCATAGGACGCATTGTTCATGAACAGAAAATACATTTATCATTAAAATAGAAACAACACATATATTACAAACAAGAACTACGAAAGCACATAGAAAACAAGAGAAAGAAAAACTACAAATACTACTCTACTCGGAGTCGGAGGAGATCTCCTCCACCTCCTCCTCCGCCGCTGCTACCACCGCCGCCTCCTCCGCCGCCTCCTCTGCTGCCGCTGCTGCTGCTGCCTCCTCCGGCAATTGAGTCCGAAGCTTCCGAGCGACGGTCCGCAGAAGATGCTGGTGGCCCTCCACCCCAGCCACCTCCCCGATCGTCTCGTAGAGGACGTTGAGACGACTGGCCACAAACCCTAACCCGAAGCAGTAGTGGCCTGCGGTGTCCATGCTGGTGCAGATGGGAAGTTTTCCAAGACCCAGACGCTGACACGAGCGATATGTATCAGAAAATACATCCTGCGCCAATATGTCGAGCTTTTTTGCTCGCCTGGCGGTGGCGGAAAGGTGCTTAGTGGCCTCCTTCAGGCGCCGATCGAGTTCATCGAAGCGGTGTTCGACGAGGCAGACAGTCTCCTGAACCCAAACGGGATGAGGAGGTGCGAGCGTTGCAGGTGGAGAAGGGGACGGAGGAGGTGCGGGCACCGCCTCCAGTTCCACCGGCATTGGCTGCGACGGAAACGGAGAAGAAGAAGGTTCGGAGGACGTCGACGGCCTGGAGCGCTTCGGTGCGGGGCTACCCATTTGTGTGGCGACGGAGTTGCGGAGAAAGAGCGAGAGGTGGTCGGCGATGGTGCGGCGGTGAAGGAAGAGTGGTGCGGTGGAGATGCAAGAGGACGGGTGTGCCCTTATGGTGGGTCATCGTCCTGTGCGAGTGGAGATGATCGGATCCTTCGAAAATTGCGCTTTCGAATTAATCCAAACCGCGGTTGGCTTCCATCTCCGCTTCACACGAAGTTTTTTAATTTGACATGCAAAGGGTCCAGGGTATGCAGTGGCCCACCTGGCATACTTTGTAGGTCCGACCGGCGGTGTTTCAGTTTTTCAGTTCTAGTTTTTAATTTTGACACGCAAAGGGCCCACCGGCCCAAGGTATATGCAATGTTCCAATTTTTTTAGTTTGTCATGCAAAATACCTCGATCATGTTTCATGACGTTACGCGTTTTCTCTTATTTTTTGAAAGATCGTTATATATATATATATACATATATATATATATATATATATATGGGAACAACTGCTGTGCAATCTGCTGTTTCGTGCAATCGTGCAATCTTCGTATCTCAACCGTTCCTTACCAATCTAAGGATGGTGCACTCAGGGTTCTTTTTGTATATTGTCAGCAGCACCAGGTGGGAGGGTTTAAGTGCTAAAAGTGCAGCACCCTTGAATAGATAGGGAACGGTTAAGATTTAAAGATTGCACGCTTGCACAAAATAACAGATTGCACAGCAGTTGTTCCCTATATATATATATATATATATATATATATAGTTGAAAGATCGTCCGGAAACACAAGAAAAAAGTACAAGACGATGAACACACCACACATTCATGCATTCATTAACACACACACACACACACACATACACACACACACACACACACACACACACACACACACACACACACACACACACACACATATATATATATATATATATATATATATATATATATATATATATATATATATATATATATATATATATATATATATATATATATATATATATATATCACAAATTGTCGTTCATGTTTTCTCAGTTTGACATGCAAAAGACCTCGATCATGCATGTTTATGATGTTAGGTGTTTTCTAATTTTGTTGAAAGATCGTCATATTTGAGACTCGTTGATCATGTTTGGGGCGTGACAACTAACATGTTTTATATATATATATATATATATATATATATATATATATATATATATATATATATATATATATATATATATATATATAGTTTGGCTCGTTGATCCTATGTTTGGGGCGTAGGGTACCATGCATGGACAACTATAACATGCATGTGAGAGAGATGTCGATGATCATATGTACTCCCCCCCGTCTCCATGAACTTGTCGATTTGTCGTAGTTCATTTTTTAACTACAAAAGCCGCATCAGAAGAGCTTTTTTATTGCCTCATGGACAAGGAAAATTATTTGTACCTAGTACAAAAAGTATAAGTTGGTCGGCATTGCCGTTCGTACGCGAAGGATGCGGCCAGGTAGTTGCTCTTGCACGTGTATGATAATTACGTGAGTGTTTGGTTGGGTCATGTGGTTAGTCCACGATGCACCCCAAACCCGTTGTTGAGGCCGTGTATTTGTCATTTGTGCGTACACTCTAGTGACATGTGACAAAGTGCTCAGTCATCAATTGCGTTTGGTTTGACGTCGAAGTTCGATTGGAGATAGATCATACATTTCTTTATGTCTTGGATCATCCAAATTAACGTTTGGTGGGATGGACTGGATGATCCAATTTTTTGTTGGTAGGCTGGATGAAACTTGATTTGATTATTGAATCGTCAAAGCTGATAATTTCATAATATTATTCGTGCGCATGATGATGGATCGTGCACGCCGAACGTCGAGTTATTCGGATCGCTGAGCAAAGTTCGGACGTGGAGTTCGTGTGTGCCCATGCGCACTGCAAGATTCGGTGCGCTCGCGTATGTGGCAATCATCAGGCCAGGGTGGTACAGTCGCGGGAACCATATAGTGCACCGTAGGCTGTAATATTTGGAGCGTGAACGTACGTGGCAACCATCTGGGCAGGGTCGCACAGAGACAGGTGTGCGGAAGGGCCGCATAGAATTCGATTTTGGTGTTTGGGAACACGGAGTTTTAGACCATCCATAGCGGTTTCCTCTAAAACTTAATCTATCCCTCTATACTTCAAGTATATTCTCTATACTTCCAGCATTTCACTCTAGACACTAACTCTATACTTCCAGTAATCTACTCTATATTTCCAGTCTAGTAAGCTTTACAGTGAACCACTGCGGATGGTCTTAGATCAATTAGCAATACCGTGGTATTTGAGATTACTATGGTATTTTTTACAGAATGGTGTTTGTCAACCAAACAGTCCTATGTATTACAAAATCGTGGTATTACAAAACTGTGTTATTGAAATACGTACTTTAGTATTGCCATGTCATTTTAAAAATTGTGGTTTCCAAAACTTTAGTATTGAAAAATTGTGCTCCCAAACACAACCTAAAGCTTTACAGTGAACCACTGCGGATGGTCTTAAAGGCAGGCCCGACTCTGGGCCTAGGCAGGCGGAAATAAATTTTCTGAGGCCCTACTGCACAACGTTGCCTGCCGCGCCCCCGCCGCCGGCCCGCCGCCCCTGCGGCCCCACCGTCGGCCTGCCCCCGACATGAGAACAGATCGAGGGGAAGTCTCATCGCCCATAGCGGCTGTGTAGCTTCCATCCCCCCGATCCGTTGGCGATGAGCCTTCTCCTCATCCGTTCTCGAGTTCGCGGCGGCCACGTCGCCGCTTCGACCCTGCTTCTGGTCTGGCGATGCTGATGATCCGCAACATACTTTTAAATTTGCGCATTGGTATTCTCCCCCTCATATTTGTTGATGCATTAATACCTGATGTTTTACATCATTTTCCACAGGGGGCAAAAAGTAATGAACATCATTGATCAGCACTGCGCCGAGGAGAACGCGAAAATTGCAGTGGGTCGTGTCAAGTCGGTTTTACGATTTTATTCACATTCCATTTGACTTCTAGTACCACGCCTATGCTTTGAAATATATGATTATACTAATCAAGTTTCGGTCTTTTACTGATTGATACTTAACCTCGTTTGTTGCATTTGCCAAGGTCCGAGGCCAACAAGGGCTAGTGCTTTGTAAACGTCACATTGCCAGATGCGGCGTTCCGGCTGTGGACGAAGCACCTGCATGGCTTCCGTTGGAAGGTGAATGACTCGCGGAAGATGTACGAGGTTGACTACGCCAACATCCAGGTACGTTGTCGTACGCTGCCACCATTTTCCATTGCGCCGCCGCTGCATGGTGTTCACCTGCCGCTGCTCGTCATCCTTTCGCAGTGTCGGGATGCGTTGGTAGCCCATTTCTCCAAGTCATGCTTTGACTGCGAAACCGAGGAGTTCCTGCCAGTGTGGTTCAGCTCGCTGCGGAAGGTGAACGACTCATGGAAGATGTGCGAGGTCGACTACGCCAACATCCAGAGACGGCTGTGCGGAAGGGCCGCAGAGAATTCGATTTTGGTGTTTGGGAACACGGTATTTTTGGAGTTTTAGAGCAATTAGCAATACCGTGGTATTTGAGATTACTATGGTATTTTTACAGAATGGTGTTTGCCAACCAAACAGTCCTATGTATTGCAAAATCGTGGTATTACAAAACTGTGTTATTGAAATACATATATTGGTATTGCCATGTCATTTTAAAAACAATGGTTTCCAAAACTTTAGTATTGAAAAATTGTGCTCCCAAACACAACCTAAAGCTTTACCGTGAACCACTGCGGATGGTCTTAAAGGCAGGCCCGACTCTGGGCCTAGGCGGGCAGAAATAAATCTTCTGCGACCCTGCTGCACAACGTTGTGCGTGCGCCGCCGCCCCGCACGCCGTCCCATGGAAATCCCGCTGAGATCCTTCGTTTCGCGCTGGGTTTGTTGTCTGGACACCGAAGGATGGAAATCCCGCGTGTCCCGCTCCTACGATTATGCGATTTTGATCAGACAGCATGCGAGGCGGGGGCGCACGCGCGATGTTGTACGGCAGGGTCGCAGAAAATTTGTGAGCTACTGCATCGGGCCAGGCCTGTGGGTAGGGGTGGTCACATCCTACTAATGTTAGTTCAATGATTTGTCCCAAACGTCAAATAAAAGAATAAGGAGGGAGTATTTATTAGATACAGTAGAATATTACTAATGCGTTAATTTTCCATATGCCGCGTTTTTTGATAAAAGGAGGAGTTTTTCGTTAGTGCATGTAGTAGAGTAGGACACATTGTTCATGAACATAAAATAAAAGACATTTTTCATTAACATAAAAAAACATATATTACAACAAGAAAAAACACATAGAAAACAAAAGAAAAAACTACTACTCATCCTACTCTACTCGGAGGAGAACTTGTCCACCTCCGTCGCCGCCTCCGGCTCCGCTGGCGGCGCCTCCGCCTCCGCTGGCGGCGCCTCCGCCGGTGGCGCCTCCGCCTCCGCCACAACCGCTGGCGGAGCATCCTCCAACACCAGATCGAACTTCTTCCGACTGACGGCATTCACGAGTTGCTCGCAAAACCCCTCCCCGACCTCCTCACCGATGGTCTATTAGAGGCAGTCGAGACGAGCGGTAACAAAGCCTAACCCGAAGATGTAGTAGCCGGCAGAGTCCATGCTGGCGTGGTGGGGAAGTACACCAAGTCCCAGTCGGTGACAGGAGTGAGATGTATTGTGAAATACATCCTGCGCCATTGTGTCGAGCGCTTTTGCTTGCACGTTGGCGGCGAACAGGCTGCCAGTGACCTCCTTACGCTTGCCGTCGAGTTTGTCGATGCTTTCCACCATGAGGCGGATAGTCTCATCATAGTCAGACGCAAGAGGTGCAGGCACCGCGGGCGGAGACGGGAGTGGAGGAGGTGCGGGCGCCGCCTCCAGTTCCAGCGGCCTTGGCGGCAACAAAAATGAAGAAGGAGGTTCGGAGGACGTCGATGACCTGGAGCGCTTCGGTGTGGGGCTACCCATTTGTGCGGCGACGGAGGTGTGAACAGAGAGAGAGAGGTGGTCGACGGTGGTGCGGCGGAGAAGCAAGAGGAGAAGTTTGGAGGCTAAAATCGATTGAGAGGTGCGGCGGCAAAGAACAGGAAGGTGTGCCTTTATAGCGGGTCGTCGTGTAAGCGCGTGAGTAGAGATGATCGGACGCTTCAAAAATTTTGCTTTTGAATCGTCGGTCAGAGTTACTCCAAACTGCGGTTCGCCTCCTCTCGGTTATCGCAATGGCTCAACACGTCCCATCGGCCAGTTTTTTAATTTGACACACAAAGGTGCGGAGATTGACGTGAACGCGCGTGGCAATCGACCGAGAGTCCATATCTTTTTTTAAGGATCCGACCGTTGCCGACCGAGAGTCCATATCGAACTGATAATTGTCGTGATCATGGATGATGGTGGACATGAATGTAATGCATGTGAAAGAGACTCGTGATCAAGCATGTTTGGTCACGTGTTGTGGATTTTTGTGCCCCGTTGTTGAGGAACATGTTAATTGGATGACGTTGAGGATCGGATGTGGCGTACGTGTTTTCACAAGTGTGTTCATTTGTTCCTAAAATCCGAACAAGTAGTGGCTAGCACCTATTCCTGTTGTTTCTTCAAAAGATGAGTACAACGATACATAATGGCAGGATGCGATCGATTAATTTGATGAACCACGTACGTACGTAGTGAGAGCTGTGTGCTTATTAGACGATGGTAGTCCACATTCTATCCTCGTACCATCGAGGGAACATCCTTGTGTCAAATTTGTTATCTCTATTGATGACAGGATAATATTCTTCATTAGTGTGGTAGTTAAACTGCCATATACTATAGGTTGAGAGCATACACACATGCATGTTAGAGAATATGATAAATATAGAAATATATATACATGGTAGGAAATATTATTCTATTCTTGGAATACATGTTTGGGACGTAGCATATGTACGTCTAACATACATGTGAAAGACCTCGATCATGTTTGTTGACGTTACGTGTTCTCTTTTTTGTTGAGAGATCGTCATGTTTGAGGCTCATTGATCATGTTTGGGATGTAGTATGCATGGACAACTAACATGCATGTGAAAGACCTCGATGCATGTGAAATAACATGCATGTTTTTGAAAGCAAGATATAGTGTTTCCTCAAGAAAAAATAATTTTATGAGAGATTGGGCACACAAGCACAAAAGCTAGAACTTGAGCGATGCACCTACGAATTCCATATGCCAGGATGATCGACGACAGCCGGTCCGCAAACTCGGTGGTAAGATCAGTAGTCGCTGGAGAGCAGCTTGTGGCCGACCTCGAAGGAGATGAAGGCGTCGATGCACGCATAGCTGATCTGCTCGCCAGAGATATTGTACGCGTCCCAGTTGCTCGTCCTCACCCCGTAAGGCTTCTCCATGTCGGCGCCCATCACAGCGCTCGCGATGTCCTTTAGCCCCGCGCGGTGGAGGCTCGGGCGATCCATCTCCTCTGCCGCGAGCTTGGCCAGGTCCACCGTTTTGGCCACCTTCAGCTGCCAGTACTTCCAAAGTCTGTCGGCGTCACCCTCCATGCTGACGTCGATGAAGAGGTAGTCAGAATCGCCGAGGAAATCTTCCAGCTCGTCGGGGAAGTAGTCAGCGTGGATGACCTGGAAGATGAGGCAGCGGCGACCGACGCAGAGCTGCAGAACGACGACGGGGTTCTGGTCAGCGGAGTAGCTGGGGCGCCACTCGACGTCGAGCCCGACGACGAGCTTGTGAAGGCGCCGACGTTGGACGGAGAGGACCTCGTCGAGCCAGTCCTCCACGGCCTTGTCGGAGGACGTCACGGTGGTGGTGATGACGTCTTCCTCGAACGTCACATTGTACACCTCAGTCCCCGCCATTGGGTCTCTCTCCTTGTTGTCCCTACGGTTGCCGTCAGCGGCGGCGCAGCGCAACTCTCTCTCTCTTGTGCAAAACCTTTGTCTACACCTTTAGTTTGGATTTTAATTGGAAACGGGCCTGGATACAATTACGATATGAGCAGAGGAGTTTCCGAAGTTGACAGGCCTGAGTCTGGAGTAAAGAGAGTAATGAAGAATTTTGAATCTTATATACTCTTTCTAATTTTTAATTCTTATCGTTATGACCACAAGTTTCATTGTCTCAACCTAACACCTCGTACAACAACAACAACAACAACATTTCTCAGGAGCCCACCCACTGGATATGCAGGGTGGGCCACGGGATAACATGGGTCCAGTCACCAGAGAGTAGCTAGTGTGAATACATGCTGGAGAGATCAGCGGAATCGGGAACTGGCCAATGAAGATGGATGTCAGCAGTGTCACGGTTCATGTATCAAAACGCGTGCCATCCTTTTTCTTCTTCTCTTTTTTCTTATAAGTTCATATTATATTCCACCAATCTTCTAAGAGCATCTCCAACCCGTTTGCTATATTTAGTTTTCTATTCTTTCAAATGGCAAATATGCTACCCACATTTAGCATCTCATTCTATGAACATCTCCATCCCGTTTGCTATATGATGTGCTATATTAAAAAGTTTCATATTTTATTAATATGTAATAATTATTTTAAAAATCAAATAACATTGTTGCAACGGCTATATTGTGACGTTTGTATTTCTAATGGCTATTTTTCAATGGTTATATTTCTAACGACTATTTTCCAACGATTAATTTTCAACAACTATTTTGCAACAGAAACGACAATAATGTAGCAGAAATTGGGGATAGCAAACCGGATAGCATTTGCTACTAGTAGCACACTGAGAGCTCCATATAGCAAATGGCTAAAAGTAGCAATCCTAATAGCAAACCGGTTTGAGATGATTTTTGCTCTAAATTTGCTAAATAATAGGATAGCACACCATATAGGTAATGGCTAAAAGAGCATCTCCAACCCATTAGCTATATGATGTGCTATCCTATTATTTAGCAAATCTAGAGCAAAAATCATCTCCAACCGGTTTGCTATTAGGATTGCTACTTTTAGCCATTTGCTATATTGAGCTCTCGGTATGCTACTAGTAGCAAATGCTATCTGGTTTGCTATTCCCGATTTCCGGTACATTATCTTTGTTCCGTTGCAAAATAGTCGTTGAAAATTAGCCGTTAGAAATACATTCGTTGAAAAATAGTCATTGGAAATATAACCACTGAAAAATAGCCGTTAAAAATACAATCGTTACAATATAGCCATTGCAACAATGTTATTTGAATTTTAAAATAATTATTATATACTAATAAAATATGAAATTTTTTTAATATAGCACATCATATAGAAAACGGGTTGGAGATGCTCATGGAATGAGATGCTAAATGTGGATAGCATATTTGTCATTTGAAAGAATAGCAAACCAAAAATAACAAAGGGGTTGGAGATTTGTACGGTTGGATCAGGATATGTGGTCGGCGTACACTTTATGACACACTAGTGAAAGTAAAACACCCGATACATTTTATGACACACTTGTGAAAGTAAAATACGCGATACATTTTATTATTATGGAAGTTTATAACTAAGACTCAATCCAAATCGGGCAAAAGTTTCGATGACCCTTACTTCTAGTTTGTTTTTGCAAGTCGTCCGGAATCAAGTCGTTTTCGTCTTCACCCTTTTGCAATGACGCCCACGAGCATCTAATCTGTGCTAAAGTTGATACGTACTCCAGAAACAGTTGTTGTGTTTTTTGTGATTTACTAAGTGCTTTGCTGTTTGATTGCTCATTATGTTGGATTCGTGTTGGGTTTGAACAGAGAGTGGGCTTCTCCCTGCTGGTCCTGTCAGATAAACTAGTAGGTGATAGTCACTTTCTAGATCTCCAGCTTAGTAGAGTTGGAAGTGGAAATATATTCCATCCTAAAAGACAAAAGAGATAAATAGTCCACTAGTTTATCGTTAGAACAGCAACATTAGAACTATTTTTGCGCACCAATGAATAGAAATATAAAGTTCATTACCTTAAGACGATACATTACAAAGAGGAAAAAAGAAAAACACAAACTACAAACAAGAAAAGTTAAACAACACAACTAAGAACAAGAAAAAAACTACTTCTCCACCTCGCTCCACCTACTTCTCCTTCTCCTCCTCCTCCTTGGGCTCCTGGCTAGGTGGGGGCGCCTCCTGCAGTGGAGACGGGAAGCCCTATTTCCTGGACATCGCCGTCACCAAGTTGTCGTGGCCGGCGACGCCGAGCTCGTCCGCCAGTGTCTCCCAGAGGACGTCGAGGCGACCGGCCAAGTGCTTCATGCCGAAAACGTAGTGGCCCGTGGTCTCCATGGCAGCATACTCTGGAAGGGGACCAAGCCCAAGGAGACACATGGAGCCCGATGTATTGTCAAATACATCACGCGCCATCTTCGGAAGAGCCCACTCCTTGTCCCGGGGGGGAGTCCGGTCGGGGACGCCTCCCCGTGGCGTCCTTCAACGGGCTTGGCGGGGGCGTTGTCTTGTCAGCCATGTTGTTCTTGGTGCGGTTTTGGGAAGAGAGGAAGAGTGGCTGTGCGGAGAAGACGATGGCGTGCCCTGGTGATCTTATAGCGTAGACGAAATCCCCTGCAGTAACTGCACTACTATTACTACAACTGACTAGTGGGGCCTCTGCAGTACTGCAGGTGCAGTAGAGGTGGTTGACATGTGGGTCGCACACCATGTGGGGCCCTCATGTCAGCCATCTCTACTGCACTTGCAGTACTGCAGGGGATTTGAATCCGCCTGGTTGTTCATCTCTCGACGCGCATAGTAGTGGTGATGGGACGCAGAGCGGTTCCAATTGAATTTAAAGATGTGCATGCGCTGCGTGCGTTTAAGGCGCCTCGGTGACTGGCGTGCACGTAAGCTCGGTGCGCCCGGTCGCATCAACCGCCTCTACAAATGGCTACGGCTTGACCGAAGGACCAAACCTTATGCGGCAAACAGCAACGTATAATACTTCCTACGCCCCAACTCAACTCTATTTCTGTTTGGTCGAACTAATTACCTTTGACCAATGATTTACATGGAATTTATTAACTTCAATAACATGTAGTACTAGATTGTATATTATGGAAATATTTTCATGGTGAATCTAAAAGTACAATTCTTGTATTGTTAAAACAGATCAAAATTGCGTAAATCTCAAAGATAGATTTGACGAAACCTAAGACTTCCCTTTGAAAAAGTTTTATACTTACATTAGTTTTACATATGTAATATGCACATAGGATATATCACTAAATAGTTTTGCAAAAAAACATGGAGGAGAAATATGTATATCCCATATGCTACTACTACGTAAATTAGGGGTGGGCAACTAAACCGAGACCGAAAAACTGAAACCGATAAAACCGAGACCGGAACCAAAAAGACCGAAACATCAGGTATCGGGTACTTTTTGGGTAGCAAATATAAATAACTGAAAAATAAATGTCGGGTTCGGGTACCACTCTCGGGTAACTGAAATAACCGAATAGTCGGTCCACCAAATAATAAGTTAAATTATGCGTGCTAAACTATGAACAATTAAAATTTAGATATTTTATTTTCAAGTTGTGATGTGTGAAGTTGTTGGATTTAAACGTTTATTTTTATTTTTCATTTGTGAATTTATAATAAATGACCTCATAGGATTAAATTTATCAATCATATTAAATTTGTGCAAACATGACACGGATATAATGTATAATTCGGATATATCTGGTAGGACCGAAGACCGAACCGAAATTTTAGTACCCAAAATGTTCGGGTACCTAATATTATTACAACAATTGGGGTAGTGATTTGAAGAAACCGAATTTTGAAAAAGACCGAAATACCCAAACCAAAATATCGGGTAGACCGAATGCACACCCCTTAACGTAAATCCATCCAAAATAATTAGCTAGTTTGAGGATGAATGAAGTTGAGCTTGCGAGCTTGATGAGCACCGTCATTTTTTTGAGCAGTGATTAATTTTTGGCATCATCAAATCCGGAGTAGTTTTTCTAGATCATTTGGGGGCGAAAAATTAGTTAACACGCTATATACGTGGAGAAAGATTAGGATATGCTACCTATTGCTTGTGTTGAATAACCTTGCGCCATGGACAACATATATCTAATACTTCATTCTGGTCGCCAGGATCATTCTGCCTTAGGGATGAAAACGGTACGGTTAATTCCCAAACGGTCCGACGCGTTTTCGAATATTTCAGATGCAATTACCATTTTTGACAATTTTCGAAATTTTCGATCCGATTACCGTTTTTAGCGGACATTGAAATTTGGTAAACGGAATGGAAACGATTTAGACTGATTTCCGACCGAATTGTCAGAATACCGTATTTTAATGGAAAATTTCCGAACAATAACCGAATACTTTCAAAATAGTAGGTTGGGTCTAATGGGCTGACATGTACTCTCTCCGTCCCTTAGAATAGAGGATTTTTAAAGGAAACTTCAAAGGAATTCATTCCTACATTGTGCTTATGTCACAGGTGTTTGGAACACAAGAATCATATTTTGTTTCCTGTAGAAAGACTTCCTTTCCTATGTAAAATGGAGGAATGAAATAATCCAGTCCAAGTTCTTTCTGGTCTTCTGGTTGGCTATGGAGGGAATATATAGGGTACTAAAAGTCAAATTAACTAACCTAATGATTTGCATGGAATAATTATTTATTTTTTTGAAATAAGAGAATAATTATTTCTGAGCTACTGCAATGCAATAGACGTTCTGATGTTAGAAATATAGGAATGAAGTTGTTTATGAAGCAAACTGGTAGTTCATTTTGGCAAGAATTTATGACTTTGATTTATGTATTACAAATAATGATAGTTAAGATTCCAAAGAATTTTTTTTATAGTTGCTCACTTTCTTCGTTCCTGCATTTTGTCTATTCCTATGTTTTTTCCAATTCCTGTGATTTGGATTCCTACGTTCCAAACGGGGCCGTAGTAAATATCGCTTTGTAGTTTATTTTTGTACTACAAAGCGACAAGTATTTACAGACGGAGGGAGTAATAAGCTCAATTCTTTAAATTTTTTATTCAGACACCAGTTTGAATAAGGTCAAAGGTAATAAGCTCAATTCCGATCGTTTTCATCCCTATTCTACCCCAAGTCATCTGGGGCAGCAGGCGGAGGACCTTGATGATCAGGATAAGGACCAGGCAAGAAATCATTGGTCAAAGATAAGTTTGACCAACGCTAAAAATAGAGTTGAGTTGGGGCGGAGGGAGGAGTACTTTTTATAGACCGCTTTGCAGGCCCCGCTGTGGGCGATCTCCTGCCTGCTGACAACTCCAGCGGCTAAAGTAGCGTACAGTTGCACTTTAGAAGCTGTAACCCCAGTTTCGCAAGTAGCATACCAAACGGTGCACGTTAGAAGTCATAACCATCACTGCGCGCATCTCATTGTCTTCTCCACGCGTACTAATAAATACACACCATCATCTTCTCCGCAACACACACAGGCCATCCTCTTCTCCACGCGTACTCTTCCTCTTCATCTCCGTCGCGCACGCCCTCATTGGTTCCCTTTGAAGCCCATGGAGTTCCCCTTGCCGCACAATATTGCGGTCCTGATCGCGGGGTGGGTTGCCGCAACCTCCCCGCAGCCCATGGACGACCTCTCCAGTCTACGCGCCACCTGCATGGCCATGCACGCGGCGTGCCGGGATCGCGCCGTGGGCAGGCGCGTGGCGCTGGAGCGGGTGAGCATCAAGAAGTATAACCCGAGCTACGACCGCCTCGTGGAGCATCTGGCAATCGTCGGCAACCCTCATGTGTGCTACGTCACCGGGTTCGACCTCGTCTTCCTGCACGGTCGCACATAGCCGGGCACCCAGTTCCTTGCCCGGGCGGCCGCGAACGACCACATGGTGGTGGCCTACGTCCTCGCCATGCTCCGCTAGGACGCCGACAGCGGGGCCCGCGCGACTTTGAGTATATCCGGCAGGTCGAAGGTGAGGCCCACGTCGGCTACAACGCGGTCGGGTCCGTCGCCACGAAGTGGACCAACAAGGAGTGTTGCCGGTGTCGGCGTGAAGCCGTGAATAGTATAAATCGTTTCGCCTGGAGGTTCCTGGGCAGGCCTCGTCCAAAATCGCCGCCGGTGGCAGTGCCCAACATTGATGATGTTGCTTGGGGCTGCTCAATAGGGGGGAACCAGGGAACTGCCTGCTGCGGCAGGCCTACGTGGGAGAAGTGGAAAGTCTTCTGTACAGAGAACTGTACGATTAAGCACGACCATGACATGTTCTGCCGTTTGGCGTTGTACTATATGGGTTATATTCCCTCCATTCTCGTTTAGATGCACCGCTAGTTCTCCCAATGCCAATTAAAAGAGAACAAAGGGAGAATATAAAATAGGCTTGTACTAGTATATATGTTTCCCCTATGCCCGCTCGTCTGAATGTTGCACTTGTTGTGTTTCCCCTATGCACGCTCGTCTTATGTTTAGCCCCATTTGCATTGAAGGAAACTCACGGGACAGTTTAAAGAAATGGATTCTTTCGGAAATGAATACATTCAATCATACAGTAGTTTGTAACGAAGGAAATCAGTGTTCCCTTCTCTCTGTTCATTTTCTCCACTTTTCATTCCAGTCCTCGCTAATCAATAGAACTAGCTATTACATAATCCCCAATAAACACAAAATAAACTAATTGGCACATCTAGTCCGCAGCACTTCCCTTGAAGCAGTGGTAATAACTTCTGGCCGCGTATAGGAGTAGTGGTAATGATTACACTGCGTATAGGGGCATAGGGTCAGTGGTACGTTGGAGTTCTACCTATCTTTTTCTAACATTTTTGTCATCCTTTCTTTTCTTTTCTCTCTATTGATTGTCTCCACTTTTCTTTCCAGTCGTTGCTACCTGTTAGTACTGTATACTACTTTACAGACTGCTTTGCAGACCCCGCTGCGGGCGATCTCCTGGCACCTCTAGCAGCTAAAGTATCGTACAGGCAACTTTACAAATGAGCTTACTCGAACTTTTCGAGCTTGAGCTCATCAAGCTGGCAATACTCAACTTCATCCTCAAACATTCAATCAAAACTAAGTTTGGTCCTTCAACTTTCAAATGGGTCAATTATTTAGTCCATCAACTTCAAAAAACCGTTTCACTTTCATCCTTACTCTGAGTTGGACATCCACACATTGGCGTGCCACATAAGATAGTTAATGTGTTTTTAATCCTGTTAATTTGTGATAGAAGTTTGTTTTATTTAAATGTTTAAAGTATGCATCATTATATGCATGTAAACTCTTTCTCATGTTGAAGCAAGCAGGCAAGAGTTTAAGAAACGATTTGAATGGACCCCTTAGTTGGATAGCTGGGAAGTACAACCGCCGGATCAAAACAAACGGTGGATGCAGCCTTTACTGCACGCATGTAGCAAAATGTCGCTACATCAGGCGATCCTGGTCTAGGTAGGTAAGCTCCGATTCCTGTCCTCCAACTCCATCTAGGCTTCCGATGACGCAAGCAGTTCACCACCAGACTGTAGAAAGGATAAACATGCACACATGTAACAATCATTGTTGACTGCGTTGGTCTAACGTCATTGTTTGTTTGCGTAGGCCTATGTTTAGTCATTAACGCTAGCTTTTGAATCTGTGTAGTGCGAAAGAGTTTTGTTTTGGTTTCACACTACACTAGCTAGCCTATATAAAGTGTATATGTGTTCCCTGATGAATACACAACAAACATTCTCCATATAGAATGAAACTTGCATGCCCCTTTCTTCTCCCGGAGGTTCGAAGGAAACTACACAGCTGGTCGGGTACACATACGGTATGGGTGTGCCGGTGTACCTTAACCCCCCCCCCCCCCCCCCGTACGTCGTCCGTCCCCAGTGGTTGTTGGGAAGAGCCTTACAGGTATGCTCTGATTCCAGTCCTCATACTACATCTCTAGGTTTCTGATGACGCAAGCGGTTCACCACCAGGCAAACCAAAAAAGGTTGAGCGGCATGCAAGTTTTTTGATGAAAAACTGACTGCGCCCGCTGATTGCGGCCTGCTGACGCATCCATCTCTAGTTTTTTTTATGACACTCTCGCTGATGTGTCATCATATTATTTGTTGTGAAGGTATGGTAGTTAAACAAAGCATTAATAAAGAGACCAATAACATTTTGACACATTAGCGGGATGACACATGGGAGGACAGAACGGGAGGGACACGAGTTGCAGCCAGTTTGTCATCAAGAAATTTGCATGCCGCTCTCATCACCGAGGCTTTGCTGGTTTGTCTTGTGGTGAACCGCATGCGTCATCGGAAACCTAGATGTAGTTAGAGGACAGGAATCAGAACATACCTGCAGGGGTCTTCCAACCACCACCGGGGACGCACGACGGGGGTTAAGGTACACACCAGCACACCCGGACCGTACATATGTGCCGGTGAACATGAACGGCATTTCGGCTGTTGAAGCACTTGAATGGCTTCCGTTGGAAGGTGACCGACTCGCGGAAGATGTGCGAGGTCGACTACGCCAACATTATTTGTTGTGAAGGTATGGTAGTTAAACTAAGCATTAATAAAGGGACCAATAACATTTTGACACATCAGCGTGATGATGCATGGGAGGACAAAACGGGAGGGACACGGCTTGTATACTCCAATTCAGTGCTTCCATGTGTGCTCCTACTTAAGTGTCATGATTTTATTGACCCTTTCATTTACCTAACATAATGCCTGATTTAATTTCAACCAATTAGATGATGACACATAAGCGGGAGTACGCATGGAAGCACAAACGAGAGCACCGAAATTGCATCCGAACGGGAGGACACAGCTTCTATACTCCCATTCAGTTTCTAATGCAACGATTGTGTTCCGCGGCGATAGATGATAATGCCACAAACTATTGAATCGTGGCAACAGATCCTAATGCAATGATCGCGTTCCGTGGCGATAGATGCTAATGCCATGAACTAGTGAATCGTGGCAACAGATTCTAATGCAACGATTGTGTTCCACGGCGATAGATGCTAACACCACAAACTATTGAATCGTGGCAACAGATCCTAATGACTTGATCGCGTTCCATGGCGATAGATGCTAATGCCACGAACTACTAAATCGTGGCAACATTTTCTAATGCAATGATCGGGTTCCATGGCGATAGGTGCTAACACCACGAACTATTGAATCGTAGCAACAGATCCTAATACAACGATCGGGTTCCGTGGTGATAGATGCTAACACCACGAACTATTGAATTGTAGCAACAGATCCTAATGCCACGATCGGGTTCCATGGCAATAGATGCTAATGCCACGAACTAGTGAATCGTGGCAACAAATTTGTGGCTGTAGATCCTAATGCCATGAACTAGTGAATCGTGGCAACAGACCCTAGTGCAATGATCGTGTAACGTGGCGATAGATGCTAATGCCACGAACTAGTGAATCGTGGTAACAGATTCTAATGCAACGATCGGGTTCCGTGGTGATAGATGATAATGCAACGAACTAGTGAATCGTGACAATAGATCTGTGGTGATAGATTCTAAGGCCACGAACTAGTGAATCGTGGCAACAGATCCTAGTGCAACGATCGGGTTTCATGGCGATAGATGCTAATGCCACGAACTAGTGAATCGTGGCAACAAATTCGTGGCGATAGATCCTAATTCCACAAACTAGTGAATCGTTGCAACAGATCCTAATGCAACGATTGTGTTCCGTGGCGATAAATGCTAATGCCATGAACTGGTGAATCGGGGCAACATATTTGTGGCGATAGATCCTAATGCCATGAATTAGTGAATAATGGCAATAGATCCTAATGCAACGACCGTGTTCTGTGGCGATAGATGCTAATGCCACGAACTAGTGAATCGTGGCAACAGATTTGTGGCAACAAATCCTAATGCCACGAACCAATGAATCATGGCAACAGATCCTAATGCAACGATCATGTTCCATGGCGATAGATGCTAATTCCACGAACTAGTGAATCGTGGCAAAAAATTCGTGGCGATAGATCCTAATGCCACGAACTAGTGAATCGTGGCAACAGGTCCTAATGCAACGGTCGTGTTCCGCGGCGATAGATGCTAATGCCATGAACTAGTGAATCGTGGCAACAGATTTGTGGCGATAGATCCTAATGCCACGAACTAGTGAATCTTGGCAACAAATCCTAGTGCAACGATCGTGTTCTGTGGCGATAGATGCTAATGCCACGAACTATTGAATGGTGGCAAAAGACCAAGCTTACTGCAATGATTTAGTATTCGTTGCAGTACAATCGTTATAACAGGGTGGAATCCTTGTAGTGCTTTGAGCCCTCTAGAATGATCTCAATGCACATGATACAACCACTCTCACACATCATACAGCTCATCTAAACTCAACATCATAGAAACCCTAATTTCTACGCTTGAGCCTTCGACGCCCATTCCAACCTTTTCCTTTTTGATGGATTTTTTCTCATTTCAATCTTCACATCTGTGCTTAAGATCAACTCAGCTCATTAGTCTCTTAATTGTCGTCATTAATCATCCAAAACCCAAGGAGATGCCTAGATACACTTTCAATCTCCCCCTTTTTGGTGATTGATGACAACACATTAAAACTCAACAAAAAGGATAATAGTTTGTTTTCATAACATGTATGTGTATGGATAACTCCCCCTCAATGTATGCACCATGAGTAAGAGAAATTGAGAGAGTTATCATACATATACATGTTATGGTGGGGTGCCTAAGTGATGTGCTCATAAATTGTGATAAAGCAACAAGTATGCAACGTAAACATGTAATTCAAGCATAACATCACAATTTAGGCATAATACATGGGAAACATAGATTAAGTTTTACAGCAATCGAAACAAGAGTTTTAAAACATTGTACTTGTCTATAGTTGATCGAAAGAGATAACGACAGAAAACTATCTAAGTACCCCCTTCCAATCTCTCCCCCTTTGGCATCAAGACACAAGGAAAAGAGAGAAGGAGAGCCCTAAGATATACTCTTCATCATCATCATCGTCGTCATCTCCATCTTGGTGCCCGCTATCGCTCTCCGTGGCCTCCGGATCATGGGCATCATCATCATCATCTTCCTCGGTTGGAGCCACCGTGGAGTTGCTAACTTCACAAAATTGGGCAAGTTGCTCGGCGGTGAGCTCCAGGAATGGAGTCATCTCTCCATCACTCTCCGCGGAAGGAGACATGGGGACATCCACTTCTCTTGGCAATGCTCCATGCGATGTTGCAAAACTTCCGCCTTCCATCTTGAGGCGATGATGGCCTTGAAACACTTGAAGAATCCACTGCTGGACTGTGATGGAGGAGGAGGTGGAGGTGGAGGTGGTGAAGGCACGAAGTGGGAGGATGACGCGGGAGGATCTGCATTCTTCCTTCGAGGGGCAGCAAGCTCCGGAGGAGGGATTTGTGGACGAAGTCTTCGGTGAATAATGTCCTTTTTGAAAGTGAGTCCGGACACCTTCTCGACCATGAACTTGATATAAGTAGCATAGCCACATGATCGGTTGGGTGTGTGCAAAATGTTGAAGATATCATCAAAGATGTAGTCAACCACGTTGAAACGGACATCTTCATCAATGAGCATCACCAAGTGCCTCAAGTTTCCTTGAATAATGCCCACATTACTGTCTTTGGGGGCAACGGTTTTATGAAGCACATAGTTGAGGACACTATCGAACGGCTTGGTGTTCCTTATATGTCCTGCCTCATATGGTACATGACTTGGCTACATTTATTCCATGGTTTCTCGATCAACTGGCTTTAGGTTGGAGATGATGATCTCGTTCTCCAGTTGATCTTCCAAGTCAAGAAGGTTAGAAAACTCACAGTAAGTGGTGGAGTATTGCTCTCCATGGGTCATCCACGTGATCCTTCGATCTCCGTCTGTGTGGAAATAGATGGTGGGGTAGAACTGAGCAATAACCTCCACATTCCAGTCATATTGGAATGCCGTGAGATTATTCAATCCATGATGCTCGATGGACTCAATCATAGCATTGAAGGCCAAATAATCCTTCTGGGCCATGTAATCCTAATCAATCCATTGGGCACCTATTACTGCCGTCTGCTTGGACATGTAGACAGTCCTATAGTAGTCACAGTGGAAGTCACACCAGAAGCGTGGATCCACTGTGCTCCTCTCGCGTTGATACACATTGATCTTTCGTAACTTCCTCGCTTTTTCGGCGCCTTTGCCTTTGATGATGTTAGCATCAAAAGTAGATGAACGGTTGGGGTTCCTTGCAAGAGATGACATCCTCAAGGGGCCTATGGGTTGAGAGGGCCCCTTCTTTGCCTTGCTTGCAGGCTTCTTAGCGACTAGAGCTCTTTTCTTGGCGCATCATCCACTAGCGCCTTTCTCTTTTCTTTGGATCCCCGAGCCTCTTGAGTCCTTGTCTTGTCTCCCATAGTGACAAGTCTCTTCTTCCATGGGGCTACTTCTGCAGCAGATGAGTTGTGAGCCTCCCTTTGCTTCTTCTTAGCCTGCCTTGCCTCCGATTGTGACTCTAGGTATGCTATGGCAAGCTCGCGCTCCTCGCGAGCACGGCGATGAACCTCTCGCCTTCTCGCCTCGGCCTCGGATCGGAAAGGGGAACGTAGTCGGAATCCGACATTATCACTAGTAGGAGATACAAAGAGAGAGTATTTGAGTCCAAAGAAGTGGAGTGTGGTGTTAGAATTTACAAAATTGATCAAGGTTAGGGTTTTCACAGTGTAACCTGGACTTGTCCGCCCAAGGGTCGGACTAGTCCGCACCAGCCGGACTTGTCCGCCCTGTGGCCGGACTAGTCCGGTGCACACAGTAAGAACCCTAATCATGAGAAATTTTGCAAAATCTAAGGATCCGACCACCAAATTGGAGGTACATGATCACAATAACATAGAGAACAACTTTTTTGAAGAGGTTTCTATCAAAAGAGCAAAAAGAATTGAATTTTGAAGGATTTGGGTTTAGATCAAGAATAACTCTTCAAATCCCTGAATCAACGCAATGTATATGAGGAATCGCCTTAGGAAGCTTGGGGAGGAGTTCCCGCACACCTAGAGGCTTCAATCCATGGATTGGAATCGAGTTTTTGTGTTTGGAATAAAAAACCATCGATTTGGAGGCAGTTTTCGTGCGTTCAGAGGAGAGAGAGAGAGAGAGTGAAAGTGACCGTTCGAGGGTTCCCTAGAGGGTTAAGTCCCCATGGGCCGGACTAGTCCGGTTGGGGACCTGGACTTGTCCGACATCCAGACTGGGTCCGGACTTCTCTAACTAGCCGGACTAGTCCGATCAAGGGGGCGGACTAATCCGGTTCACAGGCTGAAAACTCATTGATTTGATATATATATATATATATATATATATATATATATATATATATATATATATTGAGTTTTCAACATAGAGATCCTTTTGGGCTAGATTTTCACAAAATATCATTGTAAACATGGTTAGTAAGCAATCAACAACCAAACTATGACCATAATTCACAAAGATTCAATAATTTCAAAATAATTTATAGAAAATTGAGGAGGAAGAGTCTTTTGCAAGCATGTGTGAATTTTGAAGTAACAATTAGATGTGCAAGACTCAAGCCACGTTTCGAGAATCTAAGATACTGAGTTCACTCTAAAGTTCACAAAATCTTTTCTCATGTAGGGGCTTGGTAAAGATATTGGCCAATTGTTTTTCATTTCTCAAATGGGAAATTGCAATGTCTCCTTTGATCGAGTGGTCTCTCCAGAAGTGGTGGAGAATATCGATTTGTTTGGTCCTTGAGTGTTCAACTAGATTGTGGGCTATTTTGATAGCACTCTCATTGTAACATAGGAGGGGAATATGGCGCATCCAAAGAAGTTGTGCTCAAGAACTTCTGGTAGCGACATACTCCGCTTCACCCGTGGAAGGAGCAATGGAGTTTTGTTTCTTTGAGGACCAAGATACAAGAGATCTACCAAGGAATTGACAAGTTCCGGAGGTACTCTTCCTATCAACTTTGCACCCTGCATAGTCCGCATCGGAATATCCAATGAGGTTAAATTTAGAACCCTTGGGGTACCAAAATCCTAGGCTTGGTGTGTGAACCAAATATCTAAGAATTCTCTTGACGGCGGTGAAATGACACACCTTAGGATCAGCTTGAAATCTAGCGTACATACACATGCTAAGCATGATATCAGGCCTATATGCACATAAGTAAAGCAATGAACCTATCATGGAGTGATATACTTTTGGTCCACACTTGGACCATCTTCAATATGATCGAGATGCCTATTGGTTGCCATAGGCGTCTTGATGGGTTTGGCTTTGTCCATGTCAAACTTCTTGAGTATATCTTGTGTGTATTTTTTTTTTGATAATGAATGTACCTAACTTGAGTTGCTTCACTTTAAAACCTAAGAAGAACTTCAACTCCCCCGTCATGGACATCTCAAATCTCTCGATCATTATCTTTGAAAACTCATCACAAAAGGCTTTTTTAGTAAAACCAAATATAATGTCATCGACATATATCTGGCAAACAAACAAATCATCATTAAAATGCTTAGTGAATAGAGTGTAATCCGCCTTCTGAATTTTGAAACCATTTTGAGTTAAGAAGTCTCTAAGGCACTTATACCAAGCTCTAGGAGCTTGTTTGAGGCCATAGAGAGCCTTACGTATACGTGGCTCAGGAATTCTTGATCTTTAAATCGGTGGGTTGGTCCACATACACCTCTTCCTTGATTGGACCATTAAGGAATTAACTCTTGATGTCCATTTGATATAGTTTAAAGTCAAAGTGAGTAGCAAAGACAAGTAATATGCGTATTGCTTCAAGCCTAGCTACGGGAGCAAAGGTTTCATCGAAATCCAAACCTTCGACTTGTGAATAACCTTTGGCCACAAGTCTTTCTTTGTTCCTTGTAACCACCTTGTTCTCATCTTGTTTGTTGTGGAACACCCACTTGGTGCCCACAACATTAGCATTTGGTCTCTTCACAAGCTCCCATACTTGATTTCTTTCAAAGTTGTTGAGCTCTTCTTGCATGGCCATTACCCAATCCGGATCTTGTAGTGATTCTTCAACCTTGTGAGGCTCCAAGGAAAAAACAAAAAGAGTAATGTTCACAAAAATTTGCAACACGAGATCGAGTAGTTACCCCATTGGAGATGTCTTCGAGAATATTTTCAACGGGATGGTCCTGTTGAACACTTTGATGCACTCTTGGGTGAGGCGCTTGAGGTCTTGGATCTCCATCTTCTTCTTCCTCATTTTCATTGTCTCCCCCTTGATTGACACCTCCATTTTCATCTTCTTGGAGCGCATCTTGGGGGACTTGGACTTGATCATTTGAGGAAGAGATTGCTTGATGTGTAGGATGATCACTTGAGTCTTGAGGTTGTTCTTGTGGTCGTATGTCTCCAAGTGCCATTCTTCCTATCACCACATGTGGAGCTTCTTCTTGATCTAGCACATGACTACCAACTTTCTCCACATGGGAGCCATTAGTCTCGTCAAACACTACGTAACGTGCTACTTCAACAATTCCGGGGGATTTGTTTAAGACACGATAGGCGTAAGTGTTTGAGTCATAACCAAGTAAGAAACCATCATCAGAGTTAGAAGCGAACTTCGATGTCCTAGGGTTCTTGTTGAGAATGTAGTATTTGCTCCCAAAAACATGAAAGTAAGAAATGTTGTGTTTGTTACTGGTTAGAAGCTCATAAGACGTCTTCTTAATAATGCGGTGAAGGTACAACCGGTTTATGGTGTGGCAAGCAGTGTTAACCGCATCCACCCAAAACTGGTCCGACGTCTTGTATTCGTCAAGCATGGTTCTTGCCATCTCAATGATGGTCATTTTCTTCCTCTTGGCCACCCCTTTTGTTGAGGAGAGTAGGGGGCCGAGAACTCGTGCTTGATGCCTTCTTCGTCCAAGAATTCTTCAACTTGAGTGTTCTTGAATTCGGTGCCATTGTCACTCCTTATGGTCTTGATACTTAAGGAGAACTCATTTTGAGATCTCCTCAAGTACTTCTTGAGGACGCCTTGAGTCTCACTCTTATCATGCAAAAAGAACATCCATGTGAAACGTGAAAAGTCATCAACAATTACAAGACTGTATTTGTTACCGCTAATGCTTATGTAGGCGATTGGACCGCAGAGGTCCATGTGTAGAAGCTCCAACAGTCTTGTCATCTTCATGATGTTCTTGGATGAATGTAGAACACCAATTTGCTTTCCGTCTTGGCATGCGCTACATGGCCTATCCTTTTCAAACACAACATTCTTCAAACCTCAGATGTGCTCGCCCGTAAGGAGTTTTTGCAAATTCCTCATCCCAGCATGGGCTAGCCTTCTATGCCACAGCCATACCATGTTATTTTTTTCAATTAAGCATGTATCAAGTTGGGCTTTATTCGCGGAAAAATACACAAGATAGTGCTTTCCCTTGAGTACACCGTTAAAAGCAATTGAGTCATTGCTTCTCCTTTTGACGGTCACACCCTCATTAGTGAATAAACAATTATAACTTTTGTCACGTAATTGTGATATGCACAAGAGGTTATAATCAAGGGAGTCAACATGGCAAACATTAGAAAGAGTATGATTTGGGGATACAAAAATTTTACCTGTGCTAAGGATTTTTCCTTAGCTATTGTCCCCATAATAGATTCCTTCACTTGGATCTTCATTTTGCTCATACTCCACTAACATCTTCCTCTCTCTGGTCATGTGATTTCTGCATCCACTATCAAGAACCCACTTGGTTCCACCAGAGGAGTATACCTACAAGAAAGATTTAAGCCTTGGCTTTGGGTACCCAAGCGGTGTTGGGTCCTTTGATGTTAGTCAAGAGGCACTTGGGCACCCACACACAAGGTTTGGGACTCTTGCGGTGTGGCCCAACATACCTAGCATAGGCCTTTCCGAACTTGTTCCTCAACAACACATATGAAGCTTCATGAAGAAGGGATGAGGTTCCTTCTTTGGCACTTTAGGTGATGTAGCAATGTTCTTTCCTTTATTAATGTTGCATGAACCTCATTTGATAAAAACAATCAAATCTTTGCCATTCTTGAAAGTTTTGGCATTTTGCCTCCTTTCCCTAGAATAGCCAAGACCATCTTTGACAAGGGGATGTCTTGTATTGGTGTATGCACTACGTGCATATGCCATCTTCCTCCTGTCAAAGATGCCACCCTTTGGCGCTTGGCTGGTTTGTGCCAACTTAAGCTCATCTTTAAGTTTTATAATCAAGTTAGAGCATTTGCAAGATTGAGGTGCTTCGGTTTTGATATTTGTAGAAGATAAGCTTGTAGAGAAAGAAGGTGCATCGACCTTGAGAGACTCCACTTGTGTTTCAAGGATCTTGCTAACTTTTGTCAAGCTAACAAGTTCATCCTTGAGCACAATTGTAGTGTTCTCAAGATTTGAGCAAGTTTCCTTGCTCAAAGTGAGTTCATGCTCAAATGCCTTGCTTCTTTTCCTTTCAAGTTCCAAGATATCCTCGAACTCTTGACATCTCTCCTTTTGTTGGATGAGCATGTCCTCTTGACGGTTGATGAGCTCTTCCTTCTCAAATATCTCATTCGTCAACAATCTCAACCTTTTCAAAGTGATCTTACTCATATCCTTAAGCATATGTTCATTCTTACTACTACTACAAAAATCATCATGCAAAGAAATTGAAGAAGGGGATTTATATTTAACCTTCTTTCTTCCCTCCTTGGCCATGAGGCAAGTTGGCCTTGAGTTCTCCAAGTTGGGGAAGAGCTTATTCTCCGTAGTTGACTTCTTCATAGCAATAGTTGCTATCTTCTCTTCTTCATTGGAGGAGGATTCTTCTTTGAATCTCACTCCTTTCCAAGGTGGGCATGTCCTGATTGCTTCTTCTTCTTGAGGTACTTCTTCTCTTTGGACTTGCCCTCTTTCTTCTTTTTGTTTTCCTCATGTGGGAAATCAACAATGAAGTGGCCATACTCCCCACAATTGTAGCAAGCCCTTTTTGATCTTGTCTTGGACTTGTATTTGCTCTTGTTTTTGTGATGACAGCTCCCGCTCTTCCTTCTCCACATCCTCTTGAAGTTGTTGATGAAGAGTGCCTCTTCCTCATCGGTGTCGTGGCTCTCTTCATCACTTTCTCCATTTTCTTGAGATCTTGAAGATGTTGCCTTGAATGCAACATCCTTTTTCTTGGAGGAGGAGAGCTTTTGCATATCGTTGTAGAACATAGCTTCTTGCCCCCATCATCTCATGGTTGATGATCCTCCCTAGCACTTCTTCGGGAGTCATCCTATGGAATCCCGGACTCTCAAGGATTAGTGAGCAAAGAGCGACATTTCTAGGCATGAATGCCCGAATAATCCTCTTTACTACCTCATGGTCAGTCCACCGGGTACTTCCATAAGATCGACTCCTGTTGATCAGGGTCTTGAGGCGGTTGTACATATCTTGGGAAGACTCACCATCCATGATAGTGAACCTCCCAAGTTCTCCTTCAATCATATCAATCTTCACCTCTGGTATGACACGGTTGCCCTCACGTGTCGTCTTGAGGGTGTCCCATATTTCCTTGGCAACCTCCAACCCTTCAATGCGGTTGAACTCCTCTCGAGTCAAGGAGGAGGTGATTACTCCCACGGCCTGAGAATTGTGATGGAGAAGGACGGTGCTACGGAGTAATGTCTTCCTCATTCTTGGGAAGATGCACATCTGTTAAGACAATTTGCCACAAGCTAGGTATTAAGGAAATGAGATGCATCTTCATATTATGCTTCCACATAGAGTAATCATTTCCATCAAATTGAGGAGTTTTGCCAATGGGAATAGATAAATAATGATTGCTTGTGGATAGTTGCTCATAGTTGTAAAAATACCAGGAGTAGTCTTGTGAACTACTCCCATTGTCAGTGTTGATTGGAGCGATCAGCTTGATTTCCCTCTTGGGGAGATTGAGCTTCTCACGAAGCCGCGTCTTGAGCAAACGAACTTCTTCGTCATCATTAGGATCCTCTTGAAGAACATCGGCGTTCTTTGTCTTGTCGTCATCGACGATCACCGGAATCTCGTTGTCACCCCTTCCGGCCATTTCCTCTCCGAGTTGTTACACTTTGGTGGAGAGGCCTGCTTTGATACCAATTGAATGTTGCCTAGAGGGGGGAGTGAATAGGCAATAAGACCTAAAATAGCTTAATCAAATGAGATTAAATCACAAAGGCCGGACTTGTCTGGTTAGGGTCGGACTAGTCCGCTCAGCACGGGGAGAAAACATAAAACTTGGTATCTACAAGTTATTTGCGGAGTTTAACTTTGGTAAAGATGTAAGCAATGTATGGTAACCTAGTACACATGAGATTGATAAGTTAAAGCAATTAGGTTACAAGATCTTAACAATGATCAATATGAAGAGCAATATGAACCCTAATAGCAATTCTAGTGATTATGAAATGTAAAGCGGCAAGCGAGACAAGATTTATCTCATGGTTCAGCTCCACGAAGAAGCTTACATCCATGTTGAGAAGCCCACACAAGGATCGGGTCTCACTTGAACCTCTTCTCACTGAGCCACCACAATGGTTGGCTTGGATTCCACTATATCAAAGGGTAATCACCAAGTTTCTTGGGGCTGCTCACAAGTTGAGGCTCCCACGAATCAATACAGCGAGGAGCACTTGAAGCTTGTGACACCCGGTTCCGAAAATGAACCAAGTGAACGCATATGCGTGCCCAATACGTTCAACACACATACACGAGTGCAAATACAAAAGGATATACAGAAAATTACCACAGAACAAGATTAATTAACCACTTTTATTATGGAATTCATAACATCCTCGAATACAAGCTCGAATGAATGTTAATGACAAGTCGATCTAAAGCAGCAGAAATAAACTAATTAAGCAAACTAAGCAGCTAAGCAGTATAAGCAAATAGGGAATAGCGCAGCTCCAATCAACACCACAGGCAAAGCTGACGGCAGACACGTCCTAGAACTCTATATTATCATCATTAAACTCCCAATCCCGACTTGCAACTGTTGGTGGGGAAATTTCAAGGGTGAGTACATGTCGTACTCGGCAAGTGTGGAAAGTATGACATGTAGCTGATTCAAATGACGAATATAATAATGGCTAAGTGTTGAAAAGTACTTTAAAACATTTGAAAAGAAATATATTATATGTATGTAAAGTAATCCCATCATAAACCATGAGTAATAACATTAACCATATCCAAGACCATAATTCAATCCATAACCAGCCGTAACCATATTATCAACCATAACCAGTACCAAACCATTCCAAAACCCAATTTTCCTCTAATCATGTAGGTCATCCAGGTGCTCAGAATCGGGAGCATGGCTATCAAGATAGTTTTAATACTCTGCATAGTTTGTACCACTTAACCCACGTGTTTTGATTTCATCACCCGTCGATGACTAAATAAAACCTCCATTATGACAAAACACTACCATAGGTGTATGGCTAAGAGATCACAAAATAGCCTTTACAAAGGTACTACTAGCATGTAAGGACCCACTGAGGTTTCACCAGTGGCGATGTCTCCAGCTGAGCACATCTTCAACCAATGGCCCCCTCTTGTGCTATTCGGATCCCAAGGAGTCCCACCAACCATATCTAAACCCAATCCAGCTCCCCTTCCCTGGTGCGCCATATGATCCATGCAATACTAGCAATACCCTAACTAATCAGCTACGTCGCACCCATACTTGGACTCATGGTGGCATTACAGTCCTGGCTTATTCTCGCGTGAACCGGTCCTTAGATCTAAATCAAGCAAACCACCATATCATCCAACCCATCCACATACCAGGCTTGCTTAGATCACCCATCACCATATCATATTAACCAGTTCATATTAACCATAATCTCATTAATGCCTAATTAAATAGTATAGTTGTTTTCCCATCCCAATTAATTAAGCGAAGCAAAAAGGTAAAAAGCCCTTCCTGACTCTCTACCATGTATTCCAGGTGACAAGGGTGGTTCAACAATGCTAGTAAACTTCCTATCATAGGATTTCCCATCAAATTGACACAAGCATGCAGTTTTGAAACCAAAACATTTACTGTCAAAATAGGATCAATATGTTCAAGGACACTTGCCTTGCTCTTTGGCTTTATTAGAATCAAAGACTTCAAACTCTTAGTGCTGGATATCCTCCGCGGCACTCTCTAGTGCAAATCCGTCTTATCCGCACAATAAACATACAAGACAAGAATTACAATAAAAAATTGCACAAATATTACTCAATATGGCATGATATGCATGATTAATGCAAATGCAAGGGAAAATTAGTTAATGAGTTATTAATGATGTTTAATAATTAGTTCTAATATTTTTTAACAAGTTTGAACAGGTGTGTAATTGATTTTAAACAATTTAGAATTTAATTTAACAAAATTCAGATTGCAAGATCGGACTAGTCCGCACTGCGTAGGAACAACAGCTTAAGGTTTTCTATATCGATGTGAATTTAGAGATTTGGGGTTGAAATCACGCAAGGAAGAGGAAGTAGAAGGTATACCAGGTGCCCAAGACTCCAAAGAATCAAGGGTATTGGAGGCAGCACTTCGATCTTGGCGATCTAGGGTTAATGAAGAACTTGATGGTGAATTGTTGATGAAGAACGAAAACTTGATGGAGATCTTGATCCTATTTCATTTCCTCTTCTTCTTCTTCTTCTTGTTTGGGACCTCGTTCTCCCTCCTTGGTGGCGGCTATTCACGAGCTAGGGTTTGGGTGTGGTTGAAAAGTGGCAAATAGATATCAAGCTAGGGGGTGGGGTTTTTTATATAGAGGTGGAGGCTAGGGTTTGATGGATTTTGAGTTTGGGATGGGTTGAGGCCGGTTTGGGGTTCCACATGGGCTCCAAAAAGAGTTAGACACGACGTCCTTAGGACCATCTAAGGTAAAACCCAAGAAACAAGTCGTGAAACAAAAGATCAACTCGGGGTCGCGATTTATCGGACAAGTCCGAAAAGGGCCGGACTAGTCTGAAGTTAGACAAAGAGATATCGGACAAGTTCGGACTGGATATCGGACAAGTATGAAATTATCCAGAGGGAAAAAACAGACAAGTCTGGCAAAAATTGGACAAGTCCGACTTTAGTCAGAGGGACATGTCCGCCGGAATACCGGACAAGTCCGGGGACTTAGCAAAATTTCCAAGGAATTGGAATACCGGACTAGTCCGCAATGGACTGGACATGTCCAAAATTGTTCAGAGGCAAAAACGGACTAGTCCGCAGCAAAAACAGACTAGTCCGATGAAGGTCAAAGAGAAATCGGACTAGTCCGCACGAAAATTGGACTAGTCTGCACTTCTTAGAACTCTTAAGTGCGGTTTTGCTCTAAGTTCATTTTAACTTGTTCCTTTTTATGTGGATTAATGTTAGACATGTATAGATGAACTTATGCAATGCATGATGCAAGAAAATGAGGGTGTTACAAACCTACCCCCCTTTAAATGAATCTCGCCCTCGAGATTCGACGTGGAAGAGAAGAGATAGGGAAATTCCTTCTTGAGATGATCCTCCGGCTCTCAAGTTGCCTTTGATTCTGTATGATGCTTCCATTGCACTTTGCAACATCGAATCACCTTGTTCCTTGTGACCTTTTCCTTGGTTTCCAAGATTTTGATAGGTTGTTCGGCATAAGTCAAATATACCTCTAATTCAAATTCTTCCATTGGCACTTGTTCTTCCGGTACTCTCAAGCACTTCTTGAGCTGGGAAACATGAAAGGCATCACGGATATCCAATAAGTGAGCTGGCATCTCCAACTTATATGCTACTTCTCCTCTTTTGTCCACAATCTTGAATGGTCCAATATAGCAAGGCGCTAGCTTGCCTCTTATGTTAAACCTCTTATGACCTCTCATTGGTGATACCTTGAGGTAGACAAAATCTCCCACTCCAAAGGCTAGTTTCCTTCTCCTATTGTCCGCATAGCCTTTTTGCCTTGATTGGGCAACCCTCAAGTTTTCGCGAATAATCTGAACTTTTTTCTCAGCTTCTTGCAACATGTCCGGACCAAATACTTTATTTTCTCCAGTCTCATTCCAGAACAAGGGTGTCCTACACTTCGTCCCATATAGTGCTTCATAGGGCAACATTTTCAAGTTTTCTTGCAAACTATTGTTGTAAAAATATTTAGCATATGGCAAGCTCTTGTTCGAACCTTTCCCATGCTTTAAAGCATAAGATCTTAACATATCCTCTAAAATCTGGTTGGTCCTCTCAATTTGTCCATCCGTTTGAGTGTGATATGTTGAGTTGAAGTTCAACCTTGTTCCCAAAGCTTCATGCAATTTTCACCAGAACCTGGAGGTAAATTGAAAATCTCTATCCATGACTATCTTCTTTGGAACCCCATGTCGGCACGCAATGTGCTCCATGTATAGCTCTACCAGCTTTGCGGTGGTATAGGTGGTCTTGACAGGAACAAAATGAGCTGGTTTGGTCAATTGATCCATGATTACCCAAATTGAGTCATAACTGGACTGTGTACGCGGCAATCCAACATAAACTCCATACTGATCTCTCCCCACTTCCATTCCGGGATCTTCAATGGCTGCAATTATCCCGCTGGCCTTTGATGTTCCGCCTTGACTCGTTGGCACACATCACACAATGCTACATATTCAGCTGCGTCCTTTTTCATGCTATCCCACCAATAACATGTCTTCAAGTCTTTGTATATCTTTGTACAACCGGGATAAATCGAGTATGGTGAGTCATGTGCCTCTTTTAGTATTGTCTCCCGAATATGCTTATCATTGGGCACAACAATCCTTTTTCCCAGCCATAGGGTACCATGATCATCCTCCTCAAATCTGAATTCTCATCCCTCTTTGGTTCTTTCCCTAATCTCTTGGATTTCCTCATCCTTTGTTTTGCCTTCCCGAATTTCTTGCTCCAAGGTCGGATTTAACTCCATTATTCCCATCTCATTCACAAATCCAAGGTTTAACCGTTCAAACTCCTTACATATCTCGGATGGCAGCTCTCGAACAGTGAGTTGGTGGCTTACTCCTTTCCTACTCAAGGCATCAGCAACTACATTAGCTTTCCCTAGATGATAGTTGATTCCCACATCATAATCTTTGATAAGCTCCAACCATCTTTGTTGCCTCAAATTTAGATCCATCTGTGTGAGTATGTACTTGAGACTCTTATGATCCATATAAATTTCACACCTATGACCAAGAATGTAGTGTCTCCGAATTTTCAATGCGTGTACCACGGCTGCAAGTTACAAATCACACGTTGGATAATTCTGCTCATGTTTCTTCAATTGTCTTGATGCATAGGCGACCACTTGACCTTCTTGCATCAATACACATCCAAGTCCTTGTCTTGATGCATCACAATAGATATCAAACTCTTGGTCACGTATGGCAATATAAAAAATGGGGTTGTTGTCAACCTCTTCTTCAACTCCTCAAAACTCTCTTGACAAGCTTGAGTCAATTGAAATGCTTTCCCCTTAATTAGCAACCCCGTCATTGGCTTGGCTATCTTGGAAAAGTCCTTGATGAACCTACGGTAATATCCAGCCATTCCAAGAAAACTCCTTATTTCCTTTAAGTTCTGTGGGGGTTCCCACTTCAACACGTCCCTCACTTTTCGAGGTTCGACCGATACTCCTCCTCCTGAGATGATATGACATAGAAAAGACACTTCTTTCAACCAAAACTGGCACTTGTTGAACATGGCATACAATTGGTGCTCCCTCAATTTCTACAACGTAAGTCTCAAGTGTTCGTCATGTTCCTTCTCATCCTTCAAGTAGATCATAATGTCCTCAATGAACACCACAAAAAAACTTATCCAAGTACTCCATAAAGACCTTATTCATGAGGTATAAAAAGTAGGCAGGCGCATTTGTCAATCCAAAGGTCATCACGGTGCACTCATAGGATCCATACTGTGTCCTGAAAGCTGTCTTGGGTATATCCGATGGCCTAATCTTCATTTGAAAGTAACATGACCTCAAATCGATCTTAGAGAAGACACAAGCACCCTTCATCTGATCAAACAATTATTCTATACGGGGCAAGGTGTATTTTTTCTTGATCGTTACCTCGTTGAGAACTCGGTAATCCACACACATCCTTTGTGATCCATCATTCTTGTCCACGAAAAGAACAGGGGCTCCCCAAGGTGAAGAGCTTGGGCGAATAAAACCCTTCTCTAGTTGCTCTTGAATCTTCTTCTTGAGCTCTGCTAACTCCTTAGGAGGCATCCTATAGGGCCTCTTATCTATAGGTGCAGTTCCAGGTATTAAATCAATAACAAATTCAATGTCTCGATCAGGTGGCATACCTGGCAACTCATCCAGAAACACGTCCAAAAATTCACACACCACTGGAATCTCCTAAATTGCGGCATCGTCCATATGATTCAGCTCCAATTGCTTCGGTGCGTGTTGAGATGCTTCAAATTCTATGGTGATCCCTTCCTCATTGGTCAACTTCACCGTCTTTGTGGCACATTCAATGACTCCATTGTGCTTCCTTAACCAGTCCATACCAAGTATAGTGTCCAATCCTTGAGAATACAAAACGATGAGGTTGGTGAAGAAGTCTACCCCCCATTATTCTAAGGCTTACTTTTGGACATAATATATTTGTCCTCATCTCTCCTCCAGGAGACTTAACCAATAGAGTAAACTACATATGAGAGATAGGCAAACTATACTTGGCAACATATTTCGATGCAATGAATGAATGTGATGCTCCAGAATCAAATAACATAGTCGTTTGGTTGGAGTTTGCGAGAAACATACAAATGACCACGTCATCTGCTTGTTGAGCATCCTCCATAGAGACATGATTCACGTTGCCACGAGCAAAATTCTGTTGTCCATGGTTCCCTTGCGGCTGTGTTCCATTGGGTCTTGGATTTTCTCTTGGGGCATTGTTTCCTTGACTGAGGCCTGACTTAGGACATTGTGCAAAGTGTCTTGCTTCTCCACACGTATAGCACTTCCTTGCTGCACTAGAATTATTGGGACGGACTTGATTTTGCACATTGGCACCAGGAAGGTTGACACGAGGTGCAAAGGCATTTGAGGCCTAGGTGCTTGCATGACAGGGTGTTGTTACACAAACTGAGTTGGGCATGGTGCATAACTAGGGTGCTGTACAGGAGCAGAGGAGCTGTATTATGGCGCAGTTGGTGGTGCAAAGCGAGGGCTCACATTACTTCCTTTTTGCTGTCCTTGGTATGGTGCCTTCTTCTTGATGTCTTGCTCCATCTCACGGACCTTGTTCTCCACAACAATTACTTTGTCCACAAGATTCTGAAAGTTTGCATAATCGCAGTTGAGCAATTGCACTTGGATCTCATTCTTCAAGTCCCTCATGAACAAGTATTGCATCCGGCTGTCCCGGCTCACATCCTCAAGCGCATACCTTGAAAGTTGAGTGAATTTATTGAGATATTCACTCACGCTTGACCTTCCTTGCATTAAGTTCTCAAATTCTTTACTCTTCAAGATCATGAAACCTTCCGGCACATAATGTGAATGGAAGCTCTCCTTAAATTCCGCCTAGGTGATCCTCTCCTGATTCTCATGAGAATTGCATAGCGAATCCCACCAATGGGCGGCTGCTCCAACAAGTTTATGAGAAGCAAATAGAACCTTCTCCCGGTCGCTGCATTGGACAATAGCTAGCTTCTTCTCCATGGACTTGAGCCAATCATCAGCATCCATAGGGTCAGCGGCTTGAGCAAAGGTCGGTGGCCTAGTCCTCATGAACTCTCCCAACTGGTTATGAGGAGGTGGGGGTGGTGGTGGAGGCATGTGGGGCTGATTGTTGTTGTTACCAGCTTGCAGTTGTCCCATAGTTTGTATCATGGTTTGCATGAGCTGGTTCTGCATAGCCAAAAGTTGCTCAATATTGATAGCTGCCTGAGCAGGTCCTTGTACATTGTTGTTCTAAAGTGCTCCATTATTCTCCTCCTCATCGTTAGCATCCCTCTGGTTGCGAGTCCTCACCATCTGAAAAAAAGCAAGAGATAAGAATTTAGAAAATGTCCCCAACTATATGCATCAAGGGATATGAACTAAACAACTACCTATACTAGCCTATATGGACATGGAAATGCTAAAGCATCCCAAAATCCTCTACTAAGCACACAAGCAAGCAATATATAGCAAACAACACACAAAGCAAAAGCACATCGATTCCTGAGTGCTCCTATGTGTTCTAAAGTGTCTATTCTATCTAGGTTGTGTCCTACAGTCAACATGTGCCTCTGATATCAATTTGTGACACCTGGTTCCGAAAATGAACCAAGTGAACGCATATGTGTGCCAGGACCTTCAACACACATACACGAGTGAAATCACAAAAGGATATATAGAAAATTACCACAGGACAAGATTAATTAACCACTTTTATTATAGAATTCATAACATCCTCGAATACAAGCTCTAATGAATGTTAATGACAAGTTGAACTAAAGCAGCAAAAATAAACTAATTAAGCAAACTAAGCAGCATAAGCAAATAGGGTATAGCGCAGCTCCGATCAACACCACAGGCAAATATCACGGCAGACACAGCCTAGAACTCCGCATTATCATCATGAAACTCCCAATCCTGACCTACAACTGTTGGTGGGGGAATTGCAAGGGTGAGTACATGTCGTACTCAGCAAGTGTGGAAAGTATGACACGTAGCTGATTCAAATGTCGAATATAATAATGTCTAAGTGCTGAAAAGTACTTTAAAACATTTGAAAAGCAATATATTATATGTATGTAAGGTAATCCCATCATAAACCATGAGTAATAACATAATACTGGTCTCTATTCCATATCAATCACAATTATGCCAGATTCCTCATTACCATTAACCATATCCAATACCATAATTCAATCCATAACCAGCCATAACCATATTATCAACCACAACCAGTACCAAACCATCCCAAAACCCAATTTCCATCTAATAATGTAGGTCATGTGCTCATAACTTGGAGCACAGCTATCATGATAGTTTTAATACTTTGTAGAGTTTGTACCACTTTACCCACATGTTTGTGATTTCGTCACCCGTCGTCGACTAAAAAAAACCTCTGTTATGCCAAAACACTACCATAGGTGTATGGCCAAGAGATCACAAAATAGCCTTTACAAAGGGACTACTAGCATGTACGAAGCCACTGAGGTTTCACCGGGGCCGATGTCTCCAGCTGAGCGCATCTTCAACAAAGGGCCCCCTCTTGTGCCATTCGGATCCCAGGGAGTCCCACCAACCATATCCAAACCCAATCCGACTCCCCTTCCCCGATGTGCCAAATGATCCATGCAATACTAGCAATACCCTAGTTATCAGCTATGCCGCACCCATACTTGGCCTCGTGGTGGCACTGTAGTCCTGGATTATTCTTGCATGAACCGGTCCATAGATCTAAAGCAAGCAAACCACTATATCATCCAACCCATCCACATACTAGGCTTGCTTAGATCACCCATTACCATATCATATTAACCAGTTCATATTAACCATAATCTCCTTAATGCATAATTAAATATTATAGTTGTTTTCCTATCCAAATTAATTAAGCAAATCAAAAAGGTAAAAAGCCCTTCCCGACTCTCTACCATGTATTCCAGGTGACAAGGGTGGTTAAACAACGCTAGTAAACTTCCTATCATATCCCATCAAATTAACACAAGCATGCAGTTTTGAAACGAAAACATTTACTGTCAAAACAAGATCAATATGTTCAAGGACACTTGCCTTGCCCTTGGTCTTGATATGGATCAAAGACTTCAAACTCTTGGTGCTAGAGATCCTCCGCGGCACTTTCTAGATCAAATCCGTCTAATCCTCACAATAAACATACAAGACAAGAATTATAATAAAAAACTGCACAAATATTACTCAATATGGCATGATATGCATGATTAATGCAAATGAAAGGCAAAATTACTTAATGAGTTATTAATGATGTTTAATAATTAGTTTTAATAGTTTTTAACAAGTTTGAACAGGTGTGAAATTGATTTGAAACAATTTAGAATTTAATTTAATAGAATTCAAATTGCAAGATCAGACAAGTCTACAGTGGGACCAGACTAGTCCGCACTGCGCAGGAACAGCGGATTAGGGTTTTCTAGATTGACGTGAATTTGGAGATTTGGGGTTGAATTCATGCAAGGAAGAGGAAGTAGAAGGTATACCAGGTGCCCAAGACTGCAAAGAATCAAGGGTATTGGAGGCAACACTTGGATCTTGGCGATCTAGGGTTGATGAACAACTTGATGGTGAATTGTTGATGAAGAATGAAAACTTGATGGAGATCTTGATCCTCTTTCGTTTCCTCCTCCTCTTCTTCTTGTTCGGGATCTCCTTCTCCCTCCTTGGTGGCGGCTATTCACGATCTAGGGTTTGGGTGTGGTTGAGAAGTGGCAAATAGATATCAAACCAAGGGGTGGGGTTGTTTATATAGAGGTGGAGGCTAGGGTTTGATGGATTTCAAGTTTGGGATGGGTTGAGGCCAGTTAGGGGTCCCACATGGGCTCCAAAAAGAGTTAGACCTGGCGTCCTTAGGCCCACTTAAGGTAAAACCCAAGAAACAAGTCGTGAAAAAAAAATATCAACTCGGAGTCGCGATTTACCGGACAAGTCCTAAAAGGGGCGGACTAGTCCAAAATTAGACAGAGAGATATCAGACAAGTCCGGATTGGACATTGGACAAGTCAGAACTTATCCAGACGGGAAAAACAAACAAGTCTGGCCAAAATCGGACAAGTCCAACTTTAGTTAGAGGGGGAAACGGACAAGTGCGCTAGAATACTGGACAAGTCCGGACAAGTCCAGTGACTTAGCAAAATTCATAAGGAATTGGAATACCGAACTAGTCCGCAATGGATCGGACAAGTCCAAAATTGTTCAGAGGCAAAAACAGACTAGTCTCATAACTCTTAAGTGTGGTTTTGCTCTAAGTTCATTTTAACTTGTTCCTTTTTAACTTGTTCCTTGGACATGTATATATGAACTTATGCAATGCATGATGCAAGAAAATGAGGGTGTTACAAAGATAAACTCAAACAAGCCACAAATCACAAATAATGAGCAAGGTATCAAAACGAGAGCCAAAGCATGATGATCTTCTTTCACTCTCCTTCCCAAACCCTAATCTCTTCAAGATTTGGTCTTAGAGGGCTAGTAGGACGAGTCAAAGGTTTTGGAAGGCTCTAGATTAGTTGTGGAGGCCCTAGGGTTCAAGTGTTATCAAATAGGGGCCGAGGGTCCCCTTTTTATAGCAGTCCCGACAACTAACCATTGCCACCAGGACAACCACGGACTAGTCCGGCCCAATGCCACGGACTAGACCGACCTTCTGAGACCACCAACAATTTCATGTAATCGATCGACAAAACAGATTACGTGCACGCCAACGTTTGAATTTCAAACGGCCACTAACAATATGGACTAGTCCGGCCAACAACAGACTAGTCCGAAGTCCAACAGAATGGTTTAGTCTGTCCCAAAATGGACTAAACTTGTAGGCCCGGACTAGTCTGGCCATAGCGGCGGACAACTCTGGCCTTCTAGGGTTTGGCTTTGTTTCCCACTCTAAATCTCAAACGGACGAGTCCATCCCACAACGGATAAATCTAAACTCTTCTAGAATGCTTTGGTCCATCCCAAAATGGACAAGTTCGAACTTCTGGGACTTAGCTCCAACTTCACTCACCAAGGGATGAACGAACTAGTCTGTGCCCATACGGACAAGTCCGAACTCATCCAGAGACATTTAGTCTGACCCATAACGGACTAGTCTGGCCTCCTAGAGTTTTCTCTCATTTTGGCTTCTCACTTAGGTTTTTCTCTAAACCACCACTTTGAGCCCTCTAGAATGATCTTAATGCACATGATACAACCACCCTCAGAAATGTTACGGCTCGTCTAAACTCAACATCATAGAAACCCTAGTTTCTACGCTTGAGCCTGCGATGCCCATTTCAACCTTTTCCTTTTTCAGGGATTTTATCTAATTTCAATCTTCACACATGTGCTTAAGATCAACTTAGCTCATTAGTCTCTTAATTGTCGTCATCAATCATTCAAAACTCACGAGGATGCCTAGATGCACTTTCATAAACCGGAATCCTTGCAGAGAAAATGGAACGATGAAAATTTGCCAACTTCCAGTGTAAAAGTTTAGCATGTGCACATGTGTAATCTTCATTATGGAAGTATGAGAAGTTTCTTAGATAGGTCTATACTAGTTTGACTAGGCTCAATGTGAAAACAAATAGCATACACATGGTGATTATCAAATTGAAATATCATATGGATTTGGTAGAAAATTCAAATGAAATGAGGAACTTCATTTTAAATCAATTTAGGAATTTCTCCGAAGATCAACTTTGACTTTGATTAGGAAACTAGCAGCCCTATGTTCTATATCATATCTCACAACAACCTATATTTGGATCGTGCTTATGCTACCCACAATTTTTAAGTTTTAGGTGATGTACTTGAAGCAAATAAATTTAATAGTTGGAGAATATTAAATTGTAACTTAAGTACTAAAGGAGAAAAGAATTAAACAACTATTCATTATTTCAACTTATTAAGGAATGAAACATTCTTAACGCGCATATTTTATTTTATTAAATTCTATCTTAAGTATTTTTTTTCAATGGTGTGGAAAAGGAAAAATGAAATGCAAGGTGGGTTGTGACACAAGTTACATCTAGTTGGGGTCCTCCCCCAAGCTTGTTCTTGGTCAAGGTCCACGATAGGGTGTGAACCCTAATGGCGGAGGTAGGCCATGAGGTTGGCCTAACCTTGTTTTAGCATGGCTTCGACATTGGAGGGTTGAGATTCAATGTTGTGTTGCCTCCCATGGGTGAAATGAGTATGGTCGAGGAGAGTGTTGTCGATGCCGCTCATCCGCACCTCAAGGTCTCCCATACCTCGGGTGTCATCTTTCATTCTGTGGCTAAGGTCATGATAACCCCTAACCATAGATGAATCAGGTGCACCTATCATGTTTTGGTTGTGATCTGCCATTCCTTGGCTAAGGTTAAAATAACCTTTAGCAACAAAGGAACAATGTGCCCCCAAAGATGGTGGCAACTCCCATGAGATTGAATGAATGTTGTTGACGACTGGAATGTCATATATAGAAATCCACAAGCACACGAATAAGCCGATGTAGCACTTCTGCTCAAAGAGTATTCCCAAGGGTATTGTATCCAAGAAACATATGTGAGATCTTCTAGCTTGTTCTCCCAAGGACACATAGTTTGTTTGGTAGGAAAGGATTTGAGAGGAATTCATTGGTTTGAAATCAAGGCCACGGCAGTTTACGGCAGCTGCTTGCTTCGGGCACGGGTTTACCTTGGGCAATACCAAGACAATTCCCGCTACGAGTCAATGGCGTTGCTAAACGTGGAAGATTACTAAGGACAGATAGGGCTGTCACCACCTACTGTCTACCTCTTCAATCTGTGGGTCTACAAGATATCCACTGATGAATTCAAATTAAGCACCACGATTAAGTTCTATTTAACAACTCTTATCATTTCAAATGCAAACCTACGACTAGAGCCTCTAATAGATTAAAGCAGTGAACCCACAAGCAGTTTCAAATGCAAACTAATATGAAATGGAAATCAAGCTAGTATTGAAATCAAGGAAATTTCTTACTCAATTCCGAGATAACATCCGTAGATGGACAAGTGTGGAAGAGGGACTTGACAAGCCCAAGCCTCCTTCTACTACCTCCTCCTCACTCTCCTTCTACTTGGCTTGCCAATTGGGCAGCTCTAAACCTTATGAGTGGAGTACTATTCTCAAACTAGTGGTGTGTGTGAAGTGAGAGAGTGAGAGGATATTTATACACGACTTTAGTCGGTTTCATGCCGCAATTAGAGCGTGAATCAGTTGTTACAGCCACCAAGCAGCCATAGGAGGGTGTCACGTGTCGTTTGACCGTGTTTGGCGCCAGGACCAAGTCGGTTGAGCTAGGTGGTCGGCCGACATGGTCCTAGCCTCCACCTCCCTTGGTCGTGCTTTGTTGGTGTGGCTGGTAGGTGGGCCTAACTCCCTTCCTGCATGAATCAACATTGGATCCCCTCAGATACTCCTAGGAATGACTCATAGATCCATGTGATGCCACGTTCGCCTGATTGGTCGAATGGCAACTTTTAGGATTGCTCTTTCCATTCATGGGTATTTTTGGGCTTAATTCACTTGCATAGAAATAGACACTAACACTTGTGGAATTTGTTGTTTTAACTACTACCACTATGTTGTGTTCTCCATTATAATCTTTATGTAGTGAATTGACAGTCAAATTTAGTATTTAAGGACCATCAACAAACTCCTCCACACTTAGTCCTTTGCTCGTCCCCGAGCGAAGGCAAGAATAACTAAGTGCTAAGATAAAATATTGTTATGAACATGAAAATAAGTATACAAAGTATTTCAATTCATATGTTTGCTCATGAACCCTCTTCGTGTGTGGCTACCAAATCATCTCGAGCATTTGAGAGGTGGAACGGTTGAGTGTATCTCACCTGGACTTTCTCCTGTTGAAATAATTTCAACATTGATATATCTTGAATATCAAAAGGATAATGCCTTTTCCTCTGCCATTGGATTCTCTCAGAAGTGCTTGAGTTCTCACCTTGGTATAATTTGCCACTTTTGTCGCTACAACAAATATGGCTTTTTATGGAGCCTGGTAGGGATAAAGAGTAGCACAGTTGCATTTCATATGTTAGTAAGTCAAAAAATGAGATCCATATGAGAAGACCACACAGTAAAAACAATGATTAAGGAAATTCATGTGCACATATTATGGATAATGAATGATGGATGATGAATGGAGATGATAACTCATATTTGGTCACTCTCTTTCTGTGCAAGTATGAAGCATGTCTACTTATTGGCTCTTTCTCCTTTTTTTTTGAACCCTCTCGAGAGCTCTTATTGCCATGCCTTCTACTCCCTTTTTGCATTTGTTTAATGAGAGGGGATTTTGCAATAATTTCATGGAGTACCTTATGATGGTGGATGGGTGAAAATTCTGAAATATGGTGGAGTGCACAAGAAACTTCCTAGTCAAAGATTTCATGCAAGTCACTCAATAGGGTCAAGAGTTTGACAAAGTTAAGTGCAAAGTGGCATATGCATGTGGTTTTACATAATTATATCACATGGCCTTGGTGAGTATTTAATTTCCAATGGGAGAGGAAGGCAAAACCCTAAGACTTCAAACTTTGCAAAATTCAAAATCAATTTAAAGTAAGGATGGGTTTGTCCATCGGTTTATTTTACTCATCATATCACACCAATCAAAAACTTAGATGACATGTTGTCCTAATTAATTATATGGATCCAGAAACATGGTAGTGGAATCAAAATATAGGGTATACTAATCTCATATTGAAGCAAATAACATTAATTATGTTAATTGAGTTGATTTTAAAATTATTTTTCATGAATGCCTAAAATTTTCAACTCAATTTGCATTGAATCACCAAGAGCAGGGGATAAGAGATTTGAACTGACACTGTGTAGTGAAACGAGCCCGAGAGGGGTACCAACAGGTCGCCCGAGCCAGGGGGTCGACCGGCCACTAGTTGCCTCCCCTGGTGCATCGCTTTGTCGTGTCGTCTTGTGTGTATGTTGGCGACGTGTTCTTGGATGAAACATGTAATATGTATGTCGCAAAATTGCATAGGGACTCCTCTCCCACATTTGTTTCCTGGAATCTTTATTGGACAAAAATGCAATGACAAAACAAAGAGAACTTTACTGGTGTAAGCTGAACCGATAAGTTCTATTTATTCAACTCAAAATGGGGGTGCTTGATTGAAAATTGAAATTGAAAAAACTAGCACCCCAAGATCGCGATTGGACTTGGGAAACACATAAATTAGAACGATGTTATAGCACCAAGGGATTGTTTGGGGACTCTGTGAGCCATATGGATGACTTTTCTAATGGGCCCACTTGTTGGACTTCGAGGATTTAAGTGGAATTTGGAAGAACAGCGTGAAAATCGATAAAATTTATTGCATCGACTTCATTTTACAAATCCTCGTGGGGATCTAAGAATATATTGACACGGTGTATATTTACTTTGAATAGATGGCCTTCATCATCTTGGATTGTGATGGCTGGATGAATTTTCTATCACTGTAAATGGTCCTTCCCATTTACTTCTTAATTTCCCATGTCCAAATAGTTTTCCCTAGAGTTAAAGAGAAGGAGTTTATCTCCAAGTTTAAACTCCTATGGCGCAATCCATTTGTCGTGCCACCTCTTAGTTGTTTCCTTATAAATTTTGGCACTATGGCATGCCTTATCCCTCTATTCCTCAAGTTCAAAGATTTGCCTCAAACGATGCTTCCCAACCTCATTAAGATCCATGTTCCACCATTTTATCGCCCAGTGAGCTCTATGGTCCAGCTCTATAGGAAGATGGCAAGTCTTCCCATAGACAAGTTGCAAAGAAGACATGCCAATGGGTCTCTTGTAGACAGATCGGTACGCCCACAATGTGTTGGATAGTTTCTGTTTCCAACCCGTTTCCATTTCCAAGACGGTATTTTGCAGAATATTCTTGATTTGCTTATTAGTTGTTTCTTCTTGACAACTTGTTGTGGGTGGTAATGAGTAGCAATATTATGCTGAACTCCAAGCTCCCTTAGAAAGCTCTGAAAGCTCTTATCAATGAAATGAGACCCTCCATCACCTATCACCATTCGTGGAGTGCCAAAGCATGTGAAAATGATCTCATGAAACATTTTTGTAGCTTCCCTGGAGTTGGCATTTCTGCATGACAATGCTTCTACCCATTTAGACACATAATCGACGGCCACCAGAATATACTCGCAATCATGGGACTTTAGAAAAGGTCCCATCAAGTCAATATCCCACACATCGAATAATTCGACTAGGAGATTATATGTCAGGGGCATGGCATTACGAGCAATTATTCTTCCGTGCTTTTGGCATTTCCAACATTGGCGAATAAATTTCTTGGTATCTTCATACATTGATGGCAAATAGAATCCACTTTGCCAGATCTTTGCGTGAGTAAGGTAAACACTGTAATGGCTTCCATAGGGGCCAGCATGGCACTTTTCAATGATTTTGGTGCCTTCGATTGTGCGGACAAACATTCTAAGAAGCACATACTCGATAGAGATATGGATTGTCCCATAGGTGTCTACGACTCTCATAATGAGTTTCTTTTTGTTTTCCCTGGTGGTACATACCCTGTGACCATGAACATCATGATATCCGTGTACCAAGGGTGAGAGTCGGTTAGCCTGAGCAACATGTCATCATGTAGGAACTCATTAGTGGGTACATCTATGTGTTCTGTGACTTCCATATGTGAGAGATGATACGCAACGGAATTCTCTATTCCCTTCTTGTCCTTAATCTCCAAATCAAATTACTGGAGTAGAAGAATCCATTGGATTAGCATCGGTTTAGCGTCCTTTTCAAAAATTTCAAGGTTGCTTGGTCTGTGTAGACAATGACCTTGGCTCCAACCAAATAGGACCTAAACTTATCAATAGCAAAGAATACTACAAGGAACTCTTTTCCATAAGTGGCATAATTGAGTTGTGCTCCTGTTAGCATCTTGCTAGCGTAGGCTATGGTGTGATGCTTTTTATCTTCGGTTTGCCTAAGGCCGCACCAACAGAAAAATCGCTGGCATCACCCATGATTTTGAATGGGAGCGTCCAATCAGGAGGTTGGATGATTTGAGCTGCAATAAGTTCCTTTTTGAGTGTAGCAAAGGATTTTTGGCACTCCTCATCGAAATCAAAGGGAGCATCCTTAGATAATAGGTTTGTGAGGGGCTAGCAATTTTGGAGAAATCCTTGATAAATCGTCGATAGAACAACACATGACCTAAGAAGTTGTAGATTCCCCTTATGTCGACATAAGGTAGAAGTTGTTCAATAACTTTAGTTTTTTCTTTGTCCACCTCTATTCTCTTTTCAGACATTAGATGTCCAAGAGCGATGCCTTCCTAGACAATAAAGTGGCACTTCTCCCAATTATGTACCAGATCCTTCTCTTGGCATCTTTGTAAGGCCTTGTCTAAATTTTCCAAACAATGATGGAAAGTTTTTCATAGATGGAGAAGTTGTCCATGAAAACTTCCATTATTTCCTCAATAATGTCGGAAAAGATAGACATCATGCACCTTTAAAAAGAGGCAGGTGCATTACAAAGTCCAAAAGACATTTGTCGGTAGGCGTGTGTCCCATATGGACATGTGAATGTGGTCTTACTTTGATCGTCGGGATGGATGGGAATTTGATGATAGCCCGAATATCCATCAAGGAAATAGGAGTGTGGATAATGCCAACCATTTGAACATCTCATCGATGAAGGGCAGTGGAAAATGATCCTTATTGGTTGCCTGGGTCAATTTTCGGTAATCAATGCACATCCACCATCCTGTGATAGTTCATTGGGGGTTTAATTCATTCTTCTCATTTTGAAGGACCGTCATTCCTCCTTTCTTTGACACTACTTGTACTGGACTGACCAACTCACTATGAGGCACGGGATAAATAATCCTAGCATGAAGGAGTTTCAAGACCTCCTTCTTGACAACCTCACACATTGCATTATTCAGCCGCCATTGAGGCTCTCGTGAGGGCGTACTCTCGGGCTCAATGGTAATGCGATGGGTGTAAAGAGCAGGACTGATGCACTTGAAGTCTTGGAGCGAGTAGCCAAAAACTTCCTATGATTTTTTAATAAGGCTATGAGTTTGAGTGTTTCCTCATCTAAAAGTGTTTCACTTCTGATGACACGGGCTTCCAAATCTCCATTTAGAAAAGCATAGCTTAGGCTTGGGTGCAATATTTTATGTTCAATAGGAGGTTTGGGTGTAGGCTCTTCCGTTGGTAGTTCAGTTCTCTCCTGAAGTTCATTCTCTTCTTGGATGAAATCTTCTTCTCCTTCTACTTCAGGAGATTCCAAATATTTAAGAGTCCTAATCTCCTCGATTGGCCCATCTTGGAGGTGCATTTTTGCAGATGTATTCCTAAAACGCAGAATGGGAATGTAAATTTTGTTCTCCTCAAGATTTATGTTGAGGTTTCCTTCTAAGGGGATTTCCATGAGAAATTTCTCGACGGATACCCCAATCATAATGTCGATGTATCAGATTGTTTTGTTTTATTACTTGTTTTGTTGTCCTCTCTAACCCTTGAACAAATTGAAGAGTTTTCAGAGGAAGAACTTGCACTCATCTCTACTCGGTTCTCAAAAGCATTACAAAATGTGAGAACTAGAAGGAGAGGAAGTGTCGGACCACAACGATGCTTCGAATATGGTAAGACAGTAAATTTCCACGCGGATTGCCCTAACCTTTCAGATACTACTTCCCGTGATGAAAAGCAAACAAGGACGAAGCACTCCCCTGCAAACGAGAAGAAGAAAAAAGGTTTTACAAGACACCAATTGGTGCATAGTTTTATCTCCGCACTTAAAGAACTTGACTCGAGCGATGTGGATATCGGAAATGACGAAGATGAAGATGATTTGGCAAACTTATGCTTCATGGCGGACAAATCAAGATCAAGTATGGAGGAGGCAGAACACAACAGCAACAATGAAGAGGTATGTTCTACATGCGAAGAAATGTGTGATGATATTTCTCGTGCCACTGTTATAGTTAAGAAAAAGGACAAAACGCTTAGGGATAATGCTGTTAAAAATGAGTCACTAGAATCTGAAATTAATCGTTTGAAATCTTTAATTCCTAGTGATGAATCTTGTTCTCATGTCATTTAATATATGAAGAATTGTCCTCTCTAAGAAGTGCACACACCTCCACACTTGATAAACATGAACTTGAAATTGAAAAGAACAAAAAGCTTCTTGCACTTAATGATAAAAAGTTGAAATATGCTTGCTGTTCTACAATTGATTTGCATTGTTCTACTTGTGATGATCTTGATAAGAAACTACAAGATTCTATGAATGAAATTTCTATATTGAACAATGCTTTACGTTCTCATGAAGTTAAATATTGTTCCAATTGCAAATTAAAAGGAAAAACTTCACGTGAAAATTGCCTTGGTCTGTCAAATAAACTTGATGACATGCATAGGACATTACATCAGTTTTGTAATGCAAATAAGAACCTAAACTTGCCGTTGAATTCCTAGTTTTGATTCTCATGCTCATGCTAAGGCACATCCACCTAAAATTGAAAAGTCACTAGGAAGTAGTTTGATTCAATCAATTACTAAAGAAAAATAAGTGGTTTTCAAATCTGCAGGAGTGTTGTCTCATTCGGTTTCAAATAAAAATGTTGCTTGCTCATCTCGACATGAAAACAAAGCTAAATTTCATTGTACCTACTGTGGTAGAGATGGTCATGTCATAAATTTTTGCTATAGGCTAGCTAAACAATAGAAAAAGGAAAGAATGATTGCTAGATCTCATAACTTTTATACAAATTTTTCTGCACATGCTAAACCGAATGAAAGGAATATGCAACCTGCTGTAATGAGTCAAAACATGCAAAGTTTGCTCCCAAACCTACAATTTTTCGTGCTACACATGTAACACCTCGTAGGTCAGTAGTTGGGTACAAAAATCCTCAAACTTTGGCTCATAAACTTGCTATTTTATCTCAGCTTTCGTGTGTTAATTCTGCTAGACGTCGTGTGACTCAGTACTGGATTCCTAAATGCCTTTTGACTAACCCCAGTATTGAGTCATTGATGTATTGTGCTTCCATGTAGATTACGCGCTTAAGGAAGGAGAACATTTGGATTTTGGATTCTGGTTGCTCACGCCACATGACCTGTAACAAAGAATGGTTCTCCTCCCTGTCTTTTGTGTCACGTGTAGAGAATGTTACTTTTGCCGATAATTCATCAACTCCTATAATTGCTAAGGGTTCGGTTAGAGTAAATAATCACTACACTTTGAAGGATGTGGCACCTGTCAAAAGTTTGAAATACAACTTGCTTTCTGTTTCACAGTTACTAGATGAAAATCTGGAAATTATTTTCAATAAAAATTGCTGTTGTAGGTTCAAATAGTGAGCTTATTTTTAACATGTCTTGGTTTGGAAGAGTTTTTAAAGCTGATTTCGATATGTCTTCTTCTAAGCATAGGTGTCTAGATGCTAGCGATTCAAAAGACTTATATTTTTGGCATCGTAGACTTGGTCATGTAGGCTTTGATCATCTCACGCATGTTAGTGCTCTTGATCGCATATGTATGCTGCCTAAGCTTAAAAGGGACAAAGAAATTGTGTGCTCTTCTTGTAGACATGCTAAGATGGTTACAGGTTCACATGCTCCTCTCACTCTGACCATGACAACTGAACCGGGTCAACTTTTTGCACCTCGACACCGTAGGACCTTCACGTGTTCAATCCTTCAAAGCCAAATGGTATGTTATTGTGATTGTTGATTACTATTCTAAATACTTTTGGCATTACTTTATGGCATCTAAGAATGAAGCTTTTAGTCACTTTAGAACTTTATTTCTTATATTATCAATTGATCACCCAGGATCTTTAAAAGCAATTAGAAGTGATAACGGAACCAAATTTAAAAATCAATTGTTTGATCACTTTTGTGATGAAAATGGAATACATCATCAATTTTCTTTACCATATGTACCTCAACGAAATGGTGTTGTAGAGAGAAATAATAGAACCTTAGTTGAGATGGCTAGGACTATGCCTAATGAATATCGAACTCCTAGAAAGTTTTGGGCACATGCAATTCCAACAGCTTGGTATGTTTTAAATCGTGTTTTCTTGCATGTTAGGCTAGGAAAAACACCATATGAGCTTCGGTTTGGACATAGGCCTAGTGTAACATACTTTAAGGTCTTTGGATGCAAATTCTTTGTTAAGAAACATGATAATCTTGATAAATTTGAAGCTAGATCTATTGATGGCATGTTTCTTTGTTATCCATCTCATACTAGAGGCTACCGTGTGCTTTTACTTGACACTAACAAAATTGTGGACACTTGTGAGGTTTCTTTTGATGAAGCTATCCTAGGTACTAGCTCAAATTTTGTAGGTCCGGATCCATATCCGCAGGGCAAGAGTATTTTCGTTGAAGATGAGGAAGAAAAATCGTTGCTGCCCGTAAATTCAGCAGCTAATAACATTGTTCCAGCTCCAGATTTGATTCGCAACCAGCATCGACGACCACCATTGTTGGTCTAGATCATCCTAAAGTCACAAGCTCATCGATGTGTGATGAACATAAAGAAGAAGAAGCTTGTGAAGTGTCCACTCCCCTTCGGGTTCTCAAAAGTCATCCTGCACAACAAATTATTGGAAATTTGCATGAATGAGTCAAACGGTTCAGGTTTTACGATCCAAACTCTCACGCTCATTCTGCTTTTGTTGCTTCTTTTGAACCCAAAGATATATCACACACACTCACTAATGATCTTGGATTATTACCATGCAAGAAGAGTTAAAATTTTTGAAAGAAATAATATTTGAAAACTTGTACCTCCACCTCAAGGTCAAACCTTAATTGGAACTAAATGGGTGTTTAAAAATAAACAAAGTGAGGATGGGCTTGTGATTAGGAATAAGGCTAGGTTGGATGCTCAAGGTTTCACACAAATTGAAGGTCTAGATTTTGATAAAACTTTTGCTCCTATTGCTAGATTAGAAGTCATAAGAATTTTGTTAGCTTTTGCTGCATCTAAAGGTTTCAAGTTATATCAAATGGATTTTAAAAGTGCTTTTCTTAATGGCCACATAGATGAGGATGTTTATGTCAAGCAACCACCGGGTTTTGAAAATCCAGATTTTCCTAATCATGTTTGCAAATAGTACAAAGCCTTGTACGGTCTCAAACAAGCCCCTAGAGCATGGTATGATAGGTTAAAAACATTCTTACTTTAAAAGAGGTTTACCATGGGTAAGGTTGATACAACTCTTTTTGTGCTTAAGCATGGCAATGACTCATTATTCATTCAAGTGTATGTGGATGATATTATCTTTGGTTGTTCTTCTCATGATCTTGTGTCCAAGTTTTCATCTATGATGAGTTCACAATTTGAGATGAGTATGATGGGAGAATTCACATACTTTTTGGGGCTGCAAATCAAGCAAACTAAGGAGGAAACTTTTGTGCATCAAATGAAGTATACGAAAGACCTTCTTAAGAGCTTCAACATGGACAAAAGCAAGCCCTTCGAACACCAATGGGTACAACAACGACAATTGAACTTGATGAAGATGGTGAACCCGTGAATCAAAAAGAATATAGAAGCATGATTGGATCACTTTTGTACCTCACGACATCAAGATCGGACATACAATTTAGTGTATCTCTTTGTGCATGGTTTCAAGCTTCCCCACGTACTTCACATAATCAAGTTGTCAAAAGAATTCTCAGGGACTTACATGGAACTCATGAATATAGCATTTTTTCTTCCTTCTTCCTCAAACGTTACTTTGAAAGTTTTTTCGGATGCTGATTTTGGGGGTTCTAGGATTGATAGGAAAAGTACTTCAGATGCATGTCATTTTCTTGGTAATTCACTTGTTGCTTGGTCCTCTAGAAAAAAAGCTCAGTTGCACAATCTACAACCGAATCTGAATATGTAGCTGCTACTGGCGCTTGCTCAGAAATTCTTTGGATTGTTCAAACTATTAAGGACAATGGGGTAGATCTAGATAGTGTTCCACTGTTTTGTGATAAGACTAGTGCTATTTGCATTGCTAAAAACCTTGTGCAACATTCTAGAACAAAGCACATTAACATTAGGTAACACATTCTCCGTGTTAGTGTTGAAAAAGGAAACATTGTGCTTAACCATGTAGGTACCGAACAACAATTGGCTGACATTTTTACGAAACCTTTGGATTTCACTTGTTTTTGTTTTGTTCGTAGTGAAATAGGAGTTATGCATCCTTATGGCTTAAATTGAGGGAGAGTTTTGAAACTTGGGAAGTCTATGTGTAAACCTGAAATTAAAATAATATGAGCATATTATTTCATACATATATGACTTTGTGTTTCCTTTTACATGCTGAAAGTTCTTACTACATTTCGCGTGTTATACATTTTGTAGTTTTTGCCATGACTAGTAATTGGAAAAATTACTTACACTAAATCTGGTCATGATCAAACTTTCTTGCTGCTTTGAACGTGTTGCATGATCATAAGTGCTTTTAATCATGAAAAATTAATCAATCAACTATTCTCATGTTGAGCTTTTATGATCAAATATAAATTGAGAAAAGATCAAGAGAATATGCATGCATCACAGTTCTTTTTTTTGGAATGGCTTATCATTGCACTTAGATCTGAACTTGGAAGTAGCTGTGTTTGACAAAAACCACGTCCTTAAGCTTCTGGTTATCAAATGACATAGGCTTGGCTTGGTTGGTTAGAGTAAGGCAGATGTAGCATATAATCTCTTGCAAATGTTATATGATCACAATTTGAGATTTAAATGATATTGAAAAATGAAAAATACAACAACAATTGTCATGTTTTCAGGTTTTGAAATAGTTAAGTTTGTGAGATCATGACTTGCTTAAATTGAAAAACTGCACTTGATCTCTAGCATGGCTTACACTACTTTATGTATCTCATTGACGTGATAGTGTAAGTACTTGATAGTATGACTTGGATGAGCTTTGTTTTATATGTATACATTATAATAAGCTTATAACAATTAAAATTTCTCTTTTGTAGCATCCTGAATACATTATCAAAGGGGGAGAAATTGATCACACATTCACAAGTGTTTTGGCATGATTCTTCTCAGGGGGAGAATTTTTGTATGTATGTTTTTCTTCTCATTTTCTTTCTAATTTACAAAGGGGGGATATGTATAGGGGGAGAATTTTTTTTCAAAACTTTTCATGTGAATAAGGCAATGTTTAGATTCTAAGCGGTGTTGCCAATGCATTCATCAAGAGAGAGATTGTGAGACCCATGTGTGCTAAATACATTGGCTATAGCGATAAAAGTTTTGCATATCACCAAAACACCTTTTTCAACATGTTCTGACTCTAGGCCCGAGCTCTAGCAAGGTACGACAATAGGTCCAACTTGTTTTGGGTAGCTCCGACAAGGTCCGATGTAAGGTCCGACTTGTTTTGGCTAGGTTCAACTTCTTTGTCTAGGTCCGATTAGTTTTGGTTAGCTCCGGCGCTAGGTCCGACTAGCTTTGGTAAGCTCGAGCGCTAAGTCCGACTAGATTTGGTAAGCTCCGGTGCTAGGTCCTGCTAGCTTTGGTAAGCTCCGACTCAAGGTCCGGTTAGTTTTGACAAGGTCCGGAGCTAGATTGCAATGGTTCTGTGTAGACAGCTGTTATATACCAATTTCATCCATCAATTTAACTCGATTATGTGAAGGATTTGTCATTTCTTGCACACATCACCTTTGTACCTAACCCAATTCCACTTGGACTTGGAGAAATATGTGTATGCAGCATTTTATGCAGGAAATGAGGAAATGTAGAGGGACCAATACTATAAAATATCATCCCAGCCAATCAGGCGACGACACGTGCATCCCATGGATCAAATGGCCCACAAACAGAAGTATCCGAGGAGATCCAACGGTGTATCACCCATATACATCAATGGGACCCACCTGGCAGCAACCTGGAGAAAGCACACGAGAAACGGTGCAATGACGAGGTCGGCCGAACCAGGGGGTCGGCCGACCTGGTCTTTGCACCAAACTCGGTCAGCCTCCACGTGTTGGCTCCTCCCGGCTCTCTGGAGTCAATGGTGACTGATTCGCACGCTTTTGGTGGCGGGAACCGACCTCAACACTAGTATAAATAGGACCCCCTACCCCTCACTTCAACACACACCACTTGAGCTTCATCTCTATTGTATACACTATCATCCATAGTCTTAGAGGAGTTAGGTTGTAGAGAGGAGAGTCTCTAGTGCCAAGTCCAAATTGGGAAATGAGTAAGGAGTCTCTCTCTTCCCAATCCTACATTCAGAAGGTATGTCTCATGTATTCTTTCTTGTAATTGTGACTTTATGCATAATAAAGATAATATCTTTAGTCTCTACTTATACATATACTTGGGCAAAGCGTTTCTTGTTTGATTGTGGAGTCCATGTTTATGGAAGGTATAGCTTCTATGTCTTTTTCATCATGAACATATCTCATTATCATAGAACCTATAGAGCCCCACTATAGTCTAGTTAATTATAACATAACTAGGTTAGTATGGATAATTATGTTGTGTATCAACATTGGTTCAATGATGATTCAATTCATTGCCTTAGGATGGATTGTGCCTAGGCTCTTAAGGTAATTACTTAATATGCTAGCATGGTGCTATGATAGCTAAGTAGCATTGGATATCTCGTAGACCCACGGATTGAAGAGGTAGGCAGTAGGTGGTGACAACCATATCTGTCCTTTGTAATCCTCCACGTTCGGCTATGCCACAGGCTCTTGGCAGAAGTCGCACTAGTATTTCTAGGGATAAGCCCGTGCCCGATGTGTTGAACCACATAGCATAAGTATTCACTATCGATCTAGCTTATGAATAATTAGCTTAGACTATGTATATGTACAATAGAGCATAGTAGGAGTACCTCCATAACTCTCAACCTTAACTAACCTCTAGGATCCTCTTATCCCCCTTAGACTTGAAAGCTTTTGTGTGTGTCACACAACCTCCACTATTATTTTATCCATCATTACTAGATTCTTACCTAGACCTTTCTACCCTTTCCACTTGATGATTGTTATATCTCTTCTCTGTCTTCCTTTGGGATAAAATAAATGACACCCTTGGGAATACTCTTAAGGGGAAATGCTACAATGATACCTCAGTGCGCTTGTGGAACTCAATCTGTGATCCAATAGAACCATTAACAAGCATTTCTGACACATCAGTTGGAGATGTTTAGTTAATGGTGCATAAGTATTACCAACAAGCATTTATGGCGCCGTTGCCAGGGATGATTTGTTAGTATATCTTAGAGGTCGTCAACAAGTCTTTCTGGCGCCATTGCCGCGGAAGGAAAATAGATATATAGCATGACTGAGTGAATAGGATAGAACCCTGGGTAGGATTTTAGTAGGATAACCATTCTTTGTTTTTGCATTTTTAATGTGAAAACAGGGTAGTGTATGTCTGGTTTCCGCCTGTTGGAAAACTTTGTTGAAGATCTCGAATCTCTTCTGAGAGACCGACCCCGTGTCGTTAATCCTCAGAAGATTCGAGCGACAAAGCAAGCCAGCATTTCTGCACCGATAATCCAAACGCCAATGGCTCAGAAGACCCTTCGTGAGTTCTCATCTCCCTCTGCTAACAATGTGCCTATTGGGCCCACTGTTATCACGGGAGATGTGAACTTCGAGATCAAAACTGGCCTTCTCACTATCGTGCAAGCCAACCCATTCTGTGGGAAGGCTAACAAGGATGCGAGTGCTTACCTGCAACAATTCCTCGAGATCTGCAGCACTTTTAAGATCAAGGACGTGTCTCCGGATGCGGTCCATCTGAGACTGTTCTCGTTCTCTCTCCTTGGGAGAGCGAAACAGTGGTTCTACACGAACCGAAGTGATGTAGACACTTGGAAGAAGTGTTCTACGACATTCCTCACCAAATTCTTCTCGTTGGGAAAACCAATGCCCTACGTGCAAAGATTTCCAGCTTTCAGCAAGAGCCCAAGGCATCTATTCCCGAGGCATGGGAAAGGCTTCAAGAGTACATCCTAGCCTGTCCCCACCATCGTATGGATGACTGGCTCCTTATTCAGAATTTCTATAATGGGTTGACCCCATCAGCTCGTGATTATTTGGATGCTGATGTTGGAGGAGCCTTCTTCTTATTGACGGTGCCAAACGCTAAAGATCTTATTGAGAAGATGGTGTCTAACATGGGATGGAACGATGAGCGTCTCCATACCCGACAGTGAGGCATGCCAACTTGAAGGAGGTGGACATGATCACTGCAAAATTGGGCCTCCTAATGAAGAAAATTGATGGACAAGCCAGTGGTGAAGTGTCTGGCAATGCCTAGGCCCTAGACTCTCACATCACGCGCGAAGTCTGTGGCAACCCAGGTAATATGGGCAATGATAGCCCAGAAACTTGTGAGGATGCCTTATACCTCGCCAACAACGAAAATTTCAACAACAACAATGGCTATCGTCCGGGAGGTCAAGGGTGGGGTCAACAATGCCCATTCTTTCAAGGAGGGTACAACAACAATGGCAACCCTGGAAATCAGCCCAACTTGAGAGAACTTGCCATTGGCCAGCTCAAGATCAACGATGCCCTATCCAAGAAGCTGTCAACAAAAGACAAGACCCTAGAGAATATTAATGCAAATATTGAAGGACTATCCTCAGCATTCAAGAATCAACTGAGCTTCAACAAGATGTTGGAGACACAGTTGGCACAACTTGCTGCAGTTGTCCCTCCGTTAGAAAACAACAAAATTTTGGGGCAGCTAGAAGCCCTAGTGGAGAACGTCAATGCAGTAGTTACGATAGGAGGAAAGACCACTCGTGACCCACCATATCCCACACAAAAAAAGAGGACAACTGAGCCTGAGAAGGAGGATGTACCAAGTGAAATACTTGGTGAGAGAATGGCCAAACACTTTGAAGACACCAACTTATTGCCATTCCCTCACAGACAAAGGAAGCCAATAGTGGATGAGCAATTCAACCGTTTTGTTGAGATCATCCAAAAGATCCACATCAATGTGCCCTTGGTTGATGTGATGCAAGTCCCCACTTATGCTTGCTATATCAAGGACATATTGAACAACAAACGGCCATTACCCACCACTGAGGTCGTCAAGCTTACGGAAGACGGCAGTGCAACCATCCTCAATAGGCTTCCTGAAAAGAAGAAGAACCCTGGATGTCCTACCATTTCATGCTCAATTGGGGCTCACCACTATCACAAGGCACTTTGTGATTTGGGAGCAAGTGTTAGTGTGATGTACAAGGTTGTGTTCGACCACCTGAACTTCACAGAGCTGACTCCAACACCAATGCAGCTACAACTGGCTGACTCTTCAGTCTGTTATCTAGCGGGTATTGCTAAAGATGTCCCGGTGAAGATCCGGAACTACTTCATACTCATGGATTTTGTGGTGCTAGACATGGACACTGAGAAAGATACACCACTCATTCTTGGGCACCCGTTCCTCTGCACTTCAAAAGCTCGCATAGACGTGGGAGCTGGAGAAATCCACTTCCATATCAATGGCAAGGAGGAAAAGTTTAACTTTCGGCCAAAATCTGAACAATGCTCCATGATTCGAGTCAAGTATGGGCCGAATGATAAACACATCAGAGAGGTCGAAGTCACACCTCCAAAGATGGACTCACTCATTGCATTCATGAGAAGATTAATCTACCAGGATAATCTGTTGTTTCAACCACGCCAATATCCAAAGGCGACGGAATCGTCTGGACCTTCCCGAAGGCCCAAGTCCACCAAGCCGCCAAAGAAGGAATGGCGGAAGAAGCAAGACAAGCCGTCCGAGCCCATCCCTCCGGGCCTGTATGTGAAATGAAGACGGGGGAATGTCCATCTCATCGGACAGTGTGAGACCTACGCCAATAGGTTAAATTGGTAGTTATCCCACTTTATTTTTCTTTCTTTCTTTTTCCACCCCATTTGGATTTTTCCCATTGCATATTTGATTTTTCCTAGCAAGTTGAGAATCTTAAATTCTCAACTATCATTTTTCTTTCTTTTCAAAAGAAATTTTTTTATTGGATTTGAAAAGGGTTTTTATTTGAAAAACATTTTTTCTGAGCTGCACATGTGGCATTTCACCAACGTGCTAACTTTATAGCCGTTGGGGAGCCACTTGACAAAAGGGGAACCAGGGGGGCCACCTGTCAGGTCGGCCGAACAGGGAGTGGAGCCAAATTGGCTCCCCTTCCTCCAACAGCTACATTTTGAACGCCAAGTGACTGTTGGAGGGTGCACCCTATAAATTGTGGCCGTGAGGAGCACCACTCTTCACACACCACATCATTTTACACCTCCCCAAGTCACTCTCTAGCTCACCTTGTTTTTCTTGCTCTTCGTTGCAACACTTTTGCTCAAATCCATCCCCAAAAAGATTTTATTTTGTTTGCATTTGCATTTTACACTCAAGCTTTCAAGAGGAGAAAATTTGTTGAGAGTTTTGTTTTCCAAACATCGCTTCTTTTCGGATTTTTCTCGCCTTGTTTTGTTCTTGCTTGTTGAACTCAAAAAGACATGAAGAGGTTGTTTGGAAAGAGGAAGGGGGCTGCAAGCTCAAGCCATGGTGAAGGTTCTAGTGCACGCCTCTCTTCCATGGTTACAAGCCCAAGGAGGAGAAGTGTGTGTGAGGACACTCCCATGGAAGAGGGAAGCAACCCACACCAACTTCTTCATGACAACGACCTCGACATACGAAGCAAAGTTGAAGATCAAGCATGCAGGCTTCTCCAAGATCGTGAGTTCCGCCACAACAAGGCTTACGATCCACATTTGATCTCCAAAATAGGTATGGACTCCGAATATCTTTCCATTTGGCATGCAATTGGATTTGATGACTTTGCACACATAGAGGGGAAAGGTTCACACCTTCTCACTATCGAATTCCTTTGCACGCTAAGAATAGGATTTGATGGTATTGCTTTTAGATTATTTCAAAAAGAATACAACCTCCTATGGAAAGAACTAGGTAGCATCCTAGGCTTCCATAAATGGTGTTTGCTAGATTTAGACAATTTGCCTAAGTTTAACAAGCAAAGTTTTTGGCATAAGCTAACTAGTGAGGTCACATGTAGGGCTCCTAGGAATAGCCACATCCAAAACCCTACCTTACGCTTTATGCATAGATGGGTGGATATGACTATGTTCCCTAGGGGAGATGTTAGGGTTGTGAGAGATGATGAATTGGAAATTTTGTTTGCCATGACGAAAAAGATAAAAGTTGCTCCAGTCAAAGCCGTCATGACACAATGGTTAGATTACATTTCAAAATCAGGACCAATTGAATGCACTTCATTGATTACTCATATTGCTGATAAGGTAGGAGCACTTAAATACCCTTCACTTGAATATATTGAAACTGAAAGAGAATTAATTGATGAAGATTATTTAGTGCAAGGACATACCCTTAAGCATGATCAAGATGGGTCCTTGATATTTTTCTATCCCGGCTTTTTCAATGAAATTCGGTTACCTAACCCGGATTTTCATTTGTACAAATGCCGGAGGCTGACCATTAATCTTCTTCCCCTTGAGGAAGCAAGAAGAAGTAATGTCTCTGGCAGGGTAACAAGGAATCGTGCGAGGGCTGCAGCCACAGGCATGCCACCAATAATCTCTCCAGTCCATGAATACGAAGAGAAAGAGAACCCAACGGGTTATGCGCCCGGATGGACTCAACCTTCGACGCATGAGACTGGGGGATCATCTTGGCAAGAATGGCAAAGGGATCCACCCTTATCCACTTCAAGCTCTAGCAGCTTGCCCCCAACTTCCGTGAGAGGATGTCGTTCCTTTTCGGCTAGAAGTCATCATAACTATAGCCAAGGAATAACGGACCTCACTAGACGTATGGGGGAACTTGAAGTGAGAACGGGTGACATCTATAGCACACTCCAAGAGCATGTTCAAGGTACCCAGGATTAGCAACAACACATGAATGCTCAATTCACCAACTTCAACACGGCGCCACAACAACAACAAGCCGATCTTGCAGCGTACTTCCGTCATCAAGGGTTCAACCCTTATCATGGAGGTAGTTGAAGAACAAGCTTGGGGGAGGACCCCCACTTGAGGTAACATGTATCACATTCCTTGCATATTTATTTTCCATCCATCGATCATCCACCTTGCATTTTAGAAAAAAAGAATAGGTTAGATTTGCTTTCATCAAATAAAGATGTGCGGTAAGAATGATTTAGAATTCACATAGATGAAATGATGAACAGTTGCTCTGTTTTATTTTTCTAAGTCTCTAGTGTACAATTTGCTACTCTCCGAATATTGCTTTCATTGGTTTGAAATACTTTTACCTTAATTTGGAAGTTGTGTGTAGCAAAAGCTTAATCTAATTCTAGGTTGTTGCAAGACTAGAATTGGTAATAGGGCTGCTAGTCCTAGTTTGAAAGTAAAACTTAGATTTCCAGAGAAATTCTAAAAAGATTTAATGTTTCCCTCATTTGATTGGAAATACCTACCAAAGCCATATGATGTTAATACATAGACAAAACCTTATGCATATGCTATTTGCTATCACATTGAGCCTAGTCAAACTAGTATATACCTATGTGAGAAATCATTCAACTCTTTTTGAATTCAAGACTTCACTTTCACATTCCATACTTCTACACTAGAAGTAAGCAAAACGTCCATCATATCCACCATACCACAACAAAAAGAGAAACTCCATGTTATTCATGTTTAGCACTCTCTTCAAAATTCATTGCAAAGAAAGGGAGTAGAAGACATGGCTACAAAAAATGAAAAAAAGGGCATGCTTACATTATAATCATGAGAAAAAAGAGAAAAAAAGGAGTAGCCATGTTTCATTCCTGTAAAAGAAAGAGAGATTATACCAGAAAGGAGTTATCTCAAGTATCCACATCCACTTTCACTCCATTACACATGCACTAGTCTTGAATCAAAAAGTTTTGATTTGAATTCTCCTATGGATTACTCTTTTGACTTAGCAATATATGTGATGCAAATATGCCTACTTACTTTCCTTACCAAGCTCCACATACAAGCCATATTCAATGAGTAGGAATAGTAGAGGCACAATGCTTTGGTGAGGAAATATTTCCACTATCCACAAAGGAGTGATTGAGAGAATCAAATTGAGGTACTTGATATCTAAATTGAATTCTCCGGGATTTAAGTGGAACTTGATTTCTAGGCTATATTTGCTCCATTTGCTATTCTACCTTTCAACTACTCATGAATATGAAAAAGCATAAGCCCCATGATAACTTAAGAAAGGTAGAGTATCATAGCCAATTTCTGTAATACTAGGTAGAGTATCTTGTTGTGCATTAGATACTTTTGAAAATAAGATATTGTAGCAACTCCTCATCATCAACCTAAAGTCTTGACTTTGCTCGGGACGAGCAAAGGATAAGCTTGGGGAGTTTGTTGACGGCTGTTATATCCCAATTTCATCTATTGATTTAACTCGATTATGTGAAGGATTTCTCATTTCTTGCACACATCACCTTTCTACCTAACCCAATTCCACTTCGACTTGGAGAAATATGTGTATGCAGCATCTTATGCAGGAAATGAGGAAATGTAGAGGCACCAATCCTATAAAATATCATCCCAGCCAATCAGGCGACGCCACATGGCATCCCATTAATCAAGTGGCCCACAAACAAAATTCCGTGGAGATCCAACGGTGTATCACCCATATACATCAATGGGACCCACCTAGCAGCCACCCGGAGAAAGCACACGAGAAACGGTGCAATGACCAGGTCAGCCGAACCAGGGGGTCGGCCAACCTGGTCTTTGCACCAAACTCGGTCAGCCTCCACGTGTTGGCGCCTCCCGGCTCCCTGGAGTCAATGGTGACTGATTCGCGCGCTTTTGGTGGTAGGAACCGACCTCAACACTTGTATAAATAGGACCCCCTACCCCTCACTTCAACACACACCACTTGAGCTTCATCTCTATTGTATACACTATCATCCATAGTCTTAGATGAGTTAGGTTGTAGAGAGGAGAGTCTCAAGTCCCAAGTCCGAATTGGGAAAGGTGTAAGGAGTCTCTCTCTTCCCAATCCTACACTGGGAAAGGTATGGCTCATGTATTCTTTCTTGTAATTGTGACTTTATGCATAATAAAGATAGTATCTTTAGTCTCTACTTATACATATACTTGGGCAAAGCATTTCTTGTTTGATTGTGGAGTCCATGTATGTGGAAGGTATAGCTTCTATGACTGTTTCATCATGAACATATCTCATTATCATAGAACCTATAGACCCCCACTATAGTCTAGTTAATTATAACATAACTTGGTCAGTATGGATAATTATGTTGTGTATCAACATTAGTTCAATGGTGATTCAATTCATTGCCTTAGGATGTATTATGCCTAGGCTCTTAAGGTAATTACTTAATATGCTAGCATGGTGCTAGGATAGATAAGTAGCATTGGATATCTCGTATACCCACGGGTTGAAGAGGTAGGCAGTAGGTGGTGCCAGCCCTATTTGTCCTTTGTAATCCTCCACGTTCGGCTATGCCACAAACTCTTGGCGGGAGCCGCCCTAGTATTGCTAGGGGTAAGCCCGTGCCCGATGTGTTGAACCACATAGCATAAGTATTCACTATTGATCTAGCTTATGAATAATTAGCTTAGACTATGTATATGTACAATAGAGCATAGTAGGAGTACCTCCATAACTCTCAACCTTAACTAACCTCTAGGATCCTCTTATCCCCCTTAGACTTGAAAGCTTTTGTGTGTGTCACACTACCTCCACTATTATTTTATCCATCCTTACTAGATTCTTACCTAGAACTTTCTACCCTTTCCACTTGATGATTGTTATATCTCTTCCCTGCCTTCCTTTGGGATCAAATAAATGACACCCTTGGGAATACTCTTAAGGGGAAATGCTACAGTGATACCCCCGTGCGCTTGCGGAACTCACTCTATGATCCAGTAGAACAATTAAAAAGCATTTCTGACACATCAGTTGGAGATGTTTAGTTAATAGTGCATAAGTATTACCAACAAGCATTTCTGGCGCTGTTGCCGGGGATGATTTGTTAGTATATCTTAGGAGCCGTCAACATTCTGCTTTTATTTTGAATTGATTCAAACTTGATTTACATCTATGGAAAGTTTGCTTAGTATATTTTTAACTAAGTTTTTGGTTTGATTTGGTGGTTATGGTTGATATCTTTTTGCTAAGGTTTGCAACATGCTTATGTGAGGTGCTCACGTAGGGTGTTGTGGTTTCGGAACTAAAGGGAGTCAAGTAGAGGACTTGTGCTCGGAAGTATTGGTTGTTTATTCATGTGCAGGTGTCGCTTGAGTTCAAGACATGACTGGTGATGGGCAGTGAACTAGTGTTAGGGAGAAGATGAGGTTCAACAACCAAGTTCAGGAGGAATTTTGGTTGAGTTGATCGGGATGTCACACAACATGTTTGAATCAAGAACAATGCAATGAAGGTATTGTGGACGTCGTTGAAAGGTGTTTGCACGTGTGCAATGAGTGCGTGGATGTGGCTACATGGTTCCCAGGCATGATGAAGAGACGTGGACGTAAAAAATTGGTCGAAAAGGTCCAACCGACTAGGTTACGGACTCAGGCTGCGGTTGAGTCGGGTTTGACTCAAATATGGAAAGATTTGAGTTGGTTATGATAGTTTTTCGTGTGGGTCACGAAGTTGGGTTGTTTTAGGAATGTGGGATACGTTCCTAAGGTGTTTGGAAGTCTTAAGCTTGCTTCTATCTGCGTATGGAGGAGTCTTGAGCAGTTATAAAAAGTTTCAGTTGAATCTGAGTAGGATTTCACGTATGGAAGTCACACAAACCATGGACATACCTATCAATGACTTCGTACGAGATAATATGCTCCTCAATGTGACAGACTCTCACCGTTGGTATGTAGATATCGTGAAGTTTATGGTCACGGGATACGCACCACTAGTGGAGGACAAAAAGAAACTCATTTATGACAGTCGTAGACACCGTAGGGATGACCCTTACCTCTATCGAGTATGTGCCGATGGCCTTCTTAGAAGGTGCGTCCCATCAATCGAAGGCACCAAAATTATAGACAAATGCCATGCTGGCCCCTATGGTGGTCATTACGGTGTTTACCGTACTCAGGCAAAGATCTGGCAGAGTGGATTCTATTGGCCTTCAATGTATGAAGATACCAATGAATTCATTCGCAGATGTTGGAAATGCCAGAAGCATGGAGGAATCTCTGCTCGTGATGCGATGCCCCTAACATACAATATCCAAGTGGAATTATTTAATGTATGGGGTATTGATTTCATGGGACCTTTTCCTAGGTATTATGATTGCGATTATATTTTGGTTGCTGTCGATTATGTGTCAAAATGGATAGAAGCATTGCCATGCAAAAATGGTGATTCCAAGCAAGCAAGGAAACTGTTCCATGAGATCATTTTCCCACGATTTGGAACTCCCCATATGGTCATAAGTGATGGAGGGTCTCATTTCATAGATAAGACCTTCCGGACCTTTTTAAGGGAACTTGGAGTCCAGCATAACATTGCTACCCCATACCACCCACAGACAAATGGTCAAGCAGAAACATCTAATAAGCAAATTAAGAATATTCTGCAAAAGAATGTCTTGGAAATGGGAACGGGGTGGAAGCAAAAGCTACCCGACGCATTGTGGGCATATCATACTGCCTACAAGACACCTATCGGCATGTCTCCTTTCCAACTTGTTTATGGGAAGACTTGCCATCTTCCAGTAGAATTGGAACATAGAGCATATTGGGCCATCAAGCGGTGGAACATGAATCTTAACGAAGCTGGAAATCACCGATTGAAGCAAATCTCTGAGTTGGAGGAATGGAGAGATAAGGCGTACCACAATGCTAGAATTTATAAAGAGAGAACTAAAAGATGGCACGATAAGAGGATTACACCGAAAGAGTTCAAACCTGGAGATAAAGTTTTACTCTTTAACTCTAGGGTTAAACTCTTTGGACATGGGAAGCCTAGAAGTAAATGGGAAGGACCCTTCACTGTAGTAGAGACTTCATCCCATGGAGCAATCACACTCCAAGGTGATGACGGTCAACTATTCAAAGTGAATGGGCACCAACTCAAATTATTTCTCGATTCCCAAAAGGATACAGAAAAAGAATTTGACGTGGTAAATCTAATCGATTTCCATGCCATTTCTTTCAATTCTGTTTAAATTCTCCACGTCCAACTAATGGGCCCATCCAATTCTTCATCTATGAGGCCCATTTAATCGACTCGAGAAAATGTGGCCCGAACAGAGCTAGAAGGGGCTCGGCCGAACCCTAGGGTCGGCCAACTCGCCCTTCGTGCCGTTCGCATTCTGTTTTCTCGTGTTGATCCTCCTTGATATCCTCCACAAAATCATCGGTGAAATGCGTCGTTCCCCGTGTACTTAAGGACAGAAACAGAGACGAAAGTTATACACCTCATTGAATCATCATCTTCCTCCCATCCTCGTCATGGCCGATAAGAAGATTGTGACTCACGCCTCCTCCAGCTCAACTTTCAACCTGAGCGGGGACATTACACCGGCCAATGACAAAACTTCCCTCGCCTTGGAGTCCGTCATGGTGATCGATGTCAAGCCCCTTTCCATGATCCTGCCTGCGACGACTCCACGCAGGAGCAACCCTACACCTCGTAGCGTTGTCCGATCGCTCTCCCCTTGGAGAACGCCGATGAAGTCGACGACGCCATGCCGTCTGACTTTGGCTGGACTGAACCCAGTCAAGACACGTATTTTCCACAGAAAAGACGAGTATCTCCCATCGTTGCTGCCCGGCGTGGAGTTCATGTACACACTAAAGACTAAGAAGGGCGATGTAGTGAGCAACCACTACCAGACGCCCACCTCTACCTCGCCGGAATGCATGGGAGATCGCCTTCTTATCCACAGGGTGCGCAAACCCGAAGGAAGCTATGTTAAGGGCCTATTCAAGCGTGTGGATAATCTGGCGATGGACGATTCGACGGGCTCGTCGCTCTCCAAGATTAGGCGACACGTCCCACCACCTGCCATCAACGGGCCACCCGGTCAGTTCGAGGGCAGTGCTGAGGACTCTCCTCGTGCCCCTAAAGTGGCACAGCTGACCAAGGTGTTCGCTTCTCTCTGCTTGGAGAACAAGAAGCTGACTGACTTGGTGGCTGAAGGGCGCATCGAGAGGGCGGACCTGAAGGACGACATCATGGCCCTCAAGGAGGAGATTGACGGTGTTCGCCGTGGCATGAGCGCCAAACTGTGGTGCTTGTGCAATGCTGTCGCGGAGCCCGACATCTACAACACACCATAGTTTAGATGTCCCGACAACATAGGATGCTTACTACTTAGGATTTTGTTTTTTAAAAAACATTTGTTTTCTAAAGCTAGGTTAAATAATGTAAGCATTCCCATATTTTGATTTCAATAAAGTGAACTTACCGGTTCATCTAATACCAGTAAAGTCCTCCCTTTAGTTTATTTTGTTGAATAAAGAATTCAGGAAACAAGTGTGAGGGAAACATGTCTCCAAGTCACGAAATCCCTACATGAAAAATCAACGTTGCATATCAAACCACGTTGCGACCGAATGAGCAAAATGACACGACGAAACAGAGCCATAGAAGAGCCAACAGGAGGTCGGCCGAACCCCCTGGTCTGTCGACTTGTTTTCTGCACCGTACGACTCCGTTTCGCTCCAGAAAATCATATTGGATTCCTTTTCTCCAATTTTATGCGCTACCCCGCTGTTTGAGTTGATTTCATATTTTCATTGCATATCTAAAATGAGTCAACTCAACAAATTGAAAAAAAAATTTGGTAGTCAAGAATTTGCTTAAGCTGAAAATTTGAATACTTTATGTTTCAATTCATTACTTTGTTTATGATTCCCATAATTCAATAGGAAAAAACACATCATCTAGGTATTTTACTAGTGTGATATGGTAAATGAGTTCTTTAGAAATCATCCTTTTGCTTGAAATTGATTTTGACATTTGTAACTATTTGAAGTCTTGAACTTTGCCTAAATCTCTCATTGGAAATTTATATACCCACCAGGGTCATATGATACATTCATTGAAAACCACAAGCATATGCCACTTTGTTTTTCATTGAACTTTGTCAAACCTGTGACCCAATTGAGTGACATGCATGAACTTTTTGAATTGAAAACTCTTGTGCACTCCATTCATGCAAAATTTCTCACGTTGAGAGTTTGCATCCATCGATTACCCATCCGTCAAAAAGAAACTCCATACAATACAAATGAAAGCCTCTCTACAAATAAAAAGGATTAGAAGACATGGCTACAAGAAAAAGAAAAAGCATCCACTCTTGAAAAAGAGTAGGAGTGCTAAAAAAAAGTAGCCATGTTTCATCCTTAAAAAAGAGCAAATTGATGGGAGTTATCACCTCACCCCTCCATTCCGTTCATGTGCACAAGAATTTTCCCTTCACTTTGTTCATTGCATAAGTCTCTCATAGGATCAAGTTTTTGACTTAGTAACATATGCATTGCAAATGTGTGCCACATTCATCCCTACCAAGCTCTAGGTATAGCCACTTTTAGTATAGGGACAAGAATTGGCAAAACATGCCATGGTGAGGACTCAAACACTTTGAGAGATTTGAGAGATTCCGATCGAGGAGGCAAGGGAAAATGTTCCTATGACTTTCAAATATAGAAATTGCCAAATCATTTCAGCAGAGAATGATCCAAGGGAACTTCATTCTAACCATTCCATTTTTCAAACACCCAGGATTAATGTGGTAGCCACATACACAAAGGGGATCCATGAATTTAAGTATAAGTTGAAATATCTAGTATCCTTATTTTCTACCTTATAGCAAATTCATGACAACACTCTAGTTCTTCTTGCCTTCACTCGAGGACGAGCAAAGGACTAAGTGTGGGGGAGTTTGTTGACGGTCCTTAAGTACCATATTTCGACAGTGAATTCACCTCATAATGTGCATAAAAGAAACAAAAAACATAGTGGTAGGGCTATACACTAACCCAATTCCACATGTGTTGATGTTTATTTGTATGCAGGTGAATTATTACCCAAAATACCAAAATAGGCAGGGATGAACCAATGAAAATGGATTTCAACGAATCAGGCGATGACACATGGCAACACATGGATCAAATGGCCCACAAACAGAAGAATACGAGGATATCCAACGGTGTTGCACCCATAAACATCAAGGGAGCCCACCTAGAAGCCACCTGGAGGAAGCAATCCCTGGGGGGAGGCTTGACCAGGTCGGCCAAACCAGGGGTTCGGCCGACCCCTTCCTGGCGCCAAACTTGGTCAAATGACATGTGTTGGCTCCGCCCGGCTCCTTGGAGTCAATGGTGATTGATTCACGTATTAATTGTGGCAGGAACCGACCCTTCTCCACCTATAAATAGACCCCCTCACCTCACTTCTAACACACACCAAAAGATGAGAATAGTGCTACACTCCAAAGGTTTAGAGTAGTCCTAAAGGCTACCAATGTAGAAGGAGAGTGTGGTGAAGAGTCTAGGAGAAGGAGGCTTGGGCTTGTCAAGTCCCTCTTCTACACTTGTACCCCTACAAAGGTTTTACTCAATCAAGTAAGTTTTTGTGAATTCAATACAAGTTTGATCTTTTGTTCTTAGTAGTTTGCACAAGTAGTTACTTGTGGGTTCACTGCTTTAATTCATTAGAGGCTCTAGTGTTAGCTTTGTGTTCAAAACAACTAGAGTAGTGATTTAGAACATAAGCGTGGTGCTTAGGTTATAAATCATCAGTGAATATCTCATAGACCCACAGATTGAAGTGGTAGGCAGTAGGTGGTGATAGCCCTATCTGTTCTTCGTAATCCTCCATGTTCGGCTATGCCATAGGCTTTTGGCAGAGTCGTCCTAGTATTGCTAGGAGTAAGCCCGTGCCCGAAGCAAGCATCTACTACAAACTACCTTGAATTAGGATCAATACTTTGAATCTCTCTCTGTTCCTTGCCTACCAAACAACTTTGTGTCCTTGGGTGAGCTAGTTCGAAGGATTAGCACACACGTTCTTTGGATTCGATACCCTTGGGAATACTCCTTAAGGGGAAGTGCTACAACGGTATTTCCGTGCGCTTGCGGATAACTCTGTGGTGTTAAGAAGTACCAACAGTGGGTTGCGGGAGTTAAGAGGGCAGTGTGCCTTGTCTAAATCAAGCAATGAAGACTCGCGTCTTCCCCAGGCAGATGGCACGATGCACGCCTACTGTTAGGTACCGCTGCGCTCAATCGCATCACAGTGAAAACGCCGCAGGCCTACCCCACTCCACCAAGTGGGTCGCTTACAACGACAGAGACAGTTGGATGGGATAATCCCGTTCCATCATCACCCACTATGCATGGGCCACTTGCGATTGAGGCGGCAAGACGGCCAGTTTTCAAGCCTCGATTAGAGGAAGCTTATGCAAGAAACCTTAGATCTGTAGGATAAGATCGCCCCAAAGCCACATGTCGGGCCCTGGACCCCACTTGTAAGGCATCTAGCCTTGTCTATAAAAGGACCAGACTGCCACCTTTACAAAGGATCGCAGTCTACGCATTCACACACACACACACACACACACACACACCAGCAATACAACCTCACCATAGAGTAGGGTGTTACGCTCTTGCGACCCGAACCACGTAAAAACCACAGTGTCACAATCTCATACGCACAATCTCTCGATAGAGTACTAAGTCCTGCAGATAAAAGAACCTCCGCGGGCTGCTCCATAGCAGATCCGAGGGAAGTGTCGCAATAATACTTCGATAGACACCAATGAGGGCCCTATACTGCCCCACTGTCGAAGCAAATCTCATTTCCGATTCTTGTGCTCTCACCGTTCTGGGCGATGTGCCATTGGCACCAACATGTAAATCCTTTCGAGATTCTTTCGGAAACATCCTAGAAGGATGTGGTGTGTCGAAATAACACTTCGACATTAGGCACACCAGATACGGATTTTTCCCTCAAAAAAAGTGGTTACGCTTTCACCGCAATGGTGTTCATCAGGCCCGTGGATGGTGTTTTTCGAGGTTGCTTCCTGGTGACCAGATCGATTGCCCGAGCGGCACTTTCAGGTCCATCTTGCCCCCGTAGACATGCAGCTGGCAAGGGCGGCGCATCTGGGCACATGTCGGCTCAGTCAGCGCCTCCGAAGCCGCCCGCTGCAAGTTCAAAGAGCGCTCTGGTAGCAGCCAGTGCCCTTCTCCACCACCCACCATCCCTGAACGCTTCCTAGGGAGCGGCTCCGCAGTGGGTCCAAGACATCGACTACTTCATCGTTGCGCCATCAACTCCCCCAACAGAGGGAGGCATCACGTGTCGCTATCGCGCACGCCATCCATCGACCGTCGCACCTTCGACTCCCGTTCCACCAGGCTGGCAAGTGCTGGTCGGATCCCCATGGAGGACCTGAGGGTCGAGCTTGACCGTCGTCAAGCTCGGATAGATGGCCGCGTCATCATCGAGCAGTAGCGGAAGAGATGGCGAAATCTTGATGCTGAGTACGACCCCCAAGGGCCTTAGCAGGAGGCGTCCTTCGTCTAAGGAGCACCGCAGCTAAACCCTCCGCCGTCGCCTCACCAGGACTATGTGGGGTCGACCACCCCCTTGCAGCACTCAGTGCAGAAGGTGCCACAGCAGCAGTACTTGGCTCATCCAGGACCACAGCAGCAGGCTTTGCAGCAGCCGCATGCTACCCAGCAAAGCCCTCTGGGGTATGCTATTCCGTACACCTCCATGGCGAAGCACATCGGAGGGTACATGGCCTTGGCACCATACCTCCACCTGACGATGTGGCCATGCAAGTTCCGACCACACCTGCCAGAGAAGTTTGATGGGAGCATCAAACCAGCCAAGTTCCTGCAGATCTACACCACGACACTCCTTGCTGTAAGAGCGGATGAGTCCGTACTGGCAAACTACTTCCCTATCGCCCTGATCGGCTCAGCCCGATCATGGCTGATGAACCTACCTGAGGGGTCCATAACCTCTTGGGATGAGCTCTGCTGGCAGTTCATGGTGAACTGCGCCAGCTCCTACACGCATCCCAACACCGAGCTTGACCTCCATGTTGTGCTCCAGCAAACCAAGTTGACACTATGATCATTCATCCAGTGTTTCTCACAAGTACGCAACTCCATCCCCGACATCTCGAAAGCTTTTGTCATTGTGGCATTCCGGCAGGGAGTGCGTGAATGGAAGATGCTCGAGAAGTTAGCCACGCACAACGTACAAGATGTCTCCAAGCTATTCTCCATCGCCGATCGGTGCACCAGGGTGCCAGAAGGTCATGACTCGCACACCCAGCCAGCCCCTGGAGTGGGCGGAGTCAGCCAGACCGGCGAAGGTGTTATTACCCGGGTAGCGGCAACAAGAACAAGAGTCGGGGCGGCGGCCAGAACAAGCCGCTGCATGGGTCACCCATCGCCGCAGCAGTGGTGACTGGTGCTGAAAGACCCCACGCTCCATCAATGCCGGCATCATCCACCTGCTACTAACAATAGCATTGAGCCCTGCCCGGTGCATAGACTTGCGACCACACATCGAGCGAGTGCTGGGAGATCAATAGATGCACCGAGTGATACCAAGAGCGGGCGCAACAGTGTCCTGATTGTGTCCCCTTCCACCAGCTGGAGAGCAAGCAGAAGGTCGACCCCAAGGTCAATGACAATGAGGAGATAGAGTACCAGAAGCAGGAATGGGCCATCAAGGTGGTCCACCAAGACGAGGACTCTGACGGCAGCAGCGACCATGAGCGTCGCAAAACTCTCAACGTCATCTTCAGGGGGGGTCCTGGGATGCCGCGTCCCAGAACACGGTCAAGACCCTGCGTCGAGCAATGGCTTTGATAGCCCATGCACCTGCTCTGGTGCTCCACCACAAGTGGAAGAAGACGCCAATCAGCTTCGATGCCTCCAACTGCCCCATGAACATTGCAGGTGCTGGCATCCTGCCTCTCCTAAACACCCCCACCATTGCCAACATCAAGCTCCACTATGTCTTGATAGATGGCGGGGCCGGCCTCCATCTCATTAGCCATGTGGTCTTCAACCAGTTGTAGATCTCGATGTCCAAGATCACCCCTGCGAGCTCGTTCTCAATGGTGGGGCCAGGGATCATCATCCTGTACAACAACATCATCCTCTGGGTGACCTTTGGGGCACCCGACAACTACGAGATGGAGAGCATCCTGTTCGATGTCGTAGATGTCAGCCTTCCCTTCAACACCATCATCGACAGGCCCACCCTGTACCGATTCATGGCCGTATCCTACTACAACTACCTTGTCCTGAAGATGTCGACCCCGTCTGGCATCCTCAAGATCTGCTGAGACCGCACTGCTGTGGTGTTAGCCTTGGAGAAGCTCCAAGCCCTCACACCAGCCCCAACACCAGCCCAGGGCGGCGATGGACCAAGTCAGCTGTAACACACTCATTTTCATGCATCATGCCCTACATACATTCATATACATGTTTAACATTAATCCACATAAAAAGGAATAAGTTTAAAATTGATTTGGAACAAAACCACACATAAATTCTGGAAAGTGCGGACTAGTATGATTTTGGTGAGGACGAGTCCGATTTCTCTCTGACCTCGATCGGACTTGTCCGTTTTTGATGTGGACTAGTCCATTTTTGCCTCTAGACACTTTCGGACTTGTCCGGTCTTATGCGGACTAGTCCAGTGTTCCAAGAATCCTTGAGAATTTGCTAAGTCCCTAGACTTGTCCAGACTAGTCCGGTGTTCCAGCGGACTTGTCCGTCTTCCTCTCTGACTAAAGTCCGACTTGTCCAATTTTTGGCCAGACTTGTCTGATTTCTTTCGGACTAACTTCGGACTAGTCTAGTCCTTTTCGGACTTGTCCGATATTTTGCGACTCCGAGTTGATCTTTTGTTTCACGACTTGTTTCTTGGGTTTCACGTTAAGTGGACCCAAGGACGCCGTGCCTAACTCATTTAGAGCCCATTAGGGACTCTAAACCGACCTCTAATCATCTCAAACTTGAAATCCATCTAACCCTAGCCTCCACCTCTATATAAACAACCCCACCCCTTGGCTTGACCTCTATTTGCCACTTTTCCACCCCACCCAAACCCTAGTTCGTGGAGAGCTACCATTAAGGAGGGAGGAGGAGATCCCAAGCAAGAAGAAGAAGAGGGGGAAACGAAAGAGGATCAAGATCTCCATCAACTTCGAGTTCTTCATCAACAATCCACCATCAAGTTAATCATCAACCCTAGATCATCAAGATCCAAGTGCTACCTCCAAGTTTCTTGATTCATTGGAGTTCTAAACACCTCGTATACCTTCTATTCTCTTTTCCTTACGTGAATTCGACCCCTAATCTCTAAATTCACGTCAATCTAGAAAACCCTAATCTCCTGATCTCGCAAAGTGCATACTTGTCTGGTCCCTAGCGGACTAGTCCGATTTTCCTGGTTAAATTTTGTTGAATGAATTCTAAAATTAGATTGAATCAATTCCAAACTTCTATAAACTTGTTAAAAGAAATTAGAACTAGTGAGTGATCATTAAAAGTAACTCATTAACAAGTTCCACCTTGCATTTGCATTAATCATACATGTCATGTCATATTAAGTAATATTTGTGCACTCTTTGATTGTGTCTCTTGTCTTGTATGTTATTGTGCGGATTAGATAGATTTGCACTAGAGAGTGTCGTGGAGGATCTCCAGCACCAATGGTTTCAAGGCTTTGACCCAATTCAATCCCAGGAGCAAGGAAAGTGTCCTTGAAGCATATTGATCCTGTTTAAAAATAAATGTTTTGTTTGCAAAATTGCATGCTTGTGTCAATTTGATGGGAATCCTATGATAGGAAGTTTACTAGCATTGTTTGACCACCCTTGTCACCTGGAATATATGGTAGAGAGTTGGGATGGGATTTTTACCTTTTTGCTTTGCTTAATTAATTGGGATGGAAGAACAACTACACTACTTAACTTAATTATGCATTAATGAGATCGTGGTTGACATGAACTGGTTAAATCTGATATGGTAATGGGTGATCTAAGCAAGCCTGGTATGTGGATGGGTAGGATGTATGGTGGTTTACTTCCTTTAGATCTAAGGACCGGTTCGTGGAGCGACGATCCAGGATTTATAGTGCCACCACGAGGCCATGTATGGGTGCAGCGTAGCTAATTAATTAGGGCTTTGCCAATGCTATTTGGACCATTACGGATGCTCGGGGAAGGGGTGGTAGGATTGGGTTTGTTGATGATTGGTGGGACTACCCTGGGATTCAAATAGCTCAAGAGGGGGCCCTTGGTTGAAGATGTGCTCAGTTGGAGGCATCACCATCGGTGAAACCTCATGGGGGTCTAAATAGGCTAGTAATCCCTTTGTAAAGGCTATTTTGTGATCTCTTGTCCACACACCAATGGAAGTGTGAGACGGCATAAGGGAGGTTCTAGTCACTACAAGGTGATGAAATCACAAACACGTGGGTAAAGCGGTACAACCTCTGCAGAGTGTGTCTAAAACTATCATGATAGCCGTGCTCCCGATTATTAGCAACTTGGACCCTCACATGATTAGAGGAGAATTTGGATTTGGAATGGTTCTGGTTTGTATTATTTTTATGGATGGTTATGAATTAAATTCTGGTATTGAATATGGATATTGGTATATGATGATGGATATGAAATATGGACTGGTATTATAATAACTACATGGCCTATGATCGGGTTTATTTCATATACACATAATATATTGCTTTTCAAATGTTTTATTGTACTTTTCAGCACTCAACTATTATTATATTTGTCATTTGAATCAGCCACATGTCATACTTTCCACACTTGCTGAGTACGACATGTACTCACTCTTGTAATTCCCCCAACAGTTGCAGGTCAGGATTGGGAGTTTAATGGTGATAATGTAGAGTTCTAGGCCGTGTCTACCGTCAGCTTGCCTTTGTTGTTGCATGGAGTTGCGCTATACTCTATCGCGTATTCTGCCTAGCTGTTTAGTTTGCTTATTTAGTTTATTTCCGCTGCATTAGCTGAACTTGTTATTAGTATTCATTAGAACTTGTATTCGAGGATAATATGGTTTGTGCAATAAAATTTGTTTAATCAATCTTGTTCTGTGGTAATTTTCTGTATACTCTTTTGTGAATGCACTTGTGTATGCGTGTTGAACATCCTGGGCACAAATATGTGTTCACTTGGTTCATTTTTGGAACCGGGTGCCACAAATTGGTATCAGAGCCACAGGTTGACCATAGGATGCAACCTAGATAGAATGGACACTTTAGAGCACATAGAAACACTCAGGAATCGATGTGTTTTTGCTTGGTGTGCTGTTTGCAATATTTTGGTTGATTGTGTGCTTAATAGTGGATTTTGGGATGCTTTAGCATTGCCATGTCCACCCAGGCTAGTTAGTTGTTTAGCTTCACATCCCTTGATGCATATAGTTGGGGACGGTTTTCTTATTCTTACCTATTGCTATTCTTCAGATGGTGAGGACTTGCAACCAGAGGGATGGCAATGATGAGGAGGAGAACAATGGAGCACCTCAGAATAACGGTGCAGAAGGACCTTCTCATGGAGCTATCAACATGGAGCAGCTTTCGGCTATGCAGAACCAGCTCATGCAGACCATGATACAAACTATAGGACAGCTGCAGGCTGACAATAATAACAATCAGCCCCACATGCCTCCACCGCCACCCCCACCTCCTCATAACCGGTTGGGAGAGTTTATGAGGACTAGGCCGCCAACCTTTGCTCAAGTTGTTGACCCTATGGATGCGGATGATTGGCTCAAGTCTGTGGAGAAGAAGCTTGCTATAGTCCAATACAGCGACCGAGAGAAGGTTCTATTTGTATCTCATCAACTAGTTGGAGCAGCTGCCGATTGGTGGGATTCACTATGCAATGCTCATGAGAACCAAGAGAGAATTACTTGGGCCGAATTCAAAGAGAGCTTCCGTTCTCATTATGTGTCGGAAGGTGTTATGATTCTGAAGAGGCAGGAATTTTAGAACTTGAGGCAAGGAAGATCGAGCGTGGGTGAATATCTCAACAAATTAACTCAACTCTCAAGGTATGCGCCTGAGGATGTGAGCCGGGACAGCTGGAAACAATACTTGTTCATGAAGGGTTTGAAGTAAGGCGCCATATCAAGGACAACAACAAGGAAGTAATGTGCACCCTCGCTTCACACCGCCCAATGCGCCTTACTTCAGCTCTTTTGCGCCTACTCATCGCCTTGAATTTGAACCGCACCCAACTCAGTTTGTGCAGCAGCGCCCTGTCATGCAAGCACCTAGGCCTCCAATGCCTTATGCACCTCGCACTAACTTTCCTGGTGCAAGCGTTCAAAACCAAGCTCGTCCCAATAATTCTGGTGGAGTTAAGAAGTGTTATACTTGTGGAGAAGCTGGACACTTTGCGCAACAATGTCCTAAGTCAGACCTTGGTCAAGGAAGCAATGCGTCAAAGCAAAACCCAAGACCCAATGGAGGACAGCTGCAAGGAAGCCGTGGACAGCAGAATTTTGCTCGTGGCAACGTGAACCATGTCTCTACGGAGGACGCTCAACAAGCGGATGACGTGGTCATTGGTATGTTTCTCGCCAACTCCAACCCCGCGACTATGTTGTTTGGTTCTGGAGCATTGCATTCATTCATTGCATCGAAGTATGTTGCCAAGTATAGTTTGCCTATCTCTCATATGAAGTTTACTCTATTGGTTAAGTCTCCTGGAGGAGAGATGAGAAGAAATATAGTATGTCCAAAAGTAAGCCTTAGAATAAGGGGGGTAGACTTCTCCGTCAACCTCATTGTTTTGGACTCTCATGAATTGGACATTATACTTGGTATCGACAGGTTGAGGAAGCACAATGGAGTTATTGAGTGTGCCACGAAGACGGTGAAGTTGACCAATGAAGAAGGGATCACCGTAGAATTTGAAGCATCTCAAACCGCATCGAAGCAGTTGGAGCTGAATCATATGGACGGTGCCGCAATTGAGGAGACTTCGATGGTGTGTGAATTTTTGGATGTTTTTCCGGACGAATTGCCAGGTATGCCACCTGATCGAGACATTGAGTTTGTTATTGATTTAATACCTGGAACTACACCTATAGCTAAGAGGTCATATAGGATGCTCCTATGGAATTAGCGGAGCTCAAGAAGCAGATTCAAGAGCAACTAGAGAAGGGTGTCATTTGGCCCAACTCTTCACCTTGGGGAGCGCCGTTCTATTTGTGGACAAGAAGGATGGATCCCAAAGGATGTGCGTAGATTACCGAGCTCTCAACAAGGTAACAATCAAGAACAAGTACGCCTTGCTATGCCTAGAAGACTTGTTTGATCAGATAAAGGGCGCTTGTGTCTTCTATAAGATTGATTTGAGGTCGGGATACATTCAAATGAAGATTAGACCATCGGACATACCCAAGACAGCTTTTAGGACGCGGTATGGATCTTATGAGTACACCGTGATGTCCTTTGGATTGACCAATGCACCTACATACTTTATGTACCTCATGAATAAGGTCTTCATGGAGTACTTAGATAAGTTCGTTGTGGTGTTCATTGATGACATTATGATCTACTCGAAGGATGAGAAGGAACATGAGGAACACTTGAGGCTTACATTGCAGAAATTGAGGGAGCATCAATTGTATGCCAAGTTCAACAAGTGTCAAGTTTGGTTGAGAGAGGTGTCGTTTTTGGGTAATATCATCTCAGGAGGAGGAGTATCGGTTGACCCCGTAAAAGTGAGAGACGTGTTGATGTGGGAACCGCCGCAAAATGTCAAGGCAATAAGGAGTTTCCTTGGGATGGTTGAATATTACCTCGGTTCATCAAGGACTTTTCCAAGATAGCCAAACCAAAAATAGAGTTGCTAATGAAGGGAAAAGCTTTCAATTGGACTCAAGCTTGTCAAGAAAGTTTTGAGGAGTTGAAGAAGAGGTTGACAACAGCCCCAGTTTTGGTACTGCCGGATGTGAGCAAGAGTTTTGATATTTATTGCGACGCATCAAGACAAGGACTTAGATGTGTATTGATGCAAGAAGGTCAAGTGGCCGCCTATGCATCGAGGCATTTGAAGAAGCATGAGCAGAATTATACGACCCATGATTTGGAACTTGCGGCCGTGGTACACGCATTGAAGATTTGGGGACACTACATCCTTGGACATAGGTGTGAAATTTACACGGATCAGAAGAGTCTTAATTATATTTTCACACAAATGGACATAAATTTGAGGGAACAGAGATGGTTGGAGCTCATCAAAGATTATGATTTGGGGATCAACTATCATCCAGGGAAATCCAATGTAGTGGCCGATGCTTTGAGTAGAAAAAGAGTAAGTCATCAACTCACAGTTCGAGAATTACCATCCGAGTTATGTAAGGAGTTTGAACGGTTGAACCTCGGATTTGCGAATGAGATGGGAATGATGGAGCTAAACCCAACTTTGGAGCAAGAGATTCGAGAAGGTCAAACAAAGGATGAGGAAATCCAGGAAATCAAGGAAAGGACCCAAGAGGGAAGAGAATTCAGGTTTGATGAGGATGAACATGGTACCCTATGGCTTGGTAAGAGGATTGTCGTGCCTAATGTGAAGCATATTCGGGAGACAATATTGAAAGAGGCACATGACTCACCATACTCAATTCACCCCGGTTGTACGAAGATGTACATAGACTTGAAGACTTGCTATTGGTCAGCTAGCATGAAGAAGGACATAGCCGAATATGTAGCATTGTGTGATGTGTGTCAACGGGTCAAGGCGGAACATCAAAGGCCAGCCGGACTGTTGCAACCATTGAAGATTCCTGAATGGAAGTGAGAAGAAATCGGAATGGACTTCATAGTTCATTTACCATGTACTCAGTCTAGTTACGACTCAATTTGGGTAATTGTGGATCGTTTAACTAAGTCAGCCCACTTTATTCCTATCAAGACCAACTACAATGGAGAGAAATTTGAGGAACAATATATTAGAAGAATAGTATTCTTGCATGGAGTTCTAAAGAAGTAGTCTCGAATAGAGGTTCACAATTCACTTCCAGGTTTTGGCAGAAATTGCATGAAGCTTTGGGAACGAGGTTGAATTTTAGTTCAGCATATCACCCTCAAACGTATGGACAAACAGAGAGGACCAATCAGATTTTAGAGGACATGTTAAGAGTTTGTGCTTTAAAGCATGGGAAAGGCTGGGACAAGAGCTAGCCATATGCAGAATTTTCATACAACAATAGTTACCAAGCAAGCTTGAAAATGTCACCATATGAAGCGCTTTATGGAAGGAAGTGTAGGACACCTTTATTTTGGAATGAGGCTGGAGAAACTCAAGTATTTGGTCCCGATGTGTTGCAAGAAGCTGAAAAGCAAGTCCAAATTATTCGTGAAAACTTGAGGGCTGCCCAATCAAGACAAAAGGGCTATGCGGATAATAGGAGAAGGAAATTAGCCTTTGAAATGGGAGAATACATTTACCTTAAGGTGTCACCAATGAGAGGTCATGAGAGGTTTAACATAAGAGGCAAGCTAGCACCTCGCTACATTGGACCATTCAAGATTTTGGACAAAAGAGGAGAAGTAGTGTAGAAGTTGGAGATGCCAGCTCATCTTTCAAATGTTCATGATATCTTTCATGTTTCCCAGCTCAAGAAGTGCCTGAGAGTACCGGAAGAACAAGTGCCAATGGAATGATTGGAAATAGGGGCATATTTGACTTATGCCGAACAACCGGTCAGAATCTTGGAAACCAAGGATAGGGTCACAAAGAACAAGGTTATTAGATGATGTAAAGTTTAATGGAAGCACCACACCGAAAAAGAAGCAACGTGGGAATTGGGGGATGATCTCAAGAAGGAATTTCCCTATCTCTTCTCTTCCGCGTCGAATCTTGAGGGCAAGATTCATTTTAAGGCGGGTAGGTTTGTAACACTCTCATTTTCATGCATCATACTCTACATACATTCATATACATGTTTAACATTAATCCACATAAAGAGGAATAAGTTTAAAATTGATTTGGAACAAAACCGCATTTAAAATTCTAGAAAGTGCGGACTAGTCCGATTTTGGTGAGGACTAGTCCGATTTCTCTCTGACCTCGATCGGACTTGTACGTTTTTGCTGCGGACTAGTCCATTTTTGCCTCTAGACACTTTTGGACTTGTCCAGTCTTATGTTGACTAATCTGGTGTTCCAAGAATCCTTGAGAATTTCCTAAGTCCCTGGACTTGTCCAGACTTGTCCGGTGTCCCAGTGGACTTGTCTGTTTTCCTCTCTGACTAAAGTCAGACTTGTCCGATTTTTTGCCAGACTTGTCTGATTTCCTTCTGACTAACTTCGGACTAGTCCGGTCCCTTTCTGACTTGTCCAATATTTCGCGACTCTGAGTTGATCTTTTGTTTCACAACTTGTTTCTTGGGTTTCATGTTAAGTGGGCCTAGGGACGTCGTGCCTAACTCTTTTAGAGCCCACGAGAGACTCTAAACCGGCCTCTACTCCTCTCAAACTCGAAATCCATCTAACCCTAGCCTCCACCTCTATATAAACAACCCCATCCCTTGGCTTGACCTCTCTTTGCCACTTTTCCACCCCACCCAAACCATAGTTCTTGAAGAGCCACCATCAAGGAGGGAGAAGGAGATCCCAAGCAAGAAGGAGAGGAGGAGGAAACGAAAGAGGATCAAGATATCCATCAACTTCGAGTTCTTCATCAACAATCCACCACCAAGTTCATCATCAACCCTAGATCATCAAGATCCAAGTGCTACCTCAAAGTTTCTTGATTCATTGGAGTTCTAAACACCTGGTATACCTTCTATTCTTTTTTCCTTACATGAATTCGACCCCTAATCTCCAAATTCATGTCGATCTAGAAAACACTAATCTGCTGATCTCACAAAGTGCGGACTTGTCCGGTCCCTAGCGGACTAGTCCGTTTTTCCTGGGTAAATTTTGTTGAATGAATTCTAAAATTAGATTGAATCAATTCCAAACCTGTATAAACTTGTTAAAAGCAATTACAACTAGTAAGTGATCATTAAAAGCAACTCATTAACAAGTTCTACCTTGCATTTGCATTAATCATGCATGTCATGTCATATTGAATAATGTTTGTGCACTATTTGATTGTGTCTCTTGTCTTGTAAGTTATTGTAAGGATTAGACAGATTTGCGCTAGAGAGTGCCGTGGAGGATCTCCACCACCAAGATTTTGAAGGCTTTGACCCGAATGAATCCTAAGAGCAAGTCAACTGTCCTTAGAGCATATTGATCTTATTTTAAAATAAATGTTTTGTTTGCAAAACTTCGTGCTTGTGTCAATTTGATGGGAATCCTATGATATGAAGTTTACTAGCATTGTTTGACCACCCTTGTCACCTCGAATATATGGTAGAGAGTTGAGATGGGATTTTTACCTTTTTGCTTCGCTTAATTAATTGGGATGGAAGAACAACTACACTACTTAACTTAATTATGCATTAATGAGATTGTGGTTGACATGAACTGGTTAAATCTGATATGGTAATGGGTGATCTAAGCAAGCCTGGTGTGTGGATGGGTTGGATGTATGGTGGTTTACTTGCCTTATATCTAAGGACCTGTTCGTGGAGCGACCATCCAGGATTTATAGTGCCACCACGAGGCCAAGTATGGGTGCGGCGTAGCTGATTAATTAGGGCTTTGCCAGTGCTATTTGGACCATTAAGGATGCTCGGGGAAGGGGAAGTCGGATTGGGTTTTTCGATGATTGGTGGGACTACCCTGGGATCCGAATGGCTCAAGAGGGGGCCCTTGGTGGAAGATGTGCTTAGTTGGAGGCATCGCCACCGGTGAAACCTCAGTGGGGTCTAAATAGGCTAGTAATCCCATTTGTAAAGGCTATTTTGTGATCTCTTGGCCGCACACCAATGGAAGTGTGAGACGGCGTAATGGAGGTTCTAGTCACTGCAAGGTGATGAAATCACAAACACGTGGGTAAAGCGGTACAACCTCTGCAGAGAGTGTCTATAAATATCATGATAGTCGTGCTCCCGGTTATGAGCAACCTGGACCCTCACATGATTAGAAGAGAATTGGGATTTGGAATGGTTATGGTTGGTATTATGGTTATGGATGGTTATGAATTAAATTTTGGTATTGAATATGGATATTGGTATATGATGATGGATATGGAATATGGACTGGTATTATGATAACTACATGGATTAGGATAGGTTTATTTCATATACATATAATATATTGCTTTTCAAATGTTTTATTGTACTTTTCAGCACTCAACCATTATTATATTCGTCATTTGAATCAGCCACATGTCATACTTTCCACACTTGCTGAGTATGACATGTACTCACTCTTGCAATTCCTCCAACAGTTGCAGGTCAGGATTGAGAGTTTAATGGTGATAATGCGGAGTTCTAGGCTGTGTCTACCGTCAGCTTGCTTGTGGTGTTGCATGGAGTTGCGCTATACCCTTTCGCTTATGTTGCCTAGCTGTTTAGTTTGCTTATTTAGTTAATTTACGCTGCATTAGTTGAACTTGTTATTAGTATTCATTAGAACTTGTATTTGAGGATAATATAGTTTGTGCAATAAAATTTGGTTAATCAATCTTGTTCTGTGGTAATTTTCTATATACTCTTTTGTGAATGCACTCGTGTATGTGTGTTGAACATCCTGGGCACACATATGCATTCACTTGGTTCATTTTCGGAATTGGGTGTCACAAATTGCAATAACGCACAAGTCCGATCGAGGTCAAAGAGAAATCAGACTAGTCCTCACCAAAATCGGACTAGTCCGCACTTTCTAGAATTTTAAGTGCGGTTTTATTCCAAATCAATTTTAAACTTATTCCTCTCTACGTTGATCAATGTTAAACATGTATATGTATGTATGTACGGCAGGATGCATGAAAATGAGGGTGTTACATCAGCCTCCGCCGAGCACGTGCCAGCGCGGCTCACCCAGTGCATCTCGTCTGCAGCCTTTCGACAACACCAACGCTCTCGTCAAAGCTATCAAGATCAATTTCAGCTCTGCTCAAACCACCCGCAAGGCGGGGGGCCAAGGCAGAAAGTAGGGCGCCTGCCCATTGCCCCACAGATAGCTATCGATGACAAGTTGCCCGACCAACTGTCATAGCTATCCTCGGAGCTCTAGGCACCCCTATATAATAATATTAGCTTAGCAGGACAATGTAACGGATTTCATAGAGTCTAGGAGTAGCATTTAGGACAACCAATCTCCGGGAGGGTTAGGTCCAGAGTGCGCAGTCAGCTTAGCCTGGTCCCGAACCCTCATCTTTTGCACCTTGCCTCCCTCGACATCTGAAAGCACGCAATTGCCCTCTTTTGTAAAAGTCTGTCTCCTCCTATGAATACCGATATAAAAGAATCACTGTCTTACTTCATGTTTCCCTAACAATGTTCATTTAATTACACGCTAATTTTATGATCAACCATGCTAGACTCATTTACTTTATATTGCCTTCATATACACGGTTGCAGACTCCGTATCTCACCGTTGCTGGAGTCGTGCAATCCTGCCGCATGCAGGCTTGCTTGAGGTACCTGCAGTGTGTGAGGGGTTATCGCGGCTTTCCCTATCCTTGGAGTTTTGTGAAGTCGGATGGCCTCCCAAGAAAGGCTTATGTCAAGCTAGAGGTCAAGGGCATGTGAGCTGCTTAGCCTGGTTCTATACCCTAAGCACGCACACCCTGCCTCTCACGCTGCGGTCGAGTACCTGGGGCCGAAAATTTCGCACCATAAGGATGGCGGGAGCCTGACCCCAAAGTGCTAACGCGTTGAATTACCTAGGCCCCTTGTGTCAGCTCAGGATAGTGAGACATGACGAAGCTAAGGAAGAAGAACAGGTAAAACTGGTGAGCGAACTAGTCCCTCCTTTACCTTGTGTGTAGGGCATCCAACTTCGGCACCTCCTAAGGGACCTGATGTCAAAGTTCTACACATCGATGGTGGAAGACGTCGGAGCATCTAGCTCCGGCACCTCCCAGGGGGCCTGCCTTCGATGTCCTAGGATGTTGATGATAGCAACAAGCGCTGATAAGTGAGTACAATCACCTGCCCCGCTCTTGTTGCTAAGAGGGTTCTCTTTTGGTACCCTGTACACTAGCGGCCTGTCGTCGAAGTGCTACACATTGGTGGTGGACGACACCGCAGCACCCTCCTCCGGCACCAGAAGGGGCCTACCGTCGATGTTTCTACGACAATGGTGGGCAACGCCCAAGCAGCCAGCTTTGGCACCATCCAAGGGGTCTGCAGTCGATGTTTCTATGATGATGTTGGGCGACACCGGAGCAGCAAGCTCTGACACCATCCAAGGGGCCCACTGTTGATGTTTCTACGATAATAGTGGGCGATGCCGGAGCAGCCAACTCCTGCACCATCAAGTTGTAGGCGTGCCCAGCAACCTGGCCACATCTACCAGGGGAACTCTAAGGGGGTTCCATAGGAAGGATGTCAACTGACGACACATCAGCCATGTCAACTGTGCGATCGTTGGTCCCTCAAAAACTAACAGACTTGGCAAAAGTTCTTCAAGCCCTTACGTAGCTAAGGACTTGGAGAGATAGATTGAGAAGCACAAGACAAGCCAAGAAACCAAACATAACTTTAAATTCATTGAAGTATATTTACAAAGTGGCGAACCCAAGATACATATGCAGGCTACTAGCCTCCGTCCCTGGTGAACTGCGGGACAACATGTTTGGCGGCATCCTTAACCTCTACACTACCGTCTCGCACTCCTCAGCAGGGCCCTCGGAAACTAGGTCCAGCGGTATCTCAGGGTACCGACTCTGATAGCACAATAGAACATGGGACACCACAGTCTCCGCCATCACTCTACCCTTGGCTTCCAGACAGCTCGCTAGCTACTACTCCTGGAGATCGATCTCCCGAGCCAGGCACTCTGAAGTCTGCTCCCGAGCCCGAACATCAAGCTCTAGTAGGAGGATTTCTTGGCGCTCGGCTAGGTGTTGCTCTCGATCCCACACCAAATTGCTCTACCGAAGCTCAAGGTCTTTGACGCCAGACTGCAGCCTATCCCGGTCCACTGCAGCCGGAGTAATCATCGCCTAGGCCGCCGCCTTTTGCTCGGCAACAATGACCTCCCGCTCAGCAACAGCAGTCTCGCGGTGACCCAAGGCCTCTAGACCCTCTTAAAGGGCACGAAAGATGGAGTCAGCCGTGTCATTGGCTACCTTGGCATCTGCTAGAATCTTCTGGGATATTGAGTCCATGGCCTTCGCCAAGCAGTGCCTCAATTCTAGCTCCTCACTTTCCTTCTGATACTTCGACTTTGCCTCGGTGATCCTAGACCTCAAAAGGTCCTCCCAGGCTCGAAGGCGCTCGCCGTCAGCATGCAGCTTCTCCCACTCTATGGCGAGGGCCCCCTACGCCCAGTGGTGGTTGGTTTGAACCAGGTTGATGTTGGACTGTGCGGACTCCATAATGTCGGAGAGGCGCTCTGGTTCTGCCAAAGTTATGGAAGGCCCCCAGTGATCATCTCGGGAACCTCTTCCTCCCACGGCGATCTACGCAAGACCACCAGTACCGGGGGCCTCGTTCCTGGGAACTGAGCGGAAGTTGCAACACTACCCGAAGTGGCAACACCACCATCCCCCAAGGAGCCACCTGCCGGATCAACAACCTCAGAGGGTGGGCCCTTAGCTTGCTGAGCTGACTCCAACACTACCTCCAGCACAGCAGCCAGAGGTGCCTCTAGAACGGCGGCCGGAGCTACTTCGCTACCCACACCAGGCGCAAACGCTGGAGCAACGCTCCCATGTACCAGCTTGGCAGTATGCTCCTCTGATGCAGCCGTAGCCTCCAGGGCTGACTTCAGAGCAGTTTGGGACACTGCTCGTGGTGGTAAAGGCGTCACAACAGCGGACGTAGACCTAAAGATCAAGATCAAAGTCTGCCCAAACTAGAAGAACAGATGAGGTAACAATGCAAGCATTAGTAAGAATGCCTTACCGACGTCCCTGGAAGCTCCAGCAGGCCTTGACCTTTGGCTGCTCTGAGGCCGCGGGCCCTGTCAACGGCATGGCAGGCGTGGTCGATCCGGGTGGACCTCTACTGGAACCCTCGACAATGTTGCCGCCCTGCATCGGCATGCCCCCACCCACTCCAATGGTGCCAGTCCCGGAGCCTCCTCCCGAGCTGCTGCCGACATCGGCCCGAGTCCTCTTGGCCTAGGGCTCCATGGGTGTAGCGCTCTCGGAGCCCTCTTTAGCGCCTTGGACTGAACTAGTGGTGGAGATACTGGCCGGTGTGCCGATTACAAACGATTGCGGAACCATCGCTTGATGTGCTGGGCCTCCCCCCGAAGAACCGCCAACCCCTGGTGCTGAGGAGGGGCGCTCCATTGGACATTGACTTGGAGTGAGGACCGCCTGCGGTGGGGCCCTTGGCAGCAAACGAGGGCTTTTCTCCTTCACAACCTCGATCACCGGTGACTTCACCTTCTTTGTGTCAGGGATCGGCACCTTACCTTTCCCACTGTCGGAGAGCGCATCTTTCACCCATGATTCTTTGGAGCCTGGAGCAGGTGTAGACTCCTATGGAGGGTCGACGATGGCCAGTCCATGGTTTGCATCATCAACCTGCTGTGGCGCGGGACCTAGCACGTCCAGTTCTGACATCTCCTTTAGGTCCTTGACCCGAAGGTTCCGATCCGAGCAAAGCGGCGGACAGGATCGCGGAAGGTTGAAGACGTCGGAAGACAGCGGGTCGTCACACGCCTTGGACATTACATCAAACACCTCTTGCGGGGGTCGTCTCCGTGTTGCGACCTCGCCCCAGCCTGGTGCTGTCCTGCGGCCCGAATTAAAGCCATGCAGGGTGGCTACGATGCTTGAGGGAAACCAGGCGTCAATGCACGAAGTCCGCCATCACCATCATCTCAAACAAACCATGATCCACCAAGAATCGGATCCTCTCCATCACCGGGTATATGCCAGTTCAAACTCCGGGCGCTCCTCCTAGGTCTTCTTCTTAAGTACCAACCAGTCGGTGGGCATGACCATGCGATCTTGGGCATCGGCGTGTACTATCACCTAGTCACTCCTCCAGCCAGCCCATTTTGTCGAGGAGAGCGGGGTGATGTACTTGAAGGAGCTATTGGCCCGATGCTGGAAGTAGCAGCCTCTGAGGAAGCTCATATTGCTCTTCTTCCTAGACTGCCTCAGCACAAAGAATAGCCAGAACACCAGCTCAAACGAGTACACCTCGATGAACATCTCATAGAATAGCGAGAACACCGCCACCGTCACCAGAGAGTTCAGCAACAAGTGGTGAAGCTAGAGCCCGAGGACCTCCAGAAGCGTCACCATGAAGGAGGAAATGGGAGGAATGAGCTCGGAGTATGCATACGACTTGAAGAAGAAGATCTCTTTCTCCCCCAACTCCAGAGGAAGGGAGCCGGGAAGGATTATATCCCGTCGCTCCTCATCCTCCTAGCCAAATAGCCCCCTCATGGACGTTACGTCCTCTACGCGGGAAGGGGGCAAGGCTGAGTTCATTGGAGCAGGAGTCAAGAACCTCAAAGGTGGGGAAAGAGTGGGTTCTCAAGGATGCAGACGAAGGCTCGAACGTTGGGGTGTGCATAAGGGAGGAACCACCTTTGCCCACAAAGTTTTCGTTTTAACACCATGTTGACATTTATGCGCACCGTGCAAATCGCATGGGGTCGAAACCTGCTGCTCAACCCGTAGCGCCCTAGACGGCAAGGCCTAGGTCCCCCATCAGAGAGATTGTCCTGAGCTGACCCCCATCTGAGAAGGCAACCCGACGATTCCCATAAAGGCGGAAGTGAAAGCAGCAGAAGCGCAACAGCCGCATTGGGAACCGTCACGATAAAGAAGCTGCAACAAGCAAAGATCTCGTCGCCGTGAGCCCTCAACCAGAGGGGGACACGTGGCCACGATAACAGAGGCGCGCACCGCTTCGACTAATCAAGAAAAAATCAAAAGACATCGCGGGAAAGCAGGGATAGGGCTCCACCCTCAGGCTCATCGCCTCCCCCCAGGATGGACCAGGGGCCACTATCGGTACCTGGCATACTGGGTACCCTCGCGAACAAGCTAAAGACGCATAGGAGTCCCGACTTCCTGCCAAGGAAGGGTCCGAGGGCACCATGTGTCTAGAAGGCCCGAACCCCTCTACCTCACATATGGGGTCCAGAGTATCCACATGGACCCCAAGGGAGAATCTAGCCCCCCCTTGGAGACGAGCTCCCAAGCGGCCAGGTGTGCAGTAGGGCAAGATCCCGCCACCCCAGGGGGGAGGGCTCTGATGCTGCCACATGGTTTGAGGCACTAGACATGCCACCTCCCACAGAGGCAGGCTTCAGCTCTACCATGTGTCCCGCATCCGTGGGTCCCCTGCTCTACTCAGGAACGGGCTCCGAGGCTGCCACATGGTCCGCGGATCGGGACCTGACCTCCCCCGCAGTGGCTAGCTCCTAAGCCGCCACATACCTTGCAACTTGCCCTAAATGGTGGGTTACGGAGGTTAAGAGGGCGGTGCGCCTTGTCTAAATCAAGAATTGAAGACTCACATTTTCCCCGGGCGCACAACACGGTGCACGCCTACTGTCAGGTACCGCTGTGCCCAATCTCATCATAGTTATGATGCTGCAAGCCTACCCCACTCCACCATGTGGGTATCTTACAGTGACAGAGACAGTTGGATGGGACATGCCCTGCCGTCATCAACCACTACGCATGGGCCACTAGCGATTGATGAGGTAAGACGGTGAGTTTTCAAGCCGCGGTTAGGGGAAGCTTATGCGATAAGCCTTATATCTTTAGGATAAGATCACATCGGGGCCACATGTAAGGCCCCAGACCCCACTTGTAAGGCGTCTGGCCTTAACTATAAAAGGACCAGACCGCCACCGTTACAAAGGATCCTAATCTACGCATTCACACACAAACTAGCAATACAACCTCATCATAGAGTAGGGTGTTATGCTCTTGCGGCCCGAACCACGTAAAAACCACAGTCTCACAATCTCATACACGCGATCTCTCAATAGAGGACTAATCCCTATCGATCAAAGAACCTCCGCGGTCTGCTCCATAGCAGATCCGGGGGAAGTGTCACAATAACACTTCGATAGACACCAATGAGGGTCCTATACTACCCCACTGTTGAAGCAAATCTCATTTCCGAATCTTGTGCTCTCGCCATTCTGGGCGATGTGCCATTGGCACCAACATATAAATCCTTCCAAGATCCTGTCGGAAACATCCTGGAAGGATGCGGGGTTTAGCAACGGGTGTCTGTAAGACACAAAGATATTGAGACAATCCTAGATTTCCATGTGTTCGAAATTCAAGATTTTGACATTATGATTGGGAGTCACATTGAGAAATTTCACATGGAAATTCCCTTGGAAGGAAACATTAATGTCAAGCTTGGAGGGAGAAAGTTCTCTATTCATATCCTGCATTCGAAGAACACATCCTCAGAATCTCCGATCCAAGATGAACCATTAGAGGAGGTTAGAACTCTTCAATTCTTAGCACCCCCCTGAAATTGAAGGAGAAAAGGATTTCATCCAAGAGGAGGATGAATTTTAGGGGGCAATTGAAGCTCCTCTTGGGGTACTAACTTGCAAAGTGTCCAGCACCTCCACAAACATAGCACATCTTGCTGCCTGGAGCACCAGGAAAACTCAGGCGCTGCTGATTTTGAGAGTTAGTCACCATATTAGGACGCGGTGCATACGGCACAGGCTGGCAAGGCGCTTGCATAATAGGGTGTTGCTGCTGGTTTAGGCGTGGATGATAAGCAGCTCGATAAGCAGGAGCGGGGGGGGGGGGGGGGGGGGGGGTTGTAATATGGCGCACTTGGCTGTGCAAGACAAGGATGGACATTGCTCCCTTCTGGCTGCCCTTGATATTGCATCTTCCTCTTTTTGTCTTGTTCCATCTCATGAAATCTTGTTTTCAACCACAATGTCCTTGCCCACAAGCTTTTGGAAATTTGCATAATCACAGTTGAGCTATTGTACTTTAATCTCATTATTTGGGCCTCTCAAAAACAAATACTGCTTGCGGCTGTCCCGGTTAACATCCTATGGAGAATACCTTGAGAGTTGAGTGAATTTATTAAGTTACTCACTCACACTCAACCTTCCTTGCCTTAGGTTCTCAAATTTCTGCCTCTTCAAGATGATAACACCTTCAGGAACAAAGTGAGAACGGAATTTCTCCTTGAATTCAGCCAAAGTGATCCTCTCTTGATTTTCATGGGCATCGCATAGTGATTCCCACCAATCCTCGGCTTCTCCAGGTAGCTGATGGGAAGCAAAAAGGACCTTCTCCCTGTCACTGCACTAGACAATATCAAGCTTCTTCTCCACAGATTTCAGCCAATTATCATATTCCACAGGATCATTGGCTCGAGCAAAAGTGGGTGGCCTAGTCCTCATAAACTCTCCCAACCTATTATGAGGTGGTGGGGGTGGTCATGGTGGAGGCATATGGGGCTCATTCGGATTATTGGTCTGCAGCTGTCCAAATGTTTGCATCACAGTCTGCATAAGATGATTCTGTATAGCCAACAACTGGTCAAGGTTGCTAGCCTCAGGTCGAAGTCCATTGTTGTTCTGAGGTGCCCCATTATTCTCCCCATACTCACCATTGGCATTCCTTTGGTTGCGAGTCATCGGCATCTGAAGAAAGAGCAGGAAATAGAAGAATTTAGAAAACGTCCCGAACTATATCCATCAAGGGATATGAAACTAAGCAATTACCTATATAATCCTATATGGATGTGGCAAGTGCCAAAACAACCCACAATCCTCTACTAAGCACACAAGCAAACATTACATGGAAAATCAGCACACGAAAGAAACCTCGACTATTCCTGAGTGCTCCTATGTGCTATAAAGTGTCAACTCTATCTAGGATGCGTCCTACTAACAACCTCGCTCTGATACCAATTTGTGACACCCGGTTCTGAAAATGAATCAAGTGTAACGCATTTGTGTGCCCAGGATGTTCAACACACATACATGAGTGCATCACAAACGATATACAAAAATTACCACATCACAAATTAATATATAAGAACTTTTATTACAATATTCAAATAATCCTCAAATTACAACTCTAATGATCATTATTAATAATACTATTGATACCGCAGCGGAAATAATCTAAACTAAGCAAACTAAGCATAAGAGATGGCCCAGCTCCAACACATCCACCGGCAAGTGAACGGCAGCACACAACCTAGAACTCCGCATTATCGTTAGAGTACTCCCAAACATCACCTGACACTGTTGTTGAGGGAATTGCAAGATTGAGCACATGTCGTACTCAGCAAGTATGGGAAAATTTTACATGTTTCTTAAACAAGGAATGATAATGAATAATGGCTATTTGCTGAAAAGTAAATTTAAAACATATGAAAAGAATCTTGCAATGTCTATGTGAAATAATCCCATCATATACCAAATAATCACCAATAATGAGTCCAATACCATCAACTACAATTATATCACATCCATCAATAATTGTCCATCCAAATACCAAATTCTTACTATCATCATTAACCATGTCCGCTTATCCATAACCAATACCATAACCATCCCAAATACAAAGTTTTCTCTAATCATGTGAGGGTCTAGGTTGCTCATAATCAGGAGCACATGTATCATGATAGTTTTTACCACTCTATAGAGGTTGTACCACTTTACCCACACATTTGTGATTTCATCACCTTTTGGTGACTAAGAACCTCTCTTATGCCGTCTCACACTTTCTTTGGTGTGTGGCCAAGAGATCACTAAATAGCTTTTACAAAGGGACTATTTTCATGTACGGACCCACTAAGGTTTCACCAGCAAGCTTGAATCTCTATACTTCCACCCACGGGCCCCCTCATGTGCCATGCGGTTCCCAGGGTAGCCCTCCTCAACTCCCATTCCCCGCACCATCCAATGGTCCATACAATAACAGCATCACACCTAATTATTCAGCTACGCCGCACCCATACTTAGCCTTTTGGTGGTACTATAAATCCTGCATGGTTGCTCCACGAACCGGTCCTAAGATCTAAAGCAAGAGAAACCACCATAACATCAAACCCAGTCCACAATCCATGCTTCCTCAGATCTCCCAAGTCCCATGTTCTCAACTAATCACATTCATCGATTCTCATCATATACATGCTCATTAATTCATAGTTAAGACAATTGGTTGTTTTCGGATTCCAATTAATTAGAGTGAAGCAAATAGTGTAAAATGCCCTTCTAGACTCTCTACAATATATTCCAAGCAACAAGGATGGTTAAACAAGTCTAGTAAACACCTATCTTAGGTTTCCCATCAATTTGACACAAGCATGTAGTTTTTCAAACAAAACATTTAAAAGCAGGATCAAAATGTTCAAGCACACTTTCCTTGCTCCTGAGACTGGTTAGGGTCAAAAGCTTCAAAGTTTTGGTGCTAGATATCCTCAACATCACCCTTTATAGCAACATCTTCTGTTCCGCGCAATAAACATACAAAAAAAATATTACAATCAACAAATGCTTATATAATACTCAATATGTGATGACCTGCATGAATAATGCAATTATGTGGTAATGCATGCTATTAGGTTCATATCATTGCTTACTAACTAGTCCCAATTAAGTTTTATATGTTAGAACAAGTTCCAAGTCATTTTCGAGATTATTTATGAAGTTCCAGGAGTTTTCAGAACTGAAGAACCGAACTAGTCCGCATTCAGGTTGGACATGTCTGTTCTGGAACAGAGAAGAAATCGGACTAGTCCGTACTAGGACCGGACAAGTCCGTTATGTCTAAGTTTTGGTGAATTTTCAACTAGAGCATAGTTAAGGTTAATATGGAACCATAATTTTTGTAGAAAAGATGCATCTAAGATATTTACCACGAATTCAAGGGTTCGAGAGTTGAAGACTCAAGAATTTGACGTCCTGATCGAAGGAGACGAAGAATTGGTAGAGAATTGACGATGATGAAGGATTGATGATGGAGATCACAGCGGGGATGACGATCTTGGTCGAGCCCCCTCCTTCCTCCTTTCTTCTTCTTCTCCCTACGGTGGAGGCTCCTTGATGGCGGCTCTCACGAACTAGGGTTAGGGTTCTATTCAATTGTGGCAAAGAGATGAAAGGGTGGGTGTTGGGGTGTTTATATAGGGTGGAGGTGGTAGGGTTTGGGTGGATTTTGAGTATAAGGTGGTGGAGGCTATGGTGGGGTCCCATATGGGTTCCACAGGGGTTGGACACGACGTTCTTGGGTCCACTTAAGGCACATACCCAATAACTTGTCGTGGAGAAAGAAATAGAATTCGAGTCGGGCAATTTGGACTAGTCTGCTAGGGGACCGGACAAGTATGATATTGAACATAGACTTTAACAGGCAAGTCCGATGGAGGTCCGGACAAGTCTGATCTTGTTCATAGAGCAAAACAGACAAGTCCAGTATATGGCCGGACAAGTCACGAAGTCTTCTCAATTTTTCAAAAATCTGGACCAAAATATCAGACTAGTCCGTACTCGATAACGGACAAGTCCAGGTAACAATAGAATCGATTTCAGACTAGTCCGCAACAAAAGTAGAGAAGTCTGGAAAATGACAGAGGCAAAATCGAACTAGGCCGGGATCTCTGGACAAGTCCACACTGAAACCAGTTTTTAGTTCTGTTTTGGTTCTAATTCATTTTAATCTTGTTCCTTTTTGTGTTTCTTAATATTATACATGTATAAGAATGTATGTAATGCATGATGGATGAAAATGAAGGTGTTCCAAATTCCCATCTAGAGCATGATATGAGTCAATACAGAAGCATAATTTACGTACAAAAGATTGATATAAGGTGTTTATCGTGAATCCTAGGGTTCAAGGGTTGAGGATTCGATGAAACTCGAGTCCTTGACGTCTAGTTTGACAAAGATGAAGGATTATCAAAGAAGATAGTTGACGTCGAAGAATCGATGAAGAAGATCGCAGCAGCGATGACGATCTCGATTGATCCTCCTTCTTCCTTCTCCTCCTCTTCCTCTTCCTCCCTATTATTCCTTGCGGTGAAGGCTCCTTCCTTCGTGAAGAACGGCGGCACAGGACGTGACAGGGGCCAAGGGTTTCTATGGTGGGAAAAAGGGTGAAAAGTGGATGGCAGGGTGTTTATATAGGAGGATAGGTGGTAGAGTTAGGTTGGAATCCAAGTAGATGGCGGTGAAAACAAGTAGAGGCCATCGTAGAGTCCCACATAAGCTCCTCAGGGGTGGGGCATGATATTCTTCGGCCAAATTAAGGTAATTACCCAATAACTCGTCGTGGAGGAAAAATAGAATCCGATTCGAAACACTACACAACGGACTAGTCCGTAGTGAGGCTTGACATGTGCGATCGGGTACAGAGAGTTCGACGAAGAGGTCCGGTGCAATACTAGACAAGTCCGTCCAAGATCAGAGAGTCAAACAGACAAGTCTAGTACCAAGCTGGACAAGTTTGGGATTGGTCCAGTTTCAAAATCCAGACCATGTTTTTGGGAGTTTTCGGCAGCGATCATCGGACTAGTCCGTATACAGCATCCAAGTCTGGATGGGAATAGAAACCAAAACAGATTAGTTAATAAAATCAACGGACAAGTCCAAAGAACATCAAAAACGATTTCAGACAAGTCTATATCAATTAACAGAAAAGTCCGGGGACAACAATAGCTAAACCGGACTAGTCCGGGGTCCAATCCAGACAAGTCCATACTAAGCCATGTTTTTAATTGTTGTTTTGGTTCTAGTTATTTTAATATTGTTCCTTTTGTGTTGTATCATGTTAAATATGCACAAGAATGAATGCAATGCATGATTGATGAAAATGAGGGTGTTACACAACACTACCTTGTTTTCACACAAAAGGAGAAAACAAACATGTAATCTTGTCTAATGACTATTAGTATGTATAGCTTAATTACAAGTGATAGCTATCTTTCACTTCCTTTGCCTTCCCCGGCAACGGCGTGAAAAATGCTTGTTGACATTTCTTACGTCACAGATAAAAATACGCAAGTGCACTGAAACTGTCGTGTAGCATTTCACCCAAGATTATTCCCAAGAGTATCGTATTTATCCCAAAGGAAGGCAATGGAGTAAAGTAGACACTACTCTTGTGATCAAGCTATGGGATAATAATCAATTATCAAGACAGGGGTAAATTGACAATATGGGTAGTGTGACACACACCTAAGCAATCTATTCTAATGTATAAATGGGTCCTAATGGAGATTAGACTAAGAGTTGGGGAGTTACTCCTACAATGCTTCTAATACACATATACATAGCCTAGGTTAGATACTACTAAGCATGTTAATGGTGAATCCTTATGCTAAGTTGTTCAACACATCGGGCAAGGGTTTACCCCTAGCAATACTAGGACGAATCCCACAAATAGCCTGTGGCATAGCCGAATGTGGAGGATTACAAAGGACAGATAGGGTTGTCACCACCTACTGCCTACCTCTTCAATCTGTGGGGCTACGAGACATCCAACGTTACTTAACTATCCTAGCTCCATGCTAGCATATTAAATAAATAAATTAGGAGCCGCGACACAAGCCATCCTAAGGCAGTGACTAACCTAAACATCGTTGAACCAATGTTGAAACATAGCATAAGTCATTCATATTAACATGATCACATAATAGCTAACTAGACTATAGTGGGGGTTTATAGTGTTTATGATGATAGTATAATGACATTAGGACATGATCATAAAGACTATACCTACCACATACATGGAATCAATAATCAAAGAAGAAACGCTTCATACAAGTATATGAATAAAAAAAGACTAAATATAATATCTTTATTATGCATAAAGTCATAATTATAAGAAAAGATACATGAGCAATACCTTTCCAAATTTGGACTTGGGACTAGTGGCTCCTCTCTACAGCCCAACCTCCACTAAGGAACTAGGAGAACTAGAGTATACAATAGAATGATGCTCATGTGGTGTGTGTCGAACTGAGAGGTGAGGGGTCCAATTTACAGATGGAGAAGGGTCGGTTCCCGCCACCAAAAGCGCGCGAATCAGTCATCAACGACTTCTTCAAGCCGGGAGGAGCCAACACGTGGAAAATGACCAGGTTTTGAGGAATGACCAGGTTGACTGACTAGGGGGGGTCAACCGACCTGGTAAACCCTCAAAATGGGTTGTGCTTTCTCCACGTGGCTGATAGGTGGGTCCCCTTTACTGATATAGGTGATAAATCATTGGATAGTCTCGTATACTTCTGTTTGTTGGCCATTTGATCTATGTGGTGCCACATGTTTGTGCTTGATTGGCTGGGATGATAATTTATAGGATCCATCCCCTTGTTGCACTTCAATTCTGTATAAAATACTTGCATGCACCAATTTCTCCAAGTACAAGTGTAACTAGGTCATTTCTAACTATAATGTGTGTAATAAATATTCATTCCTTCACATAATTGAGTTATATTAATGGTTGAAATTGGTATATAACGACCATCAACATGGTTTTGCTGTCCAAAAATTCAGCAGCTAATGACAACCAACACCAACGACTTCTACTGTTGGGCCAGATCATCCTCAAGCCACAAGCTCTTCAGTTTGTGATGAACATGAAGAATAAGAAGCATGTGAAGTGTTTACTCCCCATCACACCCTTAAAAGTCACCCTATGCAATAGATTATTGGAAGCTTGCACGAACGAGTCACACGGTCCAGGTTTTTCAATCCAAACTCTCACGCTCATTATGCTTTTGTTGCTTCTTTTGAACCCGAAGATATATCACACACACTCACTGATGAATCTTGGATCACTACCATGCAAGAACTAGAAATCTTTGAAATAAATAATGTTTGGAAAATTGTATCTACAACTCATAATCACACTTTAATAGGAATTAAATGGGTGTTTAATAACAAACAAAGTGAGGATGGGGTTGTGGTTAGGAATAAAGCTAGATTGGTTGCAAGGTTTCACACAAGTAGAAGGTTTAGATTTTGATGAAACTTTTTCTCCTTTTGCTAGATTAGGAGCCATAAGAATTTTATTAGCATTTGCTGCATCTAAAGGTTTCAAGTTATATCAAATGGATGTTAAAAGTGCTTTTCTTAATGAGGAGACTTATGTTAAGCAACCAGCAGGTTTTGAAAATCCATATTTTCCTATCATGTTTACACACTATCCAGAGCTTTGTATGGTCTCAAACAAGCCCCTAGAACATGGTATGATAGGTTAAAAGTATTCTTACTTGAAAAGGGGTTTATCAGGGGCAAAGTAGATAAAACTCTTTTGTTGCTTAAGCATGGCAAGGACTTACTATCCGTTCAAGTGTATGTGAATGATATTATTGTTGGTTGTGCTACTCATGATCTTGTGTCCATCTTTTCAGCTATGATGAGTTCAGAATTTGAGATGAGTATGATGGGAGAACTCACGTACTTTTTGGGGTTGCAAATCAAGCAAACTAAGGAGGAAACTCTTATGCATCAAATGAAGTATACGAAAGATCTCCTTAGGCGTTTCAACATGGAAAACAACAAGCCCCTTTAGACACCAATACAAACAACGACAACACATAAACTTGATGAAGATGGTGAACCCGTTGATCAAAAAGAATATCTAAGAATGATTGAGTCTCTTTTGTATCTAATGGCATCAATATCGGACATACAATTCAGCGTATGTCTTTGTGCATGATTTCAAGCTTCCCCACACACTTCACATCGTCAAGCCATCAAGAGGATTCTCAGGTATCTACATGGTACTCAATAATTTGCATTTTTCTTCCTTCTTCCTCATCCGTTACTTTGAAAGCTTTTTTAGGCTTATTTTAGGGGTTGTAGGATTGATAGAGAATTACATTAGGTGCTTGTCATTTTCTTGGTAATTCATTAGTTGCTTGGTCCTTTAAAAAACAAAGTTTAGTTGCACAATCCACGGTCAAATCTGAATATGTAGCTATTGCTAGTGCTTGCCCACAAATTCTTTGGATTGTTCAAGCACTTAAGACCATGGGGTTGATTTAGATAGTGTTTCGCTGTTTTGTGACAACACTAGTGCCATTTGCATTGCTAAAAATCTCATGCAACATTCAAGAACAAAGCACATTGACATTAGGTATCACTTTCTCCATGATAATATTGAAAAAGGAAACATTATGCTTCACCATGTAGACACCGAAAAACAATTGGCTGGCATTTTTACAAAACCTTTGAATTTTACTTGTTTTAAATTCAATCATAGTAAAATAGGGGTTATGCATCATCATGGAATAAATTGAGGGGGAGTTTTGCAACTTAGGAAGTCTATGTGTTAATCTAAAATTAAAAGATAATATGAGTATAAATGTTTTATACATATATGACTTTTGTGATTCCTTTTACATGCTGAATGTTCTTACTACATTACTCGTGTTATACATTTTGTAGTTTTTCTAATTACTAGTAATCTTATAATTAAATACACTAAATCTGGCCATGATCAAACTTTCTTGCTGTTTTGAACTTGTTGCAAGCTCACAAGTGGTTTTAATCATGACAAAATAATCAATCAATAGACAACATGTTGAGCTTTAAATAGTCAAATGAAAAATCTGAAAATATCACGAGAATATGCATGCATCGCACTTCTTATTTTGAGATCGCTTATCATTGCAATTTGATATGAACTTGGAAGGAGTTGTATATGACTAAAACCATGTCCATAAGCTTCAAATTGTCAAATGACATAGGCTTGGCTTGGTTGGTTAGAATAAGGTGGATGTGCATATAATCTCTTGCAAAGTTCATATTATTTAAATTTGTGCTTTATAATATAATAAAAAATAGCAATACGTGTCATTCTTTCAAGTTTTGAAATAGTTGAGTTTGTGAGATCATGACTTGCTAAAATTGAAATTACACCTGATCTCTAGCATGGCTTACACTACTTTATGTATCTCATTGATGTGACAGTAACTCTGCGCAGTAATTATTAGTCCCGATATGCATTGAGAAAGTTCGGACAATCCTAAACCTTCGAGGGTGAAGTTACTCCTAGAAACACGTTTGTAAAGATCGACCTGTGTCGACTCACGTGCATATCACGTGTGTGAAAGTTTGGACAATACTAAGTGTCGAAGATGTGCATGTCACGTGAGAAAAGATCGGACAATCTGAAGCGAGAAAATACGTGCAACTCACGTGGGATGAAGTTCGGACAGTGCAGAAAGGACTCCTACAAGTTTGGACAATCCGAAGTGAGCTTTTCAACAATACTCAAAACTTTGCATGTGAACCCTCGCTTTTATTTAAATTGTCAATGTATTCATCACATATAGGTCTCACTATCTCCCCCTTGATGAAGGCATTGGCAACACCACTTAGAGTCTGAACATCCGCGCATTCACATGAAAAGTTTTGAAAGAACCCCCCCCCCCTTTTGAAAATAAAAAAATAAATAAAAATGAAATTTCAAAACAAAGTTTTCTTCTCTTAAAAGAACGTGTAAAAACTCGTGAATGTGCAATGTGTGACATATTTCTCCCCTTTTGACAATGTATTCAACAATGTTTAAAAGAGAAATTTCAAATATTATGAGCACATTATAACGTATACATATAAAACAAAGCCCATCAAACTCATACTATCAAGTCGCTTACACTATCACATCAATGAGATACAGAAAGTAGTGTAAACCATGCTAGAGATATCAGTGTGATTTTTCAATTTAATCAAGTCATGATCTCACAAACTTAACTATTTCAGAACTTGAAAGCATGACACATGTTGCTGTTTTTATTATCTTTATCATTTAAAGAATAAATTTCGATCATATGACATTTATAAGAGATTATATGTCGCATCGGCCTTATTCTAATCAACCAAGCGAAGCCTATGTCATTTGACAATCAAAAGTTTAAGTTCATGGTTTTAGTCATACACAACTTCATCCAAGCTCATATCAATGATAAGTAGTCTCAAAAGAAGAAGTGGGATGCATGTATATTCTCTTGATCTTATCTCATTTTTTATTTGATCATAAAAGCTCGACATGTGAATAGTTGATTGATTAATTTTTCATTATTAAAAGCACTTGTGAGCATGCAACAAGTTCAAAACAGCAAGAAAGTTCAATCATGACAACATTTAGTATAAGTAATTATTCCAATTACTAGTTATGGCAAAAACTACAAAATGTATAACATGAATAATGTAGTAAGAACTTTCAGCATGTAATAGGAATCACAAAGTCATATATGTATGAAATATTGTGCTCATGTTGTTTTAAATACAGATTCACACATAGACTTTCCAAGTTTCAAAAGGCTCCCCCTAAATTTAAGCCATGAGGATGCATAACCCCTTTTTCACTACGAATAAAACAAAAACGTGTGAAATCCAAAGGTTTTGTAGAAATGTCAGCCAATTGTTGTTCAGTATCTACATGGTGATGCACAATGTTTCCTTTTTCCATATTATCACAGAGAAAGTGATACCTAATGTCACTGTGCTTTGTTCTAGAATGTTGCACGGGGTTTTTAGCAATGCAAATGGTATTAGTGTTATGACAAAACAGCGGAACACTATCTAAATCAACCCCATAGTCCTTAAGTGTTTGAACAATTCAAAGAATTTGGGACCAAGCGCCTGTAGCAGCTACATATTCAGATTCAGTCATGGATTGTGCAACTGAACTTTATTTTCTAGAGTACCAAGCAACAAGTGAATTACCATGAAAATGTCAAGCACCCAAAGTACTTTTCCTATCAATCCTACAATCCCAAAAACCAGCATTTGAAAAAGCTTTCAAAGTAACAGTTGAGGAAGAAGGAAGAAAAATGTCAAATTCTTGAGTTCATGTAAGTACTTGAGAATTCTTTTGACGGCTTCACAATGTGAAGCACATGGGGAAGCTTGAAATCATGCACAAACACATACGCTGAATTTTATATCCAGTCCTGATGCTGTGATGTACAAAAGTTACCCAATCATGCTTCCATATTCTTTTTGATCCACGGGTTCACCATCTTCATCAAGTTCAAGTGTTGTTGTTGTTCCCACTGGTGTCCGAAGAGACTTTCTTTTGTCCATGTTGAAGCGCTTAAGAAGGTCTTTCGTAAACTTCATTTGATGCACAAATGTTCCTTCCTTCAGTGGCTTGATTTGCAGCCAAAAAGAGTATCTGAGTTTTCCCATCATACTCTTCTTAAATTCTGAACTCATCATAGTTGGAAACTTGGACACAAGATCATGATAAGCGCAACCAAAGATAATATCATCCACATACACTTGAATGAATATCCACATACACTTGAATGAATAGTGAGTCATTGCCATGCTTAAGCACAAAAAGAGTTTTATCAACCATGCCCAGGGTAAACCCCTTTTCATGTAAGAATGTTTTTAACCTATCATATCATGCTCTAGGGGCTTATTTGAGACCGTATAAGGCTTTGGACAGTTTGTAAACATGATTAGGAAAATCTAGATTTTCAAAACCTTGTCGTTGGTGGACAGAAACCTCCTCACCAATGTAGCCATTAAGGAAAGCACTCATAACATCCATTTGACATAACTTGAAAACTTTAGATGCAGCAAATGCTAACAAAATTCTTATGGCTTCTAATCTAGCAAAGGGAGAAAAAGTTTCATCAAAATCTAGACCTTCAACTTCTGTGAAACCTTGAGCAACAACCTATCCTTATTCCTAATCACAACCCCATCCTCACTTTTTTTATTTTGAAAGACCAATTTAGTTCCAATTAAAGTGTGACCTTGAGGTGGAGGTACATGTTTTCAAACATTATTTATTTCAAAATTTTCTAACTCTTCTTGCAAGACAATAATCCAAGGGTCATTAGTGAGTGTGTGTATGTATTTTTGGGTTCAGAAGAAGCAACGAAAGTATAATGAGCATGAGAATTAGTATCACAAAACCTGGACTGTGTGACTCGTTCATGCAATCTTCCAATGATTTGTTGTGGAATATGACTTTTGAGGACGCGGAGGGGAGTAGACACTTCAGAAGCTCCTTCTTCTTCATGTTCATCACAAATCGAAGAACCTGTGTCTCGAGGAAGTTCTGGACCAGCAGTTGCGGTCGTTGGTGCTTTATGTGGAGCGAGATCAAGAGCTGGAACATCATTGTTTATTTTTGAAATTTCCGGCGGCAGCTCCACTCCATCTTTAATTAAAATACTCTCTCCTTTTTGGACCTACAGTATTAGAGCTAGTACCTGGGCTAGCTTCATCAAAAGAATCCTCACAAGTATCGACAATTTTGTTAGTGTCAAGTAAAAGCACATGGTAGCCTCTAGTATGAGATGGATAACCAAGAAACAAGCCATCAACAGATCTAAGTTCAAATTTATCAAGATTACCATGTTTCTTAACAAAGCAATTGCAACCAAAGACCCTAAAGTGTGTGACGCTAGGCCTATGTCCAAATCGAAGCTCATATGGGGTCTTTCCTAGCTTAGCGCACAAGAAAATTCGATTTGAGACATAACAAGCGGTCGCAATTGCACTAGCCCAAAATTTCTTAGGAGCTTGATATGCATCAAGATTGGTCCTAGCCATCTCAATTAAGGTTTTGTTGTTCCTCTCTGCAACACCATTTTGATGAGGTACATAGGGTGAAGAAAATTGATGATCTATTCTATTTTCAACAGAAAAGTGATCAAATGATTGGTTTCTAAATTCAATTCCATTATCACTTCTAATTGCTTTTAATGATCCTGAGTGGTCAAATGAATGTCCAAGAACTAAACTTCTAAACTGAGTAAAAGATTCATTCTTAGATTGAACACGTGAAAGACCTACGGTGTCAAGATGTGTGTGAAAGTTTGTATAATCCTAAGTGTCTAACATGTGCAAGTCACGTGAGAGAAGTTCGGACAATCCGAAGCGAGAAAGCACATGCAACTCACGTGCGATGATGTTCGGAATTGCAAAACGAATTCTCGCAAGTTCAAACAATCTGAAGTGAGCTTTTCAGCAATACTCAAAACTTTGTGTGTGAACCCTCGCTTTTATTTAAATTGCCAATGTATGCAGCACACATAGGTCTCATAGACTCGTTTTGCATTAGTTTTGTACTTGATTATATACATTCTATATTGGTTTGTCACGCTTGAATCACGTTGAAAACACTCACACACACTGTTTCTATATCAAATTGATTTTTTGCCAAGGGATTTTTGTAGCTTCCTCTAAAAAGTTTTAATATACCATTCACCCCCTGGTAGCTTTTCACGTGCTCTTCGATCCTACAGAAGTACATTTGATAGATACCATCATTTTAGTGTTTTCTAACCATTATGACATCATAGCCTTGATAGGAGCAATTTTATCTTTCTAACCATGGCATAAAGGGTCCTAAGTTCACCTTCGTACACAATCCTACCATCTCCTCTAGGAAACATAGTCATAGCCACCGATATATGCATGAAGCAAAAGGTGGGATTTTGCAAGCAGCTTCTTAGGAATCCTAAATGCTACTTCACGAGTCAACTCCTGCAAAAAACATTGTTTATTAAATTTAGGCAAAGTGTCTAAATATATTAAACAACATCTATGGAAGCCTATAATTTCACTAAATTCATTCCATAGGATAAAGTATTACTTTCAAAAAACCTAAAAGAAATACCTTCAAATCCTAATTTAAGGGTGCATAGAAACTAAATAGTGAGGAGTCGTAACCCTTCCTTATCTATTTGAGCAAAGTTATCCCATCTTAATGCATGCCAAATGGAAAAGAACTCAGAATCCATACCAATTTTAGAGAGTAGCACCAGATTGTAGGCCTTCGTGTGAGCGAACTCACAATCTTGGAGGAGGTTGTAGGCTTGTTGTTCAACATCGTGCTTCAAGTCGAGATCGTTGTCATTGAGAATGCAGAGTGGTACATCATCTTCTTCTATCGAGACGTCGTCTTGCGCACCTCTCTATTGTAGACTTGGTGTAGGCTCAAAGGAAAGGTGTGAGCTTGAGTCGCTCCCATGGCTTGAGCTCGATGAAGCTCCCTTCGTCTTTCCAAACAACTTCTTCATGCTCTTCATGTCTGCTCAACTTGAGAATAAACAAAACAAACTCAAAATGGGTTATGTTAGTGAAAACCAAATGAAAACTCATACGAATTGTTTTGTCAACTTGAGAGCAACATGAAAATGCTAAGGCACAGAGCAAATGGAGATGAAAGCAAATCTTTTTGACTTGAAATTGGGAGAAGTGTTTCAACAAAGAGCAAAAAAATTCTTGAGCATGTGTGTGAGTGAGTTGAAGAGATAAAAATGAGGTGAAGTGTGAAGCAACATACTCACCTGTGCATGAATAAATAGTGTAGCATCCCCCAACAGTGACAAGATGAAATAATATAGCCGTTGGAGCAAACAGAGCCAAAGTGGCACTCTTCCCTAGTCGGCCGACCGAGGGGCTTGGCTACCCTGTAGGTGGGCCCCCTCTAGTCCCTCCATTGACATGTGGCTCCCCAATGTCTATATTTTGAACTGTTGGGTGAATCAACCACAAAATTGCTTCCAAAAATTGTTTTTCAAATAAACCTTTCCGAAATAAAATATTTTTATTTATTTTTCAAAAAAATAAAATAAATCTAAGTTGAGACTACAAAATTCCTAGCCCCCTAAGGAAAAGCAAACATGCTAATGCAAAATTAAAATGGGAGAAATTCAAATGAGGATCAAATTTAAAAAAATGACATAACTACAAGTTTAACCTATTGGTGAGGTCCTATCAAAAATCCGATGAGATGGATTTTCATCCGTCTTCATGAAGCTCAACTTTCAACCTCCGGACCGAGAGAAGTGGGCATGACCGGCTCACCTTGCTTCTTCCACCATTCCTTCACTAGTGGTTTAGTGGACTTGTGTCGTTCAAATGTGTCTAGCTTCTCCATCTTTTTGAAATGTCAGTGTGAGGGAAAAGATAGAGTCTCCTCATAGATTAATTTCCTCGTGAATGCAATGAGGATGTCCACTTGAGATGGTGTAAATTCGACCACCTTGATGTGTTTGACATTCGGCCCATACTTGATTTTGATCATGGAGCATTGCTACTTCCTTGGCCGAAAGTCAAATTTTTCCTCCTTGCCATTGATATGGAAGTGGATTTCTTCAGCTCCCACATCGATGCAAGCATCCGTAGTGCTAAGGAACGGATGCTCGAGAATAAGTAGAGTTTCCTTCTCAACCTCCATGTCGAGCACCACGAAGTCCATGGGTATGAAGCATTTCCAAATTCTTACCCGTACATCTTCGGCGATACCCACGGGATAGCAGACCGATGAATTGGCTAGCTGAAACTTAATTCGCGTTGAAGATAGTGTGGTAAAGTTTATTTTGTCGAACACCACCTTTATCATGACACTAACACTTGAGCCAAGGTCACAAAGTGCCTTTTCAAAGTGTAGTGCCCCAATCGAGCATGATATATTGGAATATTCTGGGTCCTATAGCCAGTTGCCTTCCCGTCTGGAGATCATGTTGATATTCTCTACAGAAGGTTCGAGTTGCCTTGGCATCTTGCCATTCTCTACCGGCAGAACAACAGCTGCTAGTTGAGCTAATTGAGTCTCCAACATCTTCTTAAAGCTCAACTGATTCTTGAAGGCAGAAGCTAAGCCTTCAGTCTTTGCATTGATGGCTCCAGGATCTTGTCACTATCCGTCAACTTCTTGGATAGGGCATCATTGATCTTTAGTTGGCTAATGCCAAGTTCCTTCAAGTTGGGCTGGTTTCCATTGCCACTGTTGTTGTTGTAGCCCCCCATGAAAGAAAGGGCGTGGTTGGCCCCACCCTTGACCTCCTAGGCGGTAGCCATTGTTGAAATTACCATTGTTGGCTAAGTATAAGGCATCCTCACAGGTCTCAGGGTAGTCACTCCCTATATTACTCATGTTGCCACAAACCTCACATGTCATGTGAGAGTCTAAGGCCTGGGAGGTGCCAAATACCTCTCCATTGGCTTGACAGTCCAGCTTCTTCATCAGGAGGTCCGATTTGGTAGCGATCATGTCCACTTCTTTCAACGTGCGCATGCCTTGATGTCTGGGCTGGAGACGCTCATTGGCCCAGCCCAAGTTGGAAACCATATTTTCAATAAACTCTTTAGCTTTGGGCACCGTAAGCGAGAAGAAGGCTCCTCCAGCAGCAGCATCCACATGGTCATAGGCTGACGGAGTCAGCCTGTTGTAGAATTTTTATATGATTAGCCAATCATCTATCCTATTGTGGGGACTGCCTAGGATATACTACTGCAATCTTTCCCATGCCTTGGGAATAGACTCCTTGGGCTCTATCTAAAATCTTGAAATCCTTCCACATCGGGCATTGGTCTTGCCTAACGAGAAGAATTTGTCGAGGAATGTTGTAGAACACTTTTCCCAAATGTTTATAGCACTTTAGTTCATAGAGAAGCACTGCTTCCGTCTTCCAAGGAGGGAGAACAGAAAAAATCAAAGACGGATTGCACTGGACGTGACATCCTTGATCTTCAAAGTGCTACAAATCTCAAGGAATTGTTGCATGTGAGCACTTTCATCCTCTTGGCTTTCCCACAGAAGGGGTCAGCCTGCACCATAGTGATTATGCCAGTCTTGATTTCGAAGTTTACATCTCCCGTTTTGACATTGGGCCCAGTAGGCACATTGTCAGTAGAGGGAGATGAAAACTCACGAAGGGTCTTCTAGGCCATTGGCTTGTAGCGTGATGGTGCGGAGATGACGAGTTTCCTTATTGACAAGATCACCAAGGAGGAATGACACTAGGTCAAACTCTTCTTAGCAGGGATTCGAATCATCAACATAGTTTGTCGGCAAAAAGAAAAATGTCATACACTACCCTATTATCACATCAAAGAATGTGAAAATAAATCAAGGTTATCCTACCAAAACCTGCAAGAATCCTATCTACCACATGATCATGCAAATCTTCTGTGCCTTCCCCGATAATAGTGCCAGAAATGCTTGTTGGTATTTCTTTACATCTACCGTGCATCCTAGCAGCCAAGGCTAGTTCTACAGAGGCACCAGACTAAACTAAGCCAAAGCAAGATGAGTTCTGCAACTACACGAAAAGTACCGCTGTAGTATTTTAACCAATAGTTTTCTCTAGAGTATCCTATTTATTTTATCCCAAAGGAAGGCAAGTGAAGAGTTTCAAGATCAAAGGTAGAATAGGGTTTTCTGGTGAGGGGCCATGTAGGATAGGTAATAACATAGTGGGGGTAGTGTGACACACACCTTAGCAATTCTACTCTAGGGGGTAAAAATGTCCTAGTGAAAGTCAAGTTAGGGATGAGGCTACTCCTATTGTCCTTTAAGTATTCATATACATAGTATATCATTGTAGACACACTACAGGAAACGCGATCATTTGCGACGGCCAGCCGTTGCAAATAAATTCAATTGCGACGGCTTGTCCGTGGTCGTCGCAAATAACATGGCCGTCGCGAATAAGGCCTTATTTGCGACGGCCGTCGGACTAGTCATCGCAAATAAGAGTTTATTTGTGATGGCCAACCCTAGGGCCATCGCAAATAACAGAGCCGTCGCAAATAAATTCTTATTTGTGACGGCCAGTCAGACGGCCGTCGCAAATAGGCTTTAATTGCGATGACCGCAAGTTAAGGCTGTCGCAATTAAGTCCGCCGTCGCAAATTAGGGCTAATATCGGGACCCTCCTACCCCGACTCTTCATTCACTTCACTCCACCGCCGCAGCCTGTCGCGCCGCCGCCGCCTGCCGCGCCCCCGCCGCTGGCCCACCGCCCCGCCCCTAGCTCTGCCGCCAGCTCGCCGCGCCCCGGCTGCCCCTGCGCCCCCGCCACCGGCCTTCCCCCGGCTACAAGCGCGCCTCCGCGCCCCACCCGCCGCCCGGCCCCGCCGCCCCTGCGCCGCCGCTGCTGGCCCGCCCCCGCCGCCCCTGCGCTGCCGCTGCCGGCCTGCCCCCGGCCCAGTCGCTCTTGCGCCCTCGCCGCCGGCTCGCCCCCGGTTGTCCGTCCATCGGGCACCCATCAATCACTAGGTACACACTTCAATTCGTTCTCTTGACACACTACTACTTCTGCTTGCATTGTTTTGTTGCATGGAACCCATCACCACTGTATTATTAACCATGATTAAACATATGGATGGATGGTATATAAATTAACAAGACCAGCTAGCTAGTGATAATGGACAGTTGTCCTTGGTGATGCTCTTTAGTGGTGCGCTAATGTAATCAGCATACGACAAATTAGGTTTTATGTACAGAAATATAATTCCTAGGCGTTATGTGCCTAGGTGTTCCTAGGCGGCGCCTAGGTGTTATGCACTGTAGCAATAATAGATTACAAGAATTTTAAAATACAAAAATATATGTCATTTTTTCTGTCATTTTTATGTGACCAGTTATAATTGTATACCCTACTCTGTCTTATCCACTTCCAGTCACGTTGGCCCACTCCCAGCCCACCACCGCTTCTCTCTTAGCCCACTTCCGGTCAAACCAGCTCATAGCACACCACACCCCAATACGAGGATCGACTCCCCGATGCCCCGCCCCTCCGGGTCGGCACGCTGCACCCGACACCTCCTGCCGGCGGTCCTCAAGATCCAGACCCTGTCGACCTACACCCACTGCCGCTCTTCTGGATCCGGCTGCCAGGCACAGCTCCCGTTGTTGCACATCTGGATATGGCTGCTTGGGATCTGCTCCTGTCGCCGCACCTCCGGATCGGGCTGCCTAGGACCACCTCCTGCTACCGCTCTCCTGGATCCACCTGTCTGGGACATGCTCCCTCTGCCGCTCCTCCGGATTTGTCCGAGATTGGCGCTACCCCCCCGCAGAATGGCCGCCTAGCCCCCTAGGCGAGGCGGAATGGCTCCGCCTCACGCCCAGGCGCGCGGAGGCGGCCGCCTTATATGGCCTTTCTAAAACCTGATTGTGTTTTAGCGAGTGAGGGACTTGTTTCTAGATCAACCAAAAGCATCATAATATGGTGATCTTGCTGGCCCAATTATATTCAGTTCTTTGCATGTTCTAGCTGTTTTTATCAAATCGGTCTTGACGTAATGCATTTTTTTTACAATGCTCAGGTCTCCTCCCCACCGTGCACACTCAGATCCACTTCACTGCTCAGGTATGGCACCATCATTCTTCTCATATTGTATATGACAGAGTACAGTGCTTTTAGCTGTATATGACGACTTGTTGCTCTTATAGTAGCTACCCTGATATGTATAATGTTTGAACCGTTTTTATCAAACTTTTAATGATGTAACACATTTTCTTTAGATTTGCATCACCATGTTACTAGTTCAGCCTGTGTCATGTGTGTGATCTAGATGTTGCTAGATGATTATGTTTTTTTAGGTTTAGATAATTTTTTTGTTATGTTTTGGTAAATATGTTTAAGGTTACTAGAATTAATAATTTTTTTCTCTTGTTCTTTTGATTGCGTGAGTGTTTAGAATTAATAATTTTTTTCTATTCTATTTAGGGTATGTTTGGACTTTAGTGCATTCATATAATGTTTTTGAGTTACTACTTAATATATATAAATAAAGGGGTTTTGGGTCGGCTCGGACCAACCCGGAAGGGCACGACACGTAATAAGTGTGATCGTGCCGTGTAGACCATTGTAGTGGTATCGTATGCGTCAAGTCGACACGGAAGCAAACGGGTTGGTAAGGACGTCAATGACCCGCGGTTGCGTGGACGGTGGAAATGGATGTGGAATTTGTCATCTAAGACCAACTTTCCTCTCACTCTTTCTCTAGTTCTTTCCTCTCTCTTAAATGACCTGAAAATGAAAATGAGCAACGTAACATATAGCAATGTATTACCCATTTCGGATCGGCACGTCTCACATGCCATTGGCATGTGGGACGTGTAGGTTTGAAATTGTCCCTTTTTGAATAGCCTCGGAGTGACTGAGGGGGTGTCGCTTGTGATGAGACGTGGGTCCGGATTTGGAAGAGATTTGGGTAGCGTAACCCTGTTGTTCTCTACTACACAATTTTTGGGTGTGGAGAACAGTGGGGTTATGCTGTCGAAATTTCGTTCGAATCTGGATCACGCGTCTCGTCATGAGCACGCTCCGCTCGGTCACTCTTGGGTAGGTTTAGGATCTATCTGCCTAAGGTTGTAGGGTCCTGACATAACATAACAATACATTAACGACCATTTCTTTCGCGTTAAACTGCAGAGCCAAACATGGGTGAAGACCGCAGTTGGATGTATACTGGCTAGAAGAGTAGAACTGGTGGTCACTCGGATGAGTGGTTTATCAAGTTAGATCAATTTTTGGATCAAGCATTTTCGTTGTCAATGGAAGATATGGTGCGGTGCCCATGTACAGAATGACAGAACACCATGTTTTTGAGAAGATTGAAGCTTTCATTTCACTTATGTCGAAACGGTTTCACTCCACATTATGAAGTGTGGACCTTTCATGGCGAGACTAATTCTCGAGTCATAGCCGAAGTGGATGAGGATGAGGATATAACAAAGGTTGATAGGATGGATGAGATGCTAGAAGCTCTTGAATCGGAGGATCCTCTTACAAATGAGGCAGAGAAGTTCTTCGAGGAGCTGAAGAAATCACAAGAGCCGTTGCATGAACACACAGTTGTGACCGTACTTGTTTTCTTGACCAGATTTAGTCCAAGTACTTTTTTTTCCATCAACTCCTACAATGATCTCGTGAAATTGATCTGTGATATCTTTCCACAACCTCACAATGCGCCGGCCGATATGTATCACTCAAAGATCAAGATATCTGGTCTCAGTATGAAGTATGAGAAAATTGATGTGTGCCCAGACAACTGCATGCTATTCTGGAAAGAGCACACTAATGAGAAGATGTGCTTGAAATGTGGTAAATTGAGGTATGTCGAAGTCCTAAGGTGTGTCATTGGACCGCCGTTTAGAGAATTCTTATATATTTTATTCACACACCAAGTCTAGGACTTTGGTACCCTAAGGGCTCTAAGTTTAACCTCATGGGATATTCCGATGCGGACTATGTGGGGTGCTAAGTTGATAGGAAGAGCACCTCCAGAACTTGCCAATTCCTTGGTAGATCTCTTGTGTCTTGGTCCTCAAGGAAACAAAATTCCATTGCTCTTTCCACAGCCGAAACAGAGTATGTCGCAGCCGGAAGTTGTGCACAACTTCTTTTGATGCGTCAATCTCTTAGGGACTATAGCATAAACTTGGGCCATATTCCCCTCCTATGTGATAATGAGAGTGCCATCAAAATAGCCCACAATCCAGTTGAGCATCCAAGGACCAAACACATCGATATCCGCCACCACTTCTTGAGAGATCACTCCATCAAAGGAGACATTGCAATCTCCCACATGAGAACCGAAAAACAATTGGCCGATATTTTTACCAAACCCCTAGATGAGAAAAGATTTTGTGAACTTAGGAGTGAGCTCAATATCTTATATTCTTGAAATGTGGCTTGAGTCTTGCACACCTGATCGTTATATTCAAAATTCACACATGCTTGCAAAAAACTCATGCTTCTCAATTTTCTACAAATTATTTTTAAATTATTGAATCCTTGTGAATTATGGTCATAGTTTGATTGTTTATTGCTTACTGACCATGTTTACAGAGATCTTTTGTGAAAACATAGTCCAAAAGGATCAAATATCTACTGAAAATTCAATATATAGGAGTTTTCAGCCTCAGGACCGGACTAGTCCGGGTCTCCAACCAGACTAGACCGGCCCTTGGGGACTTAACCTCCCCAGGGAGCCCTCGACCTCTCCACTTCATTCAAACACTCTCTTTCTCCAAAACGCATGAAAACCACCTCCAAATCGGTGATTTTTTATTCAAACCACCAAATCTCTATTCCAATCGGTGGATTGAAGCCCTGGGGTGCGTGGGAATTCTTCCCCAAGCATCGGAGGACGATTCCTCACCCACATTTCATAAAATCGAAGATTTGAAGAGGTATTCTTGACCTAATGCCAAAATCTCCAAAGTTCAATTCTTTTAGGTCTATTGATAGAATCTTCTTCACAAAAGTTGTTGTCCACATCATTGTGATCATGCACCTCAATTTTGGTGGTAGGATCCGTAGTTTTTGCAAAATTTCTCTAGATTAGGGTTCTTGCTGTGTGAACTGGACTAGTCCAGCCGTAGGGCGGACAAGTCCGACTTGGTACGGACTAGTCTGGCCCCTCGGCGAACAAGTTCGGGTTACACATTAAAAACCCTAAACTAAATTGATTTTATGAATTCTTCCACCATATATCCACTTCCTTGGACTCATACACATTCCTTTGCATCTCTTATCAGCAGCCATGTCGGATTCCGACTACGTTCACCTCTCCCACTCTAAAGCCGAGGCGGGAAGGCAAGCATTAAACCGCCGAAAGCGCAAGGAGGACAAGCTTGTAATGGCATATCTCGAATCCCAATCGGAGGCAAGGAAAGCAAAGAAGACTCAAAGGGAAGCTCATAACTCAACTGCAGCCGAGGCAGCCCCTAAGAAGAAGAGAGTGGTGACTATGGGGGAGAGGCCTAGAACCCAAGAGGCAAGGACCTCCAAGGACAAGGGCAAGGCCCTGGTGGATACTGCACCCAAGAAAAGGGTTCTAGTTTCCAAAAAGCTAGCAAGCAACACCAAGAAGGGTGCCGCTCAACCCATTGGTCCCTTGAAGATGTCATCACTTGCACGAAACCCCAATTGTGCAGCTGCCATTGATGCCAACATCTTTAATGGCAAAGGGACTGAGAAGGCTAGGAAGCTCAGGAAGGTCAATGTCTACCAAAGGGAGAGGAGCACAGTGGATCCCCACTTTTGGTGTGACTTCCACTGTGACGACTATAGGACAATTTATATGTCCAAGAAAACTTTTGTGTCTGATGCTCATTGGATTGACTGGGATTAGCTCAAAAGGATCACTTGGCCTTCAATGTTGTTATTGAGTCCATAAAGAGCCATGGATTGAAGAAGCTCATTGGCTTCCAGTATGATTGGAATATGGATGTAATTGCTCAATTCCAGTCCACTGTCTACTTCCACAAGGAAGGAGACAGGAGGATCACTTGGATGACTCATGGAGAGCAATACTCCACCACCTATTGGGAGTTTGCTCAATTACTTGACTTGGAGGACCAACTGGAAAATGAGATCATCATGTCCAATCTAAGGCCAGTTGATCGAGACACTTTGGAGTACATGTATCCAAGTCAAGTACCTTTTGAGGTCAGGCATATAAGTAACATCAAGCCCTTCTACAGTGTCCTCAACCGAGTGGTCTAGAAGAGTATTGGCCCTGAGGATGGAGATGCGGGGATTATTCAAGGTAACTTGAGGCACTTGATGGTGCTAATTGATGGAGATTTCTGTTTCAATGTGGTGGACTACATTTTTGATGACATATTCAACATTTTGCATACTCCAAACCGATCATGTGGCTATGCTTCGTACATCATGTACATGATCGTGAAGGTGTCCGGGCTCAACTTCAAGAAGGATATCATATCATTCATAGAAGACTTAGTCCTCAAATTCCACCTCCGGAGCCAGCTGCCCCTCGTAGGAAGAATACGGATGCTCCCGCTTCTTCTTCACACTTTGTACCATCACCTCCTCCACCTCCTCCTTCATCACAATGCAACAACGGATTTCTCAAGTGCTTCAAGGCCATATTCTCCTCTTGCCAGACGATAGGATTTTGGCAACGTCGCATGGAGCATCGACAAGAGAAGTATCTCAAGGCGATGTGCGACAAGCTGGACATCCCTATGTCTCCCATTGCGAAGAGTGATGGGGAGAGAATTCCATTCCCGGAGTTCACCGCCGAGGAGCTTGCTCAATTCGGTGAAGTTGATACCTCTACGGTGGCTCTGTCCGAAGATGATGATAATGGTGACCCAGAAGCCACGAAGAGCGACAGCGGGCGCCAAGGAGGAGACAGAGAAGACGACGACGCCGCCGATGATGATGAAGAGTAGATATAAGGACTCTTCTTTCCTTCTTTCTTTATTTTCCTTTTTGGTGTCTTGATGCCAAAGGTGGAGAGATTGGAAAGGGGGTACTTAGAAAGGGGGAGAGTTTGGAAAAGGGGGTACTTCGATAATAGTTTTATGGGGGAGAGATTGATCCACTATGGAATTATGTTTTAAAACTCAATGCATTTCAATTGTTGTAAGACTTAATCTATGTTCCCATGCATTTTGTCTAAATTGTGATGTTATGCTTTAGTTACATGTTTCATCTTGCATACTTGTTGCCTTATCACAATTTATGAGCACATCACTTAAGCACCCACCATAACATGTATATGTATGAGAACTCTCTCAATCTCTCTTACTCATGATGCATACATTGAGGGGGAGTCACTCATGCAAATACACATTATGAAAACAAGTTATTATCCTTTTTGTTGAAGTCTTAATGTGTTGTCATCAATCACCAAAAAGGGGGAGATTAAAAGTGCATCTAGGCATCCCCGTGGGTTTTGGATGATTGATGACAATAATTAAGAGACTAATGAGTTGAGTTGATCTTAAGCACAGGTGTAGCGGTTGAAATGAGATGAAAAACATCAAAAAGGAAAGATCGAAACAGGCGTCAAAGACTCAAGCGTAGAAATTAGGGTTTCTATGGTATTTAGCTTAAGTGGGTCGTATCATGTGTAAGGGTGGTTGTATCTTATGCATTGAGATCATTCTAGAGGGTTCAAAGTGGTGGTTGATAGGAAAACCTAAGTGAGAAGCTAAAATGAGGAAAAACCCTAGGAGGCCAGTCCGACCTATCAGTGAAGTCCGCTTTGGAGCGGACTAAAGGTCTTTGGAGTAGATCGGAATTGTCCGTATGGGTATGGACTAGTACGTTCTTCCCTTCGGGGAGTTGGAGCTAAGTCCTAGTGGACCAGACTTGTTCGTTTTGGAACAAACCAAAGCTCTCTGGAAAAGTTCAGACTTGTCACGTGTGGTACGGACTAGTCCGTTTGAGATTTAGCGAGATAAACCAAGAGGAACCCTTGAGGGACGGACTAGTCCGGCCATACCCAATTGTGTTTGGTTTGGGACGGACCAAACCTTTCTGTCCTACTTCGGACTAGTCCGTTTTGTACAGGACTAGTCTGTATTGTTAGTGGCCGTTTGAAATTCAAACGTTGGCGCACACGTCATCTGTTGGGTCTATCGATGACGTGAAATTGTTGGTGGTCCCAGAAGGCCGGACTAGTCCGTGGCACAGGGCCGGACTAGTCCTGGGTTTCCCTGGTGGCAACGGTTAGTTGTCGGGACCCCTATAAAAAGGGGACCCCGACTCCTATTTGAGAACTTTTGAACCCTAGCGCCGCCAAAAGTGACCTAAAGCCTTCCAAAGCCTTCCACTTGTCCTACAAGCCCTCTAAGACCAAATCTCAAGGTTATTATGGTTTGGGGAGGAAAGTGAAGGAAGATCATCGCGCTTTGGCTCTCGGTTTGAACTCTTTGCACATTGTGTTGTGTTTTGTGGCTTGTGTGAGTTGAGCTTCATGTGCTCCTCATTGTATTGATTTGGGAGTCTCAACTTGTGAGCAGCCCCAATCAAACATGGTGATTACTCGTTGATATAGTGGAAACCAAGCCGGCCATTGTTCTGGCTTGGTGAGTGAAGGGTCAAGTGAGACTCGATCCTTGTATGGACTTCTCAATGTGGATGTAGGCTTCTTCGTGGAGCTGAACACAAGATAAATATTGTCTCACTTGTCATTTGACATTTCATAATCTCTAGCATTGCTATTAGGGTTCTTATTGTTCATATTGCTCTTCACTTGATCTTTGTTGAAATCTTGTAACCTAAGTGCTTTAACTTCACAATCTAACTTGTACTAGGTTACCACACATTACTTACATCTTTGGTGAACTTAAATTCCACAAATAACTTGTAGAAACCAAGTTTTTAGGTTTTCACCCTGTGCTGAGCGGACGAGTATGGCCCTGTCCAGACAAGTCCGGCCTCTGAAGTTTAATATCGTTTGATTAAGTCATTTCAGGTCTCATTGCCTATTCACCACCCTCTAGGCAACTTTCACAAGGAAGATGAAACAAATGGGTAACATTGTTGTGATCTTGACAAGCAAGAATGTCCTAAATTTCATGGTTTAAACCACCCAAAAATCTAGCCATAGCTGGTTTCTCATCCTTGTCTAAATTATGATGCAACATAACGATTTGTAGTTCCTGAAAACACTCTTCTACACTTTTAGCTTTCTATATCAATTGTTGTAACTTATTTAATAGATCACATACATAGTAAGAAGGAATAAATCTAGCCCGCATGAGCCGTTTCAAAGCTTCTCAAGTCTGGAGTATGTTATTAGGATTTTTCTTGCCATGTTCTATACACCAAACAGAAGCAAAATCAGTGAACTCACTAGTGGCTGCTCTAACCCTTGGATTTTCAGAAATTTGTGACATGCAAATTTTTTATCAACAGAAATATGACAGGTAATATATGCATCAGGGTCATATTTACCATAAAATGGAGGAATCTTAAATTTGATCTTGTTAAAAGTATTATCATTATTGCGTACCTCACGCCGACGATGTCCACCCATACCTTGATGGTTGCGTTGTATCCGGCGTTGTGGCCTAGCATCCTCATCTTCCCCAATATCAGTATTTGCAGGATAGTCATCTTCATTGTCACGTACAATGCTAGGGGCATTGCTCACATGTCCATCCATGATTTGTCCTCGATCCCTCTCCTCAAGGCGCTGCAGGATGGCTCCAATAGAAGTGTTCATTGTCTGTATGGAAACCTCCAACATGCTGATTTTGGTGTTGGTGTCAATCTGCACATTTTCCAATTGACCAAGGCGGTCACTGGTAACACAATCATCCTCATCAAGCGCTTCAGTGTGTATCTGCACTTAGCGCTCTAAGTGCTGTATAATTCCTCGTGTGCGAGGTGAATGCATGTCTTCATTTGCATTTGCTCCTCCTGCCATTGTTAGTAGAAAAAGGAACAATCCAATATAAAAAGGTAACGTTATCCCTAGCTACAAGGGTGCCGGTGGGGATAGCTCGATCACTCTCAAACTGTTCAATAAAGCTCTTACCTGTTCTTACCAAGCTTAGCAAGGAGGTGATTGCAACTAGCAAGTAATGAAATACTTCAAGAGTAGGTGTCAATCTATGGAGCTTTAGGTGGCTGAACTAGCACAAGGAGCAAACTTTCACCACGTTAGTCAACACAAGCTGAATAAACGTTCTACGACAGTACTGTGTTGGTCCTAGACTAGACTGTTCTAGAGACGCAAAGGAATTCACACCTGTCACACAATAGCCTTCAACAGCAGCAACTGAAGCTCACTTTTTGTTTCTTTTTTTCTTTTCTTTTCTTTCTTTCTTTCTTTCTTTCTTTCTTTCTTTATTTCTTTCTTTTTCTTTTTTTTTCTTTCTTTTTTTACAAAGCCACGCAGTTTTTCTTTCTTTTTTTTTACATAGCCCCGCACTTCTAAAAGATTACGAATAGTTATGGATATGAGGTTAGATCTGTCCGAAAGTAGATTGGTAATCTTTCTAGGAGGTGCTTGAACTCCCGAATCGGAGTCCGTATGAAGTCGTGGTGGCCACCACAAGTTAGTGTTGTTCTGCTGTGCAAATCCAGTCTGCATGAATTCCGTTCCCTTTGGTTCCTCTCCATTGTTCCTAAGCAAAACAAGAAAGCACATGGTTCCACGGTCTAGATAAGATGGACATAAGGCCAAGAATGAGTTCACCTGATAGTTTACATTACATGCATGAGCGTGAGTAATCAGACCGAAGACTGGTAGTTGAGTGGGTGTCGATGTATCGACGGTGTTGATGTCATCACTAGTAGAATGGGTAAATGATGTAGTGGGGTGGTGTGACACACATTTAAGCAATCAACTCCAATGGGTAAGAATGTCCTAGTGAAGGTGAAGTCACGAGATGGAGCTACTCCTACTGTGCTCTAATTACTCATATACATAGCCTATTAGTGTACACATTAATATGCTAACGATGAATACTAGGGCTTAGCAGCCGAACACATCGGGCATGGGTTTACCCCTAGCAAAACAAGGAAGATAATCGCAGAGAGCTTGTGGCGTCATTGAGCATGGGGAAGTATGAAGGATGGACAGAGCTGTCACCACCTGCTGCCTACCCCAATAACCCGTTGGTCTACAAGACATCGAACGCAACATAACTATCTAAGAACCATAATTACATACTAATTAAATTCATTAAAAGCTCAAGTACAAGTACCTTCCTAACGTCATGACTAAACTAAACATCGTTGAACTAATGTTGGGACCAAGCACTAACACATTCGTATTAACATAATCATATTATTACTTAATTAAACTATAGTGATGGTGTATGATGTTTATGATAACATGATATGGACATTATGCTCAGATCGTAACAACATCTAAACCTAGCACATACATGGACTCCACAATCAAACAAGAAACGCTTTGACCAAGTATACGAATAAAGAGAGACTAATAATAATATTATTGTAATTCATAATGTCAAAAAAAGAAAAGAAATATACATGAGCCATACATTTCCCAATTGGACCTGGGAATAGAGGCTCCTCTCTACGGCCTAACCTCAACCAAGGAATAGAGAGAACTAGTTTATACAATAAGAGAATGCTTGAGTGCTGTGTATGTGAATAGAGGCCTCTCCCCCTATTTATATACGGAGTAGAGGCGGTTCCTGCAAACTTTTGCGCGTGAGTGAGTAACCACCAGCTTCAAGGCACCACGGGAGGGCTACATGTCTCAGCTGACTAAGTTTGGCACCAAGAAAGCGTCAGCCGAACCACTTATTTGGCCAACTTGGCCCTGGCGCCCCTCAGGATGTGCTTCCACTAGGTCACTGGCTTGTGGGCCTTGACCTCATCCCCGTGTGAATAAATGTTGGATACCCTCAGATACGACCGATAATAGATCTATGGATCGATCTAGCGCCACATGTGATCGAGTGATTGGTCGGGATGTCACTTTTCTGGATTGCTCCTCTCATTCTTCATCATTTCTGCAATAAAGTATCTGCATGCACTATTTATCAAAGTACAAGTGGAATTATGTCAAATCTAAAGATGATGTGTGTATAGAAAGCTTTGGGAATGGGAGTCAGTTGAGTTTGTAGTAATGGCGGGACTGCCCTTGGATCCGAACGGCACAAGAGGGGGCCCTTGGATGGATGTGCTCAATTGGAGACATCACCTCCGGTGAAACCTTAGTGGGTCTGCAACATGCTGGTAGTCACTTTGGAAAGGCTATTTTGTGATCTCTTGGCTACACATATATGGAAGTGTGAGATGACATATTGGAGATTCTTAGTCATCGAAAGGTGATGAAATCACAAAACATGTGGGTAAAGTGGTACGACCTCTGCAGAGTGTTAAAAACTATCGTGATAGCCGTGCTCCCAGTTAAGAGCACCTGGATGACCTGCATGATTAGAATTGGACTTGGGTTTTTGGATAATTCGGTATGGGATTGGTTATGTCATATGAGTATGGTTGGTTATTGGAAGATATGAAATTGGCATATGGTAATGATATCAATTGTAGGCTGATTATAAATGAATTATGATGGTAAATGAGCATGTTGAATATGTGTTATGATAATTACATGGGATACGAAGGGATTTAATCGCACATAGACATTGTAAGTTGCATTTACATGTTTGTGAACTAAATGAGTTTATGCAATTAGCCGTTTATTATCAACCTTGTTTAAGGTACATGTCATACTTTCCCACACTTGCTAAGTATGATATGTGCTCACTCTCGCTATTCTCACATTAATTCAGTAACCGGCGATAATCTGGAGTATTCAGAGGATTTTGAGGAGCACTAGGCGTGCGTGTTACCGTCGAACTGCCTGTGGATATGGAGTCTATTAGTTTTTAGTTTTTCTGTTGCAGTGTTATTAGAGCTCGTATTCGTGACTATTTCAATATTGCAATAAGGTACTATTATTATTATTATTAGGGACATGGTTATAATATGAATATCATTCGTGATGCACTTGTGTCTGTGTGTTAAACATCTTAGGCACACATATGTGTCACACTTGGTTCATTCTCGGAACCGGGTGTCACAGCTTGCCTTGCTTCTTACACCATTCTTTCTTTGCCGTTTAGTGGAGTTTGGTCGTTTAGATGTCCCTGACATCTCCATCTTCTTGAAATGTCGGCGTGTGAAAAAAAAAGGAGTATACGCATAAATTTGTTTCCTTATGAATGCAATGAGGGTGTCCACTTGAGGTGGTGTCACTTCGACCCCCTTGATGTGTTTGACATTCGAACCATATTTGATCTTGATCATGGAGCATTGCTCCTTCCTTGGCCGAAACTCAAACTTCTCGTTGCCATTTATATGGAAGCGGATTTCTTCGGCTCCCACATCAATGCGAGCATCTGCGGTGCTAAGGAAACGACACACAAGAATGAGCAGAGTATCCTTCTCGACCTTGAAAGTGCATCTAGGAATCCCTTGTGGGTTTTGGATGATTTATGACAAGCAAATGAGATACTAACCTATTTGTTGAGATGAGCACAGGTTTTAGTAGCAAAATAAGCAAAGTGCCAAAAAGAAGGGAGAATGAGGAGCAAAGCAGAAATGAGCTCAAGGAATAAGAATAGTAGATCATTGTGTATGGAGTGTGTTAACGAAACACGCCCCAAGAGCTCAATCACAATTAAACACACACATTGCACAAAGTTATTTAGGACCGGACTAGTCCGAATGACACCGGACTAGAACGATATCCTCTCTGCACAAAATTGGACAAGTCCGATATCCATCGGACTAGTCCGATATCTCTCTGACTAGAATCGGACTAGTCCTCTCCAGTGCAGACTAGTCCTCAAAACACTTCACAAGTCACACAAAATCGGACAAGTCCGATCACCAGTGGACTAGTCCGATATCCATTCTGATCCAAATCGGACAAGTCCGATATTAGCACAGACTAGTCCAAAAAAAAACCCTCTGACCTAAATCGGACAAGTCCTCCAAGTGCGTACTTGTCACCCAATTCACTTAGGGTTTCACATGTCCGGACAAGTCCGATAACTATCGGACTAGTCTGAAGATTTCCAGAAGTGAAATCGGACAAGTCCCCTCCTAGCCGGACTAGTCCGATATTTCGGGACACTTAGGGTTTGCTACACACAGCACACCGGAGTAGTCCGGTGTCTACCACGGACTAGTCCGATCTTTTTGAACCCTAACGGTCAGTTTTAGAAACCCCATATAAATAGAGGTGCACGGCCCAACTTTAAACATTCTCGAACCCTAGCTCCGTCACACCTCCCAAGAGCCTCAAAAACCACATCTCTCCACAAAATTAAGTGCAACAAAGATCAATCCTTTGAGGATTCACTCTAGATCATCGGAGAGACATGTTCAACACTCATTGAGCTCTTGGTTTGATTCTCTAACACACTCTTGTGATTTCATTGTAATATTTTGAGTGTGTTCTTGGTTGTACTTTGTATTGTAATCTAAGGGAGCTCTCAACGTGTGAGAAGGCCCCTTTGAATTCGGTTATTCACCCCTTTGTGATAAGTGGAAGAGGATTGGCCTTTGTGGCGATCCGACGAGGGTAGGGTTGGAGAAGACCCGGTCCTTTTGTGGACTCCTCAACGTGGATGTAGGTTGCCCCTGTGGGAACCGAACCACGGGATAAATCTCTTGTGTTCTTGTTTTGTCTTCATCGGCCTTTACATTATATCAATCTAGGGTTTCAATTAATCTTGCTCACTTTACGTTGAAATATCAAATTTAAGATTGAATTGTGATATACCCTAGTACATAATCTTGCAACACATAAACTACAAGTATATTTCCGCTGCTACACCCTAGAATCAAACTTAATAAATCAAACTTGATCAGCCTAGTCCGTACACACCGGACTAGTCCGCACTTTACCGGACTAGTCCGATATCTCTGGTTTTGAACTGGTTGTTAAGTGTTGCAGGTTCCAACAAATTTTCAAAAAGGCCTATTCACCCCCCCTCTAGGCCACATTCAATTGGTATCAGAGTAGGTTCTTCAAGAAAGAGACTAATCGATTGAAGAAGATCATGTCGGACAGGAAGGACATCCACAAGAGCAACAACCAAGACAAGGTTGATGATGAAAAGAACCTCAAGGTGGAGAAGCTCCTCGAAGCCATTCAAGACTTCGAGGATGACGATGAGGAGATGCTAGAACTAAAGGTGCTCCTAAGAAAGAAGACACTTTCCAAAGGGAAAGTGAAGATTGAAGAAAAGAAGAAGGGGGGTAGTCACACCGACTACTCCTGATATCCTTTTAACTATGACCGTCTCAATTCCAATAATAATCATTATTTGTCTATCCCACTTGGAAAAGCCCCACATTTCGATGGAAGTGATTACTCAATGTGTAGGCAAAATATGAAAATGCATCTAATTTCCCTCAATCCATGTTTATGGCATATTGTGTGCACATGGATAGATATCCTGGACGACGACGAAGAGCTTACACCAAGCCAAGAGCAGGCTATTCATCGAAATGCTCAAGCCGAGACAGTAATTACCTCTTCGCTCAGTCGGGACGAGTTCACCAAGGTGGATGGACTCGAGATTGCTATGGAGATTTGGGACACACTGCAAACTGCACATGAAGGTGACTGCCATGTGCGTGAAGCAAAGATCAAAATGATCGAAGGCGAATTAGGAAGATTCGCAATTGAAGAAGATGAGTCACCCCAGGACATCTCGTGAACAAGGTCAGATCATTTGGAAGTAAGAAGTGAATGACCACGAGGTGGTAAAGCTCATCCTTAGAGCTTTCATGCCTCGCAGTGTCACCCTATGCTACATGATCAGAGAAAGCCCCGGATACAAAAGGATGACTCCAGATGAACTACTTGGAAAGATCATCAACTTTGAGATGATGGAAAAACAAGCAAAGCATGCCAAGGATATTGCCGACTCACCTAGGCAAAGAAGAAAGGGGTTGCTTTGAAGTCCACCCTCAAGCCCCTATCTAAAGAAGCTAGAGAAGCACAACTAGATGAAGACAGTGATAATGAGAGCGGTGAATTAGATGAAGAAGACATGATATTGTTCATGAAGAAATTCAAGAGAATAATGAAGAAAAGACAAGGCACCAAATCAAAGAAGGAAAGTACAAGTAAAGAACAAAGCCAAAGTTGAGGCGGGCATGCTATAATTGTGGTGAGTATAGCCACTTTATAATTGATTGCCCATATGAAGAGAACAAGAAAAAAGACTAAACAAGCCAAGCCTCAACCCAAGAAATTCTTCAAGAAGAAGAAACAAGCCGAACAAGCTCACATAGGGAAAGAGTGGGACTCAAATGATGAGTCCTCATCATCTGAAGTAGAAGAGATGGCTAGCGTAGCCATCGAGAAGTCATCTAAGAAGTCTACTCTGTGTTCACTCTTCGCTGTCAGTCCTATCATCGTTGTCTTCGTCATCTTCATCTTCGGCTTGATGAGGAGGAGGAGGAGGAGGAGGTGCGGAGTCACTCAAGCCCCCAATGCCAAAGTAGGCAAGCTCGGAGGGGGTCAGGGGCCCGAGCTCGGTGAAATCTGAGTCTGAATCTTCAGAGATTACTGGAGACCCAATGGGTTCGATCTCAAGTTTCTGGCAAATTTGCTTCACATTTGCCTTCACATACTTCATATCTTCCTTTCTTCTCTTGTTGAGCTTATGGGTCTTCACTTCGGCCTTTTTGCAAGAAGCAAAGATGGCAGCAGGTATTTGAAAATCCCACTAGCTGATCCCCTTTGAGGGGCTGCCCTACTAGCAGGGGCAGCTCTTGCATCTTCAGTCATTCTTGCTGATGCTTCAGGACTGGAGGCTGGCGAGGGAGCAGCCTGGATACTTGGCTTCTGAGGCATCTGAGGTCTCAGGGATAGATGCTCCACATCCTTGACAAATTAAATCATGGTGACCTTCTCGACCACAAACATGAGATATGGGGCATACCCACAAGATCTGTTGGGTGTGCAGGATATGTTAACCATATCATTCCAGATGTAGTACACCACATCAAATTGGCGGCCCTTGCTTATCACTCTCATTAATGTCCGGAGATAACGCTGCACACTCTCAGCATCTCCATCCTTGGGAGCGATGGTCTTCCTCAAGACTCTGTTGAGCACCACAAAGAATGACCTCATGTTCTTCGTGGATGGAGGGTTGAACTTGGAGTTTGGCTCATAGAGGAACTTCATCTTATCCTTCTCAATGACACCTATGTTGTGGATGATCAAGCAGTCAGATCTTGAGGTGTCAAGGTGAAGCAGGCTTGCAAAGTCTTCTTGAGTGATACTGTACTTGGATCCATGAGTCATCCAAGTAACACTTTCCTCATCTTCACCCAAGAAGTGGCATGTCACAAAGAATTGCGCAACGACCTCATCATTCCAGTTGTTCCTAAAGGCAAAGAGATCATTCAGGCCATGTCTCTCAATGGCTTCCACGACTTCATTGAATGGGGAGCAGCGCTTTTTCTCAATGTGTGCCCAATCAATCCATTGACTGCGCACAACCGGTGTCTTCATTGGGAGATACACAGATTTGTAGAAATCTGCATGGAAGTTGCACCAAAATCTTCCATCGGCAGCTTGCTTCGGTCGGCCATACCAATCAATGCTTCTGAACTTTGCCACCGAATCACTGCCCTTCCTGTTGAACTTCTCTTCAGTGGGGTTCCGGACCCCTTTCCCTCGGAGCATGTAGCTTCAACGGGCCAATTGGACCCGTCGCTATCCCTTTGCCCTTTCCTTTAGCTAGGCGGGCACTTGCCGAGCTAGGGCCACCACCGGTGGTAGCCCTAGAAGCTGGCACCTTGGAGGCTGGCTTCTTCGCTAGCACTTTCCTCTGAGCCTGTGGAGGAGACAGAGCTGGCTTGGAAGGTCTCTCTTGGCGCTTCTTGCCAAGACCCGTCGAGGTCCGAGGTGCCACCTCGCGGTCCATCTCAGCCTCAAAGTCAGAGACTTCATTGTTCGAGCTTGACATGTCCTGAGAATGAGTGGCATGATTGAGCATGAATGGAACAAGACATAGGTGTGCAAGAATAGCAAGGAATTGCATTGAGGAATTGAAAAGTTAGGTTTTGAGTTCAGAAAAATTGGACTTGTTCGGTGTACAGGCATGGACTAGTCCGGTATTCATACTCAAAAACCTAAGCGACTGGACAAATATTGATTCCTAATGCACAACAAGCGTAGCATAAACGTAATACATCAAGGAGGCATGTATATAGTGAAATATGCTAGGCTATTCGATCAACAATGAAGAAATTTGGGATTTCTAGGGTTAGAGTGAAAATTACCAAAGAAATCGATTGGAACTTGGAGATCACGGTGTTGAAGGCCTAACTTGTCCGAGAACTTCAATCCCGATGCGATGACAATCAAATTCCACCCAAACTTGTGAAGTTCCGACGGAGAAATCAAGGAATCGCCTTGGGAGCTCGAGTGGAAGAGAGAACGCGTGAGGCAAGAGTGGAGATGAAGGGATTAGGGTTTTGGCGGCGGCTAGGGTTAAGGACACGAAAAATCGGACAAGTCCGGAGACGACCGGACTAGTTCGAACTTTTCTAGAGGACTATATCGGACTAGTCTGTGGTCTACTGGACTAGTCCGGCCTAACCGACACTCTGCGGACTAGTCTGCATGGGCGGACTAGTCCAGGTAACCACAGACTAGTCCGATATAGTCCTCTGGAAAAGTTCGGAATAGTCTGGTCATCTCCGGACTTACAGCGATATAGTCCTCTGGAAAAGATGAAGATGACGAAGACGACGATGAGAGAACTGACAGTGAAGAGTGAAGACCTTAGGACCCTCCTCTCCTTCTTTTTGGTGTCTTGATGCCAGAGGGAGAGATGTTGAGGGGGAGTCTTAGCCTTAGCTGTAGGATGCAAGGAGAGAGATCTCTTGTATGCTTTTTGACTATTTTGCGGGTTGTAAAGCTTTAACTATTTTTTTAAGTTAATTATGGTTCTGTGATGCAATGTTATGATCTTTTGAGAAGTAAATGTTGAGTTGTGTGATTTTGCTCCTAGAATGACATATATGCTTGCTTTTGATTGATTAATGTCATTTATGTCATTCTCATTGTTTCAACATACATAGTTATGCATCCCACCATAAAGAATGCACATATGAATTATGTTTTCACTGCTTGATGTATTTTAGACCCATATGTGCATGCTTTATGAAAATCTCAATTTTTATCACATTTTTTGAAATCTCAATTGGTTGTCATCAATCACCAAAAAGGGGGAGATTGAAAGTGCATCTAGGAATCCCTTGTGGGTTTTGGATGATTTATGACAAGCAAATGACATCCTAACCTATTTGTTGAGATGAGCACAGGTTTTAATAGCAAAATAAGCAAAGTGCCAAAAAGAAGGGAGAATGAGGAGCAAAGTGGAAATGAGCTCAAGGAAGAAGAATAGTAGATCATTATGTATGGAGTGTGTTAAGGAAACACACCCCAAGATCTCAATCACAATTAAACACACACATTGCACAAAGTTATATAGGACCGGACTAGTCCGAATGACACTGGACTAGTCCGATATCCTCTCTGCACAAAATCGGACAAGTCCGATATCCATCGGACTAGTCTGATATCTCTCTGACTAGAATCGGACTAGTCCTCCCCACTGCGGACTAGTCCTCAAAACACTTCACAAGTCACACAAAATCGGACAAGTCTGATCATCACCGGACTAATCCGATATCCATTCTGATCCAAATCGGACAGGTCTAATATTAGCATGGACTAGTCCAAAAAACCCTCTGACCTAAATCGGACAAGTCCTCCAAGTGTGGACTTGTCACCCAATTCACATAGGGTTTCACATGTCTGGACAAGTCCGATAACTATCAGACTAGTCCGAAGATTTCCAGAAGCAAAATCGGACAAGTCCGCTCCTAGCCGGACTAGTCCGATATTTCGGGACACTTAGGGTTTGCTACACACAGCACAACGGACTAGTCCGGTGTCCACCACGGACTAGTCCGATCTTTCTGAACCCTAACGGTCACTTTTAGAAACCCCATATAAATAGAGGTGCACAACCCAACTTTAAATACTCTCGAACCCTAGTGCTGTCACACCTCCCAAGACCCTCAAAAACCACATCTCTCCACGAAATTAAGTGCAACAAATCTCCAGGAATTGTTGCAGTTCAGCACTTGCATCCTCGTTGGCTTTCCCATAGAAGGGATTAGCATGCACCATAGTGATTAGGCCAGTGGGCACATTGTCAGGAGAGGGAGCCGAGAACTAAAGAAGGGTCTTTTGGCCATTGGCCTGAAGTGTGATGGTGCAGAAATGACAGGCTTCTTTGTGGATAGGATCACTTGAGGAGGAACGACACGAGGTCGAACTCTTCTCAGCAGTGATTTTGGATCTTTAACATATTTTGCTGGCAAATAGAAACCGATCATACACTACTCTATTTTCACATCAAAGAATGTAAAAATAGAGCAACGTTATCCTACTAGAGTCCCATCTACCACATGATCATGCAAAACTCATGTACCTTCCTCGACAACGGCGCCAGAAATGCTTGTGATATTTGTTAACATCTATAGCTCATCCTTGCAACGAGTGCTAGAAATATAGTTCGCACTAGGCTAACCTAAGCCAAAGCAAGATGAGTTTCGCAAGCACACAGAAAGTACCACTGTAGCATTTCACCCAAGAGTCTTCCCTAGGGTATCGTATTTATTTTATCCCAAAAGAGGGCAAGTGAAGAGTAGCAAGATCATAGGAAGAGTAGGGTGTTCTAGTCAGGATTCCAGTAGGATGGGTAAATGATGTAGTGGGGTAGTGTGATAGACACCTAAGCAATCTAGTCTAATGGATAAGAATGTCCTAGTGAAGGTCAAGTCACAAGATGGAGCTACTCCTACTGTGCTCTAATTGCTCATATACATAGCCTATTAGTGTACACATGAATATGCTACCAATGAATAATAGGGCTTAGCGGACCAACACATCGGGCACGGGTTTACCTTTGGCAAAACCATGACGATTCCCACGAAGAGCTTGTGGCATAGATGAATGTAGGGAGTATGAAGGACAGACACGGTTTTCACCACCTGTTTCCTACCCTTGGAACCCATGGGTCTATGAGACATCCAACGCTACTTAACTATCTAAGCACCACGCTTACATGTTAAGTAAATGCCTTAAGATCTGAAGTACAAGTACATTCCTAAGGCCATGACTAACATAAACATCGTTGAACCAATGTTGGGACCAACCACTAACATATCCATATTAACATAATAATATTATTACCTAATTAGAATATAGCGGTGGTGTATGATTTTTATGTTTACATGATACAGAAATTATGATCAGATCATAACAACATCTACACCTAGCACATACATGGACTTCACAATCAAATAAGAAATGCTTTGCCCATGTATATGAATAAATAGAGACTAATAATAATAAGTAATATAATGCATAAAGTTACAAAAGAAAAGAAAGATACATGAGCCATACATTCCCAATTTGGACTTAGGACTAGAGGCTCCTCTCTACAGCCTAACCTCTACTGAGAACTATAGATAACTAGTGTATACAATGAGAGAATGCTTTAGAGGTGTGCATGTGAAGTGAGGCCTCTCCCCCTGTTTATACATAAAGTAGATGCGGTTCCCGCCATCTTTTTCGTGCAAATCGGTCAGCACAAGCCTTAGAGCACAAAGGGAGGGCTACACATGTCAGCTGATTGAGTTTGGCGCCAGGAAAGCATTGGCTGAAGCCGTGGTTCAAACACTTGGTCCTGAGACCCTTGCAGTGTGCTTGCTTCAAGTCACTGTCTGGTGGGGCCCTGACCTCATCCCCACGCGAATCAACGTTGGATACCCTCGGATTCACTTGGAAACGGATCCATGAATCCATGTGAGTTATATTGACGGTCAAATTTTTATATAACGACCGTCAACAGTCAAAAACAAAAGGGGGCTCAAGGCTGACTCCATCCTTGCCCCGTGCCAGATTTTCCACTTTGGAAGGCTTAGCTCTGTTGTTGACAGCGGCGACATCCATCAAGGAGTCTATAATGCCCACTCCAACAATGCTCTAGCGGCTTCCTTCATCGAGATGATCAACGATGCCAGGACATCGGTCTACAAAATCCTAGAGGAAGCCACCGGTTTCGACTCCCACTCCGACAACGCCAGTACCAAGGTAAGTAACCCCATCTTCCTCCATAAATGTTGCTTTACTTGTGCCTACGATGAGGTTCAAGACGCGACCGTCACCAGCGCACCGCCACAACCAATCCCCAAGAAGGAACCGACGAGCATCACTGGATCGGCTGAGCTACCCAATGCGCAATGCGCCGCCCTCAATGATAAAAGAGGGCGCTTGGATGTGGCTAGGGCCACATTTGAATGAGGCCCAACCCGCCTCTGAGCGCAGATGCAACACACCTTCAAGCCGTTCGAGCCACACCCTTCGCTCAGGACAATGCTTCACCATATTTCGAACGACCAAGCTAGAACATGGTTGCCATCGCGATAGTTCTACACGGCGTGCCTAAACCCATCGAGCTAGGATAGAGATGTGCCTACTGAAACCTTCATCCCCTCCTAGATGCGGCCACCATTCAGCATGTAGAGAGCTCTCTCGCTCGACAGCTCAAAACACCAGCTCACGACGGGAGTCAAGGACAACAAGAGAGCAGCACCAGACCAAGGAAATCACACAACCCGAGTTGGATAAGCGGGGCTGAGAAAGTCGAACTCTCGGTACTCTAGCCTGACCCTGCATGTGTGCAAAGAGGATCCCCAAGACACCATCCCCATCCACAATGACATCGACCACTATTGGATAGCCATAGCGATCACAACGAAGCTAAAGCCTGAGATCCGATTCTTTGGGCACCAGGGCTTTTAGAAGAAGGATACGTAATGTGGTGTTCTTACTTTGTCTCAATGTCGCGACCAACATCAAGAAATACAATAGCGAGTCCAATCCCAGCGTCTGGCTGGAAGACTACCACTTGGCTTGTAGAGCCAGTGGAGCCATGCACAATAACGTCATCATACAATACCTCCCCATTTACCTAGCAGGCACGACACACGAATGGCTTGAATATCTGACATCCAACGCCATTCAAAGTTGCATCGAGCTCAAATCCACCTTTGTTGGGCCACTTCCAGCGCACGTATCTCCGACTCTATTATTTTTGGGACCTCAAGGGATGCTACTTGCGGGTGAGATCCTCCACGGGTGAATGTAGCCTAGAGGGGGGGGTGAATAGGCTTTTTGAATCTTTGTCGATCCCAAAAACACATAACAAATAGATCAAATGTAGGGAGGCCGGACTAGTCCCGTATGGTGCGGACTAGCCCGGTATGCGTGAACTACAAAGATCAAGATTGATCGTTAATTTCACTTCTAGTAGCCTATGCAGTGGAAAGTAGTTGACAATTTGAATGTATTATAACAACAAAACACTATATTGGAATGATCAACTTTAATTCCAATATTTTATGTGAGTTACACAAGACTATGTAAACCCTAAAATATGATGAACGATAAAACAAGAACATGCGAGACACAACATTTATCCCGAGGTTCGATCCCACGGAGGAATCTACATCCCCATTGAGGAGTGCATGGAGGATCGGGTCTTCACTAACCCTTCCCTCGTTGAATTGCCACAGAGGACATTCTCAACGACTAGTCACATAGGTGAAAATAACTTGTTCAAGGAGCCTTCTCACAATTTGAGGGCTCCCCAAGAATTACAGCGATGAACACCACCAAACACACTCAAAAGATATACGATGAACAATGAGAGTGTGAGAGAGATCAAACCCAAGAGATCAAGATCATGTAGCACAAGTTCTCTCCTTTGCCCAATACCTAATCCTCAAATATTTGATCCTTTTAGGTTTAGAATAAGTGGAGAGATGTAATTTTGGGCTCTTGGGAGGTGTGACGGCGCAGGGAGTAGAGAATTGGTGTTGTATGGTTGTACACCTCTATTTATATTAAGTTTCCAAATGTTACCGTTGGGGTTTGAGAAGTCCGGACAAGTCCGGTGTGCGGTGTGTGGAAAACCCTAAGTGTTGATGGATACCGGACTAGTCCTTTAAGGTGCGGACTAGTCCGATCTGGGCACAGAAACTTTTCGGACTAGTCCGGTTGATATCGGACTTGCCCGGTGTGGTGCACAATGTGTAGAACTGAGGACAAGTCTGCATTTGGAGGGACTTGCCCGATTTTAGTCAGAGAGTTTTCAGACTAGTCCGGTGGATATCGAACTTGTCTGGTGTTGTGAAAAGTTGTAGGCTAAGGACAAGACCGCACTTGGGAGACATGTCCGATTTTAGTTAGAGGATTATTGGACTAGTCCGGTTGACATCGGACTTATCTTGTGTTGTGCAAATGTGAAATGTGAAGGGTTGCGGACTAGTCCACACTGGAGGGGGGGACTTGTCTGTTTTTAGTTAGAGAGATATTGGACTAGTCTGCTTGATATCGTACTAGTCTGCACATGTTGATTTTTGTGCAGTGAGTGTAATTTCTTTCACTTGAGCTCTTGTGGTGTTTTTCTCCAACACACTCCATACAAAAATAATTCTAATATTCTCAGCTCTTGAGCTCTTTTCTGTTTTGGAACCTCATTCTCCTTTCTGTTTTGTGCTTTCTTCATAATTGCTTTAAAACCTGCGCACATCTCAACAAAGGTGTTGGATCTCATTTGTTTGTCATTAATCAACCACAACCCACAAGGGATGCCTAAATGTAGTTTCAATCTCCCCCTTTTTGGTGATTGATGACAACCAATTGAGATTACACAATTATGATGAAAAATTCAGATTTTCATAAAGTGTGCACATATGAAATTTGAGCAAGATAGTCAATGTAGAAGTAATACCTATGTGCACTCTTTATGGCGGGATGTAAAAACTATGTGTGTGAGCAATAATTTTGATGTGAATGAGATAAGGAGCATAATCATAACATCATCAAGGATAACAAGCACACATAGCTGTTTTAAAGCATAAACCATTGATCATAGTACGATATAATCATCATTTCACAAAATAAGTCCAAAAGCAGGATGAGAGCATAATTTAGGTTTTACAAGATTAAAAAGCATGATAGGGTAGCAACAAACGCAATAGAGGAATAGAACTCTCTCTCAACCTAATGCTACGACCTAAGACTTCCCCTCAATCTCTCCCCCTTTGGCATCAAAGCACCATAAAGGAAGAGAAACAGGTATCCACTCGTCGTCTCCGCTTTCATCCGCGCTGTTGGTCCTTTCTTCATCTTCTTAATCAGGCTGAGGAGGAGGATGAGAAGAACCACTTGTTGTTCTCCTAAGGCCAAAGTAGGCAAGCTCGGAAGGAGAGAGAAGTGGAAGCTCTGAAAAGTCAGAGTCAGAGTCTTCAGAGATAATTTGAGATCCAACCGATTCAATCTCCAATTTTTGGCATATTGCTTTGACATTGTCCTTCATGTATATCATTTGCTCTTTTCTTGCCTTTTTCATCTTATGAACCTTCACCTCAATTTGACGGCAAGAACCAAATATAGCAGCCATGTATTTCATAATCCCACTAGCGGAACCTTTGCGAGATGGAGGTGCCCTTGTGCTAGGGGAAGGTCTTGCCTCTCCTTGGGCTCTCCTAGGAGCCTCTCCACTTGATGTAGGTGAGGGAGCAGTTGGGAGAGCAGCTTCAGGCGGCTTCTGAGGCCTAAAAGCATTGTGCTCCACATCCTTCACAAACTCAATTCATGTGACCTTTTCAATCATGAACATCAGCTATGGTGCATAGCCACAAGAGCGGTTTGGAGTGCAAGAAATTTTCACCATGTCATTCCAAATGTAGTTGAACACATCGAACCTCCCCTTTTTGCTTATCACATTCATCAAGGTTCTTAAGTAACCTTGAACGTTGCCTGCGTCCCCATCCTCAGGAGCAATCGTCTTCCGAAGCACTCTATTGAGAACAATGAAGAATGGCTTCATGTTCTTGGTCGATGGGGGATTGTAGAGGAGGCGGGTGTCATAAAGGAAATCCATCTTGTCCTTCTTCAGAGGACTGTCATTGTGAATCACTATCTCATGGTCTCCGCAATCCTCAAGATGTAACAACTTTGCAAAATCAGTATAGGTGATAGAGTATATTGATCCATGAGTCATCCAAGTTACTCTTTCTTCACCCGTTTGGGAGAAGTAGCAGGTGACGTAGAACTGGGCTATCACTTCATCATTCCAGTTGTATCTAAAGGAAAACAGATCCTTTAGACCATGCCTCTCTGTAGCCTCTGCCACATCATCAAAGCATCATAGCTCTTTCTTGCAAAATGATTCCAGTCAATCCATTGCATGCAAACCACCGAAGTCTTCATAGTGAGGTAGACGCTGCTGTAGTAATCCGAGTGGAAATGTCTCCAAAATCTCGGATCAATAGCTACTTTCCCACCGCTATAAGCATCAATCTTTCTTAATTTCCATGTCACATCACTGCCCTTGTCTCGGAGATGTCATCTTCAAGGGACCAATTGGGATAGAGGCAAGACCCTTTCCTTTGACCTACGTTTGGCGTGAAGCCGCCGAGCTCGGTCCAACCACATCCTTGCCCTTGGAGGTTGGTTTCTTAGCCAGAACCTTTCACTGCACCCGAGGTGGAGTGGGCGAATAATCAGCAGCCCGATCTTGCCTTTTCTCGATGTGGTCTGCCGTAGAACGAGGCAATCTCTCTTTATCCAATTCAATCTCAATGTCAAAGAGATGCTGGTTTGAGTTTGACATTGTCCTGACAAAGAGGAGATATACGACATAGATAAGAATTGTTGGCATGATATGGCATTGAGTTGAAGTATGTTAGGGTTTTAATCAGCAAACACTGGGCTTGTCCATTGCTCAGGTGTGATCTAGTCCGGAGTACTGGACTTGTCCGCATGAAAACGTACTAGTCCGTTGTGCAGCTGCTCAAACTCTAGCCAAACTAAATCATGGAATTCCCCAACGCGAAAGTGAAGTAGTGTAGATGTAATACAATTGGGAAGCATGTATTTGACAAAAGGAGTCAAGCTATTTGAGGAATATGAAAGAGACTTAAAGAATTAGGGTTTGGTGAGAAAAAAATTAACAAATCCTTTGATTAAATAGGTTTGAGGAGTTGTTGGAGCGGATTAGTCCGGGGTCTTCAATCTCCTTGCAATGTAGATCGATTCCCATGGAATTTTGAGGGGATTCGATGGAGGGTTCGCAAAATCGCCTTAGGAGCACTTGAGTGAGGAGATAGAACGTAAGGGAAGTTGTGAGGAAGAAGAAGGATAGGTATGTGTCGGTCCTAAGGGGTTATGGAGTCGGAATACCAGACTAGTTTGTGGTTAGATCGGACTAGTCTGGACTAGCAGACACTCCGCGGACAAGTATGGAATGTGCGGACTAGTCCGGGGTAACAACGAACTAGTCCCTGGTCACCTGGACAGAAAAAATATGAAACACTTCATATATATATCTGAGGGTGCCAAATAAAGAAATAGGGGACAAAGACACACAAATACTCTTGATGATTATGATCAGTAAACATACAACAATCAAGCTATGACCATAATTCATCAAGATCTAATAATTAACATAGTTTTTTGGAGAAAATAGTGAAAGATGATTTTTTTAACACGATAAACTTGATTTTGAAGATGGCATACAAATGTGCAAGTTTTCAAAAAACGTTCTGAGCATCGAGGATATTTAGTTCATTTCAGAGCTCACAAATGTGTTTTTCATCAAGTGGCTTGATGAAGATATCAGCTAGTTGTTTCTCAGTTTTGAAATGGGGAAACGGCTATGTCTCCTTCAATTGAATGGTCTCTCAAAAAGTGGTGTCGAATATCAATATGTTTTGTTCTAGAGTGCTCAACAGGGTTATGTGCAATTTTAATGGCACTCTCATTATCACAAAGGAGCGGAATGTGATTCATATTGTAACCATAGTCCCTTAGAGTTTGCCGCATCCAAAGGAGTTGTGCGCAACAACTCTCGGCTGCAACATACTCCGCTTCGGCTGTAGACAAGGTAATAGAGTTTTGTTTCTTGGAGGACCAAGAAACTAGGGACCTGTCTAGAAATTGGCAAGTACCGGAGGTACTTTTTCTGTCTACCTTGAATTCTGCATAATCTGCATCGAAGTATCCAATGAGATTGGATTTTGAACCTTTAGGATACCAAAGGCCTGGGTTGGGTGTATGAACTAAATATTGCAAGATCCTTTTTATGAATGTAAAATGACATTCCTTTGGACTGGCTTAAAATCTTGCACACATACATGCACTCAACATGATATGAGACCTAGATGCACATAAATAAAGTAAAGAGCCAATCATGGAGCAATATACCTTTTGATCCACGTTAGGTCCATCTTCATTGAGGTCTAAGTAACCATTTGTCACCATGGGAGTCTTTATGGGCTACGCTTTGTCCATGCGAAATTTCTTTAGAATGTCTTGGGTGTACTTTGTTTGGCTTATGAAAGTTCCTTCCTTTAGTTGTTTCACTTGGAATCCCAAGAAGTATCTCAACTCTCCCATCATAGACATCTCGAATCTATCTATCATGATTTTAATAAATTCTTGACAAAAAGATTTGTTAGTTGGACCAAATATGATATCATCAACATAGATTTGACAAATGAATAAATCATCATCAGAGTGCTTGGTAAACAAAGTGTAATCAGCTTTACCAATTTTGAGGCAATTTTCAATCAAAAAATCTCTAAGGCACTCATACCAAGCTCTAGGAGCTTGTTTGAGGCCATATAGAGCCTTATGCAGTTTGAATATATGGTTGGGGAATTCTTGATCTTCAAATCTGGGGGGTTGCTCCACGTACACCTCCTGCTTGATGGGTCCATTGAGGAAGGGGCTTTTGATGTCCATTTTATATAGCGTGAAATCATGGTGTGTAGCATATGCAAGTAGTATACGAATTGATTCAAGCCTAGCTACTGGAGCAAAAGTCTCATTGAAATCCAAACCTTTGACTTGTGAGTAACCTTTGGCCACAAGTCGTGCCTTGTTCCCTATCACCACCGTGTGTTCGTGTTGCTTGTTGCGGAAGACCCATTTAGTGCCGATGATGTTGAACTTGGGTCTGTCCACAAGTTCCCATACTTCATTCCTATTGAAGTTGTTCAATTCTTCTTGCATCACCATTACCCAGTTGTGGTCTTTTAATGCATCTTTAACCCTTTGTGGTTCCAAAGAGGATACAAAAGAATAGTATTCACAAAAATTTGCTATACGAGATCGAGTTGTCACTCCCTTTTGTATATCACCATTTATGTTGTCGACGGGGTGATCTCTTTGTATGCTTTGGTGCACTCTCGGATGTGGCACTTGTGGTCCTGAGTCCTCATTATCATCATATACTTCTTCTCCCCCTGGATAGTTGCCCTCATTGCTGTTTTGATTATCTTGATATCCTTGAGGTTGATCTTGTGTGGAAGCTCCCCCTTGATCGTTTTCCTCTGTTTGTCGTTCATCTTCTTAATTCGGATTTTGAGGTGGCGCTTGTGGTCGAATGTTGCCCAGTGCCATTCTTCTCAATGCTTGACATGGAGCTTCTTCTTGATCTATTACATACTAGTCAACTTGCTCTACTTGAGAGCCATTAGTTTCATCGAACACTACGTCACATGCTACTTCAACAAGTCCAGAGGATTTGTTGAAGACGCGATAAGCGTAGTAATTCGAATCATAGCCAAGCAAGAAACCTTCATCGGACTTCGAAGCGAACTTCGAAGCCCTAAGTTTCTTGTTGAGAATATAGCATTTTGAACCAAAAACTCGAAAGTATGAAATATTTTGTTTGTTACCGGTGAGTGGTTCATATGAGGTTTTCTTGAGTAGACGATGAAGATATAACCGGTTTATGGTGTGACAAGATGTGTTAACCACTTCAGCCTAAAACCGGTCCGATGTCTTGTATTCATCGAGCATAGTCCTCGTCATATCAATGAGTGTTCGGTTCTTCCTATCAGCTACTTTGTTTTTTTGAGGAGAATATGGTTCTAAAAATTCATGCTTTATTCCTTCCTCATCTATATAATCCTCAACTTGAGCTCTAATTTCGTCCCATTGACACTTCATATGTTCTTGATCTTCAATGAGAATTCATTTTGGGCTCGCCTGAGAAACTTCTTGAGTGTTCCTTGAGTTTCTGCCTTATCATGCACAAAGAAAACCCACGTGAAGCATGAAAAATCATCGACAATGACTAAACCATATTTATTACTACCGATGCTTATGTAAGCAATTGGACAAAATAGGTCCATGTGAAGGAGCTCAAGCGGTATTGTTGTAGTCATGACATTCTTCGCAGGATGAGGTACTCCTACTTGTTTTCCGGCTTTGCACGAGTTACAAGGCCTGTCTTTCTCAAAAACAACATCCATCAAACCTCGGATGTGATCATCTTTTAGATGTTTTTGTAGATTCCTCATACCAACATGTGCCAGCCGTCTATGCCACAGCCAACCCATGTTAGCTTTTGCAATGAAGCATGTGTCAAGTTTGGCTTTATCTTTGTTGAAGTCAACTAGATAAAGTTTTCCCTTTAACACACCCTTGAATGCAATAGAGTTATCATTCCTTCTAGAGACGATCACAACCTCATTAGTGAATAAACAATTATAACCTTTGTCATATAATTGAGATATGGACACGAGGTTATAATCTATGGAGTCAACATGTAAAACATGAGAAAGCATATGCTGTGATGAAATTGGAATTTCACCGGTACCTAGCACCCTTCCTTGACTGTTATCACCAAAATAGATGGCTTTGCTTGAGTCTTCATTTTGTTCATATTCCACGAACATTCTTCTTTCTCCAGTCATGTGATTTGTGCATCCACTATGTAGCACCCATTTTGCTCCACCGGATGAATAATCCCGCAAAAAGAAATTATGCTTTGGTTTTAGGTATCCAAGCTTGCTTGGATCCTTTGAGGTTAGTTACGAGTGATTTCGGCACCCACACATGAGACTTGTTGTTCCCATGGCATGGGCCAACATATTTAGCATAAACTCTTCCAAGCTTACTTTTCATAAGTACATATGAAGCATCAAAAGTTCTAAACGGAATTTGTTGTTCATATGTGTTCAGAATGTTTAATTTCTCAACATTATTAAGTTTTCTAACTTGGGAAGAGTTACCCTTGAAAAAGGCAACGCAATCCTTGTTATTCTTGTGGATTCTAGCTTTTTACTTTTCACCATAAGAATACCCAATGCCATATTTAACATTAGGAGGTCTTGTGACCAAGTATGCACTGCGTGCATACTTGTCCTTCTCCTTGTCAAATATGGCACTTTGGGAAGGATGCTTTTCCTTTGTCAAGTTTAGCTTTTTTCATCAAGTTAGTGTCACTTTTAGCACAAGTACAAGTAATGTTAGTTTTAGATTTGATTTGTTGGGAAGGTGAGCTTGAAGAGGATGAAGAACCACTTTGCTTGAGTGAATCAACTTGTACCTCAAGGATCTTGTTAACTTTGGTTAAGTTAGCAAGTTCATCCTTGATAGTGACGTTTGAGTCTTTTAACTTCAAGCAAGCTTCATTGCTTTAAGTTAGCTCAAGTTCTAGTGATTTAATTTTCTCCTTTTCAAGTTCAAGAAGCTTTTCAATCTCAATATATTCCTCCTTTTGGGATATGATCATATCTTCCTGACGATTGACTAACTTCTCCTTATCAACAATCTTATAAAGTAAAAATTTCATTTTAGCAGCAGTATTTTTATCTAAACCCTTAAGCATGTATTCATTTTCATCACTGCTATCATCCTCACTAGAATTATCATTATCACTAGTAAAATTCGAGGAGGAAGATTTAGTTTTTACCTTTCTTTTACCTTCCTTGGACATTAGACATGTGTGGTCGGTGTCCTTGCTTGCGCCCATGGTTGGAAAAAGAGAGGATTTATTGGCAGGCTTCTTAATGGCTATAGCGGCCATCTCCTCTTCTTCTTCAGATGAGGACTCATCATTGGAGTCCCACTCCTTCACTAGATGTGCTTGGCCATATTGCTTCTTGTTCTTGAATACCTTCTTTTGTTGAGGCTTGTTGTCTTTATTCTTCCTCTTGTTGTCTTCATGTGGATAGTCAACTATGAAGTGATCGTACTCTCCAGAATTATAGCATGCACGCCTCATATTGGGACATGGTTTGTCCCTATGTCTTCCTTCATTTGAGCTACCGCTCTTTATTTTTCTCATCATTTTCTTGACCTTCTTCATGAACAAGATCATGTCTTCTTCATCGTCATCACTGCTATCACCATCTTCATCATGAGCTTCTCGAACTTTTTTTGATGTTGGCTTGTATGTTGCTTTGAACAACCCCGTTCTTCTTTGCCGAGGTAAGATGGGCAAGTTCTTTGACATGCTTGGCTTGTTTCTCCATCATTTCGAAGTTGATGATCTTGCCAAGACGTTCGTCCGGGGTCATTTTGCGATACCCTGGATTTTCTCTAATCATAGAGCACAACGTCAAGTTCTGAGGCATCTTCAATCGATTGTACATGTCTTGGGGTGTTTCATCTTCTTCTATAGTGAATCTTCCCAATTCACCCTCGACCATTTCGATTTTGGCTTCACGTACATGGCGATCACATTCATGTGCCATTTTGAGGGTATCCCAGATTTCCTTGGCGATCTCGAGTCCATCGACCTTGGTGAACTCATCTCTGCTCAATTATGAAGTGATGACAGCTGTGTGTTGAGCATTACGATGAATGGATTGCTCTTTACTTGGAGTTAACTCTTCATCATCATCTAGAATATCTATACCTATACACGCTATATGCCAAAGACTTGGGTTAAGAGAAATAAGATGCATTTTCATATTTTGTCTCCACATTTGATAGTGATTTCCGTCAAAGTAAGGTGATTTGCCTAAAGGAATTGATAGGTAATGACTATTGTGAGAATTTAGACGTTCATAGTTAAAAGGATATCAGGAGTAGTCTATGTGACTACTCCCCTTCGTCTTCTCATCTTGTATCTTCTTCTTCCCTTTTGGATATAGTGCCTTCTTCCGCAGAAGAGCCTTGAGTTCAAGCATCTCCTCATTATCGTCCTACCAGTCTTGAATGGCATCGAGGAGTTTCTCCAGCTTTTGGTTCTTTTCATCATCATCCTTTTCGTTGTTGAAGCTCTCGTGTACATCCTTGATGTCTGACATCGTCGCTTTGAGCGGTCAGTCTTTTTTGAAGAACATGGCTCTGATACCAGTTGAATGTAGCCTAGAGGAGGTGAATAGGCTTTTTGAATCTTTGTTGATCCCTGAAACACTTAACAAATAGATCACATGCAGGGAGGCCGGACTAGTACGGTATGGTGCGGACTAATCCGGTATGCGTGAACTAAAAAGATCAAGATTGACCGTTAATTTCAGTTCTAGTAGCCTATGCAGCGGAAAGCAATTGACAATTTGAATGTATTATAACAACGAAACACTATATTACAATGATCAACTTTAATTCCAATATTTCAATGTGAGTTACACAAGACTATGCAAACCCTAGAATATGATGAACGATAAAACAAGAACATGCAAGACATGAGATTAATCCTGAGGTTCGATCCCACGGAGGAATCTACGTCCCCGTTAAGGAGTTCACGGAGGACTGGGTCTTCACTAACTCTTCCCTTGTTGAATCGCCACGGAGGCTGATTCTCAACCACTAATCACATAGGGGCAAATAAATTGTTCAAGGGGCCTTCTCACAAGTTGAGGGCTCCCCAAGAATTACATTGATGAATACCACTAAACACACTCAAAATATATACAATGAACAATGAGAGTGTGCAAGAGATCAAACCCAAGAGCTCAAGATCGTGTAAAACAAGTTCTCTCTTTTGTCAAATCTAAAATCCTCAAAGATTTGGTCCTTTTAGGTTTAGAATGAGTGGAGAGATGTATTTTTGGGATCTTGGGAGGTGTGATAGTGCAGGGAGTCAAGAGTTGGTGTTGTATGTCTGTACACCTCTATTTATATTAGGGTTTCCAAATGTTACCGTTAGGGTTTGCAAGTCCGGACTAGTCCGGTGTGCGGTGTGTGGAAAACTCTAAGTGTTGATGGATATCGGACTAGTCCGGTAAGGTGCGGACTAGTCCGATCTGGGCACAGAAACTTTTAAGACTAGTCCGGTTGATATCGGACTTGTCCGGTGTGGTGAACACTGTGTAGAACTGAGGACAAGTCCACATTTGGAGACACTTGTCCGATTTTAATTAGAGAGTTTTCGGACTAGTCTGGTGTCGTGAAATATTTTTAGGCTAAGGACAAGTCCGCACTTGGGGACTTTCCCGATTTTAGTCAGAGGATTATCGGACTAGTCCGGTTGATATCGGACGTGTCCGGTGTTGTGAAATGTGAAGGGCTGCGGACTACTCCGCACTAGGAGGAGGGGGGACTTGTCCGTTTTTAGTCAGAGAGATATCGGACTAGTCCGGTTGGTATCGGACTAGTCCGCACATGCTGATTTTTGTGCAGTGAGTGTAATCTCTTTCACTTGAGCTCTTGTGGTGTGTTTCTCTAACACACTCCATACAAAAATAATTCTAATCTTTTCATCTCTTGAGTTAATTTCCATTTGGATCCTCATTCTCCTCTCCTTTTTGTGCTTTCTTCCTAATTGCTTTAAAACTTGCGCTCATCTCAACAATTTTGTTAGGATCTCATTTGTTTGTCATTAATCAACCAAAACCCACAAGGGATGCCTAGACGCACTTTCAACAGGTATATCCGACGCTTCTCAAAGAAAAACAAGGAGCTCCTCGACGTTTTCAACACATATGTCATTGGGGCCTTCTTCTTCAGAGCCACTTGCGAATCCCTGGTCCATAAGCTGGGGTGCATCAAGCCCTCGAGTACAAAGGAGTTGCTCGACGTTGCAACCTACCACGCCTCTAGAGAAAGAGCGGTAGGAGCCATCTTCAATCGGACAAGGCCTAAAGACTAGAAAGATAGGAGGGACGCGAAACCATCTCATGGCGAAGGAAAGAAGATAGATGGCATCAGAAGACGCTGCCCCCCCCCCCCCCCCGAGTAGAAGACCCGTGCTTAGTCGTGGCCACTGAGCATCACGATGGGAAAAGACAGGCCCAAACTCTCGATAGCTCCTTTAAAAAGGTACTTGAGAAATCATGCACTAACCATGCGTATCCGGTCAAGCACACCCTTAAAGACTACCTGCTCCTCAAATGGTTTCTCAACAGGAATCCTGGGCGCGACAGGGCCAACAAACCCGAACGCTCGAGTGTTGAGCAAGAAGCAATAGCCTTTCTCGAGCCGAACAGATGCCACATGATTTTTGGGGGCACCTATGCTGACGAATACTGGCGCAAGCAAAAGTTGATGGCCCAGGAGACGAACACCGTCAAGCCGGTCATCCTGACCTATCTCCGATGGTCGAGTTGGCTACCACCTTTGACAAGATGGACCACCTAAGCAAAATCCTGCAGCCTGTGTGGTTCCCCCTGGTTGTGGACCCTATCTTAGGAAGCAAGCAGTTGACCAGAGTGCTCATGTACAGGGGGAGCAACCTCAAAATCCTATATGTGGGGACTCTGGACACGATGGGGATCCTGTGCACTCGCCTTTGCCTTACAAGAGCTCCATTCGACAGTGTCATACCCGAGAAGCAAATGATGCCACTCGAACAGATGGACCTCCCCATCACGTTTGGGGGTATGTCGAACTTCTACATCAAACTATTATGCTTGAGGTCGCAAACTTCAAAGTGTCCTACCACGTCATCCTGGCAATGCCTTGATACGAGAATTTCATGGTCATAGCGAACTACACCTATCTAAAGCTATCAAAATCAAGTCCACGCGGGGTCGTGACACTATACGCGAACTTCCAACAAGCCCTGCTATGCGAGCAAGACAGCTACCACCAAGCCTCGGTAGCAGTACCTGCAGCTGAACTCCTCGAGCTCGCCCGAGCCATCACCGCGATCTCGCCCATCACCAACCGAGCTTAAACCTTTGGTTCCTTCAAACCAGCCAAGGACACCAAAGCCATCCAAGTTGACCCCCTGGGCTCAGCGAGGACGATGTAGATTGGTACCACTCTACCCGACAAATAGGAAGGTGCGCTCGTCGATTTCCTCCATGCAACTCGTGATATCTTCGGTAGCCCTCGAACATGCCCAACATCCCGAAGGAAGTCGCTGAGCACATCTTTATCATAAAACTGGGTCATGCCCAAAGGACACCCTACCCACTACCTCAAATCGTCTAGGTCATCGACCTGACCTTAGGGAGTGAATCCTTGAGTTTTATGGACACCCACTTGGGGTACAACATGCTCACCAACGAGTGGAACATCGAGCACCTGAGCTGCTTCTACCCGTAAGGCAATAAGTTCTACACATGTAGTGTACTTCAAGGACATGATTGTTAAGATAAGTTCTCTCTGACCTTTCCTCCGTAAAATTATGTGCCATGTGATAGAAACTTGCTGCTCCAGGTTAGTAGTCTGAGCAAGAGCCGAGCAATGGTCCGGGCCTTGGTTTCATCAATAGGACTCGAGGTAGACGCACCGATAAAGCGTCGCGAGGCAAGCTGATGGAGCCACTCGTCCCACACTGCTCAGGGGCTACCCCTATGGATTATCATTCAGGTTTGAACTCTTGACACCCGCGACTTGCCGAGGAATACGAAAAGAAATGGTATGGACGACTGTTTGTCGACTATAGCTCTGGCAGGGCTCGGGAATCACAATAATGACAGGAAGAAATGACAAGAAATTTTGTTGAAAAGATCAAGAAATACAAAGGACCCTGAAGGCTCATTACACAAACACCTACGTTGACGCCCACCGCACCTCCACCAGCTCAAGACAAGCATCAGGGGAAACCATCGCAGCTGCCGTCGACATTATGACGGGTGTGACCCCATCTTCAATGTCGTTGATCTAAGCTTCCGACCGATTGAAAATGAAGCCCTCTCTGATGGTCTGAAGATAAATGTCGTCATAGTGCAATACGACGGTCACCAGGGCTGCCCGAACACCCATCTCGGCTCGAGCAACGATAGTGGATCACAAGAAAGGGTCAAGCCGACCTAGGACTTCTACTAGTCGGCCGTTAGGCCCACTGAGAGGCCCATGGAATGGTAGAATAATCGAGTGGCCCCGTGGAGCCTGTCCAGCACCCCCGAACCGCCTGGAAGCTCCGCTGGACCTCAGTCAGCTAGGACACTAGGGAATCCCCACTATTTGAAGCACCATCCTTCGACATGCTATGAGGCGGCCAGCTGAAGTCCAGCATCAGAGGTCCGAGCACCATGTTGCAGGTCGGCTTTGTCACCTCCCGGACGACAAGCCCATTATGTTCTAGGACCTCAAACGCCCTACCGAGTTCCCGGAGCTGGGGAACCAACTCATTGACCATATTTTTTAGCGCATCCTGAGTCAATGTTAGCCGAGAACCGAACCCTACAAACAACCAAGCATCAGGGAAAAATGACACCTCACAACAATCGCTCGCACGAAAAGGCGGGGAGACTAGAAAACCCACTTTACACAATTTCTTGGGTGGTGTTAGCGATGGCACGGACCTTTACCAGCTAGTCTGCAGACTCCTCCGCCGCCCTGGCAAGCTGGTCTAGGGTCTTCTAAGTTAGCAGGACAACATACTCCTTTGCGTCCTTCAAGGCACAATCCCGAGCAACTATACCTCACCAATTTGCTCGCCCGCCTCCGCCTCAGCGCGGGCGACAACGGCCTCCTTCTAGGCTGTCATGGCTTTTGCCCGGCCCACTTGATCTGTCGTTTGACGGTCATTATACACCAACTTAGATTGTCAATATAACTCAAATATGTGAAGGAATAAGTATGTCATACATGCATTATATTTAGATTTGATATAACCCCACTTGTACTTTAGGAAATAGTGCATGCAGGAGATTTTATGCAGAATTGATTGAGAATGAGGGGAGAAATCCAGAAAAGTGCCTCCCCAACCAATCATGCGACGACATGTGGCATCACATGGATCCATTTTCATTCGTGTCCTAAGGAATCCAAATTCGATTCATGAAATATAAGGCAATGTCCCACCTGTCGGCCACCAGGAGAAAGCACAACTAGGGGGGGGGGGGCGGGGGGGCAGGAACAGGTCAGCCGACCCCCTAGCTCGGCCAACTAGGTCTTGGTGCCAAACTCAGTCAGTCGACATGTGGAGCTCTCCTGTGGTGGCCTGAAGACAGTGGAAACTCATTCACACGCTTTTGGTGGCGAGTACCGCCTCTACCCCATGTATAAATTGGGGGGAAGGCCTCACTTCTCACACACAACACTCAAGCATTCTCTCTTGTATTAGACTTGTTCTCTATTGGTTCCTTAGTGGAGGTTAGGCTGTAGAGAGGAGCCTCTAGTCCCAAGTCCAAATTGGGAAAGATATGTCTCATGTATCTTTTCTTTATTTTGTGACTTTATGCTATATAATAATGATATTATTAGTCTTTATTTATTCATGTACTTGGGCAAAGTGTTTCTCGTTTGATTGTGGAGTCCAAGTATGTTCTAGGTGTAGATGTTATTATGATCTAGTCATAATGCTCATATCATGTTATCATAAACATCATACAACCCCACTATAGTCTAATTAGGTATTAATAGATTATATTAATATGAGTAAGTGCTTGGTCCCAACATTGGTTCAATGATGTTTAGGTTAGTCATTGCCTTAGCAAGGTACTTGTACTGAAGCACTTAAGGTATTTACCTAACATGTACATGTGGTGCTTAGATAGTTAAGTAGCATTGGATGCCTCATAGACCCACGGGTTGTTTGGGTAGGCGGCAGGTGGCGATAGCCCTGTCCGTCCTTCGTAAACTCCCACATTCGGCTACGCCACAAGCTCAAGGCGGGAGTCATCCTGATGTTCTCAGGGGTAAACCTGTGCCCAATGTGTTTGACCACTAAGCCCTAGTATTCATTGTTAGCATACTCAGGTGTTATTATGATCTTGTCATAATGCTCATATCATGTTATCATAAACATCATACACCACCACTATAGTCTAATTACGTATTACTATGATTATGTTAATATGAGTAAGTTAGTGCTTGGTCCCAACATTGGTCTAATGGTGTGTTGGTTAGTCATTGACTTAGGAAAGTATTTGTACTGTAGCTCTTAAGGTATGTGAGCCTGGTGCTTGGATAGTTAAGTAGTGTTGGATATCTCGTAGACCCATTGGTTGTGGGGTTAGGCGGATGGTGGTGACAAACCCATCCATTATTCATAATCCCCCACATTCGGCTACCCACAGGCTCGAGGCGGGAATCATCCTGATGTTATCAGGGTAAATCCGTGCCCGATATGTTGGACCACTAAGCCCTAGTGTTCATCATTAGCATACACATGTTCTCATGTATCTCTCTTTGCTTTTATGATTTTATGCTTAATAATAATAATATTATTATTAGTCTCTAACATGAAAATAATGCCATTATTGTACTATCATAATCACCCTACGCCACCACTATAGTCTAATTAGGCAGTAATATGATTATGTTAATATGAATAAGTTAGTCTTGGGATCAACATTGGTCAATGATGTTTAGGTTAGTCATTATGTATCCAGACTCTTAAGGTATTTACTTTATATGTAAGTGTGGTGCTTAGATAGTTAAGTAGCGTTAGATGTCTCGTAGACCCACGGGTTGTAGGGGTAGGCGGCAGATGGTGACAGCCCCATCCGTCCTTTGTACTCCCCCACGTTCGGCCACACCACTTGCTATTTGTCAGAATCATCCTGGTTTTGCCAGACATAAACCTGTGCTTGATGTGTTGGACTACTAAGCCCTAGCATTCATCGTTAGTATACTCATGTCACTACAGGAAACCCAACGATTTGAGACAGCCAGGGCCGTCGCAAATAAGCAAAAAGCTGTCGCAAATAAGCTATTTGCAACGACTTTTCTTATTTGCGATGGTTTCTGGCCGTCGCAAATAAGTCGTCGCAATTAAGCTTATTTGCGACGACCACCATCACAAATAACCTTATTTGCGACGGCCACCATCGAAAATAACCTCATTTGCGACGGCTTGCAGTGGCCGTTGCAAGTTACTGCCAGGGGCTGGTGGGCCCCGCAACCGTATTTGCGATGGCCAGGCCGTCGCAATTAAATCTTATTTGCGATGGCCGGGCCGTCGCAAAAAAGTTCAGCCGGCAGGGCCCACGTGTCCTCCTCCGGGACCCACGAACTTATTTGTGACGGCCTGGCCATCGCAATTAATGCTTATTTGTGACAGTCGGGCCGTCGCAAATAGCAGTGGCTTAATTGCGACGGCCTGGAACCTTATTTGCGACGGTACTGTATAAAAAGCCGTTGCAAGTAAGGTTTTTTATTTTTTAAAAAAACAGAAAATACTACCCGGCTCAATGGCCAGAATCACAAAACAAAAACAATATATCACACACTATATAGCACACAAACATCATCACAATCACAAACTAATAAGTGCCGATACATCTCACATCGTCATCAACAAAGCAAACAAGGGCTCACTCGCCCGCCTGACCTCTGTAGCCACCTCCGAAGTCGAAGTCGTCGTCGCGCCTCATTCCAGGTGGCGGTAGCGACGGCGATGGCGTTTGTGCAGCCGTCATGGATCCCTGCAATTAATGAAACTTAGCGTTAGAATATAAATGCATCAACATCTCTCTCCCTCCCTTCCTCTCCCTCTATCTCATCTAGATCCCCCTCTCTTCCTCTCTCTTTTCATTTCTCTCTTTCTCTCTCCCTCTATCTTTCTCTCTCACTCTATCTCTCTATAGCTATCCTTTTCCCTCTATCTTCCTCCCTCTATCTCCATCTACATCTCCCTCCCTCTATCTTCCCCTCCCTCTATCTCCATCTACATCTTCCTCTCTCTCTCTTCATTCCTCTCCTACTCTATCTAACTATCTTTCACTCTTTCTTCTGTCTCTCTCTTTCTTCTATCTCTCTCTTTGTTCTATCTCAATCATTTTCTTCTATCTAACTATCTCCCTCTTTCTTCTATCTCAATCTTTTTACGCTGGAGAAGAAGGATTACATAGAAAATTACCTGACCCGCAGAAGAAGGATCGCCTGGAAGGACCCGTGGTAGTAGCAGTAGCTGGATCCCCAGACCTTGCGCCCGAGCCATGGCCTATCATTACAAACATTAAATGCTATCTATTAGTAAGTCATTTACGCTGAATTAATGAGAACTTTAGTTTTTATTTTGTTACCTCCATTACTTCCCGCATCTGCGCCAACGCTGCTGCCTGGGTTTGGATCGTGGCCTCCATCACGATCCTTTGGCGTTCCGACTCCTCCTGTTGCCTGAAGGGGGACTGCATCTCAATGTCCCTCTGCGTGGAGCTGCCTCTCGCTGGTCTCCCCGCCATCGAGTCAACAACTCCGTCGAATATGGCGAGCCTATAAAAAAGAGAGTCAGTAATATGAAATTGAAATATCTTGAATACTTTGAATTGAAAATGATAAAATGACTTGTAAACTCACCTTCTGTGTGCTTTTCCACAACCGCTTGCATACGCAGCTTGAGGATTGATTGGTTGACGTTCCCAATCAAAATCCTCACCGTGTATCTTCCTAGCCTCCTCCCCGTACTTAGCCTGCAAAACAAGAAAACCGTGTAAGTTCAACAATCTATATAGTTATATTTAATATGAATGATTTCTAAACTTACCAATCGCTCGGCTGCAGCCTGACTGCACCCCATCGGCTGAGAAGGGTCCCTGTGACCTCTCTTCCAGATCTCAGCAGGGGTCGGCGGCACCCCCGTCTCGCGCTCCTGTCAATACGTGTTATTATGAATAATATATTATGAATATATAAACATAAGTTACACACACTTACCATGCTTAAGCTAAACGCAAGTGGTTATCTTGCCCTTGTCTGCTCTTCCCCTCGACCCCTCTGCACTCTCGAGCCTTCTCGGACTTAGCTTTAAACTCATCGCTAGCCCAGTAGCGACAAAGGGCCCGAAATGCATCGGTCCGACCCTGCAACCAGCTCATGTGGCCCTGCACATAGTTGGAAGTCGTTAAAAATACCATCAAGGAAATTATCAAAAAAAAATACTTACTACACTCCACGTACCTGCGTGTACTCCTTCTCCATCAGGTGCATCTCACTCTCTTGCCGGAAGTGTAGCACGTGCTGTTGTTTCGCCTTCAAGTGCTCATTCATAATTTGAACATGGGCGTTCGACAAAGCTTGTCGAGGTGCTTTGGCAGCATTGTAGTGAAACACTCGCCTCGCATCCTCAAACAGGCGAGGGTCGTTTGGGTCCTCTAAAGTATATCTTGCCTACAATAGAGAATATATTGAAGAGATGTTTACTAAAAGAGTTTAAGAGTTGAAACTTAGAAACTTTTTTTTAACATACTTACCATAAAATTGGCCCATACGACCTCCTGAAGGTTGCCGTGCTCCTGGTGATGGACGCGTGCGTAGTCCTTCCACGAAAGAGCATGCACCCCGTCGATGACCCCAGGATAGTGCAAACGCACTAAGGAACCGAGGACACCGTTCACCAGTCTGTAGTGTCTCTCACCGGTGAAAGACGTGTCATCCCAAACCCTGCAAGATATTTATTGATTCATTACTTAAGTAATCAAAAGAAACTAAAATTGAACACTGTAATTTTTATTACCTGTCTCTGACTAGACGAATCACGATCCTCTGTTAAGGGACCGCAGGAGGATTGACAAAGTGAGTCCTCCTCGTCCTCCGCGTCTGTTGGGCCGCCACGTCAGGTGACCCAGACGGCTCCTCACCAGCCGAGCCAAAGGCCTCAGGAACAGAAGGATTGCCAGCCGAGGGCTGGCTCACCAAAGGGTAGCCAAGGTCAACTGGCGTCGTAGCCTCTGAGTCAGCCGGTGAGGACTACAACATTCAAATGATTCATAAGTAAGATTAATGTGAAATTGAATTTAAAGAATTTGTTAAAAGCGAGTGAAATTTACCTGTGACGAAGCTCTAGAGCTGCTCAAAACGTGCCCCAGCAGCTGAGAGCGTCTGCTCCCAGTTGACGAGGCACCAGCAAAAGCACCCTCAGGTCTAGAGGGGTAGAACCCCCTCGTCGGTGGCACCTTCTTACCCTTCTTTGACGCCATCCCGTTTTAATTAGATGATCAATAAATATGCAAATAAAATATACAAAATTAATGTTACTATCTTCAAGAAAACATTACTTGTAATCACTTTCAAAATTCATCAACATCATTATCATGTGCTTGTGCCCTACTCCTTAAACCAGCCCAACGATCTTCAATCGTGGCCTGTTCTAATTTCCGTTTTCGCATATCATCTGCCTCTACATCTTCAACGTCTTCAACATCTCCAACTAATTGATCGAGTCCTGCACCAAGCTCAAAGATAAAAGTGTCTAGCAACTCTTCTTCTTGGTACACTTTTTCAACGTCTTTGCTGTCATGTTAACCATCATCCCCGGGTGTATATAACCGCTCACGAGGATTCACCTTATATACCACCCACCAAGCACTGAGCTTCGTGCATGGCTAAGGTAGATAATATACTTGTTCCACTTGATGTGCAAGAACAATTGTATCGTAATCTCGTAGTCGGTCCTTATGTTTCACTTCCACCATTCTAAATTGGTTTTCTCGAGTTCCATGAGTGTGATCAAACCAGTCACAATCAAAGAAAACGACTCGAAGGGTCTTATTTCCGGTAAAAGTAAATTCAAGAATTTTGTTAATGATCCCGTAATAATCAGTTAAATTCCCTTGAGTGTCCATTGCTCTCGTCACAACACCAGAATTTGATGTTGCCGCGAGAGGACGAAGAGCTTCAAAATGAGTTGTACGGAATCGAAAGCCATTTATATCATATCGACCATAGCTTCTAACATTCACCAATCCATAAGATAGCTGCCACAAATCTTCATGGACATTGTGAGTCCGACACTTTCATAAATGATCAGAGTTAAAATAATACTTCTTTAATAATAGTAACTTATAATACATAGAAGACGAGAGAATATTACATAATCTCGAAACCAGGATAGGAAACTCTGCCCCCCATTTATTCCTTCTTTTCGCATCGCTTCTACTTGTTTGTCCGTAGGTTGATGCCTATGTGGCCAACATTGTCTGTGGAACTCGCTGAACATGAAAAAACATCTTTTAGAGTACATGTGTAGCAAAATATGTCGATTAGCATAAATGTTGGACAAACACTTACTCGAAGTATTCCTGCATGCCTTCTATATTTGCGTACATGTAGAGTAAAGCAACAGCACTTTCATGTTCGGATAGCACGTAGGTCGTGTAGCTACCAACGGTGGTGCCTCTCGTTTGAAAAATGGAAAGGTCGCTTAGAGGGGGTGTTTCATCCACATTGTACTGCATCACCGAAGTATTGATATTGTTTTCTTCCGCAAAGTAGACACTTGAAAAGTATCCTACTTACTTAAGAGCATATGCTTCAGCGATGCACCCTTCCACCCTTGCCCTGTTGCCAACCATTGGTTTCAGATATTGTAGCGCTCTTTCAATGTGATACATCCACATATATTGCACAGGACCGCCAACTTTAGCTTCGAATGGAAGATGGATAAGCAGATGTTGCATTGGATTGAAGAAACCCAATGGAAAAAAATTTCCATCTTACATAAAAGTATGGGTATCTCCTTCTCTAACTTATCCATCATCCCAATCTTGATTTCTTTAGCACAAAGCTGTCTATAGAAATAGCTGAGCTCGGCTAAAACCTTCCACACCGCATCATCTAGATAGCCTCAAAACATAACAGATAAGAGTCTTTCCATTATAATGTGATAATCATGACTCTTCAACCCAGTGAGGTTTCCTTTGTTAACATTTACGACTCGTTTCAGGCTAGCTGCGTAACCATCTAGGAATTTCAAAGTTTTCATCCATTTCATAACTTCTTTCTTTTCTTTCGATCGAAGACAGAAAGAAGCACGTGGCTTTCCACCACTTTCAAAGATTTCAAGAGTTGGACGATGACAAATGTTTGCCAAATCTAGTCTAGCTTTATAATTGTCTTTCATTTTGCCAGGCATATCCATGCAAGTGCTTATGATACTTTCGCTCATGTTGCGCTCCTGATGCATGACAACAATGTTGTGCATTCGAATCAACGACTTCACATACGATAGCTCCCAAAGTCCACATATGTGAGTCCAATTGTGTTCCTCTCCATAACCTACGAAATATCCAGGACGACCTTCATCAGGCACCAGTTTATCCAACATATCAGAAATTTTTGACCCGTTGAGATGCTTCGGTGGTCCTTTAGTGACAACAATGTTCTTTCGAAAGACATGCCTCTGCTGCCTAAATATATGATTCGAGGGCAGCCAACGTCTGTGACAATCGAAGTAAGATATTTTGCCTCCATGAGTTAGTCGAAAGCAATTCGTGTCTAAAGCACATATCGGACACGTCAGACGACCGTGAGTGCTCCATCCGGAAAACGTGTCGTATGCCAGCAAATCATGGACGGACAACAAATAAGCAGCTCGAAGGTTGAATTTCTGCTTCTTGTAACTGTCGTATGCTTCGACTCCTGTCCACAAGACTTTCAGTTCTTCGATCAGCGGTTTTAACATCACGTTGAGACGTGACCCGGGATGATTAGGTCCAGGTACAATGAGGCTGAGAAACATGAACTCATTCTTCGTACAAAAAGTAGGTGGCAGGTTGTACGGAATGACAAAGACGGGCCAACATGAGTATGGCGTGGCATTCGTACTGAACGGTGAGAATCCGTCTGTCGCTAATTCGATGCGAACATTCCTTGCATCACGAGAAAAGTCTGGATCGAAACGATCTAGCGCCTTCCATGCATCACCGTTGGACGGATGCGTCAAGAATTATTTGTTCTCACGTTTACCTTCTTTGTGCCATCTCATGTGTCTTGCGGTTCTTTTTGAAAGAAACATCCGCTTCAACCGAGGTGTCACAGGCAAGTAACGAAGCTGCTTATGTGCGACATCTGTCATCACATTATCGCCATCATCATTGAGAAGCTTGAAATCTAGCACACATACACACACGAAGCATGATATCAGGCCTATATGTGCATAAGTAAAGTAATGAGCCTATCATGGAACCATATACCTTTTGGTCCACACTTGGACCATCTTCATTAAGATTGAGATGCCCATTGGTTGCCATAGGAGTCTTGATGGGTTTGGCCTTGTCCATATAAAACTTCTTTAGTATATCTTGTGTGTACTTGGTTTGACTAATGAACATGCCCTCCTTGAGTTGCTTTTCTTGAGAACCTAGGAAGAACTTCAACTCCCCCATCATGGACATCTCAAATATTCCCGTCATTATCTTAGAAAACTTATAACAAAAAGCTTTGTTAGTAGAGCCACATATAATGTCATCGACATATATTTGGCAAACAAACAAATCATCATCAAAGTTATTAGTGAATAGAGTGTAATTTGTCTTCCCAATTTTGAAACTATTTTTAGTTAGAAAGTCTCTAAGGCACTCATACCAAGCTCTAGGAGCTTGTTTGTGGACATAGAGAGCCTTAGGTAATTTGTACACATGGTTTTGGAATTCTTGATCTTCAAAGCTGGGGGGTTGTTCCACATACACCTCTTCCTTGATTGGACCATTGAGGGATGCACTCTTGACGTCCATTTGGTATAGCTTAAAATCATTGTGAGTAGCAAAGGCAAGTAATATACGAATTTATTCAAGCCTAGCTATGGGAGCAAAGGTTTCTTCGAAAATCCAAACATTCAACTTGTGAAAACCCCTTGGCCACAAGTCGTGCTTTGTTCCTTGTAACCAACTCGTGCTCATCTTGTTTGTTGCGGAACACCCACATGGTGCCTACAACATTCGCATTAGTCCTCTTCACGAGCTCCCATACTTGATTTCTTTCAAAGTTGTTTAGCTCTTCTTGCATGGCCATTACCCAATCCGGATCTCATAGCGCTTCTTCAACCTTGTGAGTCTCCAAAGAAGAAACAAAAGAGTAATGTTCACAAAAGTTTGCAACACAAGATCGAGTAGTTACCCCCTTGGAGATGTCTCCAAGTATATTGTCAACGGGATGATCTCGTTGAACACTTTGGTGCACTCTTGGGTGAGGCGCTTGAGGTCTTGAATCTTCATTTTTGTCTGCCTCAATTTCATTGTCTCCCCCTTGATTGATGTCTCCATTTTAATCTTCTTGGAGCGCATCTTGGGGGACTTGATTTTGATCATTTGAGGAAGAGCTAGCTTGATGTGTGAGATGGTCGCTTGGATCTTGAGGTTGTTCTTGTGGTCGTATGTCTCCAAGTGCCATACTTCCTATCACCACTTGTGGAGCTTCTTCTTGATCTATCACATGAAGATCAACTTGCTCCACTTGGGAGCCATTAGTCTCATCAAACACTACATCCCGTGGTCTTCAACAATTCCGGAGGATTTGTTGAAGACACGATAGGCGTAGGTGTTTGAGTCATAACCAAGCAAAAAACATTCATCGGACTTAGAAGCAAACTTCGAAGTCCTAGGCTTCTTGTTGAGAATGTAGAATTTACTCCAAAAAACACGAAAGTAAGAAATGTTGGGCTTCTTACCGGTTACGAGCTCATAAGATGTCTTCTTGAGTATGCGGTGAAGATATAACCGGTTTATGGCATGGCATGCGGTGTTAACCGATGCCTCTCAAAACCGGTCCGACGTCTTGTACTCATCAAGCATGGTTCTTGACATCTCAATTAGAGTTCCATTCTTCCTCTTGGCCACCCCATTTTGTTGAGGCGAGTAGGGGGTCGAGAACTCTTGATGCCTTCTTCATCCAAAAACTCTTCAACTTGAGTATTCTTGAATTTGGTGCCGTTGTCACTCCTTATGGTCTTGCTACTTAAGGAGAACTCATTTTGAGCTCACTTTTAGTATTTCTTGAGGACACCGTGAGTCTCACTCTTATCATGCAAGAAGAATGCCCAAGTGAAACATGAAAAATCATTAACAATAACAAGATTGTATTTGTTACCGCCAATACTTATGCAGGCAATTGGACCAAAGAGATCCATGTGTAGAAGTTTTAATGGTCTAGTTGTCGTCATAATGTTCTTGGATGGATGTGGAGCTCCAACTTGCTTTCCGGCTTGACATGCACTACATGGCCTATCCTTTTCAAACACAACATTCTTTAAACCACGGATGTGCTCGCCCTTAAGGAGTTTTTGCAAATTCGTCATCCCGACATGGGCTAGCCTTCTATGCCACAACCATCCCATTTAATTTTTGCGATTAAGCATGTATCAAGTTGGGCTTTATCCGCGAAAAAATCCACGAGATAGAGCTTTCCCTTGAGTATACCCTTAAAAGCAATTGAGTCATTGCTTCTCCCTGTGACAGTCACACCCTCATTAGTGAATAAACAATTATAACCTTTGTCACATAGTTGTGATATGGACAAGAGGTTATAATCAAGTGAATCAACATGTAAAACATTTGAAAGAGTATGATTGGGGGATATAGCAATTTTACCAGTACCAAGGATTTTTCCTTGCTTATTGTCCCCAAAATAGATTCCTTCACTTGGATCTTCATTTTGCTCATACTCCAAAAACATCTTCCTCTCTCCGGTCATATGATTAGTATGTCTGCTATGAAGAACCCATTTGGTTCCACCGGAGGAGTATGCCTACAAGAAAGATTTAAGCCTTCGCTTTAGGTACCCAAGCGGTGTTCGGTCCTTTGATTAGTCAAGAGGCACTTGTGCACCCACACGCAAGGTTTAGGACTCTTGTTCCTTAATAACACATATTAATCATCAAAATCATGGAACAATGGATGAGGTTCTTTCTTAGGCATTTTGGGTGATGTAGCGATGTTCTTTCCCTTATTGTTGTATGAACCTCCCTTGACAAAAGCAATCAAGTCTTTGCCATTCTTGTGAATTTTGGCATTTTGCCTCATCTCCCTAGAATAACCAAGACCATCCTTGACAAGGGGATGTCTTGTGTCTTCGGTGCTTGATTGGTTTGTGCCAACTTAAGCTCATATTTAAGTTTTATAATCAAGTTTTAACATTTTCAAGGTTGAGGCACTTCGTATTTGACATTAGTGGAAGGTGAGCTTGTAGAGGAAGAAGGGGCATTGACCTTGAGAGACTTCACTCGTGTTTCAAGGATCTTGTTAGCTTGTGTCAACCTAACAAGTTCATCCTCGAGCACAATTGTAGTGTTCTCAAGGTTTGAGCAAGTTTCCTTTCTCAAAGAGAGTTCATGCTCAAGCGCCTTGCTTCTTTCTCTTTCAAGCTCCAAGAGCTCCTCAACCTCTTGACATCTCTCCTTTTGTTGGATGAGCATGTCTTCTCGATGTTTGATAATCTCTTGCTTCTCAAATATCTCCTCCATCAACAACCTCAATCTTTTCAAGGTACGTTTACTCATGTCCTTAAGCATGTGTTCATTTTCACTACTACTATCAAAATCATCATGCGAGGAAATTGAAGAGGAGGATTTAGATTTAACCTTCTTTCTTCCCTCCTTGGCCATGAGGCAAGTTGGCCTTGAAATCTCCAAGTTGGGGAAGAGCTTGTTCTCCGTAGTTGTCTTCTTCATAGCAAAGGTTTCTATCTTCTCTTCTTCATCGGAAGAGGATTCCTCATTTGAATCCCACTCCTTTCCAAGGTGGTCATTTTCGGATTGCTTCTTCTTCTTGGAGTACTTCTTCTTCTTGGACTTGCCCTCCTTCTTCTTCTTGTTTTCTTCATGCGGGCAACCCACAGTGCGCCATACTCCCCACAATTGTAGCAAACCCTCTTTGATCTTGTCTTGGGCTTGTCTTTGCTCTTCCTTTCATTATGGTAGCTCCGCCTCCTCCTTATAAACATCCTCTTGAAGTTGTTGATGAAGAATGCCTCTTCCTCATCGGTGTCGGGGCTCTCTTCATCACTCTCTTCCTTTTCTTGTCATCTTGAGGATGTTGTCGTGAATGCAACATACCTTTTCTTGGAGGAGGAGAGCTTTTCTAGATCATTGTAGAACATAGCTTCTTGCTCCATCATCTCGTGGTTGATGATTGTCCCAAGCACTTCTTCAGGAGTCATCTTGTGAAAACCTGAACTCTCACGAATTAGTGAGCAAAGAGTGTTGTTTCGAGGCATGAATGCTCGAATCATCCTCTTTACCACCTCATGGTCGGTTCAGCGGGTGATTCCATAAGACCGACTCTTGTTGATAAGAGTCTTGAGGTGGTCGTACATGTATTGGGGGACTCACCATCCATGATGGCGAACCACCCAAGCTCTCCTTAGATCATCTCGAACTTTTCCTCCCTAATGACACGGTTGCCCTCATGCGCCATCTTGAGGGTGTCCCATATCTCCTTGGCAACCTCCAACCCTTCAATGTGGTTGAACTCCTCTTGAGTCAATGAGGAGGTAATCACTCCAACGGCTTGAGCATTGCAATGGAGGAGGATGGCTTGCTCCGGAGTGATGTCTTTCTCATTCTTGGGAAGATGTACACCTGTCATAAAATTTTCCACAAATTAGGGTTTATGGAAATGAGATGCATCTTCATATTATGCTTCCACATAGAGTAATCATTTCCATCAAACTGAGGAGGCTTGCCAATGGTCTTGAAAATCGGTATAGTTCTAGGAACTATCGAGGGTTCGCGAAATACCGGGGCAGAGGAGCTGAGCAAGCGAAGAGCCTCGCGAAATTTGTTGGTATATCACTCCCCTTCTGGGTCCTGAAATAGTAATAGATAAAAAGTGATTGCTTGCGGTAAGTTGCTCATAGTTGTAAGGATATTGGGAGTAGTCTTGTGAACTACTCCCATTGTCGATGTTGATCTGAGCAATTGGCTTGATCTACTTCTTGGGCACATTGAGCTTCTCACGAAGCCGTGCCTTCAGCATATGAACTTCTTTGTCGTCATTTGGTTTATCTTGAAGAACACTGACGTTCTTCGTATTGGTGTCATCAACAATCACCAGAATCTCGTTGTCACCCCTTCCAGCCATTTCTTCTCTGAGTTGTTAGACTCTTGGTGGAGAAGCCTGCTCTGATACCAATTGAAAGTTGCCTAGACGGGGTTGAATAGGCAATGAGACCTGAAATGACTTAATCAGATGAGATTAAACTTCTGAGGCCGGACTTGTTTGGACAGGGCCGGACTAGTCCGCTCAGCACAAGGTGAAAACCTAAAAACTTGGTTTCTACAAGCTATTTGAGGAATTTAAGTTCACCAAAGATGTAAGTAATGTGTGGTAACCTAGTAGAACTTAGATTGTGAAGTTAAAACACTTAGGTTACAAGATTTCAACAAAGATCAAAGTGAAGAGCAATATGAACAATAAGAACCCTAATAACAATGCTAGTAATTATGAAATGTAAAATGACAAGTGAGATAAGACTTATCCCTTGGTTCAGCTCCACGAAGAAGACTACATCCACGTTGAGAAGTGCACACAAGGACCGGGTCTCACTTGACCCTTCACTCACCAAGCCACCACAATGGTCGGCTTGGTTTCCACTATATCAATGGGTAATCACCAAGTTTGATTGGTGCTGCTCACAAGTTGAGGCTCCCACAAATCATTACAATGAGGAGCACACAAATCTCAACTCACACAAGCCACAAAACACAACAAAATGTGCAAAGAGTTCAAACCGAGAGCCAAAGCGCGATGATCTTACTTCACTTTCCTCCTCAAACTCTAATCTCTTCAAGATTTAGTTTTAGAGGGCTAGTAGGGCAAGTGGAAGGCTTTGGAAGGATTTAGGTCACTTGTGGCGGTGCTAGGGTTCAAGAGTTCACAAATAGAGGTCGGGGGTCCCCTTTTTATATGGTCCCGGCAACTAACCGTTGCCACCAGGGCAACCTCGGACTAGTCCGGCCCTGTGCCACGGACTAGTCTGACCTTATGGGACCACCAACAATTCACGTCATCGACTGACAAAACAGATGATGTGCACGCCAAAGTTTGAATTTCAAACGGCCACTGACAATACGGACTAGTCTGGTACAACACAGACTAGTCCAAAGTAGGACAGAAAGGTTTGGTCCATCCCAAAACGGACACAACTGGGTATGGCCGGACTAGTCTGACCCTCTAGGGTTTCCTCTCGGTTTATCTCACTAAGTCTCAAACAGACTAGTCCGTACCACACCGGACAAGTTCGAACTTAGTTCCAAAATGGACAAGTTTGATCTACTGAGACTTAGTTCCAACTCCACGAAGGGAAGAACGGACTAGTCTGTACCCATACAGACAAGTTCGATCTACTCCGGAGTCCTTTAGTCCGCCCCAAAGCAGACTTCTCTGATGGGCCGGACTAGTTCGGCCCTGAGGCCCGGACTAGTTCGGCCTCCTAGGGTTTTTCCTCATTTTTGCTTCTCGCTTAGGTTTTCCTCTCAACCACACTTTGAGCCGTCTAGAATGATCTCAATGCACATGATACAACCACCCTCACACATGATACGTCTCACTTAAGCTCAATACCATAGAAACTCTAATTTCTATGCTTGAGTCTTTGACGACCGTTTGATCTTTTCTTTTTGAGGGTTTTCGTCTCATTTCAACCTTTACACTTGTGCTTAAGATAACCTCAGCTCATTAGACTCTTAATTGTTGTCATCAATCGTCCAAAACCCATGGGGATACCTAGATGCACTTTCAGCTTGTAAAGCTGAAATGGAAGTGCAGGGAGGACGAGCTAGGTCTAGAACTAATATTTCTGCAGGAAAGACTAGCTCATGGCAACCACACATGACTACTCCCCCAATTGGGCATGCTCCCCCCGCAATCTTCTTCACCGAGTCGGGTAGGACCTTGTTCCTCCGGTAACAGGTCACGTGCTCCTTCCACTTGCTCAGCAGCAAAGTCCACCCAAAGGCCCACCGAGAGTTCTTCTTCTGTAGCATCTATAGGGCGAGCTAGAGACGTTCAATGTAACAGATGCAAGAGATTCGTCCATGTGCGGCGTGACTGTTTGAGCAAACATGTTCTAGTTGTTAAAGATTATGGTGAGTACTCATATGCTAGTGATTTCAATGATGATACACGTGCTTTGCTTGCAGCCGACTATGCAGGAAGTGACGAACATCAAGAAGATCATATTGGTGCAAAAGATGCAGCACGCTATGAAAGTCTCATTGTGCAGCGTGTGCTTAGTGCCCAAATAGAGAAAGCAGAGCAAAATCAAAGGCACACATTATTCCAAACAAAGTGTGTCATCAAAGAGCGTTCTTTCCATATAATCATTGATGGAGGTAGCTGCAACAACTTGGCTAGCAGTGAAATGGTGACCAAGCCGGCACTAAGCACCAAACCGCACCGACATCCCTACTGCATTCAATGGTTAAACAACAGCGGTAAGGCAAAGGTAACTAGATTTGTGAGAATCAATTTTGCTATTGGATCATATAAGGGTGTCATTGAAAGTGACGATATTGTGCCTATGCAAGCTTGTAATATTCAGCTAGGAAGACCTTGGCAATTTGATAGAGAATATATGCATCATGGTAGATAAAATTAGTATTCTCTTCTTTACCATGATAAAAAAATGTGTTGCATCCTATGTCTCCTGAAGCTGTTGTTCAAGATGATGTTGTTAGAGCTCGGAAAACTAAATCTAAGGACCATGCTAATGTTGAGAACAATAGCAATGCCAAATCTTTGTTTGATAAGAAAAATGAGATATCTCTAAAGGAAAAATAATTGTTTGCTACGAAATCTGATATTATTGAACTGATTGCTTCCACCTCTGTTGCCTATGCTTTGGTATGCAAAGATGCTTTGATTTCCCTTTACGATATGCAACATTCTTTGCCTCCCGCTGTTGCTAACATTTTGCAGGAATATTTTGATGTGTTTCCAAGTGAAATACTACGAGGACTACCACCACGTCGAGGGAATGAGCACCAGATTGACATCATTCACGGTGCTTCATTGCCCAACCGTGCACCATACAGGACAAACCCATATGAAACAAAGGAGATTCAGTGCCAAGTACAAGAACTACTTGACAAATGTTATGTATGCGAGTCTCTTTGTCCTTGTGCCATCTCCAGTATTCTATTACCAAAAAAGGATGGATCCTGGCATATGTATGTGGATTGTAGAGCAATCAATAATATCACCATTCGATATCGTCATCCTATTCCACGCTTAGATGATATGCTTGATGAACTAAGTGGTGCTGTTGTGTTCTCAAAAGTTGATTTGCGTAGTGGTTACCACCAAATACGCATGAAACTAGGAGATGAATGGAAAACTGCATTCAAAATCAAGTTTAGTTTATATGAGTGGTTACTCATGCCTTTTGGGTTAACTAATGCACCTAGCACCTTAATGAGATTAATGAACGAGGTTTTGCGTTCCTTCATTGGAAAATTTGTTGTTGTGTACTTTGATGATATATTTATTTACATCAAATCCATGGATGAACATCTTGATCACTTACGTGCTGTTTTTAACGCTTTACGTGAGGCATGTTTATTTGGTAACCTTGAGAAGCGCACCTTTTGCATGGATCAAGTCTCTTTTCTTGGCTATGTTATTACTCCACAGGGAATTGAAGTTGATCAAGCCAAGGTGGAGGCTATTTAGGGGTGACCTGTACAAAAGATCATCACACAGGTGCGGAGTTTTCTAGGACTTTCTGGGTTCTATCGTCACATTATGAATGATTTCAGCACCATTGATGCTCCATTGAATGACCTTACGAAGAAGGGAGTGCCCTTTTCTTGGGGCACCACGCAAGATAACACCTTTACCATACTGAAAGATAAGTTGACACATGCACCTCTTCTCCAAATTCCTGATTTTTTTAAGACTTTTGAGCTTGAATGTGATGCTAGTGGGATTGGATTGGGTGGTGTTTTGTTACAAGAAGGAAAAACTATTGCATATTTTAGTGGGAAAATGATTGGGTCTGTTCCGAATTATTCCACCTATCATAAGGAATTATATGCTCTTCTACGGACTTTAGAAACATGTCAGCATTATTTGTAGCCCAAAGAATTTGTTATCCATTCTGATCATGAATCACTAAAGCATATTAGGAGTCAAGGGAAACTGAACCGTAGGCACGCTAAGTGGGTGGAATTTATTGAGTCTTTTCCTTATGTCATCAAACACAAAAAAGGAAAGGACAATGTTATTGCTGATGCTTTATGTAGACATTATACTCTTCTATCTCAACTTGACTTTAAAGTTTTTAAATTGGAAACGATTAAAGGTCAATATGAACATGATACTGATCTCAAAGATATATTGCTGAAGTGTAAAGAGGGAAGAATATTGAATAAATTTGTCCTTAATTCATGGGCGTGTGTTTAGAGCTAACAAGCTATGCATTCCAGCTAGCTCCGTTCATTTGTTGTTGTTACAGGAAGCGTATTGAGGCGGGCTCATGGGGCACTTTGGAGTGAAAAAGATGGAGGACATACTTTCTGGTCATTTCTTTTGGCCAAGGATGAGGCGAGATGTCGAGCGCTTCGTTGCTCGCTGCACGACATGTCAAAAAGCTAAGTCACGACTTAATCCACACGGTTTGTACATGCCTCTTCCTGTTCCTAGCATGCCATGGGAGGATATTTCTATGGACTTTGTTTTAGGACTACCTAGAACAAAGAAGGGGAGGGATGTCATCTTTGTTGTGGTGGATAGATTTTCTAAAATAGCACACTTCATACCCTGTCGTAAAAGTGATGATGCTATACATGTTGCTGATTTGTTTTTCTGAGAGATTGTTAGGTTGAATGGTGTGCCAAACACAATAGTTTCAGATCATGATGCTAAGTTTCTTAGCCATTTTTGGAGAACTTTATGGGCAAAATTGGGGACTAAGCTTTTATTCTCAGCTAATTGTCATCCCCAAACTGATGGTCAAACTGAGTTGGTGAATAGAAGTTTATCTACCATGCTTAGGGCTGTTTAAAAAAATATAAAAATATGGGAAGAGTGTTTGCTTCATGTTGAGTTTGCTTATAATCAATCCCTACATTCTAGTACTAAGAAATGCCCTTTTGAGAATGTTTATGGATTTGTACCCTGTGCTCCTATTGATTTATTATCTCTTCCCTCAATGGAGCGAGTAAATTTTGATGCTAAACATCATGCTCAATTGATCTTAAAATTGCATGAAACCACTAGGAAGAATGTAGAGTGCATGAATGCTAAGTACAAACTTGCTGGTAGTAAGGGAAAGAAACCTATCATTTTTGAACCCGGTGATTTAGGTTCGCTACATTTGTGAAATGGCAAGTTTCCTGATTTGAGAAAGTTTAAATTGTTACCTCGAGCTGATGGTCCATTCAAAGTGACAGAAAGGATTAATGATAATACATATAAACTTGAGTTGCCTACAGATTTTGGGGTTAGTCTCACATTTAACATTGCATATTTGAAGCCATATTTGGGAGAAGAAGATGAGCTTGAGTCGCGGACGACTCAAATACAAGAAGGGAGGATGATGAGGACATCAACACTGTCGATACATCCACACCCACTCAACTACCGGTTTTTGGTCCGATTACTCGCGCTCGTGCATATCAACTAAACTATTTGGTGAACTCATTCTTAGCATTGTGTCCATCTTATCTAGACCGTGGAACCACGTGCTTTCTTGTTTTGCTTCCGGACAATGGAGGAGAGCCAAAGGGAACGGAATTCATGCGAACTTGATTTGGACAGCAGAACACCAACCTGTGAGGCCACCACGACTTCATACGGACTCCGATCCGAGAGTTCAAGTACTTCATGGAAAGATTACCAAGTCTACTTTCAAGTGGACGTGACCTCATATCCATATCTATTAAGAGTCTACCGCAGTTTAATACCGAGACCTTTTCTGTCCATGGTGCTGTGTCACAAAAGTTGGGCCCATGGCCCATGTATCATTAAGAGCTCATTAGGAACTCGTGATTAGGGTTTCTCATGACCCTAGGCAGGTATTAAACAGTAGCTGCCGCCCTCGTTAGATGGTGGGTTTTGTTTATTCGAAAGTTAGCTTCTGCGGCTTCCTTGTACACGCGCGTGTTGACTAGATCACCTGTCTACTTGTATCGGAACCCCACTTTTCGATTGTTTCAATAGATCAGTGCTTGTTCTTCTTGTTCTTCCATGTTCTTCGATTGCTTGCATGAACAAAGGCCCTTGTGGTCATGTTGATTGTTAGCGAGCAAGAACAATACAGCTTTGGAGTCGGTGTACTGATCGCTAAGGCGCATCATCCTGGGGACGGTGTAGTCGAATTGCCAATGTCGTCTCCTCCACAAGTCGAACCCTCCTATTCTCATCGAAAGATCGAGAAATATGATCCTATCAACTGGAGTCCCCACTGGAACACCCTACTCTTCCTATGATCTTGCCACTCTTCACTTGTCTTCCTTTGGGATGAAATAAATACAATAAGGAAATACTATCTGGTGAAATGCTACCTCGGTATTTTCCGTGAGCTTGCAGAACTCATATTGCTTTGGCATAGGTTGGCCTAGTGCCAATTGCATGTCTAGCACTTGTTGCTAGGATGAATTGTAGATGTTAAGAAATACCAAAATTGATGAAGAACTCAAAGTTGCCGGTGCAGACCTCCACGCCAAGGACCAAAATCAAAGTCGATGAAGCCATGAGAAAGCTAATGAAGAAGGCGCAATAGCCTTCCCCTACCTGGCACGCCAACTGTTGGCATTTCGGAAACCGACTATTTATTTATTATTGAATCACATTCGTCTTCGTATAGAGAGCTGCAAAAGACAAGATATTTGTCCTAGATAGGGCAAAAAAGGACCTACTTCTAGAGGGAGTCTATCCGTAATCATTTTTAGCTCAAAAGGCGAGATAACAGATTACAAAGGTGTCTTGTTTGGGTACATGAACTCTAGGAAAAAGTAGTGCTTAAATGAAATGCGTATCTAAGTGCATAAAAGGTATGCGCATGTAAATGCATAAGTGCATATGTAAATGCATAAGCTAAATGCATAAGTAAAGCAAGTACAATGTGAATTCGCCCCCTCGGGGAAGTCTTGGATCCACTTATATATGGAGGCGGGGTGGTCCTATCTAACCAACATTCCTCATTGTGGGGCCAGGTTCAACTTGTTCTAGTTGCCCTGACTGCCTTGAGTGCATAGGCTTCAAAGTCATGACTTCTTCTTTATTGCCAAGGTAACATTGTGAGTGCGGGGTCATCATTCCTCTGTGATAGATGGGACGGATGGCAAGTTTATGTTGCAACAGGTCACATTGCGTCTTATCGCTTCTACCAAAGTTATTGCACCCACAATCCCTACCAAATGGTGTCAAACATGGGTTCAAGTGATGAGTGTCGACAATCCAGACAGCAAGGCATGCACACCTTGAAAGAGGTGGATATGATCGCAGCTAAATTAGACCACCCGGTGAAGAAGTTGGACTGTCAAGCCAATGGAGATGTATTTGGCACAATACATGCCTTATATGCTCATATGACATGTAAGGTTTGTGGTAACTTGGGTCACATGGGGAGTGACTTCCCCGAGACCCATGCGGATGCTTATACATGGGCAACAATGTAAATTTCAATAACGGATGCCATCTAGTAGATCAAGGGTGAGACCAACTATGCCATTTCATTCAAGGAGGATACAACAACAAAACGTGCAACAATGGAAATCAGCCCAACTTGAAGGAGCTAGCCATTAGCCAAATTAAGAATAATGATGCCTTATCCAAGAACTTTTTCACTAATGACAAGACCCTGAAGAACATCGTTGCCATGATTGAAGTGTTAGCCTCTGCTTTCAAGAACTAGTTGAGCTTCAACAAGATGTTGGAGACTCAGTTAGCTAAATTGGCAGTTGTTGTCCCTCGATCTGAAAATGGGAGGATTCCAGGGCAGCTTGAAGCTCCCATGGAAAATGTTAGTGTCGTAGCCACAAGGGGTGGAATATTCTCTCGTGACCCACTGTAGCCCACTCAAGATCAATGGAGCTAAACACTTCTCAGAATTTTCATGAGCAATCTGGGATGCTAACATGGCCAAAAGTTGATGCTCTATTTAGAGGTCAAGAGAGACCCAAATGAATAGGTTTCGTAATTTTCTAAGCATTCTACTGTGAGATAATGAATTTACAAGTTTGGACAATTTGCTAATAAATTTCTGGACATTTTGGAATTTTCAGGTACATAAAGGTTTGGAATACAATTTAGCCACTCAAATCAACTCTAATTAACCTGAAATTTTTACTCGAACTCATGGGAATTATTTTAAATGATATGTCAAAGTTTGGAATTTTTTAATGAATGTAGCACCAGGAATCAATTCCAATAGTATTTTGCTTCGTGGAATTATTGAGGACAAATTAGGGTATTTAATATAGATCCAGATCCAGGTGCACCACTTGAAATGCAGGTGACCCTGGTTCTAAAAAAATTTAGTTGGTAATTTTTGGCCGAATATGATAGTTGATATTGATTTTAATACTTTTTCCAAAAACTGGAATTAAATTCAATTGGAAATGTTCGAATAAAGAAGGGGGCCCACGGTTTAAAATCACCTAATAGAATCAGGGGCACACGGGGCCAGAAAAGTGTGGGCCTGTGGCCACATCGGATCGCCAAGCCACAGCAGATCTGGGGCGCGTGCCACAGACCCTGACGCTCGGGGCCCACCCAGGCCCGTCTTCTTCCTTGCACCAGCGACGCTCGGGCAGCGCCTGACGGCAGACGGCGGCGGCGCCTCGTCGCAGCATGTGCTAGGGCACGTAGTCCTTTTAACTGGCTGCCAGTACCTAAAATCGGACGGGGAACAACTTGCCATAGGTAGAGCCGGCGATAGATGGCCAAAGAGGGGGTCTCGACGGCGGTGGGCAGAGCTAGAGTTCCGGCCATGTCGGCCGGCCCTATAGTGCATTATTTTGTAATGAAATTATTCCAAAATGATATTGGTGACTTAGAGAACGTGGTAGAGGGGGCCAAACTTGCTGAAATTTGCTTGAACATAGAAAACGATGGTGAGCCAATGAGGTGAAATATGGCGGTTGGGAAAACTCATTTTCTGGCCTGTTTACTCGATGAAATTTGATGGCTTCACTTCAAGGTGAAGCACCTGGTCATGTAGAACATAAAAGCTACCTGCCACGAGCGATGAACAAACATACTATTGGAATTTAAGTGGAGACCTCGCTTCGGCTATGGGATGAGCTCACCGGAAAAAACTCGAAATTCCATGGCTACAGGGAAAGGCAAGATCTTAAATTTCGTGGGCACAAAGTAGCTGGTCTAGCGCACTTTTTTGTCTTCAGGGACCGAGGCTAGATGACGGTTGTATCGTCGGGTCTTAAAGGGAGCAGCGACGCAATTGAAGAACAGGGAAAATGGCGGCCATGTTTGAGCTTGAGACTGCTTCGGAATGGCTCAACTGCGCAAGAAAATAATGGGAAAGTTGCACCAGAGCATGAGGATGAGTAGAACTTGAAGAAAATTGATCAAATCCACATGTTCTTTCTGGATTTTAGTAGGGAGAAGGACTCGTCGGGAAGCACGTTTCTGCGCCAAGGAATGAAGCAGAGGCAAAGTGCTCAACATTGGGGCTTAGAAGAGGATAAGGAGGAGCCTTGGACATGCTGTATGCAGCTGGAGCCGACTTCAAGCAAGCAGGCAGCTCGGTATCCATTTTGCATGCATGTGGTGTCGCTCTGGGGTGAAACAGAGGAAACAGATGTGGAGAAGTAAGTCAATGACAGGTGGATCCCATCTGTCAAAGTTTCATTCAAATTAAAATCTGAATTTGAATTCAAGTGAATTTCGATGTGGGTTGAATTAAATAGTGAATGTGCATCCAAAAATCATGAAAATTTGCAGGGCCACATTTTAGAATATTTGGAACCCATTGGTGACTTCAGATTTTTATTCTATCAAGGTTTGAACAGTAGCTATCTTTGAATTTTTGAATTCTTCACTTGAGGTTTTGAATTGATTTGATTTTATCCTTTAGAATTTGAATTCTTTTTCTTCTTCTCATTTCTACATCAAAATAATGAATTGAATGTTTGAAAAATAGGCCTCTTACAAAGACAAGAAGGAAATCCGTTCTAGCAAAGGTGAACAACTTAGTGAGAGAATGTCAAGACAATTCGCGGACACAACTTCATGACAGTGGACGAGCAATTCAACTGCTTTATTGAAGTCATCCAGAAGATCCACATCAACGTGCCCTTGTTCGATGCGACTAAAGTACCCACTTATGCTCGCTATCTGAAGGACATCTTGAGCAACAAGCATCCATTGCTCACCACAAAGATCGTTAAGTTGATAGAAGACTACAACCCAACCAAAATCAACATGCTTCCTAAGAAGAAGGACCCAGAGTGTCCCACTATAACTGGCTCATATGGGACTCACCATTTTAACAAAGCACTTTGTGACCTTTGCGCAAGTGTGAGTGTCATGCCAAAGGTGGTCTTCGACAAGCTCAACTTTACGTTCCTATCTCCAATGCCAATGCAACTCTAGCTGGTCGATTTTTTAGTCTGCTATCCTGCGGGTATAGCCAAAGATGTTCCAGTTAGAATCGGAAACTACTTCATACTCGTGGATTTTGTGGTGCTCGACATGGAGACTGAGAAGGAATCATCATTCATTCTTGGGTGTCTATTCCTTAGCACTGTAGATTCTCACATCAATGTGGGAGCCGGAGAAATTTGCTTCCATATCAATGGCAAGGAGGAAACGTTTGACTTTTGGCAAAGGAAGGAGCAATGCTCCATGTCTAAAATCAAGTATGGCCCGAAAAATATCAAACACATCAAGGAAGTTCAAGTGACACTCCCACAAGTGGAGACCTCATTTAATTTACAAGGAAATTAATATATGAGAAAACTCCATCATTTCGTCTACACAACATTTTAAGAAGATGGAGAAGCCAGGGCCATCTAAACTGCCCAAGTACAGTAAGGCGCCAAAAAGAAAATGGCAGAAGAAGCAAGCCATGCTTTCCAAGTCCACTTCTCTGGGACTGGAAACTAAGAATTGAAGTTGAACAAGACGGAGGAAAATCCATCTCATCAGATTCTGGGATGATACCTCACCAATAGGAAAATTAGGTAGTCATCTCACATTTGCTTTTTCGAACCCGATTTGATTTCCACAATTTAGTTTGCATTTTCCATAGCATGTTTGATTTCCCTTAAGATGTTGAGAATTTTATATTTTCAACTTGGATTTATTTTATTTATTTTTGGAACAACAAAAAGTATTGAACTTGAGAAACATTTATTGAAAACAATTTTTTGAGCAAAATTTGTGGCCAATTGAACTAACGATCGAGAATATATCTACTGGGAAGCCACTCGCCAGAAGGGGAACCAGGGTGTCCCATCTGTAGGTGCGGCCGAGCCCCCTAGTCGGCCGACCAGGAGAGACTTCCATTTTGCCTCTCCCTCCTCCATGGCTATATTCCTTCTTCCTATGACTGTTGGGAAGTGAAACACTATAAACACATGCCCGGGTGAGTGTGATTCTTCACATTTCACTCCATTTCCCTCTCCCCAACTCACACAAAATCTTGCTCATAATATTGTTTGGTTCTTCATTGAAGCACTTCTCTCAATTCCAATTAAAAACGATTTCCTTCCATTTGCATTTGCAAGTTATTTTGATGTTGGGAAGGAAAATCACCGAAGGTTTTGTTTGGATTTCACTGCTGCAACCTTTTTGAGGTTGTTTTGTTTTGGTCCTCAAGTTTGTGCAGCCATCAAGATGGGAATTAAGAGGTTGTTTCGGAATATGATGGGAGCTTCATCAAGCTCAATCCATGGGACAGACTCAAGCACTCAACTCTTCTCCAGGCCTACACCATGTCCAGGTGAGGAGGTGTGCACGATGACTCCCCAATGGAGGAAGAAGATGCTTCATCCCACCTTCTCAACAATGACGACCTCAACTTGGAGCAAGACGTTGAAGACCAAGCTTATAGCCTTCTCCAAGAGCACGAGTTTTCTCACACGAAGGCCTACGATTTGAAACTACTCTCCAAAATTGGTATGGTTTCCTAGTTCTTTACCATTTTGCAAGCAATAGGATGGGATAATTTTGCTCAAGTATATGAAGATGGTTCACGCCTTCTTGCTATTCACTTCCTATGAACCCTCTCATGAGGACATGGAGGTATTACTTATAGGATTTTCATAGAAGAATACTTTATCATGTGAAATCTTAGCCTTCCGTAGACGTTGTTCAATAGATTTAGACACTTCGCCTAAATTTAATAAATAAAGTTTTTGGCAAGAGTTGACTCGTGAGGTAGAGTGTAGGGCTTCAAGAAGTAACCACTTACAAAATCTCACTTTACGCTTAATGCATAGATGGCTGGCTATGTCTATGCTCCCTGGAGCAGAAGTTAGGATTGTGCATGACGATGAACTCAAAATCCTTTTTGCCATGGTTAAAAAGATTAAAATTGCTCACGTCAAGGCTATGATGTCACAATGGTTAGTAAATATTTAAATGTCTAGATCTATAGAATGCACTTCATTGATCACTTGCATTTCTTACAAAAGTAAGAGCTTTAGAAAATTCTTCCATTGAATATATTTAGAAATTCAACAACCCGCTACTTTAGATGAGGATTATCTAGTGCAAGGACATAGTCTTAAATATGCTCCTGATGGTTCTTTAATGTTTTCTATCCCAACTTTATAAATGAAATTTTATTACCTATCTAGGATTTTCATTTCAAATGTCAACAACTAACTATTGATCTTCAGCCTATTGAGGAGGCCTGTAGGAGTAATGTTTTTGGCAAAATTACGAGGAATCTTTCAAGAAGAGTAGCCATGGAGATTGCTCAACTATCCACTCCTGCCTATGAGTACCAAGAGGAAGTGGATGCATAGGATGATGCTCCCAGTTAACCCCAACCTCAAACATATGAGGTAGGAGGATCGTCTTGGCATGAGTGGGCCACCACAAGAGGGAGATGGGATCCATACAGTTCCAACTCATGCTCAAGTTGTTGCCTCCTCCACCAACAAGTACATGCTACTCATTCATAGCTAGAGGTTATCGTGACCTTAACCAAGGAATGGCAGATCTTACGCGATGGATGGGGGACCTTGAAAGAAGGACGGGCGATGTCCTCAACACCCTTAAAGATCACGTCCAGGGAACCCATGACTACTAGCAATAAGTCGACACACAATTCAACAACATCAACACAACACGGCAACAATAGCAAGCCGACCACATGGCCTATTTCTGTCATCAAGGGTTCAACCCTTATGACGAAGATTGATGAAGAACAAGCTTGGGGGAGGACCCCCACTTGAGGTAAATTGTACCAAATTCCATTTGCATCTCATTTTGATTTTGTTCTTCCCACATCATCTGCATATATAAAAAAATATGGAATAGTTTGAATAAAATAAAAGATGCACGGGTAAGAATATTTTTACTTTGCATAAGTTGAAATGATGAATAGTTGCTATGTTTTTTCTTAGTCACTAGTATACAACTGTGCATTCTCAAACTACTAAATTTATTGCCCTGAAGTAATTATGTGTATCATCCATATCAGTCAAGGGGTCAAACCAGTCAGTGACCTAAAGAAAGCACATGAGAAATGGGGCACTGACTAGATCTGAACCCCTTGTTCAGTCGACCTCTTCTGTGCGCCAAACTGAATCTTCTTCCACGTGTCAACTCTCTGTGGCGTTTTGATAACGACGAAGACTGATTCGCACGCTAACTGTGGCGGGAACCGACCCTTCTCCAACTGTAAATTGGACCCCGTACCCCTCACTTCAACACACACCACTTGAGCTTCATTCTATTGTATCCTCTACTTTCCATAGTGCTAGAGGAATCTAGGCTGTACAGAGGAGAGTCTCTAGTCCCAAGTCCAAATTGGGAAAGGAGTAAAGGGAGTCTCTCATCCCAATTTCAAATTGGGAAAGGTATATCTCATGTATTCCTTCTTGTATTTGTGACTTTATTCATAATAAAGATGTTATCTTTAGTCTTCCATAATACATATGCTTGGATGAAGCGTTTCTTGTTTGGTTGTGGAGACCATGTATGTGGTCGGTATAGTCTTCATTATTGCATTAAAATGATCTCATCTTATCATCATAAATACTATAAACACCACTATAGTCTAACTAATTATGATATGATTATGTTAACATGAATAACTATGCTTTGTATCAACATTGGTTTCAATGATGATTTAGTTCATTGCCTTAGGATGGCTTGTGCCTAGGCTTTTAAGGTATTTACTTAATATGCTAGCATAGTGCTAGGATAGTTAAGTAGCGTGGACTCATGAGGATGCCCTATACGTAGCCAATAATGATAACTTCAACAACAATGGCTATCGTCCAGGAGGTCAATGGTGGGGCCAACCACGCCCTTACTTTCAAGGAGGATACAACAACAACAATGGCAACAATAGCAATCAACCCAACTTGAGAGAGCTTGTCATTAGCCAGCTGAAGATCAATGATGCCTTATCCAGGAAGCTATGTGCTAATGACAAGACCCTAGAAAGCATCAACACAAATATTGAAGGACTATCCTCATCTTTCAAGAATTATCTAAGTTTTAACAACATGATGGAAACTCAGTTGGCTCATCTTGGTGTGGTTGTTCCTCTGTTAGAAAGTAACAAGATTCCAGGGTAGCCAGAAGCCGCAGCGGAAAATGTGAATGCGGTGGCTACGAGAGGTGGCAAGACCACCCGTCACCCACCGTATCCCACACATGAGAAAAGGACAACTGAGAAGGAAAACGAGAAAGAGGATGTCCCAGTTAGCATGAGTGAACCACTCAGTGAAAGAATGGCCATGCAATTTGAAGACACTAACTTTATGCTATTCCCTCACAGACAAAAGAAACCAATAGTGGATGAGCAATTCAACAGCTTTGTCTAAGTAATTCAGAAGATCCACATCAATGTGCCCTTAATTGATGTGATGCAAGTACCCACTTATGCTCGCTATCTCAAGGACGTACTGAGTAACAAGCGGCCATTGCCCACCACTAAGGTTGTCAAGATTACGGAGGACTGCAGTGTAGCCATCCTCAATAGGCTTTTGAAGAAGAAGAATAAGGACCTTAGATGTCCTACTATATATTGTTCAATTGGGGATCACTATTTTGACAAGGCAGACTTTGGAGCAAGTGTGAGTGTTATGCCCAAGGTGCTCTTCGATCAGCTAAACTTCATGATGAGATCATGCATATTATCATTGCACAAATAAACATGGCACAATGTTTATTTGTTTGGGATCCTGGCTCAAGTGAATGTGCACTCTTATTTGATGGACAAGATCAAGATGGCGCATTATGTCGTCCACCACCTTGGCCTCCTCCTTTGATGCACACAAAAAGATTTGATGGTGTTGCATATTGGACCAACACATGAGAGAAGATGAACTTGAGTCGAGGACGACTCCAATTCAAGAAGGGGAGGATGATGAGGACATTACTTCTATGGATACAAACAACACTCCATTGAACATACAAGATGCAATCAATAGAGTTCATACACAACAATTAATTTCAGAGGTGAACTCGTTCTTATATATTTCCTTATATGTTTTTAAGCATAGATTGCTACTTAATGATTTAATTGTGATTAGGATCCATGGAGAGGTTCAAGAAGTACTTGTAGGAAGTATTAGGGACGTGGAAGACCAGAGAATTCGTTCAAAGAAGATGGAAACCGAACCAAACTCCAAATCGTATCCAACTTGGAGTCCAGGAGCAGTACGCACTAAAACGAATGCCCAGGACGCATACGAACTCCGTTTTGGACGTTCTACATATGCACTAAAGGGGAGAGGATAACCTTTCCAAAGGTGCCGGTCCCATGTCAAAATTCCTTCGGAGTCGACGGGATCGTCGAAACAAAATCAAGTACAGATTCTGTCAGGGTGTTGTGCCACCGTATTGGGCCATTGGGCCTTGTATCAAGTCTAAGTCCATTATTTTCGTGTCTTAGGGTTAGGTCACGACCCTAACACCCCTTTGGACGTCCTCCCACCTATATATACTCCATGGTAGCCGCCATAGACAATTGGGTTTTGCTTAGATCAATAATATCGCCGTTCTTCGGTTTGTGAGACCCCAACTTCGCGATTTCAGATCGTGTCTACCTTGTTCTTGCTTGTGTTCTCGGTTGACTTGCAGGGATTAGCCATCTTGGCGAGGTCAATCGTGTGAAGCACGGTTGATAACCAACGGAGCGGTGGTGTAGTGATTGCAGGGGTTTTTTGTGTTCTACTCGAGAGTCTCGAATCATCAACGTCGAGATCTCCACATCAATCGACCTATCCATTACCTTTCAGAAGATCGGGCCTCATTTTTTTCTATCAATTGGTATCAGAGCCAGGTTGCCCATTAGGTAATTCATCTATCCATTACATTAGTTTTGTTTTTCATACCTAGAGTCCACAAAAAAGCCACAAAAAAACTTGCAGTTTAGTAGATCTGTTCATTACTTTGTCCAAACCACATTGAGCCTTTACAACTTTGTTATTCAGTTTGCTTTTGTTGAGTTTGTGTCCGTGTTTGAGTTATATTGCTGGTTTAGAAAGTGTTTTTGGTCTTAGTTTGAGTTTTGCATTGTGTGATTCATCCTTTTGAATCACGTCATCACGTCCAGATTAGATTCACCTCTGTCCAGTTTGGTATTTTCATCATATCTCGCACATACAAACTCGGATTTTGGTGTTCTTGTACTTTCTGGAAAGGTTAAGAAGTTCTCTATAACTTTCATATTCATCATTTGCCGAGAAAATATAGTTATCGATGTCTAAATTGCATTGGATCCGAATCTGTTAATTGACCTAAAAATTCTGAACAGTCTGTATTTCGGGGGCAATATCTCCTATTGTTCTTTTCCAAAATAGGTCTTCCATATATTGAAATTAAAGAGGAGAGATATATCTACAATCTTTCTGTTCTAAGTTTTCCAATTTAGAGCTTATAAGTGTGCCTATTTATCCTTGGAAGATTGAGTAGAAAATCTGCGACAGACACACGAGATATCTTGGATTTATTTTCATTGTGTTCTTCCCTTGCAGCACATTCTGAAAAAAAAGGAAGAAAAAAGAAAAAGGCAAGTGCAAAACAAGGAAGAAAAGTCGCCCAAAAAAAAAGAAGAAAAAAACAACAACAAAAAAACAGAAGTGCTTGCATTCTGTGTCATCTAGTTTTGTCTCATGTCTTGCTAGCGTGAACTACTAGGAACACATTTAGGCCAGCAACTTTGACAAATACTTTGGACACTTATTCAACTTTACTATCTGATTTCATTGTTGCTAATCCTTGCTACATAGAAAGTGCCATCCAAGCTACACCTTACTCTTGAGCAGAATCGATACACTTTTGCAATCATCCCACGCTTCATTGGTTTCTTCATACCGTCCACCGTTTGCCACCTGCAGTGTCGGTAAGAACACTTGTAAGAGTGTGGTAAGACGCTTGAGAGTGTGTGATTCCACTTCCACTTTGCCATTATCCTTTGTAGTTGATAGGGATAACATATTTTTTGTGTTGTCTTCTGTTTGCTACTAACAATGTCAGGTAAAAGCAAGAATCATGCATTATATGCTGAGATGATGGACATGATGAAGACGACGATGGAGTTGCTCAGTAAAAATCAAAAATCAACCAAGGATTCACATGACATTCAGACCACCTTTACAACACCTTCCACAAGAAGTAATTACATTCGCCCATCTCTTCCTTCTTATGATGGTTTTGGTTATGATGAATATATTACTTGGGAAATAGAGGTGGATAAAATTTTTGGACAATGTCATATGTGTCAGAGGAGAAAGATTAGAAATGTTGCAAGTGCATTAGTAGATTGTGCATTAACTTGGTGGAACAATTTAAATGAATTAGAAAAACCTCGAACATGGAAAGAAACGAAAATTCTTATGCGAGAAACTTTTGCTAATGTATCTATGTGCAAAGAAGAAATTCAGCAATTTGAGGAGAAATTTCTTGTTGTACCTTCTTTTGTGTCTAAAGTTTTGCAGGACAATATAGAAAATAATATAGATGATGCAAAAGAGAACAAGACTTTTGACAACACTTGTGAAATTTTTGATGGATCAACTCATAATGCACTCGAAATCACTGCTGAAAATGGTAAGGCAAAACATTCTACAAATATAGAAGGTGAGAAGTTTTTGGATGTTCTGAATTTTTCCACCAATCATGCTATTTTCAAGGAGCAACTATTAGAATCGTTTTATACACCATGTTACATGTTGATTTTCCTGCTGATCATTGCGCTACGAAAGAGTTGTGTGCTGAAAACTCTATTATACCTATGCAAAAACAAGTTAATGTACAAGATGATTGTGTTTTGGATTCACCTACTTGTGCTGAAATTCATAATTTGATCACCGCTACTGCTGAAAATGATGAGCTGAAATTTTTGTCTTCTCTAAATACTTTGGGTTATATTGAATTTGACACTCTTTGTGATCTAAATATTGTAGAGAGGAGAATATTTTCACAATCTGAATTGCCTTTATTAAGTAGAAATATTTTTCATGCTATAGGCAACTATGAAGATAGTGGTGAATTTATGGTGCATAAAGTTTACATATGTTCAAATGTGCAAGCTCCTTTTGTGCTGCAACAACATGGTGAAATGAATGGATGCACTAACACTAATAATGTATTGTCATGTTTTTCTAGAATTTTTTTATTGCAGCAAGGACAACAAATAAAAAAGAAGCATTGTTCATTGCGGTTGTGCAATATGGACAGTGTTCATTGTACCCCCAAAGCAATCCTTTTTCCTCGACATACGAGCAAGACGAGGATGGCTTGTCATAAAGAAGGGGAGAATGATGAGATCATGCATATTATCATTGCACAAATAAACATGGCACAATGTTTATTTGTTTGGAATCCTGGCTCAAGTGAATGTGGACTCTTATTTGATGGACAAGATCAAGATGGTGTATTATGTCGTCCACCACCTTGGCCTCCTCCTTTGATGCACACACAAAGATTTGATGGCGTTGCATATTGGACCAACACATGAGAGAAGATGAACTTGAGTCGAGGACGACTCCAATTCAAGAAGGGGAGGATGATGAGGACATCACTTCTATGGATACAAACAACACTCCATTGAACATACAAGATGCAATCAATAGAGTTCATACACAACAATTAATTTCAGAGGTGAACTCGTTCTTATATATTTTCTTATATGTTTTTGAGCATAGGTTGCTACTTAATGATTTAATTGTGATTAGGATCCAGGGAGAGGTTCAAGGAGTACTTGGAGGAACTATTAGGGACGTGGAAGACCAGAGAATTCGTTCAAAGAAGATGGAAACCGAACCAAACTCCAAATCATATCCAACTTGGAGTCCAGGAGCAGTACGCACTAAAATGAATGCCCAGGACGCATACGAACTCCGTTTTGGACGTTCTACATATACACGGAAAGGGGAGAGGATATCCTTTCCAATGGCGCCGGTCCCATGTCAAAATTCCTTCGGAGTCGACCGGAATCATCGAAACAAAATAAAGTACAGAATCTGTTAGGGTGCTGTGCCACCGTATTGGGCCATTGGGCCTTGTATCAAGTCTAAGTCCATTATTTTCGTGTCTTAGGGTTAGGTCACGACCCTATAACCCCCTTGGACGTCCTCCCACCTATATATACTCCATGGTAGCCGCCATAGACAATTGGTTTTTTCTTAGATCAATAATATCGCCGTTCTTCGGTTTGTGAGACCCCAACTTCGCGATTTCAGATTGTGTCTACCTTGTTCTTGCTCGTGTTCTCAGTTGCACTTGCAGGGATTAGCCTTCTTGGCGAGGTCAATCGTGTGAAGCATTGTTGATAACCAACGAAGCGGTGGTGTAGTGATTGCAGGGGTTTTTCGTGTTCCACTCGAGAGCCTCGGATCATCAACGTCGAGATCTCCACATCAATCGACCTATCCATTACCTTTCGGAAGATCGGGCCTCATTTTTTTCTATCACTTCACAGAGCTGACTCCAACACCAATGCAGCTCTAACTGGCTGACACTTCAGTTTGTTATCCACCGGGTATTACTCTGGATGTTCCGATGAAAATCCAGAATTGCTTCATACTCATGGATTTAGTGGTGCTCGACATGGATGTCGAGAAGGATACACCACTCATTCTTGGGCGCCCTTTCCTTAGCACCATAGAAGCTCACATAGATTTGGGAGCTGGAGAAATCCACTTCCATATCAATGGCAAGGAGGAGAAGTTTAGCTTTCGTCCAAAGTCAGAGCAATGCTCCATGATTCAGATCAAGTATGGGTCAAATGTTAGACACATTTAAGAAGTCGAAGTCACACCTCCAAAGGTGGACCCTCTCATTGCATTCATGAGAAAGTTTATATATGCGGAGAAACCATCTTTTTGTCCACACCAACATCCCAAGAAGATGGAGAAGTTCGGGCCTTCCCAAAGGCCCAAGTCCACCAAACCGCCAAAGAAGGAGTGGCGAAGGAAGCAAGACAAGCCGTCTGAGCCCATTCCTGCAGGCCCGGATGCCAAGAAATGAAGACGGAGGAAAAGTCCATCTTATCGGATATTAGTGAGACCTTTCCAATAGGTCAATTGGTAGTTATATTTATTTGAATTTTTCTTTTCCACCCAATTTGATTTTCCCACTTAATTTGATTTTTTTTCCGCTGCATATTTGATTTTTATTAGTAAGTTGAGAATCTTATATTCTCAACTATCATTTTTTATTTTTTATTTTTTCAAAGAAAAAAGAAATATTTTTCGATTTGAAAAGGGTTTTATTCGTAAAACCATTTTTCGGAGCTGTAAATGTGGTAATTCACTAATGGGCTAATTTTATAGCCGTTGGGAAGCCACCTGCCAAAAGAGGGACCAGGGCAGCCCAACTGCAGGGTCGGCCGACCGCCCTGGTTGGCCAAAGTGGGGAAAGGGACAATGAGGCCCTCTCTCCCCCAACAGCTACATTTGTGCCTCTTATGACTGTTGGGGGTGTAACCTATAAATGGTGGCCGTGAGGAGCACCCCTATTCAAACTTCATCACATTTTACACCTCCCCGAGTCACTCCCTTGCTCTTATTATTTTCTTGCTCTTCATTGAAGCACTCTTGCTCAAATCCAATCCAAAAAAAAAGATTTACTTTCATTTGCATTTGCAATTTACTCTCAAGTTCTTGAAGGGAAAATTCGTCAAGGTTTTTTTTGGCCAACATCACTTCTTTTTGAGTTTTTTCCTTGTTGTGTTCTCGCTTGTCGTGCCATGAAAGGAATGAAGAGGTTGTTCGGGAAGAAGAAGGGGGCTGCAAGCTCAAGCCATGGTGGAGACTCAAATGCACACCTCTCCCCCGTTGCTACACCAAGTCCATGGGGGAGGAGTGTGTATGAAGACACCTCCATGGGTGAAATAAGCAACCCGCATCAACTTCTCCACGACAACGACCTCGACATACAAAGTGAAGTTGAAGATCAAGCATGCAAGCTCCTCCAAGATCGTGAGTTTTACCACACTAAAGCTTATGATCCGGATTTGATCTCTAAAATAGGTATGGATTCTGAGTTCCCTTCCTATTGGAATGCATTAAGATTAGAAAATTTTGCTCACGTAGAGGAGAAAGGTTCACGCCTTCTCACTATACAATTCCTTTGCACCCTCCAAGTAGGATTTGATGGTATTACTTTTAGAATATTTCAAAAAGAATACAACATCCTAATGAAAGAATTAAGTGAAATCCTAGGCTTACATAAGCGTTGTTTTCTAGATTTAGACACTTTGTCTAGATTTAATAAACAAAGTTTTTAGCAAGAATTGACTCGTGAGGTCACATGTAGGGCTCATAGAAATAGCCACTTGCAAAATCCTACTTTACGCTTCATGCGTAAATGGGTGGCTATGACTATGTTCGCTAGAAAAGATGTTAGAATAACTCAACGATGATGAACTAAGAATTTTGTTTTCCATGATTAAGAAATTAAAAGTTGCTCTAGTTAAGCTATGATGACACAATGTTTGGATTATATTTCAAAGATAGGGCCAATTGACTGCACTTCAGTGATTACCCGCATTGCTACAAGGGTAGGAGCATTAGAATATGCTTCATTTGAATACATTGAAACTGAATGAGAACTGATTAATGAAGATTATCTAGGGCAAGGACATACCCTTAAGCATAATCATACTAGCTCTTTGGTATTTTTCTATCCCGGCTTTGTCAATGAAATCGGTTACCTAACCCGGATTTTCATTTGTACAAATGCCGGAGACTAACCATTGATCTTTGTCCCATCGAGGAAGCTAGAAAACATAATGTCTCTGGCAGGGTAACTATGAGGCACGCAAGGAGTGCGGCCATGGGCATGCCTCCGACAGCCTCCCCGGTCTATGATTACGAAGAGGAAGAGAACCCAATGGGTGACGCACCCGGATGGACTCAACCTCAACTGTATGAGGCCAGAGGGTCGTCTTGGCATGAATTGTCGAGTACCAAATGGGAGCCATCCCTATCCACTTCAAGCTCTAGCAGCTTGCCTCTAATGTCAGTGAGAGGACATCGTTCCTTTTCGGCTAGAATTCATTATGACTATAGCCAAGGAATGACAGATCTCACTAGACATATGGCAAACCTTGTAGTGATGGGAGACATCTATAACACAATCCAAGACCATGTCCAAGGGACCCAAGACTGGCAAGAACACATGGACACTCAGTTCACAAACTTCAACTCCACGCTACAACAACAGCAAGCCGATCTCGTGGCGTACTTCCGTCATGAAGGGTTCAACCCTTATCACGGAGGGTGTTGAAGAACAAGCTTGGGGCAGGACCCCCACTTGATAGGTAACTTGTATCACACCACTGCATATTTATTTTCCATTCATCCACCATTCACCTTACATACAAAAATTAAAAAACTCAAAAATAAAGTAATGTAGATTTTATTTCCATCAAATAAAGATGTGGGATAAGAATGATTTAGAATTCACATAGATGAAATGATGAATAGTTTCTAAGTTTTATTTTTCCTATGTCACTAGTTCACAATTTGCTACTCTCCAAATATTGCTTTCGTTGGCTAAAATTAACTTCGCCTTAATTTAGAAATTGTGGTTAGCAAAAGCTTATTCTAATTCTAAGTTGTTTAGAGATTTGAAATAGTAATAGGGCTGCTATTCCAAGTTTAAAAGTGAAAGTTAGATTTTTTGCAAAAATTATAAAAGATTTATGTTTCCCTCATTTGGTTGGAAATACCTACCAAAGCCATATGATGTTTTACATTGGTAAACCTTATGCATATGCTATTTACTTTCACATTGAACCTAGTCAAACTAGTATAGTCCTATGTGCGAATTTATTCATTTCTTTTTGAATTCAAGAGTTCACTTGCACATGTTATACTAATACACTAGAAGATACCTAAATTTCATCATATCACCATTCCACAATAAAAACAGAAACTACATGCCTTTCATGCTTAGTACTCTTTTCAAGTTTATTGCATAAAAAGGGAGTAGAAGACATGGCTACAAGAAAAAAAAAATGCATGCTTACATCATAAGAATGAGAAATGAAAAGACAAAGAAAGTACCCATGTTTCATCCCTGCAATAAAGAGAGTCTACATCAAAAGGAGGCATCTAAACATTTCCACATCCACTTCCACTTTCATTCCATCACACATGCACAAGTCTTGAATCAAAATGTTTTGAATTGATTTATCCTAAGACTTACTATTCTTACTTATCAACATTATGTGTTGCAAATATGCCTACTTTCATTCCTTACCAAACTCCACATATAAGCCTTACTTATTGGTAGTATTAATATAGGCAAATGCCTTGGTCAGGATATATTTCCACAACACAAAAAAGAGTGATTGAGAGAATCCAATTGAGGTACTTAAAATCTGAATTGAAACTCTTTGGAATTTAATTGGAACTTGATAACTAGGCTATGCTTGCTCCGCCTACTATTCTATCTTTCAACTACCCATGAATGTGAAAAAAGCATAAGACCCATAATGACTTAAGAATGGTACAGTACCATAGCTTTTTGCAATACTAGGTAGAGTATTTTGTTGTGCACTTGGTATTTTTGAAAGGTAAAAAATAGTAGCAACTTCTGACCATCAACATAAAGATTTGACTTTGCATCGGGACAAGCAAAGGATAAGCTTGGGGGAGTTTGTTGACGGCTGTTATATCCCAATTTCACCAGTCAATATAACTCAATTATGTGAAGGATATGTCATTTGTTGCACACATGACCTTTCTACTCAACCTATTTCGACTTGTCTTTGGAAAAATAGTGCATGCAGGCTTTTTATGTAGGAATTGAGGTGAAAGAGTTGGAGCAATCCTAATAATTACCATCCTAGCTAATCAAGCGATGACACGTGGCATTACATGGATCAAATGGCCCACAAACAGACATATCCGAGGAGATCCAACGGTGTAACACCCACATAAGTTAATGGGACCCACCAGTTAGTGACCTGGAGAAAGCACACGAGAAATGGGGCACTAACCCGGTCGGCCGAACCCCCTGTTCGACCGACCTCTTCTTCGCGCCAAACCCGGTCTTCTTCCATGTGTCGACTCCCTTTGGTGTCCTGATAATGATGAAGACTAATTTGAGCGCTAATTGTGGCAGGAACCGACGCTTCTCTAGCTATAAATAGGACCCCCTACCCCTCCCTTCAACACACACCACTCGAGTTTCATTCTATTGTATCCACTACTTTCCATAGTCTTAGAGAAATTTAGGCTGTAGAGAGGAGAGTCTCTAGTCCCAAGTCTAAATTGGGAAAGGTGTAGAGGGAGTCTCTCTTCCCAATTCCAAATTGGGAATGGTATGGCTCATGTATTCCTTCTTGTATTTGTTACTTTATTCATAATAAATATGTTATCTTTAGTCTTCCATTATACGTATGCTTGGACGAAGCGTTTCTTATTTGATTGTGGAGTCCATGTATGTGGTAGGTACAGTCTTTATGATTGCATTATAATGATCTCATCTTATCATCAAAGAAACTATAAAGCCCCACTATAGTCTAACTAATTATGATACGATTATGTTAATATGAATAATTATGCTTTGTATCAACATTGGTTTTCATGATGATTTAGCTTATTGCCTCAGGGTGGCTTGTGCCTAGGCTCTTAAGGTATTTACTTAATATGCTACCATGGTGCTAGGATAGTTATGTAGCGTTGAATGTCTCATAGACCCACAAATTGAATAGGTAGGCAGGAGGTGGTGACAGCCCTATCCATCCTTTGTAATCTTCCATATTCGGATATGCCACATGCTCTTGGCGTGAATTGTCCTAGTATTGCTATGGGTAAACCTGTGCCCCATGTGTTGAACAACATAGCATAGGAATTCAACACTAACGTGATTCATTAGTAATTGACTTATGCTATGTATATGTACAATAGAAGCATTGTAGGAGTAACTCACTATCTCTTAGTCTTGTCTCCCTCTAGGATCCATTACCCCCCTAGAACAGAATGCTCTTGTGTGTGTCACACTACCTCCAATTACCTATTATCCATCCTCACTAGAACCCTACCTAGACAATATACCCTTTCCATTTGATTATTTATACACTTCAACCTAGCCTTCCCATGGGATAAAATTAATGACACCCTTGGAATACTCTTTTAGGGGGGAAATGCAATACCGATAGTTTCTGTGCGCTTGTGGAATTCATTCTGTGATCCTAAGGAACCATCAACAAGCACTTCTGCACACTAGCTGGAGATGAATTGTTTGTGGTGCATAAGAAATATCAACAAACACACATGCACAAACTTGATCAAAAGTATGATTTGTTTTCTCCTAAGGCTTATTCTTTTTACTTAGCAAAATATGTGTGACAAACATGCCTACTCTTGCTCCCTTCCAAGCCCGACATAAAGCCTCATTTAGATGTGATGACAAGTAAGACATTGCCTTGGTGAGGAAAAGATCCACGTACACAAAATAGTGATTAAGGGCATCAATTGAGGAACTTGAAATTATACAAATTTGAAACTCTTTGTAATTCAGGTGGAACTTAGACATTAGGTGATGCATGCTTAATTTGTTGTTCTGTCTTTCAACCACCCAACAAAAAGAGGAGGCATAACCCCGTAATGACTAAGACAAGGGTGAAGTACCATAGAAAATTTATTCAATAAAAGGTAGAATATTTTATGGTGCACTAGGTACTCTTGAAATGTATAACATAAGTCTTCATCTTTGCTTCGAGAAGAGCAAAGGGTAAGCTTGAGGAAATTTGTTGACGGCCATTTTATACCAATTTCGACCATAAATATAACTCAATTATTTAACGGAATAAATATTTCATAAATTATATATTTAACATAGTTCCACTTGTACTTGGAGAAATAGTGCATGCAAGTGTTTATTGGAGAAATGAGAAGAATTGTAGGGAGCAATCCTAAAAAGGGACATCCTAGCCAATCAGGTGACAACATGAGGCATCCCATGGATCAAATGGCCCACTTACTGGGGTATCTTAGAGAAAACAATGGTGCAGCACCCGGAGATGGCTCTAGGACTCACCTGTTAGTCACTCAGAGGAAGCACACCATGAGGGGGGCCAAGACCAAGTCGGTCGAGCCACATAGTCGGCCTATAGAGGTACTCGAGAGAATCCAACAGTGTAGCACCCGAGAATGGCTTTAGGACCCACAAGTCAGTCACTCGGAGGAAGCAAACTACGATCAGAGCTAGGAACAAGTCGGGTGAACCCCTGGCTCAACCGACTTGGACTAGGCGCCATTCATAGTCAAACAACATGTGGCTCTCTCCAGTGGCTCCCTGATGGCAGTGAAGACTGCTTCACATGCTACTTGTGGCGAGAATCGATTGAACTCCATGTATAAATAGGACCTCACACCCTCACTTCTCCACATACACCACTTGAGCATCATTCTCTTGTTTACCCTAGTTCTCTTAGTTCTTAGTAGAGGTTAGGCTGTACAGATGAGCCTCTAGTCCCAAATCCAATTTGGGAAAGGTATGGCTCATGTATCTTTTCCTTTATTTGTGAAATTACTAATTTTTATATTTATTAGTCTCTCTTTATTCATATGCTTGGAGCACTTATTGTTTGATTGAGGAGTTCATTTATGTGATATGTGTATATATCATTATGATTCCATAGTATTGTTCTTATTATGCTATCATAAACACCATAAACCTCCACTATAGTATAATTACGTAATAACATGAATATGTTGGTATGAATAAGTTAGTGCTTGGTCCCAACATTGGTTCAACGAGGTTTAGGTTAGTCATTGCTTTATGAAGGTACTTGTATTGTAACTCTTAAGGCATCTACTTAGCATGCAAGTGCTCATTTGCAACAATTGTTGGAGATTTGTAGCACTTTCAAGATCAAGGATGTTAGTCCAGATGTCATTTGCCTTTGACTATTTCTGTTTTCCCTCCTTGGGAAAGAAAAGCATTTGTTCTATGCGAACTGAAGTGCTATAAATAATTGGGAAAAGTGTTCTACAACATTCTTGGCAAAAATCTTCACGTTGGGCATGACCAACGTTCTACATTGGAGAATATCAAGCTTCCAGCAATAGTCAAAGGAATCCTTTACAGAGCCGTGGAAAGGCTTCACGAATACATCCTTGCTTGTCCCCACCCTGAGATGGATGATTTGCTCATCATCCAAAACTTCTACAAAGGATTGACTCTGTCAGTCCATGACCATGTGGATGCTGCTGTTGGAGCTACCTTCTTCTCACTAATTGTGCCCAAAAGAATTAATTGAGAAGATGGTGTCAACCATGGGTTGGAGCAATGAGCGTCTCCAATCCCAACAACGTGTCATGCACGTCTTGAAAGAGGTGTGACATGATAGCTTCCTAGATTGATCTCCTGATGAAGAAGCTGACCTATCAAGAAATGGCGAATAATTTTGCGCAGCACAAGTCTTAGATGCTCAAATGACATGCGAGGTCTATGGCAATACGTTCACATGGGGAGTGACTGCCCCGAGACACATGAGGATGCCTTATACCTGGCCAACTACAGAAATATCAACAATAGTTGTCATCCAATAGGTCAAGTGTGGGGCCAACCACGCTCTTTCTTTCAAGGATGCTACAACAACAACAACGGCGATGGAAATCAGCCCAACTTGAATGAACTTGCCATTAGCCAACTCAACATCAATGATGCCTTATCTAAGAAGTTATCGGCTAATGACAAGACCCTAGAGAACATCAATGCCCAGATCGAAGGGTTAGCCCCTACTATCAAGAACTAGTTGAGCTTCAACAAGTGTTGGAAACTCAATTAGCTCATCTGGCGACTGTTGTCCCTCCACTAGGGAATAGATAGATTCTGCGGCAGCCTGAAGCTCCCCTGGAATATGTGAGTGTGGTAGCCACGAAAGGTGGAAATACCACTTGTGATCCACCGTACGCCACTCAAGATAAGGACAAGGAGGAAGTCCCATCTGGCGAAGGTGAACAACTTAGCGAGAGAATGGCAAGGAAATTGAAGACACAAACTTCATGCCATTCCCTTAGAAAATTTGGAAGCCAAATGTGGATGACCAATTCAATCGCTTTATTTAAGTCATCAAGAAGATTCACATAAATGTGCCCTTGATAGATGAGATGCAAGTACCCACTTATGCTTGCTATCTCAAGGAAATCTTGAACAACTAGTGACCATTGTTCACCACAAAAGTTGTCAAGTTGATAAAACATTGCAGCGCAACCATCCTCATCACGCTTTTTGAAACGAAGGACCCAGGGTGTCCTACGATATCCTGCTCAATTGGGACACAACACTTCGACAAGGCGCTTTGTGACCTTGGCGCAAGTGTGGGTGTCATGCCAAAAGTGGTCTTCAACAAGCACAATTCCATGGCACCATCTCTAACTCCAATGCAACTCCAACTGGCCGAATCTTCGATCCGCTATGCTACGGGTATTGCCAAAGATGTTCTGATGAGAACTTGAAATTGTTTCATACCCATAGTTTTCGTGGTGCTTAACAAGGAGGCCGAGAAGGAAACCCCACACATTCTTGGGTGAACTTTCCTTAGCACCGGATGCTCACATCGATGTGGATGTCGGAGAAATCTGTTTCCGTATCAATGGCATGGAGTAGAAGTTTGTCTATTGGCCAAGGAAGAAGCAATGCTCCATTGTCAAAATCATGTATGGCCCAAATTTCAAACACATCAAGGAGGTCGAAGTGACACCAGCACAAGTGAAGAGCCTAATTGCATTCATTAGGAAGGTTATTTATGAGGAGACTCTATCAATTCGTCCATGATGATATATTAAGAAGACGGAAAAGCTAGGGCCATCAGAACAACCCAAGTCCACTAAGCCACGTAAAAGGGAATGGCAGAAAAACCAAGCCACACCTTCCGAGTCTACTTCTCCGAGGTCGGAGGCCAAGGATTGAAGCTTCACAAGTCGGAGGAAAATCCATCTCATTGGATTTTTGGATAAGATCTCGTCAATATGATTATTTGGTAGTTATCTCATATTTGATTTTTCGACCCCCATTTGATTTTCCCATTTGAGTTTGCATTTTCTACAGCATGTTTGCATTTGTCATTAGGATGTTGATAATTTATATTCTCAACATAGATTTCTTTTATTTTATTTTGAAAAAACAAGAAACAAAAAATATTGGAATTGATAAAAATTTTGTTTGGAAAACAATTTTTGAGGAAATTTGTGGCCAATTCACCCAACGGCTGGAAATATAGCCGTCAAGGAGTCACTTGCCAAAAGGGAAACCAGGGTGGGCACCTGTCAGTGCAGTTGGGCCCCCTGGTCGACTGTTGATGATCCTTAAATGTTAAAATTGATCATCAATTCACCGCACTAATCTATAAAAATGAGAACACAATGTAGCAGTAGGGGTTAATACTAACCATTTGAACAAGTGTTAGTGTCTATTTGCATGCTAGTGAATTAAGCCCCAAAATGCCAAAAAATGCATGGAGCTATCTTAAAAGTTACCTTTTGACAAATCAGGGGATGACACATGGCGTCACGTCGATCCATGGACCCATTCCCAGGCGTATCTGAGGGAATCCAACGTCAAGTCATGCGGGGATGAAGTCTTGGCTCACAAACTGGTGACCAGGAAAAAGCACAACCCGAGGGGGCTTGACCAAGTTGGCCAAGCCCTTGGCTCAGTCGACTGATTCCTGGTGCCAAACACAATCTTCGTCAATGTGTGGACTCACTGTTGTTCCCTTAAGGCGGAAAAGACAAATTCACACGCTAATTGTGATGCCATATCGGCTGAGCTCGTCTATAAATACCCCCCTCACACTCTCACTTCACATACCACGAGTTTGAATTTAGAATTCCACTCCAAAGGGTTAGAGCTACCCAAGTGGCCAGCCAAATAGAAGGAGAGTGAGTAGGAGCTAGGAGGATGAGGCTTGGACTTGCCAAGTCCTTGTTACACACTTATACATCTACGGAAGTTCTTCGGAATTAAGTAAGGCTTTCGTAAACTCAATACAAGTTTGATTTCTATTTCATAGTAGTTCACTTTGGTAGCTACTTGTAGGTTCATCACTTTAATTCATTAGAGGGTCTAGTCGTAGCTTTGCATTATAACTGATCAGAGTTGTGAATTAGAACTTAAGTGTGGTACTTAGGTTAGAATTCATTAGTGGATATGTCGTAGAACCAAACATTGAATAGGTAGGTAGTAGGTGGTGATAGCCCTATCTGTCCTTAGTAATCTCCATGTTCGGCTAAGCCATAGGATCTTAGAGGGAATCGTCTTGGTTTTGCCAAGAGTAAACCCATGCTCGGAGCTATCAGCTACCATAGGCTACTGTAATTTAGAATCAGACCATTGAATTCCTCTCAAATTCTTATCTACCAAACAAATTGTGTGTCCTTGGGAGAACAAGTTAGGATATCTCACACATGTTTCTTGGATTCGATATCCTTAAGAATACTATTTAAGGGGAAGTGCTACAATGGTATTTTCGTGTGCTTGCGGATTATTCTGTTTTTGTAAGAAATACCAACGATTATTTATGGCGCCATTGCCCAGGAACAGTTGCTTATGATCTTCGAACCTTGTTCACCCTTGTATCTTTTTTCTTTTGCTTATTTCTTACCTTTCCACCTCAAAAATGGAGCAGCACACCATTCTTTCTTATTCTTCCACAAAAGGGCGAGTCCAGCGAGCTACCGCCGTTGGCAAAACCAATTCTTTCTTTCTTATTCTACCCCAAAAGGGCGAGTCCCGCGAGCCACCGTCATCGGTGAAACCAATTTGCTCCACTAGCTACGAACTACGCTCTGACTTTATAGTCATGGTTTGGGAACAATCCTTCTCACAAACGGATTGTGAAACCCTTACCACTATCCGTGAGAGTTTGAAAAATTGTGTTCATGCCTTTTGATTAAAGGCATGACACAAGAAACTTTCAAATAGAAGTTGTTTCCTTTTTCCCTCAAAGATAAAACGAAACAATGGTACATCCATAATGTTGGGAAACAAATGATGATTGGCGAGAATTGTGAGATAAATCGTTTCCAATATCCCGAATTGTTTCATTACGAAGAGGTGCAGCTTGGGAAAACAAACGATGATTGGACTAGTCTTCTAACAGATGGAGAAGGAATCAATAGGTGGATCCTGGTATAGAGTTTCGCTTTTGCAAAATTCTGGCCATGATTTGTTGAGCCTGATCTGTTGTTATTATAACATTTCTTCATGGGACTAAGCAAAGAGTCTGTCCTATACCGCGACATTACAGCTGAGAAAGCGGAAGAAGGGAAGGAACTTCTAGATTGAATTCTAGAAAATGCCTCCTTCATTATGAATCTTAATGAACCTCCCACGGAATAAGCTGCGTCGAGCATCGAGGACACCTCTATGGCCAAGGAAGAGCCCTTAGTGTGCCCATCACTAGCCTTGCCTGTACAATCATCTCCCAAACCTGAACCTCTAAAGGATGAAGATGAGTGATAAACAAGTCATTTCAATAATCACATCATAATTAAGCATAACAAACATTGTAAAGTGCATACAACCCATAATAGATTAAGTCTTACACAAATTGAAATGTGAGAGTATTTAAACATGGTACAAGTCCATAGAGGACCAAAATAGACAACGAACAACGACTATTAAAACTCTAAGTACCCCCTTCCAATCTCTCCCCCTTTGGCATCAAGATACCAAAAAGGAAAAGAGAGAAGGAGATCCCTAAGATCTACTCTTCATTATCATCGTCGTCATTGTCTCCGCCTTGTTTCCACTCACTATCGCTCTCTGTGGCTTCCGGATCTTCAGAGTTTTCATCATGGCCTTCTTCTTCGGAGGGTGTCACTGTGGAGGTGCTAACATCACCAAATTGAGCGAGTTCTTTCCATCACTCTGGAAATGGAATCATCTTTCCATCACTCGCCGCAGCAGGAGACATGGGAACTTTGAGCTTGTCGCACATCGCCTTGAGATACTTCTCTTGGCGATGATCCATGCGACGTTGCCAAACTTCCGCCTTCTGGCAAGAGGCAAAAATGACCTTGAAGCACTTGAAGATGCCACTTCCGAATTCTGATGGAGGAAGAGGAGGTGGAGGGGCCACAGGATGAGAGGATGGGGCAGGAGTATCGACATTCTTCTTGGCGCAACAGGCTCTGGAGGAGGAATCTGTGGATGAAGTCTCCTATGAGTGATATCCTTCTTGAAAGTCAGCTCGGACACCTTCTCGATTAAGAACAGAATTTAAGGTGCATAGCCATTGGATCGATTGGGTTTTGAGAGATGTTGAAGATGTCATCAAAGATATAGTCCACCAGAATGAATCACACATCTCCATCAATAAGCACCATCAAATGTCTCAAATTTCCTTGAATGATGCCCGCATCTCCATCTTTGGGGGCAATTGTCACGCGGTTGAGGACACTGTAAAAGGGCTTGATTTTCCAAATGTGTCCCACCTCATAAACTGCATGACTTGGATACATGTAATCCAAGACATCTCTATCAACTGCTTTGAGGTTAGAGATGATGATCTCATTTTCAAGTTGATCATCCAAGTCAAGAATCTGAGCAAACTCTCAATAAGAGATAGTCTATTGCTCTCCATGAGTCATCCAAGTGATCCACCGATGTCCATCAGTGTGAAAGTAGTGGAATAGAAATGCACTATGACTTCGACATTCCTATCATAGTTGAATGCCATGAGTTTTATCAATCCATGTCGCTCTATGGCTTCAATCACGGCATTGGATGCAACATGATTCTTCTATGCCATGTAATCCTAGTCGATCCATTGGGCATCTGTCACTAGAATCTGCTTGGACATGTAGACGGTCGGATGGTAGTCACAGTGGAAGTCCCACCAAAAATGAAGGTCGGCAGTGCTCTTCTCACATTGATATACATTGGCCGTTCTTAGTCTTCTATCCTTATCATCCCCTTTGCCTCTGAATATGTTTGCTTCAACTATATCTTGGCAGTTGGGGTTTCTAGCAGGTGAAGACATCCTCAAGGGGTGTATGGGTTGAGAGGGTCCCTTCCTAGCCTTGCTTGCAGGCTTCTTAACACCAGGAGCCTTCTTCTTGGGTGCCTCCTCAACTGGTGCTTTGCCCTTGTCCTTGGACCTCCTAGCCTATTGAGTTCTAGATTTCTCTCCCATGGTCACAAGTCCCTTCTTCCTTGAGGCTGTCTCGGCAGCAGCTGAGTTATGTGCCTCCCATTGATTTTTCTTCATATTCCTTGCTTTAGTCATTGAGTCGAGGTAGGCTATAGAAAGCTCTCGCTCCTCTCGATCACGACGACAAAATTCTTGCCTTGCTGCCTCGTGCTCAAGATCGAATAGAGGCGAATAGTTGGGGTCCGACATTGTCCCTGAGAAGAGATGCACAACAGAGTATATGAGTCCAAGGAAGTGGAACATTGTGTTAGAATTCAAAAAATCGATCAAGGTTAGGGTTTTCCCTGTGATATCCAGACTTGTCCGCCTAATGGTCGGACTAGTCCGCATGGGCCGGACTTGTCTGCCTCGTGGCCGGACTAGTTTGGTGTACACAGCAAGATCCCTAATCTTTAGGATTTTTGCAAACACTATGGATCTGACCACAATATTTTAGGGATAGGATCACAATGACATCGAGAACAACTTTTGTGAAGAACTTTCTATCAAAAGATGTAAAAGAATTGAATTTTGAAGGATTTAGTGCTAGGTCAAGAATACCTCTCCAAATCTTAAAATCGGCGAAACTTGGATGAAGAATTGGCCTAGGATGCTTGGGGAAGAGTTTCCACACACCTTGGGGCTTCCATCCATGAATTGGAATCGAGTTTGGTGGAAAGAGTCAAAAATCGCCGATTTGGGGTGCGGTTTTCAAGTTTTCAGGAGAGAGAGTCCTTGAATGGAAGTGAGGAGGTTGGGGGTCCCCTGGGGAGGTTAAGTCCCTAGGGGTCGGACTAGTCCGGTTGATGACCCAAACTTGTCTGGCTGATGGACTTGTTCCAGACTACTCTGATGGGCCAGACTTGTCCGGCCTATGGGGCGGACTAGTCCAGTACAAAGGCTAAAAACACATATATATTGGGTTTTCACCGGAGATTTGACCCTTTTGGACTATATTTTCATAAAAGATCTTTGAAAACATGGTCCGTAAGCAATCAACGACCGAACTATGACTATAATTTACAAAGATTTAATAATTTCAAATAGTTTTGTAGAAAATTGAGGGGGAAGAGTTTTTTCACGAGCATGTGTGAATTTTGAAACAAATACAAGTAACAATCAGATGTGCAAGACTCAAACCACATTTCGATAAACTGAGATATTGAGCTCACTCCAAAGTTCACAAAATCTCTTTTCATCTAGGGGTTTGGTGAAAATATCGGCCAATTGGTTTTTGGTTCTCACATGGGAAATTGATATGTCTCCTTTGATGGAGTGATATGTCTCACATTGGTTTTTGATGGAAATCGATGTGTTTGGTCCTTGAATGTTCAACTGGGTTGTGGGCTATTTTGATGTCACTCTCATTGTCACATAGGAGGGGATATGGCGCAAGTTTATGTTGTAGTCCCTAAGAGTTTCTCGCATCCAAAGAAGTGCACAACAACTTTCGGCGGCAACATACTCTGCTTCGGCCGTGGAAAGTGCAATGGAGTTTTGTTTCCTTGAGGACCAAGATGTTAGGGATCTACTAAGGAATTGACAAGTTCCAGAGGTGCTCTTTCTATCTACTTTCCACACCGCATAATCCACATTGGAATATCCAATGATGTCAAACTTAGAGCCCTTGGGGTACCAAAGTCCTAGGCTTGGTGTGTGAACCAAATATCTAAGAATTCTCTTAACGGCAGTGAAATGATACACCTTAGGAGCAGCTTGGAATCGAGCAAACATACAAACACTTAGCATTATATCGGTCCTAGATGCACATAAGTAAAGTAATGAACCTATCATGGAACGATATACCTTTTGGTCCACACTTGAACCATCTTCATTAAGTTCAAGGTGTCCATTGGTTTCCATTGGAGTCTTGATGGGTTTGGCTTTGTCCATGTCAAACTTTTTGAGTATATCTCGTGTGTACTTTGTTTGAGTAATGAATGTGCCTTCCTTGAGTTGCTTCACTTAAAAACCTAGAAAGAACTTCAACTCCCCCCCATCATGGACATCTCAAACCTCACAGTCATTATCTTGGAAAACTCATCACAAAAAGATTTGTTTGTAGAACCAAATATAATGTTATCGACATATATTTGGCAAACAAACAAATCACTATTGAAATGCTTAGTGAATAAAGTGTAATCCACATTCCCAATTTTGAAACCATAGAGAGCCTTATGAAATTTATGACATGGTTTGGGAATTCTTGAACCTCAAAGCTGGGGGGTTGCTCCACATACACCTCTTCTTTGATTGGACCATTGAGGAATACACTCTTGACGTCCATTTGGTATAGCTTAAAATCATGGTGAGTAGCAAAGGCAAGTAATATACGAATTCATTCAAGCCTAGCTATGGGAGAAAAGGTTTCATCGAAATCCAAACCTTCAACTTGTGAGTACCCTTGGCCACAAGTCATGCCTTGTTCCTTGTAGCCACCTCGTGCTCACCTTGTTTGTTGCGGAACACCCACTTGGTGCCCACAACATTCGCATTAGGCCTCTTCACTAGCTCTCATACTTGATTTGTTTCAAAATTATTGAGCTCTTCTTGCATGGCCATCACCCAATCCGGACCTCCTAGTGCTTCTTCAACCTTATGAGGCTCCAAAGAGGAAACAAGAGAGAAATGTTCACAAAAATTTGTGACACGAGAAAGAGTAGTTACCCCCTTGGAGATGTCTTCAAGGATGTTGTCAACTGGATGGTCCCATTGAACACTTTGATGTACTCTTGGGTGTGGTGCTTGAGGCCTTTGATCTTCATCTTCCTCATTTTCTTCGTCTCCCCCTTGATTGATGCCTCCATTTTCATCTTTTTGGAGTGCATCTTGGGGTTCTTGAGCTTGAATATTTAAGGAAGAGCTTGCTTGATGTGTAGGATGATCACTTGATTCTTGAGGTTGTTCTTGTTGTCGTATGTCTCCAGGTGCCATCCTTCCTATCACCACTTGTAGAGCTTCTTCTTGATCTAGCACATGACTATCAACTTGCTCCACTCGGGAGCCATTAGTCTCTGCAAACACGACGTCACGTGCTACTTCAACAATTCTGCAGGATTTGTTGAAAACACGATAGGCGTAAGTGTTTCAGTCATAACCAAGCAAGAAACCCTCATCGAACTTAGAAGTGAACTTCAAAGTCCTAGGCTTCTTGTTGAGAATATAGCATTTGCTCCCAAAAACATGAAAGTAAGAGATGTTGGGTTTGTTACCGGTTAGGAGCTCATAAGACGTCTTCTTCAAAATGCAGTGAAGGTACAACCGGTTTATGGCATGGCAAGCGTTGTTAACCGCTTCCGCACAGAACTAGACTGATGTCTTGTATTCATGGAGCATGGTTCTTGACATCTCAATGAGACTCCTATTTTTCCTCTCGGCCACCCCATTCTGTTAAGGGGATTAGGGGCCGAGAACTCATGCATGATGCCTTCTTCATCCAAAAACTCTTCAACTTGAGTGTTCCTGAATTTGGTGACATTGTTACTCCTTATAGTCTTGATACTTAAGGAGAACTCATTTTGAGCTCTCCTCAAATATTTCTTGAGGAAACCTTGAGTCTCACTCTTATCATGCAAAAATAACATCCAAGTGAAATGTGAAAAATCATCTACAATGACAAGGCCATATTTGTTACCGCCAATAATTATGTAGGAGATTTGATCGAAGAGATCCATGTGTAGAAGCTCCAATGGTCTTGTTGTCGTGATGATGTTCTGCGATGGATGTTGAGCTCCAACTTGCTTTCTGGATTGGCATGCGCTACATGGTTTGTCCTTTGCAAACACAACATTCTTTAAACCACGGATGTGCTCTCCCTTAAGAAGTTTTTGTAAATTTCTAATCCCAACATGGGCTAGTCTTCTATGCCAAAGCCATCCCATGTTGGTTTTTGAAATTAAGCATGTATCAAGTTGAGCTTTATACGCGGATAAATCCACAAGATAGAGCTTTCTCTTAAGTACACCTTTAAAAGCAATTGAGTTATTGCTTATTCTTGTGATGGTCACACCTCATTAGTAAAAAGACAATTATAACCTTTGTCACATAGTTGTGATATGGACAGGAGGTTATAATCTAGGGAATCAACATGTACAACACTGGAAAGAGTATGATTAGGGGATATAGCAATTTTACCGGTGCCAAGGATTTTCCCTTGGCTATTGTCCCCGAAGTAGATCCCCTCACATGGATCTTCATTATTCTCATGTTCCACAAAATCTTCCTCTCTCTGGTCATGTGATTTGTGCATCCACTATCAAGAACCCACTTGGTTCCATCGTAGGAGTAAGCCTACAAAATAGAATTAAGCCTTGGCTTTAGGTACCCAAGTGGTGTTGGATCCTTGAATGTTAGTCAAGATGCATTTGCGCACCCACACACAAGGTTTTGGACTCTTGTGATGTGGCCCAACATACCTAGCATAAGCCTTTCCAAACTTGTTCTTTAATAAGACATATGAGGCATCAAAATCAGGGAACAATGGATGAAGTTCCTTTTTAGGCATGTTAAGAGGTGTAGCAATGTTCTTCCCTTTGTCATTATTATGTGAACCTCCTTTGACAAAAACAATCAAGTCTTTGCCATTCTTGGGAGTTTTAGCGTTATGCCTCTTCTACCTAGAATAACCAAGACCATCCTTGACAAGGGGATGTCTTGTGTTGATATATGCACTACGTGCATATGCCAGCTTCTCCTTCTCAAAGATGCCACCTTTCGGTGCTTGCTTGTTTTGTGCCACATTAAGCTCATCTTTGAGTTTCAATATCAAGTTAGAGCATTTTCAAGCTTGAGATGTTTCGGATATTATATTTATGGAATGTGAGCTTTTAGAGGAAGAAGGTTCATTGACCTTGAGAGACTCCACTTGTCTTTCAAAGATCTTGTTAGCTTTTGTCAAGCTAACAAGTTCATCCTTTAGCATAATTGTAGTGTTCTCAAGGTTTGAGAAAGTTTCCTTGCTCAAAGTGATTTCATGCTCAAGTGCCTTACTTCTTTCTCTTTCAAGCTCCAAGAGCTCCTAAAACTCTTGACATCTCTTCTTTTTGTTCGATGAGCATGTCCCCTTGACGATTGATGAGCTCTTCCTTCTAAAATATCTGATCTGTTACCAACTTCGTCCTTTTCAGGGTACTCTTACTCATATCTTTAAGCATATATTCATTTTCACTACTACTATCAAAATGATCATGTGAAGAAATTGAAGTGGTTGATTTAGATTTAATCTACCTTCTTCCCTCCTTGGCCATGAGGCAAGTTGGCCTTGAGTTCTCCAAGTTGGGGAAGAGCGTGTTCTCTGTGGTTGACTTCTTCATAGCAATAGTTGCTATCTTTTCTTCTCCATCGGAGGAGGATTCTTCATTTGAATCCCACTCCTTCCCAAGGTGGGCATGTCTCAATTGCTTCTTCTTCTTGAAGTATTTCTTTTCTTGATACTTGCCCTCCTTCTTCTTCCCGTTCTCTTCGTGTGGGCAATCCACAATGAAGTGGATGTATTCCCTACAATTGTAGAAAGCCCTTTTTGATATTGTCTTGGGCTTGCATTTGCTCTTGCCTTCACGATGGTAGTCCACCCTCCTTCTTCTCAACATCCTCTTGAAGTTTCTGATGAAGAGTGCCTCTTCCTCATCGGTGTCGAGGCTCTCTTCATCACTATCTCCTTTTTCTTGGGATCTTAAGGATGATGCATTGAATGCAACATCTCTCTTCTCGAAATAGGAGAGCTTTTGAAGGTCGTTGTAGAACATGGCCTCTTGCTCCATCATCTCATGGTTGATGATTCTCCCTAGCACTTCTTCGGGAGTCATTTTGTGGAATCCCGGACGTTCCCAAATAGTGAGCAAAGAGTGACATTTCGATGCATGAATGCCCGAATCATCCTCTTCACTACTTTGTGGTCCGTCCACCCGGTGCTTCCGTAAGATCGACTATTGTTGATGAGAGTCTTGAGGTTGTTGTACATGTCTTGGGGAGACTTACCATCCATGATAGTGAATCTCCAAAGTTCTCCTTCAATCATTTCGATCTTTACCTCCTGAATGACACGGGCCCTCTTGTGTCATCTTGAGCGTGTCCCATATTTGTTGGCCACCTCAAACCCTTCCATCTTGTTGAACTCCTCTTGATTTAGTGAGGAGGTGATCACTCAAACCGCTTGAGCATTGCCATGGAGTAGGACCGCTTGCTCCGGGGTAACATCTTCCTCATTTTTCGGAAGATGAACACCTGTCAAGACAATTTGCCACAAGCTAGGGTTTAAGGAAATGAGATGCATATTCATGTTATGCATCCACATAGAGTAGTCATTTCCATCATCTTGGGGAGGTTTCCCAATAGGAAGAGATAAATAGTGATTGTAGTAGTTAATCGCTCATAGTTGTAAGGATATCGGGAGTAGTCTTGTGAACTACTCCCATTGTTGTTGTTGATTGGATCAATCACCTTGACCTCCTTCATGGAAAGACCTAGATTCTCATGATGTCGCGCCGTGAGTAGATGCACTTCCTCGTCGTCATTGGTATCATCTTGAAGAACATCGACGTTCTTCATCTTATCATCGTCAACAATCAATGGAACTTCGTTGTCACCCCTTCTGGCCATCTCCTCTCCGAGTTGTTAGACTCCTGGTGGAGAGTCCTGCTCTTATACCAATTGAAAGTCACCTAGAGGGGGGGGGGGGTGAATAGGCAATATGACCTGAAACAGCTTAATCAAACAAGATTAAATCTTTGAGGCCAGACTAGTCTGGGCAGGGCTGGACTTGTCCGCTTAGCACAGGGTGAAAACCTAAAAACGTGATTTCTACAAGTTGTTTGCAGAATTTAGGTTCATGTAAGATAGATGCAATGTCCACCAACCTAGTATAACATTGATTAACAAGTGTAAGCAATTATGTTGCAATATTTCAATGAAGATCAAAACAAAGAATGATATGAACCCTAATAACAAATCTAGTGAATAGAAAAATGTAAAGCGACAAGTGAGACATCATTTCTCCCGTGGTTTAGCTCCACAAAGAAGCCTACATCCACGTTGAGAGGTCCACACAAGGACCGGGTCTCACTTGACCCTCTTCTCACCAAGACACCACAATGGTCGGCTTGGTTTCCACTATATCAAAGGGTAATCACCAAGTTTCTCGGCGCTACTCACGAGTTGAGGCTCCCACGTATCAATACCACAAGGAGCACACGAAGCTCGACTCACACAAGCCACAAAGCAAAACACCAAGTGCAAGATATCAAACCGAGAGCCAAAACACGATGATCTTCCTTCACTCTCCTTCCCAAATCCTAATCTCTTCAAGATTTGGTCTTAGAGGGATAGTTGGACAAGTAGAAGGCTTTGAAAGGCTCAAGGACTGTTGTGGCGGCGCTAGGGTTCCAGACTCTTGAAATAGGAGGCGGGTGTCCCCTTTTAATAGGTGTCCCAGTAACTAACCGTTGTCATAAACACAACCCCAAACTAGTCTGGTCCTGTACCATGGACTAGTCCAGCCTTTTGGGACCACCGACAATTTGATGTCATGGATCGATAAAACTGCTGATGTCCCCGCCAACCATTTGAATTTTAAACGATCACTAGAAACATGGACTAGTCCGGCCCAAAATAGACTAGTCCAAAGCCGGACGTAATACTTTAGTCTGGCTGAAAACGGACTACTCGAGGAGAGCTCGGACTACTCCAGCCCCTAGGGCGGACAAGTCTGGCCTCCCAGGACTTGGCTTCGAGATCTCTCACTAAGGTCTAAACGAACTAGTCTGTACCACAATGGACAATTCCAAACTCGAACAGAACCACTTGGTCTGTCCCAAAACGGACTACTCTGGGGGGTCCGGACTAGTCCGGCTTCTGGGGCAGACAAGTCCGGCCTACCAGGACATAGCTCCATATACGCTCACCAAGGACGATCGGACTAGTATGTAACCATACTAACAAGTACAAACTCCAACAGAGACCTTTAGTCCATTCAAAAACGGACTTCTCTGGCAACCCGGACTAGTCCGGCCTGAGGCCCGAACAAGTTTGATCCCTGGAGTTTTCTCTCTCTCAAAGGCTTCTCACTTAGGTTTTTCTCTCAACCACCAATTTGAGCCTTCTTGGATGATCTCAATGCACATGATACACACACCCTCATACTTGATACAGCTAGTCTAAACTCAACATAATAGAAACCTTAATTTCTATGATTGAGTTTTTGACGCCCGTTTCAACCTTTTCCTTTTTGAGGGATTTTGTCTCATTTCAATCATCATACCTGTGCTTAAGATCAATTCAGCTCATTAGTCTCTTGATTGTCGTCATCAATCATCCAAAACACACATAGATGCTTATATGCACTTTCACCTACACTAGCAAGACTCTAATAGGAGCACAACTCAATTATGACACGACAGAAAAAGAGCTCCTAATAGTAGTCTTTGCTATCAACAAGTTTACATCCTATTCGGTTGGAGCCAATGTCATAGTCTACACGGGCCTTGCCACCTTAAAATTTTTGTTCACCAAAAAGGAAGCTAAACCAAGGATAATCCGATGGATTCTCCATCTATAGGAATTTAATTTGGAGATTAAGGATAAGAAGGGAGTGGAGAATTCGGTCGGGGATCGTCTCCCACGTATTGAAGTCACTCACACTATGGACATACCCATTAATGACTTCCTGCTTGATGACATGTTGCTCAAAGTGACTGACTCTCACCTTTGGGACGTGGATATAGTGAAGTTTATGGTCACAGGGTACGTGCCAAGAGGGGAAAATAAAAAGAATCTCATTAATGAGTCATAAACACCTATGGGACAACCCATATCTCTATCGAGTATGTGCTGATGGCCTTCATAGAAGGTGTGTACCCACAATTGAATGCACCAAAATCATTGAAAAATGCCATACAGGCAGCTATGGAGGTTGTAGGGTCAAAGAGCATGTGAAAAGCAACCAGAGGCAGGTGAATGGTAGATTAAAACTGTTTCAATGGAAGCAACAAAAACCCCTTTCTAGAAAATCAATCTGATAGAGAAATCATGTGTGCGAGCATTTCAAATGAGTTCAAAATGTGACAAAACAGTTTATATCATAGAGAATCAAGTCAGGAAGACACACAACAAGAATCACGAGAAAACATCGAGTAAAACGCAAGTTATGACCGAAACCCTAAGCAATGGTCAATCTATTCTAACAAAGAGCAAACAGATCTACTATACTGCAAAGAAACTCATGTGACTCAAAAACCACAAATCCAATGACCGTGCAATTTCCAAAGATGATAGATCAACATGTTATGAAGACAAACAAAAAAGAATCACATCAATTCGATCTGTAAAACGCTTGTTATGATTGAAATAACGATGCAATGTTGGTCTGTCCAGAAACTCAACAAGAAAAACTTGTCTAAAACAAGTCATATGAACAAGGTGCAAAAGCTCCCCTAAAACTATGATTTTTATTTAATAGAATACAAGAGGAATAGCGCAAAGTCGTGCTCTCCCCGAGCCTTGGCCTCCCTTCTTATATAAACAGCTCTAAGGCCAATCCAATCCAAACTAGGACTTCTACTCCTACTTGGATTCAATCACTAACTTTCGAAAATTGCTCAAGACTCTTCTATACGCAGATAGAAGCATTCTTAAGACTTCAAAACACCGTAGGAACGTCCTAAACATTCCTATGACAACTCTACTTCATTCCTATAATGAAATTCTATCATAACCAACTCAAATATTTCTATATTTGAGCCATAAGCGCCTCAACCGCAGACTGAGCATAAAATCGAGTTGGTTCAACCTTTCCAACCATATCTTCACTTCTATATCTCTTCACCACATATTGGAACAATGTAGACACATCCATGCACCCCTTGCATATGTGCAAACACCTGCACATGAACAAACATTGTTCTTGACCCAAACATGTTGCGTGATCTTCCCGATCAACTCAACCACAATTCCTCCTGAACTTGTTTGTTGAACCTCATCTTCTTCCTAAGACTAGTTCAAGGATCTCCATAACCAGACATGTCTTGACCTCAAGCAACACCTGCACATGAACAAACAACCATTCTTTGCGAGCTCAAGTCCTCGACTTGACTCAAGTTAGTTCAAAAACCACAGCAGCTTACTTGAGCAGCTCACATAAGCATGTTGCAAACCATTGCAAGATAATACCAGCCTTAACCACCGAAACACACCAAAACTTAGCAAATTAATACTAAGCAAACCTTCCCATGACCCAAAAGCAAGTTCAAAACATTATGAGTCAAAAAAGAGAAAAACAGAGCAACCGAACTCAATGTGAAAACTCTGCGCAGTAATTGTTACTTGCAATATGCATTAAAAAAGTTCGAACAGTCCAAAATCATCAGTGTAACGTAACTCCAAAAAACACATTAGAAAGTTTAGATAGTCCTAAGTGAAAACACATGCTGCTCACGTGACGTTGAGTTCGGACAGTGCAAAATGGATTCTCGCAAGTTCGGACTATCCGAAGTGGGCGTCTCGGGTAGGTTAAAAATTTAAAATGTAAACTCTTCACTTTTTAACCTAATTGCCAATGTATTCAGCACACATGGGTATCATTATATCTCCCTTGATGAATGCATTGGCAACACCACTTAAAATCTGAACATTGGCTCATTCACATGGAAAGTATTGAAAACAATATTCTCCTCCATTTTAAAATCAAAAGTAAAATGAGAAAGTAATTTCAAAAACAAATTATCCCCGTGATAAGAACATGTAAAAACTTGTGAATGTGCAACAATGTGTGAAATATTTCTCCCCCTTTGACAATGTATTCAACAAGGTCTGAAAGTGAAATTTCAATTGTTATGAGCATAATATGACGTATGCATATACAACAAAGCTCATCCAAGTCATATGATAGATTAACTTACACTATCACATCAATGAGATACATAAAGTAGTGTAAGCCATGCTAGAGATCAAGAGTAATTTTTCAATTTAGGCAAGTCATGATCTCACAAACTTAACTATCTTAAAACTTGAAAGCATGACACATGTTGCTGCATTATTATTATTATTATTATTATTATTATTATTATTATTATTATTATTATTATTATTATTATTATTATTATTATTATCATTATCATTATTATTATTATTCAAAGCACAAATTTAGATCATATGCCATTTGCAAGAGAGTATATGCTGCATCAGCCTTATTCTAACCAACCAAGACAAGTCTATATCATTTGACAATCAGAAGCATAAGGACATGGTTTTAGTCATATACAACTTTTTCCAAGTTCATATATAAGTGCAATGATAAGCCATCTCAAAAGAAGTGTGATGCATGTATATTCTCTTGATCTTTTATCATTTTTTTATTTGATCATAAAAGCTCAACATGTGGATTGTTGATTGATTAGTTTTTTTCATTATTAAAACCACTTGTGGTCATGAAACAAGTTTAAAACAACAAGAAAGTTTGATCATGACCAGATTTAGTTTAAGTAATTATTCCAATTACTAGTCATGGCAAAAACTACAAAATGTATAACACAAGTAATGTAGTAAGAACTTTCAGCATGTAAAAGGAATCACAAAGTCATATACCTATGAAATACTATGCTCATATTATTTTAAAATCAGATTCACACATATACTTCCCAAGTTTCAAAAACTCTCCCTCAATTTAAGCCATGAGGATGCATAACTCCTATCTTACTATGAATGAAACAAAAACGAATGAAATCCAAAGGTTTTGTAAATATGTCCGCAGTTTGTTGTTTGTTATCTACATGGTGAAGCACAATATTTCCTAAAACAAAGTGATACCTAATATCAATGTGCTTTGTTCTAAAATGTTGAACGTGGTTTTTTAGCAATGCAAATGGCACTATTGTTATCACAAAGCAATAGAACACTGTCTAGATCAAACCCATAGTCCTTAAGTGTTTCAACAATCCAAAGAATTTATGAGCAAGCGCTAGTAGCAGCTAGATATTCAGATTCGGCCATGAATTATGCCACTGTACTTTGCTTTCTAAAAGACCAAGCAACAAGTGAATTACCAAAAAAATGGCAAGCACCCGAAGTACTTTTCCTATCAATCCTACAATCTCCAAAATCAGCATCCGAAAAAACTCTCAAAGTAATGGTTGAGGAAGAAGGAAGAAAAATGCCAAATTTTTTAGATCCATGTAAGTACCTGAAGATCCTTTTGATGGCTTGACGATGTGAAGCACGTGGGGAAGCTTGATATCATGCTCAAAGACATACGCTGATTTGTATGTACGGTCTTGATATCGTGTGGTACAAAAGTGACCCCATCATATTTCTATGTTCTTTTTTGTCCATGGGTTACCATCTTCATCAAGTTCAAGTGTCGTTGTTGTTCCAATTGGTGTCCAAAGAGGCTTGCTTTTGTCCATGTTGAAACTCTTAAGGAGGTCTTTCGTATATTTCATTTGATGCACAAAAGTACCCTCCTTAGTTTGCTTGATTTGCAGCACCAAAAAGTATGTGAGTTCTCCAATCATACTCATCTCAAATTCCAAACTCATCATAGCTGAAAACCTGGACCCAAAATCATGAGAAGCACAACCAAAGATAATATCATCCACATACACTTGAGCAAATAGTAAGTCATTGCTATGCTGAAGTACAAAAAGAGTTTTATCAACCTTGCCCATAGTAAACTCCTTTTCAAGTAAAAATATTTTTAACCTATCATACCATGCTCTACGAGCTTGTTTGAGACAGTACAAGGTTTTGGACAGTTTGTAAACATCAGTTTGAAGATCGGGATTTTTAAAACCTGGTGGTTGCTTAACATAAACCTCCTCATCTATGTAGACATTAAGAAAACCACATTTAACATCCATTTGATATAACTTGAAACCTTTAGATGCAGCAAATGCTAATACTAATTTAGAAATAGGAGCAAAAGTTTCATCAGAATCTAGACCTTCAACTTGTGTGAAACCCTGAGCAACCAACCTAGCCTTATTACTAACTACAACCCCATCCTCACTTTGTTTATTTTTAAAAGCCCATTTAGTTCCAATTAAAGTGTGACTTTTAGGTGAGGTACAATATTCCAAACATTATTTCTTTCAAAAATTTCTAACTCTTCTTGCATAGCAATAATCCAAGATTCATTAGTGGGTATGTGTGATATATCTTTGTGTTCAAAAGAAGCAACCAAAGCAGAATGAGCATGAGAATTTGGATCGCAATAACTGGACTGTGTGACTCGTTCATTCAAGGTTCCAATAATTTGTTGTACAGGATGACTATTGAAACCGCGGAGTGGAGTAGACACTTCACAAGCTTCTTCTTCTTCATGTTCATCACAAATTAAGGAACCTGTGGATTGAGGAAGATCTGGACCAGCAGTAGTGGTCGTTGGTGCTAGTTGTCGAGTGATATCAAGAGCTGGAACGTCATTGTTTATTTCGGGTAGCAACTCCACTCTTTCTTTATCTTCAATGAAAATACTCTCTTACTACGGATATGCATCTTGACCTGCAGTAGTAGAGCTAGTACCTATTGACGGCTATTATATACCAATTTTACACGTCAATATAACTCAGTTATGTGAAGGAAATATCATTTCTTGCACACATCACCTTTCTATTTAACCTATTTCCATTTGGATCCTCCCGGCTTGAAGAAGTCAGTGGTGACTCATTCGCGCGCTTTTGGTGGCGGAAACCAACCTTTCTCCACCTATAAATAGGACCCCTCACTTCAACACACACCACTTGAGCATCATTCTGTTGTATACACTAGTTCTCTTAGTTCTTACTGGAGTTAGGCTATAGGGAGGAGAGACTCTAGTCCCCAGTACAAATTGTGAAAGGTATGGCTCGTGTATCTTTTATTATATTTGTGAATTTATGCATAATAAAGATATTATCTTTAGTCTTCTTTTATTCATATACTTGGATGAAGTGTTTCTTGTTTGATTTTGGATTCCATGTATGTGATAGGAGTAGTCTTTATGATTATGCCATATCACTCTTAATCTATCATCATAAACACTACAAACCGCCACTATAGTCTAATTAGTTATTATATGATCATGTTAATATGAATCACTTGTGCTATGTATCAATATTGGTTCAACGATGATTTAGTTTATTGCCTTAGGATGGCTTGTGCCCGGGTTACTAGGGTATTTACTTAATATGTTAGCATGATGCTAGGATAGTCAAGTAGAATATAATGTCTCGTAGACCCACGGACTGAAGATGTAGGCAGTAGATGGTGACAGCCCTATTTGTCCTTTGTAATCCTCCACGTTCGGCTATGCCATGGGCTCTTGACAGGAGTCGTCCTAGTATTGCTAGGGGTAAACCCGTGCACGATGTGTTGAATAAAGTTGCATAAGTATTCACCATTGACATGCTCATTACTATCTATCCTAGGCTATATATATGTATATTAGAAGCATTGTAAAAGCAACTCCGCAACTCTTAGTCTAACCTCCATTAGGACCCAAAATATATTGCTTAGGTGTGTGTCACACTACCATATATTATCAACTTACACCTATCTTCATAATAGATTAGTATTCCATAGCTTCATCATAAGAGTAGTGTTTACTTTACTCCATTCCCTTCCTTTGGGATAAATACGGTTCCCTTGGGAATACTCTTGGATGAAATGGTACACAATAGTTTCCGTGCGCTTGTGGACCCCATCTCTTTTGAGAGATGATCTGTGACGTAAGGAACATCAACAAGCATTTCTAGCGCCGTTGGCGGGGAAGGTAAAGGAAGTGAAGGATAGCTATCATTTGTGATTAAGCTATAGGTACTAATAGTTATTAGACAGTATTACCCTTGTTTGTTTTCTCCTTTTGTGTAAAAACAGGATAGTGTTGGCTAACCCATTTCGTGGAATGGCCAACGAGGACGCTAGTGCTCAACTGCAAGATGATTGAAAGGCGTACCTCAACAAATGTAAGGCAACACCATTGCCTTTTGCAGAAGAATTTCAGCTTCCAGTAGGAACCAAAGTCGTACATCCCTAAGCTTGGGGAAGGCTCCAAGAGTTCTTCTTGGTTTGCCTCCATCATGGGGTGGATAGTGAGCTCCACCAATCCATGCCCACATTCGCGCTAGAGCTGAAGGATTCCTATTCTCATTCATCATGGATGAGAATATAGCCTCCACTCAAGGGGTGGATTGAAGAATGCTCTAGTTTCCTTATCTTGGCATACACTTAACAAGGTGGACATACTAGCTATGGAACCACACCTCCCATTGAAGTATCATGAAGATCAAGCTAATGTAGAAGTGTTTGGATGATTCAAGTCATATATATTCACATAATTCGTGAAAATCCATGTCAAACATGGGACACTTGGGGAATGATTTCCCTAAATACCCATGAGGATTCTTCCTTCCAAACACAACTCCAATGGCTATCACCTACGAGGAGGTCAAGGGTGGAATCAATATCACCCTTGTAATCAATGAGGCTATGAGGATTTCATGGGTTTCAAGTTCAACTAGCCTATCTTGAAGTATCTTGTCAATGGCCAATCAAGAAATCAAGACAACAAGAAGCTCTTGGCCAAGGACAGAAACTTAAAGAGCATTAAAGATTCAAGATATCCCACAATCACTTGTTGGGATTCCTACCCTTCGACCAAGCCCATGCAACCTAGGGCAAGTGACATTGTGGATGAAGCATTTCTTGTTTGATTGTGGAGTCCACATGTCATCATGCCCGAGGAAGCTTTTGATCCGTGATCAAAGAATGGTTTAACCTTAAAGGATATCAAGATGGTCGAAGTGGCACCCAAAAAAAGATGGACAAGCCTCAACGTGCTTATTAGAGAATATCTTCAAGAGGGAGAAGTCGTCGCTACATCAATAAATCTCCATCAAGACGACGGAGCGGCTAGGACCATCATGTGCTCCACATGTTGAACTAACATGACAAAGGAGATTTGGCATGTCAATAAAGAGAAGTTGTCCACATCTTCAACTCCGCGATTGCACGACGAATCATTGCACTAAACAGGACGGAGGTAAGTCCCACTCATCGGACTTCAACAACAGGATGGCTTGTGACCGGGCTCCTAAGGAATTTACTTAATATGTTAGCATGGTGCTAGGATAGTTAAGTAGCGTTGAATGTCTCGTAGACCCACGAATTGAATAGGTAGGCAATAGGTGCTGACAGCCCTATATGTCCTCTGTTATCCTCCACGACCGGCTATGCCACGGGCTCTTGGCGGGAGTTGTCCTAGTATTGATAGGGGTCAACCCGTGTCCGATGTGTTAAACAACTTAGCATATGTATTCACCATTGGCGTGCTCATTAATATCTAACTTAGGCTATGTAGATGTATATTCGAAGCATTGTAGGAGCATCTCCCTGACTCTTAGTTTAACCTCCATTAGGACCCATCTACCCTTTACAATAGATTGCTTAGGTGTGTGTCACACTACCCATATATTATCAACTTACCCTTGTCTTGACAGTTGATTAGTATCCCATAGCTTGATCATAAGTGTAGCGTTTACTTTACTCCATTGCCTTCCTTTGGGATAAATATGATACCCTTGAGAATACTCTTGGGTGAAATGCTACACGACAGTTTTCGTGCGCTTGTGGACCTCATCTCTTTCGAGAGATGATCTGTGATGTAAGAAACGTCAATAGTACCTAGTCTAGCTTCATCAAAAGAAACTTCACAATTCTCCACAATTTTGTTAGTGTCAAGTAAAAGCACACGGTAGCCTCTAGTATGAGATGGATAACCAATAAACATGCCATCAACCGATCTAGCTTCGAATTTATCAAATAATCATGTTTTTAACAAAGCATTTGCAACCAAAGACCTTAAAATGTGTGACAATAGGCCCGTGTACAATCCGAAGCTCATATGGTGTTATTCCTAGCTTAGATCTCAAGAAAACACAGTTTGAAACATAACAAGCTGATGTGATTACATCTACCCAAAATTTTCTAGGAATTTGATATCCATCAAGCATAGTCCTAGCCATCTCAACTAAGGTTCTGTTCTTTCTTTCTACAACACCGTTTTGTTGAGGTACATATGGTGAAGAAAATTGATGATCTATTCCTTTTTCAGCACAAAATTGATCAAACGATTGATTTTTAAATTCAATTTATTTATCACTTATTGCTATTAGTGATCCTGGGTGATTGTTGACGGCTGTTATATACCAATTTCACCCGTCAATATAACTCAATTATGTAAAGGAATTACCATTTCTTGCACACATCACCTTTCTATTTAACCTATTTCCACTTGTGCTTGGAGAAATAGTGCATGTAGAGAATTATTGCAGGAAATGAGGTAAAATAGGGGGGGGTCCTATAAAATACCATCCAAACCAATCAAGCGCCGACATGTGGTACCATATGGATCAAATGGCCCACAAACTGAAGGATTCGAGGCCATCCAACGGTGTAGCACCCATATCGAGGGATGGGACTCACTTGGCAGTGATCTTGAGAAAGCACACGAGAAATGTTGCAGAGACTAGGTCGACCTACCCCCTAGTCGGCCGACTTGGTCCTGGTTCCAAACTCGGTCAATCGCCATGTGTTGGCTCCTCTTGGCTTGAAGAAGTCAGTGGTGACTGATTTGCGCGCTTTTGGTGGTGGGAACCGACCTTTCTCCACCTATAAATAGGACCCCCTACCCTCACTTCACACACACATCACTTGAGTATTCATTCCATTGTATCCACTATTTTTTGTAGGTTTAGAGGAGTTTAGGCTGTAGAGAGGAGAGCCTCTAGTCCATAGTCCAAGTAGGAGAGGAGTAGAAGGAGTCTCTTCCCAATTCCTAATTGAGAAATGTATGGCTCTCATATTCCTATTTGTATTTGTGACTTTGCTCTGAATAAAGATGTTATCTTCAGTCTTCTATTGTTCATATACTTGGATGAAGTGTTTCTTGTTTGATTGTGGATTCCGTATATGTGGTAGGAGGAGTATTTATGATTATGTCATACCAATCTCTTTATATCATCATAAACACTACAAATCCCCACTATAGTCTAATTAGCTATGACATGATTATGTTAATATGAATCACTTATGCAATGTATTAGCATTGGTTCAACAATGATTTAGTTCATTTCCATAGGATAGCTTGTGCCTAGGCTCTTAAGGTATTTACTTAATATGCTAGCATGGTGCTAGGATAGATAAGTAGCGTTTATTGTCTCGTAGACCCACGAATTGAAGAGGCAGGTAGTAGGTGGTGATAGCCCTATCTGTCCTTTATAATCCTCCACATTCGGCTATGCCACAGGCTCTTGGCGGGAGTCGTCCTAGTGTTGCTAGGGGTAAACCCGTGCCCGATGTGTTGATCAACTTATGATGAGAATTCATAATTTATATGATCATTAGTAACTAATTTAGGCTATGTATATGTACAATAGAAGCACAGTAGGAGTATCTACCTAAGTCTTAGCCTAATCCCTCGTTGCCTCATTTACCCCCTTTAGGATAGAATGCCCTTGTGTGTGTCACACTACCTCCAATTATCATTTACCCATGCTTGCTAAAATCCTACCTAGACCAACCTATCCTCTCCACTTTATGATTGCTATGCTTCCACCTAGCCTTCGTTTGGGAGAATATAAATGACACCCTTGGGAATAATATTAAAGGGGAAATGCTACATCGATAGCTTTTGTGCGCTTGCGGATTTATATTCGTGACGTTAGTAGCCATCAACAAGAATTTCTGGCACCATTGCCAGGGATGATTTGTTAGAGTTACTTAAGAACTATCAACAAGCATTTGTGGTTCCGTTGCCGGGGAAGCAGCCGAAGCATTGCATGATCGAGTGAATAGGATAGGACTCTGGGTCAGTTTTAGTAGGATAATCCTTCTTGTTTTCACATTTCATGTAAAAATAGGGTAGTGTATTCCTAGTTTCTGCTTGCCAGAAAACTTTGTTGAAGGTCCCAAATCTCTTCTGAGAGATTGACCTTGTGTCGTTACTCCTCAGAAGCTTCAAGGGGCAAAGCAAGCCAGCACAACCGCACCAACAACTGAAACACCAAATGGCCCAGGAGACCCTTCGTGAGTTTTTTGCTTCCTCTGCTAATATTGTGCCTGTTGGGCCCACTGTTAACATGGGAGACGTGAACTTCGAAATCAAGACTGGCCTGATCACTATGGTGCAAGCCAACCCATTTTGTGGGAAGGCTAACGAAGATGCAAGTGGTCACCTGCAACAGTTCCTTAAGATCCGCAACACTTTTAAGATCAAGGATGTGTCTCCTGATGTCGTTCGTCTTAGGCTATTTCTGTTCTCCCTTCTTGGGAGGGTGCAATAGTCTTTCTAGGCAAACCGATGTGTTGTAGACACTTGGGAGAAGTGTTCTACAACATTTGTTGATGCGTGCCAACGACAATTTCCCCGATACTACTAAGAAGTAGTCCACGGAGGTTTGTATTTAGGCAGGGAGAAAAATCAAGATCCAATAGCGAGGCGACACGCATAATTTTACATGGCTCGGGCTGCCTGTGTGTAATACCCTACTCCAAGGGGTGTTTATTATTGTATGAGCTTGTAAGCCTAAGCCTTGAATAGCTTATTCGTCCTTGAGTTCTATCGTGAAACACAACCCTTTTATATGCCAAGGACTAGCTGTTACAGTATGCGCCGTGGCTCGACAGGTGGCCCCAGTTGTAATAACCGACCTATACACGATCTACGGGTGTTAAGGAGGGTCAATAGTGTGATAACATGCCTTAACGACAGCATTACCGATCTTGATAGTCCTATGATCGTGCATCATTAATATGGCATTAATGATGCGTTAACCAGGTCTTGTAATAGCCGATTGATAGCCCTTGAATGTTTGCGCTGTTAGAGATCCTGAAGTCTTCCTGTTGTATACATAGATCCGAACGTGTGACACATGGTAGCTCTGGAGCTTCCTTCTGTGATGAGGCATGTCTAGAACTACTAGACATGTGGCAGCACTGGAGCTTGGGGAAGCAGGTCTGACACCCTGTGACACTTAGCAACACCAGAGCTACCTTAAGGAGGAAGCCAGGTCCAGCGCTGCGGGAAACGTGGTAGGTCCGGAGCCACCCTAAGTAGGGAGGCAGATCCAGCACTGTGAGACACGTGGCAGTGCCAGAGCCACCCTAAGGAGGGAGATAGATCCTGCATTGCGGGACACAAGTAGCCTCTGGAAGTCCACAATACCGGAAGGTGGAACTAAACACATTTTCTTCTTGTACGAAGGGATACCTCGTATGCAGGGTATCAACAGTGGCCCCCGGGACCACTTCTATTGAGATTATGAGGTTTCTATGTTGGAGGTGGGGCCATTATCTCTCCCGCACTACTGGTCCAGCTTTTCTCTTGGAACATGCAGGCCTTCTTTATTTGGTAGGTGAGATACATAACGTCAAGATCTCACGCAATTGATGAATCCTGATTCCCAATACAATTTCCGTATCGGTTCCCAGCGTAATTTTTTGTAGCCCTGTCAGGCCGCCGCCCTCAGGCTTCCAAGTTCTCATCATGACAACGATTCACCTTGTGCGACAAAGTGGACCCAGGCCCCCTTGTCATTGACGAGATAACTTTGTTGAGTGTGATGAAGGTTTGGATGCAATTGCCATCCAAGCGTTGTAGGGGCTTAATAAAGGGAGAGGCACAGCAAGGTGAGAGAACTCTTATGCACTGATCTGTTCTTGCTCATAGAGTTCTCTGCTTGAACCCTTGCATCGCGCTCCCACTTTTGCTCCACTTTGCAATGATAGAACTCGATCTTCCCCCCAGCATTATTATGAGCAAAAGTGATCTCACAAGAGTCCGGAAACTGATGGGCTGGCAGAGCGACTCCTTCAATAATGCAATTTGCTGCACCAAGCTCCCGTTCAAGACGGAGTCCCGCGGTGACATTGTCTACTTCTAGGCCTACGCCATGGTTGGGCTGGTTCCACCAATATCAAGCTTCTTGCTAATGCTGCTGGATTCATATGGGCTCCAACTGTATCATCTCATACCTCACTCAATCTTGCTAGTGGCAATCTTCATCCACTTCTGCGAGATGTGGGTGAACGTGCCACCCTGTGTGCAGCTATCCCAGACCTTCTTCACTCTCCAGGCGACAGGCAAATGTAACAGCTTGTTGGGGTTCTACTACTTTGTAAGGCGCAGGAAACCCCCATACATGTACATCAAGTCATTTCCTTACGGAAAGTGGGAGACTTGGAAGAGTGGTTGGGTAGTTATACAGTTGGACCCTCATGACCGGCTGGAGCTACCAGAAGGGTTACCGATGATAGATTCTGACTCCTGGTGATGAGGACATCACAACAGCGAAGACGCACATTGAACTGCAAGGACCAATCACAAGAGCACGAGCACGGTTATTAAATCAGTAGGTGAATTCGTTCCTAACTTCTTTTGCATGTGAGTTTGAGAATAGATTGCTATGTGATGATTTCATTGTTATTAGGAATAATGGATAAGATCAAAAAGTGAAGGGGGAGCATGGAGAACCAGCTGGGACGTCCACAAGTTGATGGAAACAGTTTCCAACTCGGACTCGAGTTCAACTTGGAGTCCAGAAGCAGTCCACCTTAAAACAGACGCCCAGGAGGCAAATGGACTCCGTTTTTGACATTCTACATATGCACAAAAAGAGGAGAAGATAAACTTTCCAATGGTTCTGGTCCCACTCCAAAATTCCTCCGGAGTCATTGGGAATCATCGAAACAAGTCGAGTCGCTGTCTGGTGCTGCGCCACCGAATCGGGCCTTTGGGCCTTGTATCTTAAGAGTCCATTAGGGACACGTCTAATCGTGTTTTGGTCGAACACTAGCCTATAAATACTGCAGCCGCCGGTCATATTCGGTGGGTTTTGCTTAGATAAATAATATCGCCGTTCTACGGTTTGTGAGACCCCAACTTCGCGATTTCAGATCGTGTCTTTTATGTTCTTGCTCGTGTTCTCGGTTGAACTTGCAGGGATTAGCCTTCTTAGCGAGGTCAAGCGTGTGCAGCACGTTTGATAACCAATGGAGCTGTGGTGTAGTGATTGCAGGGGTACTCGTACCGCTCGAGTGCCGCGGATCATCAACGTCGAGTTCTCCACCCCAATCGACATACCTTTCGGAAGATCGTGCCTAAACCTACTCATCAATTGGTATCAGATTTCCAGGTTGCCCGTGAGGTATATTTGTTTTTCCTTCCATTAGATCGATATTGTTTCGTACCTAGAGTCCACAGAAAAGCCACAAAAAATTAGATCGTTTTTACCGCTTCCCAGACTACAGTGCCTGCAGTTTCATTTTGCAGCTTGCATTGTGGAGTTTGCATTCATGTGGTTGAGTCTTGTTGCTGGTTTAGCTTTGTGTTTTGGGTCCTAGTTATTGTGTTTCGTCCTTATTTTCTTGTTGTTCGACACCTATTCCACAATCCCTAAATAGCAAACCGATCCACCACATTCATCGGTTTGCCCTAGCTATCCGCCTTGCGTGAACTCCCGCATCGCCAGCCCTAGATTAGGTGAAAAACCTTTGTGCCACTCATCCTTGAATCATCACACACCACCCCATTGGTTGCTGTGCAAATTCCCGATCGTTTTCATCTGACTGTGAGTTCTGTTCTCAAACCGAGTTGAAATCAACATAAAAAAAATGTAACTTGGACAGCCTACCTTAAAACGGCCATAACTTTCGCATACGAACTCGAAATTGGGCGATTTTTTTTTCAAATTCATCTACGCGAAATTTCGCATCCGATTTTCCGCTGCGTATCCGCGTTCGGCGAAATTAGATTGCCCAAATTACCCTCGGAAGATAGGGTATCCGGCCTCCGAAGTTTCTGCACGAATTTTAAAGAATCTTCTTGATTTTCTATAGGCCGAATGTTACATCCAATTGAGCTGCAAATTTGTGTGCTTCCTATATCTGTGCTCCTGAGTAAAGAAAAAATATCAAAAAATATTACAAAAAAGAAAAAAATAGTGAAGAACATGCATATTAAAGCAATTGGCCTATACCACTTGGTGCTGTTTTGTTGGTTATATCATTCTATCTTTCTTTTGCCTTGATACTTCCTCGTGTTGTGCTAGGCTCTAGGGCACTCGGTTGACCAGCAACAGTTTCCTACATTGAATACTTATTCAACTTTGTTTAGCTGTTAACGATTTTCTGCTTATTAGCCACCATATTGTGCCATCCAAGCTCCACCTTTCTCTTGAGCATAACAGGTACCTTTGCAATCACCCCACGCTTCATTGGTTCATCTCACCTTACACACCACCTGTTGCGTCGGTAAGAACACTTGTAAGAGCGTGGTAAGACGCTTGAGCGAGAGAGATTGTTTTCTTCCACCTTCCACATTGTCACTGTAGTTGATAGGGATAACATATTTTTTTGTTGTCTTTTGTTTCCTACTATCAATGGCAGGAGAAGACAATGATGAAGAATGTGTTCAACATGCTGAGTTACGTGATATGATGAAGACCATGACGGATATGTTCGCCAAATACAACGCAGCAACGGAGGAGTCATTGGCAAACTTGACTCGCCAACTGGATGACCTTTTGCTTTTCAGATGAATACTTTTGAGGCTCGGTTGCCTCTCGCTGGAAGACAAGAAGACAATGCTTATGATGAACTGGAAGATCACAATAATCAGCCAAGACTGCCACTTCATCGTCGAGGTATGGGAGGTAATAATCATAACAATTATAATCGCCCTCCTGATGATCCTTTTGCTAAAGTGAAATTTACTATACCCTCTTTTTCTGGTGCTTATGATGCTGAGGCTTATCTTGATTGGGAGATGACAGTAGAGCAAAAATTTCATTCCCATCTTGTTCCTGAACAACATAGAGTTCGTCAAGCCACTAGTGAGTTTAAGGACTTTGATATCATATGGTGGAATGAACTTGTTAAAACTAGAACTGATCCTCCAACATGGGATAGATTAAAGGAAGCTATGCGTGTTTGATTTGTTCCTCTATCTTTTCAGCGGGCCTTCGTAAAAAATTGCAGCGTTTAGACCAAGGTAACATGTCCATAGAGGAGTATTATCAAGAGTTACAAAAGGGTATGCTGCATTGTGGGGTAGTAGAGGACATGGATGATAAAATAGCTCATTTTTATGGGGGGTTGAGGCGTGAAATTCAGGACATTGTTGATTACAAAGAATATGATACTGTTAACAGATTGTTTCAGCTTGCTATGTTGGCAGAAAAAGAATTGCAGGGCCGACAACAACAGCAACAACGCACGAGGAGCAACTTCATGCCGCATGCAGCGACTACACCATCCAAAACAGCACCATATTCGACCCCCCGTGCAGTGACTACACCACCCAATGGCGGCCAACGAACTATACCTGCTGCTCCACCTTCTCGCGTGCCGAAAGGCAGCAAGGTGACATCATTCAAGCCTTTGTCGTCCACTCCTTTTACGGGTCGTACTTCCGACATTAAGTGTCACCGCTGCCAGGGACTTGGTCATATGATGAGAGATTGCCCGAGCAAACGAGCATACATAGCACGCGACGATGGCGGGTATGATAGTACTTCGGATGTTGAAGATGAATATTCTCTTGCTACTGACTTTACAGATCCAAATGAAGAACACACCAAAGAAGAGGTACTTGGTACAGCAGCGACGGAGAACTATAGGAGCATCATTGTGCAGCGTGCCTTGAGCTCCAAAGTGGAGACCGACGACAAGCTACAATGACACAACCTCTTCCACATGTTTCTCGTCGTCAAGGACCTCCGTGTACACACTATAATTGATGGAGGTAGCTGCAATAACTTGGTAAACACGGATGTCGTCAAGAAACTTGGTTTGACAACAAGAGCACACCCTCATCCGTACCACATTCAATGGTTCAACAACAGCGGTAAGGTTCGGATAACACAAACAGCGAGAATACATTTTTCAATTGGTTCATACCATGATTTTTCTGATTTTGATGTTGTTCCTATGGATGCTTGTTCTCTTTTATTGGGTCGTCCTTGGGAATTTGATACAGATGCTATTCATCATGGTAGAACCAATAAATATACTCTCATGCATAAGGGAAAGAAAATCACTTTGCTCCCCATGACTCTTGCTGAAATTGTGCATTTTGAGAAGAGTAAAATTTGTGAGGACAAAGCAACAAAATTAGAATCTGAAAAACAGCAAGTTATTAAGTAAAAATCACCATCGTTGCTTGCAACTAAATCTGAACTTGCAGATTTATTCGATGCTAAGGGGATGTGCTATGCTTTAGTTTGCAAAGAAGCCATGTTTTCACTTCATGAATTGTCTATTGCATTGCCCCCTGCTGTTGCTAACCTTTTGCAGGAGTTTGAAGATGTGTTTCCCTCCGAGATACCCCCTGGTTTACCACCGATGAGAGGCATTGAACACAAGATCGATTTGATTCCAGGAACAAGTTTGCCAAATCGTGCAGCATACAGTGCGAATCCAGAACAAATTAAGGAAATTCAGCGACAAGTCTAAGATCTTTTGGACCACGGGTACATTTGTGAAAGCCTTAGCCCTTGTTCCATTTCTGTTCTTTTGGTTCCTAAGAAAGATGGTAGTTGGCGCATGTGTGTTGACTGTCGAGTGATTAATAACATCACCATTCGATATTGTTATCCTATTCCTCGATTAGATGACATGCTTGATGAATTGAGTGGTGCTATCATCTTCACAAATATTGACTTGCGTAGTGGTTACCATCAAATTAGAATGGCACTAGGAGATGAATGGAAAATTGCATTTAAAACCAAGTTTGGACTTTATGAGTGGTTAGTCATGCCTTTTAGTTTAACTAATGCACCCAGCACCTTTATGCGATTAATGAACGAGGTTTTACATGCTTTCATTGGACAATTTGTGGTGGTTTACTTCAATGATATCCTCATTTACAGCAAGTCATATGATTAACATCTTGATCATTTACGTGCTGTTTTTACTGTTTTGAGAGATGCACGTTTGTTTGGTAACCTCGAAAAGTGCGTCTTTTGCACCAATCGAGTCTCGTTTCTTGGCTATGTCGTTTCCTCTCAGGGAATTGAGATGGATGAGGCAAAAATTGAAGCAATCACCAGCTGGCTAGTCCCAACAACCATCACGCAGGTTCGTAGTTTTCTTGGTCTTGCAGGTTTTTATCGGCGCTTTGTGCGGGATTTCAGCACCAATGCAGCACCTATACATGAGCTAACAAAGAAGCGAGTGCCATTTCGATGGGGAGAACAGCAGCAACACGCTTTTGATGCTCTCAAATCGAAGCTTACACAAGCACCATTGCTACAACTTCTTGATTTTGACAAGACCTTTGAGCTAGAATGCGATGCAAGCGGCATTGGTATTGGAGTCGTTCTCATACAAGGAGGTAAACCCTTTGCTTTCTTTAGTGAAAAACTTCATGGTCCTTCTCTGAATTATTCTACTTATGATAAGGAATTGTATGCCTTAGTGCGTGTATTACAAACTTGGCAACATTATCTTTGGTCTAAGGAGTTTGTCATACATTCCGATCATGAATCATTGAAGTATCTTAAGTGTCAAACCAATCTGAATAAACGACATGGTAAATGGATTGAGTTCATAGAGTCATTTCCATATATCATTAAGCATAAGAAAGGGAAGGAAAATATCATTGCCGATGCATTATCTAGGCGTTATACCATGCTGTCCCAACTTGATCATAAAATCTTTGGTTTGGAAACAATAAAAGCATTATATGCTACTGATTTGGACTTCAAAGATGTTTTTGAAAATTGTAGAGAAGGAAGAACTTGGAATAAATATGTGATGCGAGAGGGTCTCCTCTATCGTGGTAACAAGCTATGCGTTCCAGCTAGCTCAGTTCGTCTATTACTTTTGCAGGAAGCACATGGAGGAGGTTTGATGGGACATTTTGGAGTGAAGAAAACTGAAGACGTGCTGTCCACACACTTCTTTTGGCCAAAGATGAGGCGTGATGTCGAGCGCTACGTGTCACGATGCACTACTTGAACAAAGCAAAGTCTCGCCTTAACCCACATGGTCTTTATATGCCTCTTCCTGTTCCTAGTGCACCTTGGGAGGATATTTCTATGGACTTTGTTTTGAGATTGGCTAGCACTAAGAGGGGGAGGGATAGTATTTTTGTAGTTGTTGATCGTTTTTCCAAAATGGCACATTTATACCTTGTCATAAAAATGATAATGCCTCACACATTGCTGATTTATTTATGATGGAAATTGTTCGTTTACATTGTGTGCCAAATACCATTGTTTCTGATCGTGATGCAAAATTTTTAAGTCATTTTTGGAGAACTTTGTGGTATAAATTGGGAACCAAGTTGCTGTTTTCAACTACATGTCACCCACAAACGGATGGACAGACCGAGGTAGTTAATCGTACTTTATCCACTATGTTGCGGGGTGTCTTGAAAACAAATTTGAAGTTGTGGGAGGAGTGTTTACCACATATAGAATTTGCTTACAACATATTCGTTCACTCCACGACAAAGATAAGTCCATTCCAGGTAGTATATGGTTTCAATCCCCGTGCTCCTATTGATTTACTATCTTTGCCTCCTTCTGAAACTATAAATTTGGATGCTACACAACGATCTTAATTCATTCTTAAGATGCATGAAACTACAAAGAAAAATATTGAACTGATGAATGAGAAGTATAGGATTGCAGGTAGTAAAGGTAGAAAAGAAGTAAAACTTGAACCGGGTGATTTGGTGTGGTTACATTTGAGAAAAGAGCGATTTCCCGACTTGAGAAAATCTAAACTTATGCCACGAGCTGATGGTCCTTTTAAGATTGTTGAAATGATTAATGATAATGCATATAAGCTTGAATTGCCTCCCGATTTTGAGGTTAGTCCTACATTTAACATTTCAGATTTGCGACCGTACTTGGGAGAAGAAGATGAACTTGAGTCGAGGACGACTCCAATTCAAGAGGGGGAGGATGATGAGGACATCACAACAGTGGAGACGCACATTGAACTGCAAGGACCAATCACAAGAGCACGAGCACGGTTATTAAATCAGCAGGTGAATTCGTTCCTAACTTCTTTTGCATGTGAGTTTTAGAATAGATTGCTATGTGATGATTTCATTGTTATTAGGAATAATGGAGAAGATCAACAAGTGAAGGAAGGAGGTCTTGGGAGCATGGAGAACCAGCTGGGACGTTGACAAGTTGATGGAAACAGTTTACAACTCGGACTAGAGTTCAACTCGGAGTCCAGGAGCAGTCCACCTTAAAACAGATGCCTAGGAGACATACGGACTCTGTTTTCGACGTTCTACATATGAACGGAAAGAGGAGAAGATAAACTTTCCAATGGTTCCGGTCTCACCTCAAAATTCCTTCGGAGTCATTCAGAATCGTCAAAACAATTCGAGTTGCTATCGCATGCTGCGCCACCGAATCGGGCCTTTGGGCCTTGTATCTTAAGAGTCCATTAGGGACGCGTCTAATCGTGTTTTGGTCAAACCCTAGCCTATAAATACTGCAGCCACCGGTCATATTCAGTGGGTTTTGCTTAGATCAATAATATCGCCGTTCTACAGTTTGTGAGACCCCAACTTCGCGATTTCAGATCATGTGTTCTACGTTCTTGCTCATGTTCTCGGTTGCACTTGCAGGTATTAGCCTTCTTGGCGAGGTCAAGCGTGTGCAACACGGTTGATAACCAACGGAGCCGTGGTGTCGTGTTTGCAGGGGTACTCGTACTGCTCGAGTGCCGCGGATCATCAACGTCGAGTTCTCCACCCCAATCGACATACCTTTTGGAAGATCGGGCCTAAACCTACTCATCACCTGGGAGGAGCTCCCGAAGCTGATTGAAGAGTACAACCCCATGCTATCAAGAACCTGTAACATGGTCGATGAAGGATTGACGTTTTTGATGGTCATCGGCAGCTTCCTTACCAACCGCTGGGCTCCACTCAAGCAACGTGAATTTGCAGCTTCGTCATACTTGGGAGAAATAGATTTCCTCCATATTGAGGTTGGTCGAGGAACCAACTTAGATGAGCATGCCTTGATGCTCCATCTGCAAAAGAGTGGAACTCTATCAAGATATGACCTCGTACCTCCGATAGAGTTCTTTCCTCTCTATGTAGTTCTAGAGGTCGAGAGGGATTTGCCGAAGGTGATGTCGCTGCTTGACGACACGGGTCTAGCAGTGCGACAAAGGAGCACCCCACCAGCAGGGATTGTAATCCTGGGAGCTTCGGTCCCCTGCCAAGATGAAGGGTCTGACTCTACGCCTATCATCGGAAAGGGCAAGGCTCATGTAGATCCAAGCCACAAAAAGTTTGACTCGAGTCGGGGTAAAGGAAAAGAACCCATCAACACTTTCAGTCGGAAGAGGAAGTAGACGCAAACTGATGGCAGCTCTGTCAGATCAGCTCCGACGCAAGCGGTGCCACTACCATGCCCGACCCTCAAGTCAGTGCTGGTTGTGCCTCCAGCAACAGCAACTCCGGCCTCGATGCCCAAGTCATCTTTGGATCCGGTGCCTGTAGTAGGCACTAGGTCTCGTAAGTCTACTCTAGTCCCGGTGCCAGCGGCGGGCTCTAGTTCCGGAGTATCTTCTCAGACGATGGAAATCACAGCTGGTGCAGCGCCGGTGGCTGCCACGACTCTTGGGATGAAGTCCAGAGACTCTGCCTCACCAGCGATAGTGGGTTCTGTCTCCGGGCATCTAAGGAAGAACTTTCGTGCTGACTGGAGCGGCAACATTCCCAAGTAATGATCGGCACTTAAATCTGTGTTTCCTTTTTGTTTTTTGCTTTTTCTCGAATTCTCTCTTCCTTTGTTTCTAGAGTATCGAGAGGAGTGACTGATCCGGCATGTGTCAGCGCCGCGGCGACAGGAGCCTCCTGTATTGATACGACTTCTCTTATGGTCATGGCCGACGACACGGTAGCTCTGACACCAACTGTCATTGATGACGTTGGTGCCAGCGGTCGAAGGAGCCACGGCTGCGTCGGACCATGTGGAAGAAGCACCAGAGCAAGCTTTAGCTGCTCTAGAGCCAGCATCGGAGGTACCGACACCAGTGCTGAACATTTTGGAAGTTGTGGCGGAAGTTTCGATACCAGCTCCAGTGGTGGAGGCGTCGTTGGCTAATGTCGATATGCCAGAAATGGCCATGCCTACACCGTTGCCCAAAGATTCAGTTGCGGGACCTTCTTCGTCTGTGTCGGAGGTCGATGAGCCCGCGAAACTCAATGGTGCAGGCGATGAGATATTGGACTCCATGCTTGTGCCATGGGCTCCGACAACTATTTCATAAGACTTGAGGGAACCAGAGGAGGAACCTCAGGCAGGTCCTGAGCCGATCCCACAGGATATGTCGATTGACAACGCCTGCTAGAGCTTTCGCCAAGTTCAGCTCGCCTTCGACTAGGAGCGGAAGGCCCTGGACGATGAGCGTGACACCGTAAGGTGCTGGAGCAAGCTCCTCTACTTCAAAACGAAGTTGACGTAGTCTCGGCTAGCGGACCTAAGGGATTAGTAGGAGGCCGAGAAGGGTCGGTAGACACGTCTAAACAATTTGTTGGATGAACGAGAGGCAACAATTAAAGTTGTTAAAGCCCTAATTTTAAGAGGATCATCTCAGCTTTGTGACCCAAGTGTAGAAAAGAAATCACAATAGCAAGTGCCAAAAAAATCAAATCAGTTTCAAACCTATTGGAAGCTTCTCAAAAATATGAACCTAGCTACTGTTCAAACTTGAAGAAAATACAAATATGGGTTGACCATTGGATTCCTAATATTTCAAATAGTCTCCCTGCAAATTTTCATAATTTGTGAAGCATGTTTGCTATTTAATTCAATGGCTACATTGAATTCCACTCATTTTCAAATTCAAGTTTGAATTCGAATGAAACTTGGTCAAACTAATAATCCGAATTCAGAAGTTAATTCTCCGTATTTAATTTGGACTTCCCTAAAAAATATGGCAATTTTTGGATGAATCTAGGTGGGGGAAATTGACCGTCCAGTGAAGATAAGGATGAAAGCAGTAGGACCCACATGTCATGGACTTCTTCTCTGTTTTCCTCTGTGTCATCACAGAGCAACACCTCACGGCATGCAAAACCCACCCAGCTGTCTGTGTGTTTGATTCATGCCTTGGTTGTGAAGCTAGCTGAGCTGCAGATAAAGGGGAGAGCTGATCCTTTCACTTGCTCACGATGCAACATAGCAGCAAGCTTTCTCCTCCTATGTTTTTCTTTTTCCCCAGTAACCACTTCACATGTGCTTCCTTGCAGCAGCTGTTCCTGGCCTATTATTACCTCAGTCCTTGAAGCAAAAAGGTGTGCCAACACTCCTAGATTCTGCTTGCAAAGTTCCAGGTCAAGCTATAGCTCCTAGCTCGCTAGTTTCAAATTTTATCGAAGCTAGTTCATACCTATGTCACTAGGTCGTCGATTTAATTTCATTTCTAGGTGCAACCAATTTTCAATTCGTTCATGAATGTTGTTCACCATCTCATGACACACATCTCAGTCAAATTTCAGTAGCATCCATCGAGGAATTGCTGAGTTCCACGAGTTTTCCCCAATGCCTTCCAAAATGGCGTTGTTCTCCGTCGAAACCCAACCTTCGGCCAATTTATCCACAATTTTGATCAATAATCATGTTCTCCTCGTTTCCAAGGTTAATTTGGTGAAAATCACATTCGATTTGGTACAAAAATGAGTGAAATCGAGCTCACCGTAGGTTCTTCAGCCTCTGGTCGAGCGCCCCTGCTGGAGGTTGAAGACAACCCTGCCAGTAGGGCCCACGGTTAAATGAGTTAGACCATTTTCTCTGTGCAAGTTCTATGCTGAACTTAGAAAATCTATATTTCTTCGAATACTTGTCCAAAAATTCCCAAATAAATTTTGTTGGAACCAGCATGATCTATACTTTCAAGTGGTACACTTTTATCTGTATGAGAATCAATAATTTGGCCTCAATAATTCCATAAACAAAATGCTATTAAAATTAGTTATTGATGCTTCATTAATTCAAAAATTCCCATACTTGGCCAAATCATTCTAAATAATTCCCTTAAGTTCCGGTAAAATCTTAAGGTCCATTTGAGTTGATTTGAATAGCCAAATTGAGTTTCCAATCTATATGTGTCTGAAAATTCCAAAATGTCCAAAACATTTCAGCAAATTGTCCAAACTTCTAAATTCAATATCTCACAGTATAATACTTAGAAAATTATGAAACAAAATTAGTTGAGTCACTGTTGACCTCCTGGAAACATAACATCAACTTTTGGCCATGTTAAAGTCACAGATTGCCCATGAAAATTCTTAGAAGCGTTTATATACATTGAATTTTATACGACAGAGACTTCCATGAACTTAGCCCAATTTCGGCCAGAACCTCACTAATAGTACCTAGTATCATCTATAAAATTTCCAGAATCAGTGGTGTTAATTTCATGACCTAACTATCTTTTCTTTGAGCTACATCATAATATCGGTATTGATTTGTTGCATTATTCTTTGCATATCGATTAGTTGCCGAGCTCGAGATGACCCCGGGAACCACTTGGAGTTATCCCTCTGGGGATTAACTTTGATACCGTCTCGCAGCCAGGCAAGCTCTGGTTTGCATTTAAGCGCTATTATAAAATTTTGATTTGTATCACCTATGTCTAGGGTGAGTTATGTGCATTAGGGCTAAGATGATTGAAAATCCACTTGCATGACCAGATCACCCCATGGAGTATTTGGGTAGTTGTTAAGTCATCGTGTAGACTATGCTATGCTAAATGTTGTATAAGATTCGGTAGAAGTTGAGTAGTTGGAATCTACTCGCATGGCTAGGACTTTTTTACACGGGATTGGTTCAAAGAATGGAGTAGTAATCTGAATATAAGACCGGGCAGGGGCGTATGATGCAGTCAGACGTGGTCTTGGGTGTGTAGCCCTGCCTGTGTCAGTTAAGGACCGATCCGTATGCTGCCCTGCTAAGGAAGTTTGAACTGTATCGGAGTCACACTGGATATATGGGGTCCAGGAAACCAATGTACCTTGGGAAGCCTTTGTTGAGACTTTTTCGATCGCCTCAGGCTTTTGGCCGCAGCACAGTAGACAGAAACTCGCTCACGACATTTTCATAGTGGAAAGGTGCACCATGAGTGGGAATATTGTCCTAGACAATTGAATCGATTCAACTTGGGCGGAACTTGAGAAAGGTGGTTGCATACGACGTCCATGGAGTGCACCTACGGGACTTCTAGTACGAGCGTACATGTCGTGTATTCCGGGTATCTTTGACTCGAATCACAGTCCCTCGCGGATATTGTTTACTGAGTTGTGATGTAGTTAATACTTGCACTTGAGATGAGAATTAATTACTGCTGTTAAGAACATTATATTATCATTGAATTGCTACGTTGTATGTATTAGTATAGTGCTCACTAAATTTATTTTTCCACCTTGGGCATGCAGCATCGTGATGAAGCGTTTCTTGTTGGATTGTGGAGTTATGATGTTGCCCGGCGCAAGGTTTAAGCTGCTGCTAATAAATCTGAAAATAAGGACCCACATTTAGGCGAGTCCCTTATGCAAATCTGCAATCCTATGTTTATGTCTTTACCCTCATGTAGAGTTTCATGTTTAGGTGAGATGGTTAAGTCTTGCTAAGCCTTCATGCTCACAGTTGCTATATAAGTAATTTTGCAGGTACTAACCTCTATGATTATGATTCTGGTTGTCCGATGAGACTCGGGACTCTCCGAGCGGTATACTCATGGGGAACCTTGCCGCTGTTGTTTGATCTTCGTGGCTAGTGAGGAGCATCCGTAGGCTGGACGGCTTCTCTTTTGCTTATTAGACTGGAGTACGAGAGTTGTAATCTTATCTTCCGTTGTAGTTTTTTTCGTATAAACTATTTGTAAACTGAACATCTTTGTAAATTTCAGCAAATGATTTATGTAATACGTGTTCCTTTACATGTGTGTTGTTGGGTGCCGCATCGCACGGCACCACCCAATGCGATTCCTGGAAAGTGTGGACTCAGTCCTCACAGCCTAGTATCAGAGCCTCATTGGGAATAGCACACTAAATAAGGATAGTATTACAAGAAAAACATAGGACACGGTAAGGTTACGGTACTAGGACCACATAAGGATTATGTTAGCGTAAGTTCTTAAGGTGGCAAATCTAACTTATTTGTTATTATATTCTGTAATGACACTCCGACGTCAGGTAAGAGATAAGGTATGCCACTGCAAGCGGATCAATTACGGTAAGCTCACCATGCGAGAGGTAGCATGTAATTGTTTTCGTGGCTTAGCACGGAAAGTCAAAATGAGTCTCTGAAACTCTCCATGTTTCTGAGAACATATGACACGCGGTACCCCAGCATGCTTCAAAATTAGTGGGAGCCCCCGTTGTGTGGGACATAACCCGATGCGCCTCCTACTGGTGCAGTATTATGCAAAGATGTGGGACCCCGTCGGGTGGTAGAAAACCCGGTCATGTACCTCGAGATGTGTCTTAGCTCGGGGCAGCCCATATGGAATGATACAGAATGGATGTCTTACTTTCATAAATATTATTGTGCCTGCCTGAATCGCCCGTGCGGGTTGTGCCGTACGACACCATAATGAGTGTTTTTTAAATTGTGTGTCTTATGCAACACTGACCATGTGATCGTATTTCTCTTAGAAGTCATTTGCGAGGGAACTCCATTAAGGCCACCGTTGAGACGTATGCCGGAATACCGGCTTAGAATTTTCACTTTTGTGAGGCATGTAGTACCGACTTATATTTCATTGATGCATTAACCACTTCATTGTAAACTGGAACTGAGAAGATGTAAAAATACTTATATTAGCTATGGAGCTCCGATTTTGAACTAAGTTTTCTAGATTGGAGTAGGTTTTGAAGTCACCAATTCAAAAGCAGAGTGTTCTGTTTTCTGCCAGAAAAAACCTGACTCTGAGAAACCATATCTCCCGGAAGAAAACTCCAATGAATGTGTATCTCACATGGATGAAAAGTTTGGTAAGTCCTTTAAAACTGTTATGTCCAACTCTAGAGCTGAATTCCCATCTATCCTATTCAAAATTTCAATGTTCCAAAATCTACCAAACTGGACAGAAACTGGAACCCTCTCTGGACTCTTTACTATATTGACCATATCTCCCCCTAGAAAAATCGAACAGGATCATACAAAAAAAATTCTGGAATCCTTGTAATATGTATTAAAAATTTGTAAATTGTGGATTTTGTATTTTCTTCTGTTTTATATCTGGAAATTGTGGCCCAAAATCAGCATAAACAAAGGAGATGCTGTCAAAATTTCCAGAAAATCTGTCAGGTTTACAATGCCATATCTCCTCAACCATGAATGATCTGGAGGCAAACCAATACTCGTTGGAAAGGTATTGAAGTTTACTTCAACTTTGTAGTTCACTTCAAGATCTGATTCTGCCATTTACTTGCTTAAATTTGTGTTTGAGTACAAAATGGTCAGGTTTCTTCCGAAACTTCATCAGTTTGGCATAATTTGGTCTTGTTATGAATCTGGTCCTCGAGTTCACTTCGAGAAGTGTCGTAACAGACCAGGTGTCGATACTCAACCATTTACCAGTGGAATTGATGGTTTGACCCACTCAAACCTTTTTTCTTTTTATGAACATGTTTGTATCATATTGAAGATAAGAGATTCCTTTAAGGGGGGAGGAATGTAAGAGCTCTAATTTTTTAGGACTATCTCATCTAGGAGACCCAAGTGTAGAAAAGAAATCATAATAGCAAGTGCCAAAAAATCAAATCAGTTTCAAACCTATTGGATGGATTTCAAAAATTTAAACTTAGCTACTGTTCAAACTTGAACAAAATACAAATATGAGTTGACCATTGGATTCCTAATATTTCAAATAATCTCCCTGCAATTTTCATAATTTGTGAAGCATGTTTTCTATTTAATTCAATGGCTACATTGAATTCTACTCATTTTTGAATTCAAGTTTGAATTCAAATGAAACTTGGTCAAATAAATTATCTGAATTCAGAAGTTAATTCTCCATTTTTAATTTGGACTTCCCACAAAAATATGGCAATTTTTGGATGAATCTAGGTGGGGGAAATTGACTATCCAGTAAAGATAAGGATGAAAGGAGTAGGACCCACCTTTTATGGACTTCTCCTCTGTTTTCCTCTGTTTCATCATAGAGCAACACCTCACGGCATGCAAAATCCACACAACTGCCTGTGTGTTTGCTTCATGCCTTGGTTGTGAAGCCAGCTAAGCTGCAGATAAAAGGGAGAGCCGATCCTTTCACTTGCTCACAGTGCAACACAGAAGCAAGCTTTCTCCTCTTCTGTTTTTCTTTTTCCCTAGTAACCACCTCACATGTGCTTCCTTGCAGTAGCTGTTCCTGGCCGATTCTCACCTCAGTCCTTGAAGCAAAGAGGTGTGCCAACACTCCTAGATTCTGCTCGCAAAGTTTCAGGTCACTCCTAGCTCGCTAGTTTCAAATTTTATCGAATCTAGTTCATACCTATGTCACTAGGTCGTCGATTTAATTTCATTTCTAGGTGCAACCAATTTCCAATTCGTTCATGAATGTTTTTCACCACCTCATGACACACATCTCAGTCAAATTTTAGTAGCATCCATCAAGGAATTGCTGAGTTCCACGAGTTTTCCCCAACGCCTTCTAAAATGGCGTTGTTCTCCGTCGAGACCCAACCCTCGACCAATTTATCCATAATTTTGATCCATAATCATGTTCTCCTTGTTTCCAAGGTTAATTTGGTGAAAATCCCGTTCGATTTGGTGCAAAAATGAGTGAAATCGAGCTCACCCTAGGTGTTTCAGCCGCTAGTCGAGCGCCCCTCCTGGAGGTTGAAGACAACCCTGCTAGTAGGGCCCACTATTAAATGAGTTAGACCATTTTCTCTGTGCAGGTTCTATGCTGAACTTAGAAAATCTATATCTCCTCGAATAATTGTCCAAAAATTCCCAAATAAATATTGTTGGACCAGCATGATCTATACTTTCAAGTGGTGCACTTGGATCTGGATGAAAATCCATAATTGGACCTCAATAATTCCATAAAGCAAAATGCTATTAAAATTAGTTCCTGATGCTTCATTCATTCAAAAATTCCCAAACTTGTCCAAAGCATTCTAAATAATTCCCTTAAGTTCCAGTAAAAGTTTCAGTTCAATCTGAGTTGATTTGAATAGCCAAATTGTGTTTCCAATCTATATGTGCCTGAATATTTCCAAAATGTCCAGAAACATTTCAGCAAATTGTCCAAACTTCTAAATTCAATATATCACAGTATAATGCTTGGAAAATTATGGAATAAATTTTTTTAGTCACTCTTGACATTTCCTAAACAGAACACCAACTTTTGGCCATGTTAACGTCACAGATTGCCCATGAAAATTCTGGGAAGGATGTATATACATTGAATTTTATACTTAGCCCAAATTTGGCCAGAACTTCACTCATAGTACCTAATATCCCCTGTAAATTTTCCAGAGCCAGTGGTCTTAATTTCATCTACCTAACTGTCTTTTCTTTGAGCTATATCATGATATCAGTATTAATTCACTTGCATTACTCTTTGCATATCGATTAGTTGCCGAGCTCAAGAGGACCCCGAAGCCACTTCAAGTCATCCCTCTGGAGATTAACTTTGATACCGTCTCACAGTCAGGCAAGCCCCGGTTTTTATTTAAGCGCTATTACCAAATTTTGATTTGTATCACCTATGTCTAGGGCGAGTTATGTGCATTAGGGCTAAGGTTATTGAAAATCCACTTGCATGACCAGATCACCCCATGGAGTATTTGGGTAGTTGTTAAGTCATTGTGTAGACTATGCTATGTTAAACGTTGTATAGGATTCGGTAGAAGTCGGGTAGTTGGAATCTACTCGTATGGCTAGGACTTTTTCATACGGGATTGGTTCAAAGAAATGAAGTAGTAATCTGAATATGAGACGGGGCAGGGGCGTAGGATGCAGCAAGACGTGGTCTTGGGTGCGTAGCCCTGCCTGTGTCGGTTAAGGACTGATCCATATGCCGGCCTGCTGAGCAAGTTTGAACTATACCAGAGTCATACTGGATATATGGGGTCCAGGAAACCGATGTACATTGGGAAGCCTTTGTTGAGATCATTTCGATTGCCTCAGGCTTTCGGTCGTAGCACAATAGATAGAAACTTGCTCACGGCATCTTCACAGCGGAAAGGTGCACCTTGAGTGGGAATACTGTCTTGGACGATTGAATCGATTTAACTTGGGCGAAACTTGAGAAAGGTGGCTGCGTATGACGTCTGTGGAGTGCACCTATGGGACTTCTAGTACGGGCGTACGTGTCGTGTATTTCGGGTATCTTTGATTCGAATCACCATCCCTCACAGATATGAGTACCACTTGTTCACTGAGTTGTGATGTAGTTAATACTTGCACTTGAGATGAGCATTAGTTACTGCTATTATGAATATTATATTATCATTGTATTGCTAAGTTGTATGTATATGTATATTGCTCACTAAATTTATTTTTCCACCATGGGCATGCAACATCGTGATGAAGCGTTTCTTGTTTGATTGTGGAGTTACGATGTTGCCCGGCACAAGGTTTAAGCTGCTGCTAATAAATCTGAAAATAAGGACCCACATTTGAGCGTGTCCGTTATGCAAATCTGCCATCCTATGTTTATGTCTTTACCCTCATGTAGAGTTCCATGTTTGTGTGAGACGGCTAAGTCTTGCTGAGCCTTCGTGCTCACTGTTGCTATATAAGTTGTTTTGCAGGTACTAACCTCTATGCTTATGGTTATGGTTGTCCGATGAGACTCGGGACTCTCCGAGCGGTATACTCATGGGGAACCTTGCCGCTGCTGTTTGATCTTCGTGGCTAGTGAGGAGCATCCGTAGGCTGGACAGCTTCTCTTTTGCTTATTAGACTTGAGTACGAGAGTTGTAATCTTGTCTTCTGCTGTAGTTTATTTTTATATAAACTATTTGTAAACTGAACATCTTTGTAAATTTCAGCAAGTGATTTATGTAATACGTGTTTCTTTACATGTGTGCTGTTGGGTGCCGCATCGCACGGCACCACCCAATGCGATTCCTGGAAAGTGTGGACTTGGTACTCACAAAAGCCCTTGATAACAAGACTTTGGAGATCTACGAGCATGCCACGAAAGTCAATGAATTGGGATACGACCGCTCGGAGAGTCTCAATGCTACGAGGTAGCAGCTCCTCAAGTGTCGAGATGCTTTAGATAATAAGAAGGATGAGCTCCAAATGAGAGAGGCTAAGATCTCTCAGAATTTAGGGCACAATGAGCAGGACTTGGCAGACCGCGTAGAGAAATTCAAGTCTTAGTGCAAAAATAGAAAAGCACCAAGTATGGCTGGCAGGAGGAGTCAGCAAGATAGAAAGTGATGTCTCTGCCAGGGAGAACAATGTGAAGGCTAAGGAGAGGGACATTGCGGAGAAGCCAGAACGACTAAACATCCAAGAGAAGAAAATCGCTGACCCAGAGAGGCAGCTAGGTGAACGGACTCAACAACATGCTAATGAGGTCGAGCGGTTCTCAAAGGAGGGCTCTGCAGAGCTATCATCTGCAAGAAGGTCATTGGAGGAGCTTCGGGGTACGAGAGCAATTAAGTCCCAACAGGTTTAGGATTTCCTTGGGCAAGCAGAAGATGCTCTTATGCCACTGGGATTCAGGCCGGTCCGACCAATTGACGCGGAGCTAGAGTTGGACAAGGCCTTTGTGGCGCTCAACTCTGCGGAACTAAGCTGGATGGGCTGGAAGATGTGATCAACGACCAACTCAAGGCTAAGGGAAGATCTTTGGCTAAGAACGTAGCAGAATATGTGATGACATGCTTCCAAAGCCGTGATCCCTCCATGTCTCTAGCTTTAGTGATTGACGGATCCATCGTCGAGGAGGAAGAAGGTGCCAAGGCAAGCGTCCAAGAAGTCGCCTAGAAGGTTGCTTCGTACTTCCAGCGGAACTCCAATAGCTAGGATCCTTCCCTTTTGTACCTTCATCTTGTAAATCTCCAAATTTTGAATGAATGAAATCCTTTTGAATTCCATTTTTGTCTTCAATGTATCATTACCTTTGTCTTGTTGGCCCCTGGTTGATGACATCTACCATAAGGAATTTGGCAATGTATTGATTTTTTTATTGCTCGGAACTCATATCTACTGTGATAGCGTCGAGGACGGAGTCTTGCTTCTGACTTCGCCACTTTTTTTGATGTCGACGGCGGGCCCCCTGTGAGTTGTCGGAGCTAGGTTGCTTCGACGATGCCCACTATTAATGTATGAAACGTCGACGATGGGCCCCCTAGGTGTTGTCGGAGCTAGGTTTCTTCGACGGAGCTTAGTATCAATGTATGAAACGTCGACGGCCGACCCCCTGGGTGTTGTCGGAGCTAGGTTACTATTCGACGACGCCCACTATCATTGTATAAAACATCGACGGCGGTCCCTCTGGGTGAAGTCGGGGCTAGTTGATCTAGCGGCACCCACCATCGTAGACAATTATTGTTTTTTCCTGGATATGAGAGACATAAAAAGCAATAAAATATGTCCTCTTGCCTACAACTTATTTGTGGCTTATTATCCTCATTTGAATTTTAGATACTAACAAACTCATTGTGAAAATATAAATATACTGATTAAACTTTTGTAGGTTTGTATGCTTTCCTGATCCGCCTTACTAAGACCCACCAGAATAGGGAGAGTGGCGTACTTAGGGTGCTGCACCAGGCTAAGTCGATAGCGCACTCAGGAGCTGTCACTGGCATTGGTTATCAGACGAGTAGGCCATCTAGCAATACTAAGATCCAGTAGAAGATTACCAATAGAACTTATGTATATATCACATGGATCTTTAGGACTAAATGAAAGTCGCCTAGAGGGATGTGAATAGGCAATATGACCCAAAATGGCTTAATCAAACGAGATTAAATTCATGAGGCCGGACTTGTCTGGACAGGGCCGGACTAGTCCACTCAGCACAGAGTAAAAACTTAAAAACTTGATTTCTACAAGTTATTTGTGGAATTTAGGTTCACCAAAGATATGGAAGCAATGTCTAGCAACCTAGTATAACCTAGATTGACAAATGTATTCAATTAGGTTGCAAGATTTCAACGATGAACAATATGAAGAACGATATGACCACTAATAGCAATTCTAGTGATTACAAAAAGTAAAGTGAGAAGAGAGACATGATTTATCCCATGGTTCAGCTCTACAAAGAAGCCTACATCCGTGTCGAGAAGTCCACACAAGGACCGGGTCTCACTTGACCCTCTTCTTACCAAGCCACCACAATGGCCGGCTTTGTTTCCACTATATCAAAGGGTAATCACAAGGTTTCTTGGGGCTGCTCACAAGTTGAGGCTCCCACAAATCAATACAGCAAGGAGCACACGAAGCTCAACTCACACAAGCCACAAAACACAACACTTAGTGCAAGAGATCAAACCGAGAGCCAAAGCACGATGATCTTCCTTCACTCTGTGAGACCTATATGTGCTAAATACATTGTCTTTGATGATAAAAGTTTTGAATACTAACAAAACACCTTTTTAACAAGGTCCAAGCTCCAGCAAGGTACGACTTGTTTTGGCTAGGTCCGACTTCTTTGTCTAGGTCCGACATATTTTGGTTAGGTCTGACTTGCTGTGGCTAGGTCCGACTAGCTTTGATCAGATGTGGCGCTAGGTCCGACTAGCTTTGATAAGATCTGGTGTTAGGTCCGATTAGCTTTGGTTAGCTCCGGCACTAGGTCCTGCTAGTTTTGGTAAGCTCCAGCTCAAAGTCCTATTAGTTTTGGCTAGGTCCGGACCTAGATTGCAACGATTCTGCTTTTACTTTGAATAGATTCGAACTTGTTTTAGATCTATCGAAAGTATGCTCAGTATTCTTTTACTATGTTTTTGGTGTGTTTTGGCGGTTATGGCTGATATCATTTAGCTATGGTTTGCAACATGCTTATGTGAGGTGCTTACGCAAGGTATTGTGTGTTCAGAACTAACAAGAGTCAAGTCGAGGACTTGTTCTCGGATGTATGGGATGTTTATTCATGTGCAGGTGTTGTTTGAGTTCAGGACATGGCTGGTGACGGGATCCATTGAACTAGTCTTAGGGAGAAGATGAGGTTCAACAACCAAGTTCAGGAGGAATTGTGGTTGAGTTGATCGGGAGGTTACGCATCATGTTTGAATCAAGAACAATGCATATGAAGGTATCATGGATGTCATTGAAGATGTTTGCACGTGTGTAAGGAGTGCATGGACGTGACAACATGGTTCCAAGGCATGATGAAGAGGTGTGGACATAAATAATTGGTTGGAAAAGTCTAACCGGCTTGGTTATGGACTTAGGCTGCGGCTGAGTAGGGTTTGACTCAAATATAGAATGATTTGAGTTGGTTATGAAAGTTTTTCATGTGGGTAACAAAGTTTGGTTGTTTTAGGAAGGTGGGATACGTTCCTAAGTTGTTTGGAAGTCTTAAGATTGCTTCTATTTGTGTATAGAAGAGCCTTGAGCAGTTATGGAAAGTTTCGATTTATGAATTGAGTATGATTAGAGTCCTAGTTTGAGTTGACACTACAGGAATTTGTCAATAGGGCATCGGCCATATGAGCGTCGGTTGCCTACAGAAACTGACACCCATAAGCTAAAGGCATTGGTCAACCGACGCACTTAGCCAACAAAATAGTTCGGACGCCTTTAACATGTAAGTGCGTCAGGGCTGACAAATTTTTGAGTTATGGGCATCGGTTGTAGGGAGCCGACACACTTACAAGTAAATGTGTTAGCCATCGGAACCGATGCCTTTACGACACTTAAGAGCGTCGGTCCCTCCATATCGACCCACTTACTGCGACACGTGGCGAGCCCACCGATCGCGTCTTTGGGCGTCGGTTAAGCAGAAACTGACGCTTTTACTTATGTGTGTCAGTTAGAAGGAGACTGATGAATATACTTCGCCACATGGGCAGCCTATATAGGGCAACTATAGGCATCGGTTTAGGCAAAACCGACGCACATAACATATTTTTTTTAAAAAAACTGCCTAATTCCTCTCTCTCCCTGGCTGGGGAGCCTCCATTTTACACAGACAGAACAGCAATATATGCAGCCACAACAGATATAATTCACTAACATTTCAAACATAGCACGGTACACAAGTTTTCAAATGTTTCAAACACAAGCACAACAGTATGAAAATGAGTAAACAAAATTCAAATGTCGTCGTGGGAGCCTCCACTCGCACGTCTTGCACTCCCATCTCCACTCGCACCTCCGTCGTTGATGTTACGGAAAACATCGCCACCTTCGGGTGTTCCATGACAAGATCCCCGCGATAAACAAATAATAGAGAAACTTAATTAATAATGAAACATGTTGACTTCGACTAACTTAGTAACATAACTTAATAAAAGAGAAACATGTTGGTTTCGATTAAAAATTATCAAAGCTCTCTCATTTTCTGTCACTCTCCCTATCTCTCCCTCGCTCTCCCACTCTCTCTCGATCTCTTCCCCTCTCCCTCTATCTGTTCCTCTCTAGCTCCCTCTCTATCAATCTCTTCTTTCTATCTCTCTATCTCTCCCTCTTTGCTTCTCTATGTCTTCCTCTCCCTCTATCTATCACTTATTTTCTCTCTCTATCTCTCCCTCTCTCTCTCTCTATGTCTTCCTCTCCCTATCTATTTATCTCTTCCTCTATCACTTGTTTCCTCTTTCACTTCATATCTTCGCTCAAGCTTTTTCTTTCCTTTTTATTATTGTTCTAATTAATATGTGTTGTTATAATGCAAGTATTATAACAAGTATACAAGTCATACATACCTGTAATGCCCTCATTTTCATCCATCATGCATTGCATACATTCTAAGTCATGTCTAACATTAATACACATAAAAAATAACAAGTTTAAAATGAATTAGAAACAAAACCGCACTTAAGAATTATGGAAAGTGTGGACCAGTCTGATTTTGGTGCGGACTAGTCCGGTTTATCTCTGACTTGAAACCGACGTGCCCGTTTTGCTGCGGACTAGTTTTTTTTCCCTTGAGACACCTTTGGACTTGTCCGGTCCTATGCGGACAAGTCCAATGATCCAAATCCTTGAAAATTTCGCTAAGTCCCTGGACTTGTCCAAACTAGTCCAGTGTTCCAGCGGACTTGTTTGTTTTTCCTCTGACTAAAGTCAGACTTGTCCGATTTTTAGCCAGACTTGTCTATTTTTCCCCTCTGGATAAGTTCGGACTTGTCCGATATCCATTCCAGACTTGTCCGATATATCTCTATCCAACTTTGGACTACTCCTGCCCTTTTCGGACTTGTTCGATAAATCACGACTCCGAGTTGATCTTTTGTTTCACGACTTGTTTTTTGGGTTTTATGTTAAGTGGGCCTAGGGACGTCGTGCCTAAATCATTTAGAGCCCATGTGGGACTCTAAACCGGCCTCTACTAATCTCAAACTTGAAACCCATCTAACCCTAGCCTCCACCTCTATATAAACAACCTCACCCCTTGACATGACATCTATTTGCCACGTTTCCACCACACCCAAACCCTAGCTCGTGAGTAGCCGCCACCAAGAAGAGAGAAGGAGATCTAGAGCAAGAAGGAGAAGAGGAGGAAATGAAATAGGATCAAGATCTCCATCAACTTCGCGTTCTTTATCAACAAATCATCATAAAGTTCTTCATCAACCCTAGATCGTCAAGATCCAAGTGTTACCTCCAAGATCCTCGATTCATTGGAGTACTAAACACCTAATATACCTTCTATTCTCTTTTCGTTACGTGAATTCAACCCCAAATCTCCAAATTCACGTCGATCTAGGAAACCTTAATCTGTTGTTCTCGCGCAGTGTAGACTTGTCCGGTCCCTAGCGGACTAGTCCAATTTTCCTGGTTAATTTCTGTTGAGTTAATTCCAAATTAGATCAAATCAAATCTAAACCTATATAAACTTGTTAAAATTTATTAGAACTAGTTAGTGATCATTAGAAGCAACTCATTAACAAGTTCCACCTTGCACTTGTATTAATCATTTATGTCATGTCATATTGAGTAATAATTGTGCACTTTTTGATTGTGTTTCTTGTCTTGTATGTTTATTGTGCGGATTAGACGGATTTGCTCTAGAGAGTGTCGCGGAGGATCTCCAGCACCAAGAGTTTGAAGGATTTGACCCAAACCAATCTCAAGAGCAAGGTAAGTGTCCATGAAGCATATTGATCCTGTTTCTAAAATAAATGTTCTGTTTGCAAAACTACATGCTTGTCTTAATTTGATGGAAATCCTATGATAGGAAGTTTACTAGCTTTGTTTAACCACCCTTGTCACCTGGAATACATGGTTGAGAGTCGATCGGAAAAGGCTTTTTACCTTTTTGCTTCGTTTAATTAATTGGAATGGGAAGACAACTACACCACTTAACTTAATTATGCATTCATGAGATTATGACTTGCATGAACTGGTTAATATGATGTGGTAATGGGTTATCTAAGAAAGCCTGGTATGTGGATTGGTTGAATGTTATGGTGGTTTTCTTGCTTTAGATCTAAGGACTGGTTCATGCGAGAATAAGCTAGCACTACAGTGCCACCATGAGGCCAAGTATGGGTGCGGCGTAGTTGATTAATTAGGGCTTTCGTAGTGCTATTTGGACTATTAAGGATGCTCGAGGAAGGGGTAGTCGAATTGGGTTTTATTATGATTGGTGGGACTACCCTGGGATCTGAATGGCTCAAGAGGGGGCCCTTGGTTGAAGATGTGCTCTGTAGGAGACATCGCCACCGGTGAAACCTCAATGGGGTATAAAGAGGCTAGTAATGCCTTTGCAAAGGCTATTTTTTGATCTCTTGGCCACACACCTAAGGAAGTGTGAGACGGCATAATTGAGATTCTATAGTCATCAGAAGGTGATGAAATCACAAATACGTGGGTAAAGTGGTACAAACTCTGCAGAGTCTATTAAAAACTATCATAATAGCCGTGCTCCCGGTTAAGATCACCTGGACAACTTCCATGATTAGAGGGAAATGGAATTTGGGATGGTTATGGTTTGGTAATGGTTATGGCTGGATATGAATTAAATTCTGATATTGATTATGGTCATTGGTAATGAGAAATCTGGAATATGGATGATGATAATGAATATGTACTGGTATTATGATGAGTATTATGATAATTACATGGTTTATGATGGGTTTATTTCACATATGTATAACATATGTTGCTTTTCAAATATTTTAACGTACTTTTCATCACTTAGCCATTATTATATTCGTCATTTGAATCAGCTACATGTCATACTTTCCACAATTGCTGAGTACGACATGTACTCACCCTTGCAATTCCCCCCACCAACAGTTGCAGGTCAGGATTGGGAGTATAACGATGATAATGCGGAGTACTAGGCTGTGTCTGCCATCAGCTTTGCCTGTGGAGTGTTGGAGCTGCGCTATACCCTATTTGCTTAGTTGCTTAGTTTGCTTATTTAGTTTATTTCCGCTATATTAGTTCAAACTTCTCATTAATATTTATTAGAGCTTGTATTCGAGGATATTATGAGTTTTGTAATAAAATATGGTTAATTAATCTTGTATGTGGTAATTTTCTATATATCCTTTTGTGAATGCACTTGTGTATGTGTGTTGAACGTCCTGGGCACACATATGTGTTCACTTGGTTCATTTTCGGAACTGGGTGTAACAAATTGGTATCAGAGCCACAGGTTGACCGTAGGATGCAGCCTAGATAGAATGGACACTTTAGAGCACAAAGGAGAACTCAGGAACCGATGTGTTTTTGTTTTGTGTGTTGCTTGCTATATATATTGTTTTCTTGTATGCTTAATAGAGGATTTTGGGATGCTCTAGCATTGCCATGTCCACATAGGCTAGTATAGTTAGTTGTTTAGTTTTATATCCCTTGATGCATATAGTTGGGGACGTTTCTAAATTCATATCTCTTGCTTTTCTTCAGATGGTGAGAACTCGCAACCAGAGGGATGTCAATGATGAGGAGGAGAACAATGGAGCACCTCAAAACAATATTGGACAAGGAGCTGCCCTGGAAGTATCAATATTGAGCAGCTTTTGGCTATGCAAAACCAGCTCATGCAGACCACGATATAGACTATGGGACAGCTGCAGGCTGGTAACATCAACAATCAGCCCCACATGCCTCCACCGCCACCCCCGCCTCCTCATAACTGGTTGGGAGAGTTTATGAGGACTAGGCCACCGACCTTTGCTCAAGCCGCTGACCCTTTGGATGCTGATGATTGGCTCAAGTCTGTGGAGAAGAAGCTTGCTATCATTCAATGCAGTGACTGAGAGAAGGTTCTATTTGCTTCTCATCAACTAGTTGGAGCAGCTGACGATTGGTGGGATTCTTTATGCAATGCTCATGAGAATCGGGAGAGGATCACTTAGGCTGAATTCAAGAGAGCTTTCGTTCTCATTATGTGCCCGAGGGTGTTATGATTTTGAAGAGGCAAGAATTTGAGAACCTGAGGCAAGGAAGATTGACTGTGGGTGAATACCTCAATAAATACACTCAACTTTCAAGGTATGCACCTAAGGATGTGAGCTGGGACAGCCGGAAGCAATATATCTTTATGAGGGGCCTTAACAATGAGATCCAAGTGCAATTGCTGGATTGTGACTATGCCAACTTCCAGAAGCTTGTGGACAAAGCAATTGTTGTGGAGAACAAGGTCCGTGAGATGGAGCAAGACAACAAGAGGAAGGCGCCATATCAAGGACAGCCACAAGGAAGTAATATGCGCCCTCGCTTTGCACCACCCAATGCGCCTTATTACAGCTCCTCTGCGCTGCTTATCACCCTGGATATGCACCACACCCAACTCAGTTTGTGCAGCAGCGCCCCGTCATGCAAGCACCTAAGCCTCCAGTGCCTTTTGCACCTCGTGCTAATTTTCCTGGTGCAAATGTTCAGAATCAAGCTCGCCCCAATAATCCTGGTGGAGTAAAGAAGTGCTATACTTTTGAAGAAGTTGGACACTTTGCGCATCAATGTCCTAAGTCAGGCCTTGATCAAGGAAGCAATGCGCCAAGACAGAACCCAAGACCTAATGGAGGAGTGTTACAAGGGAATCATAGGCAACAGAATTTTGCTCGTGGCAACATGAACCATATCTCTACGGAGGATGCGCAACAAGCGGATGGTGTGGTGATTGGTATGTTTCTCGCAAACTCCAACCGGGCAACTATGTTATTTGATTCTGGAGCATCGCATTCATTCATTGCATCGAAATATGTTGCCAAGTATAGTTTTCCTATCTCTCATATGAAGTTTACTCTATTGGTTATGTCTCCTGGAGGAGAGATGAGGACAAATATAGTATGTCCAAAAGTAAGAATAGAATAAGGGGGGTAGACTTCCTTGGCAACCTCATTGTTTTTTATTCCCAAGGATTGGACATTATACTTGGTATAGACTGGTTGAGGAAGCACAATGGAGTCATTGAGTGTGCCATGAAGATGGTGAAGTTGTCCAATGAGGAAGGGATCACCGTAGAATTTGAAGCATCTCAACACGCACCAAAGCAATTGGAGCTGAATCACATGGATGATGTCGCGATTGAGGAGATTCCGGTGGTGTGTGAATTTTTGGATGTTTTCCGGACGAGTTGCTTGGTATGCCACCTGATCGAGACATTGAGTTTGTTATTGATTTAATATGTGGAACTGCACCTATAGCTAAGAGGCCACATAGGATGCCTCCTAAGGAATTAGCAAAGCTCAAGAAGCAGATTCAAGAGAAACAAGATAAGTCTTTTATTCGCCCCACTTCTTCACCTTAGGGAGCACCAGTTTTATTTGTGGACAAGAATGATGGGTCGCAAAGGATGTGTGTGGATTATCAAGCTCTCAGCAAGGTAACAATTAAGAACAAGTACACCTTGTCACACATAGAAGACTTGTTTGATCAGATGAAGGGTGCTTTTGTCTTATCCAAGATTGATTTGAGGTCGGAATACATTCAAATGAAGATTAGACCATCGGACATACCCAAGACAGCTTTTAGGACACGATATGGATCATATGAGTACTCCATGATGTCCTTTGGATTGACCAATGCACCTGCCTACTTTATGTACCTCATGAATAAGGTCTTCATGGAGTACTTGGACAAGTTTGTAGTGGTGTTCATTGATGACATTATGATCTACTCGAAGGATGAGAAGGAACATGAGGAACACTTGAGTCTTACGTTGCAGAAATTGTGGGAGCACCAATTGTATGCCAAGTTCAACAAGTGTCAGTTTTGGTTGAGGGAAGTATCGTTTTTGGGTCATATCATTTCAGAAGTAGGAGTATCGGTTGACCCCGGAAAAGTGAGGGACGTGTTGAAATGGGAGCCACCGCAAAACGTAAAGGAAATAAGGAGTTTTCTTGGGATGGCTAGATATTACCGTCGATTCATCAAGGGCTTTTCTAAAATAGCCAAGCCAATGGTAGAGTTGCTAATGAAGGGGAAAGCGTTTCAATGGACTCAAGCTTGTCAAGAAAGTTTTGAGGAGTTGATGAAAAGGTTAACAACAACCCTAGTTTTGGTACTGCCGGACGTGAGCAAGAGCTTTCATATCTATTGTGATGCATCGAGACAAGGACTTCGATGTGTGCTCATGCAAGAAGGTCAAGAGTGGTAGCATATGCATCGAGACAAATGAAGAAACATGAGCAGAAGTATCCTATGCATGATTTGGAACTCACAGCCGTGGTACACGCATTGAAAATTTGGAGACACTACATCATTGGACATAGGTGTGAAATTTATACGGATCATAAGAGCCTTAAGTGTATTTTCACACAAATAGATCTGAATTTGAGGCAACGAAGGTTGTTGGAGCTCATCAAGGATTATGATTTGGGAATCAATTATCACCCAGGAAAAGCCAATGTAGTGGCCGATGCTTTGAGTAGAAAAGGAGTAAGCCACCAACTCACGGTTTGAGAATTACCATCCAAGTTATGTAAGGAGTTTGAATGATTGAATCTCGGATTTGTGAATGAGATCGGGATGATGGAGTTAAATCCGACTTTGGAGCAAGAAATTTGAGAGGGTCAAACAAATGATGAGGAAATTCAGGAGATCAAGGAAAGGACCCAAGAGGGAAGAGAATTCAGATTTGATGAGGACGATCATGGTACCTTATGGCTCGGAAAGAGAATTGTCATGACTAATGTGAGGCATATTCAGGAGACAATATTAAAAGAGGCACATGACTCGCTATACGAAGACTTGAAGACGTGTTATTGGTGGGTAGCATGAAAAAGGACATAGCTGAATACGTAGCCTTATGTGATGTGTGCCAACAAGTCAAGGCGGAACATCAAAGGTCAGCTGGACAATTACAACCATTGAAGATTCTAGAGTGGATGTGGGAAGAAATCGGTATGGACTTCATAGTTGGATTACCGTGTACTCAGTCCGGTTATGACTCAATTTGGATAATTGTAGATCAGTTGACCAAGTCAGCTCATTTCATCCCTGTCAAGACCAAGTATACAACTGCACAATTGGCCGAAATATACATGGAGCATATTTGTGTGTCGACATGGAGTTCCAAAGAAGATAGTATTGGATAGAGGTTCTCAATTTACCTCTAGGTTCTGGCAAAAGTTGCATGAATCATTGGGAACATGGTTGAATTTTAGTTCAACATATCACCCTCAAATGGATGGACAAATCCAGAGGACCAACAAGATTTTAGAGGATATCTTAAGAGCTTGTGCTTTGAGGCATGGAAAAAGTTGGGACAAAGCTTGCCATATGCAGAATTTTCATACAACAATAGTTACCAAGCAAGTTTGAAGAGGTCGCCTTATGGAGCACTATATGGAAGGAAGTGTCAGACGACCTTGTTCCGGAATGAGACAGAAGAAACCCAAGTATTTGGTCCGGATTTGTTGCTAGAAGCTGAAAAACAAGTTCAAGTAATTCGTGAAAACTTGAGGGCTGCTCAATCAAGGCATAAAGGTTATGCGGACAATAGGAGAAGGAAACTAGCCTTTGAAGTGGGAGACTTCGTTTACCTCAAGGGGTCACCAATGAGAGGTCGTAAGAGGTTTAACATAAGAGGCAAGCTAGCACCTCGCTACATTGGACCATTGAAGATTTTGGACAAAAGAGGGGAGGTAGCATATAAGTTGGAGATGCCATCTCATCTTTCAGATGTCCATGATGTGTTTCATGTTTCCCAGCTCAAGAAGTGCTTGAGAGTACCGGAAGAACAAGTGTCAATGGAAGAATTGGAACTAGAGGAAGATCTGACTTATGTCGAGCAACCAGTCAAAATCTTGGAGACCAAGGAAAGAGTCACAAGAAACAAGGTCATCACATGGTTCAAAGTTCAATGGAAGCATCACATAGAATCGGAAGCAGCATGGGAGTTGGAGGATGATCTCAAGATGAAATTCCCCTATCTCTTCTATTTCGCGTCAAATCTCAAGGGCGAGATTCATTTTAAGGGGGGTAGGTTTGTAATGCCATCATTTTCATCCATCATGCATTGCATACATTCTAATACATGTCTAACATTAATCCACATAAAAAGGAACAAGTTTAAAATGAATTAGAAACAAAACCACACTTAAGAATTCTGGGAAGTGCGGACTAGTCCGATTTCTCTCTGACTTCAAAAGGACTTGTCCATTTTGCTGCAGACTAGTCTGTTTTTCCCTCTGGACACCTTCGCACTTGTCCGGTCCTATGCAGACTAGTCCGGTGATCCAAATCCTTGAAAATTTCTCTAAGTCCCTGGACTTGTTCATACTAGTCCGGTGTTCCAGCGGACTTGTCTGTTTTTCCTCTGACTAAAGTCGGACTTGACCGATTTTTGGGCAGACTTGTCTGTTTTTCCCCTCTGCATAAGTTCGAACTTGTCCATTGTCCAGTCCGAACTTGTCCGATATATCTCTGTCGAACTTCAGACTAGTCTGACCCATTTCGGACTTGTCCGATAAATCATGACTCTGAGTTGATCTTTTGTTTCACCACTTATTTTTTTGGGATTTATGTCAAGAAGGCCTACGGACGTCCTGCCTAACTCTTTGGAGCCCATGTGGGATTCTAAACCTGCCTCTACTCATCTCAAACTCGAAATCCATCTAACCCTAGCCTCCACCTCCATATAAACAACCCCACCCCTTGACTTGACATCTATTTGCCACATTTCCACCACACCTAAACCCTAGCTCATAAGTAGCCACCACCAAGAAGGGAGAAGGAGATACAGAGCAAGAATAAGATGAGGAAATGAAAGAGGATCAAGATCTCTATGAACTTCGCGTTCTTCATCAACAGTTCATCATCAAGTTCTTCATCAACCCTAGATCGTCAAGATCCAAGTGTTACCTCCAAGATCCTTGATACACCTGGTACCTTCTATTCTCTTTTTCCTTACGTGAATTCAACCCGAAATCTCCAAATTCACGTTGATCTGGGAAACCTTAATCTGCTGTTCTCGTGCAGTGCGGACTTGTCCGGTCCCTAGCGGACTAGTTCAATTTTCCTTGTTAATTTCTGTTGAATTAATTCCAAATTAGATTGAATCAAATCCAAACATGTATAAACCTGTTAAAATTTATTAGAACTAGTTAGTGATCATTAGAAGAAACTCATTAACAAGATCCACCTTGCATTTGCATTAATCATGCATGTCATGTCATTTCGAGTAATAGTTGTGCACTTTTTGATTGTGTTTCTTGTCTTGTATGTTTATTGTGCGGATTAGATGGATTTGCTCTAGAGAGTGCCGCAGAGGATCTCCAGCACCAAGAGTTTGAAGGCTTTTCCCTAAACCAATGTCAAGAGAAAGGCAAGTGTCCTTGAAGCATATTGATCCTATTTCTAAAATAAATGTTTTGTTTGCAAAACTGCATGCTTGTGTCAATTTGATGGGAATCCTATTATAGGAAGTTCACTAGCTTTGTTTAACCACTCTTGTGACCTGGAATACATGGTAGAGAGTCGGGAAGGGCTTTTTACCTTTTTGCTTCGCTTAACTAATTGGGATGCGAAGACAACTACACCACTTAACTTAATTATGCATTTATGAGATTATGATTTACATGAACTAGTTAATATGATGTGGTAATGGGTGATCTAAGCAGGCCTAGAATGTGGATGGGTTGGATGTTATGGTGGTTTGCTTGCTTTAGATCTAAGGACCGATTCATGCAAGAATAAGCCAGGACTATAGTACCACCACGAGGCCAAGTATGGGTGCAGTGTAGCTGATTAATTAGGGCTTTGCCAGTGCTATTTGGACCATTAAGGATGCTCAGGGAAGGGGTAGTCGGATTGGGTTTGTTGATGATTGGTGGGACTACCTTGGCATCTGAATGGCTCAAGAGGGGGCCCTTGGTTGAAGATGTACTCTGTAGGTGACATCACCACCAGTGAACCATCAGTAGGGTCTAAATAGGCTAGTAATCCATTTGTAAAGGCTATTTTGTGATCTCCTGGCCACACCTATGGAAGTGTGAGACGGTATAATTGAGATTCCATAGTCATCGAAAGGTGATGAAATCACAAACACGTGAGTAATGTGACACCAGGTTCTGCAAATGAACCAAGAGAACACATATGTGTGCCCAGGACGTTCAACACACATACACGAGTGCAACCACAAAAGGATATACAGAAAACTACCATAGAACAAGATTAATTAACCACTTTTATTACACAATTCATAATATCCTCGAATACAAGCACTAATGAATATTAATGATAGGTTTCAACTAATGCAGGGGAAATAAACTAATTAAGCAACTAAGCAAAAGGAATAGCGCAACTCCAACACTACACAGGCAAAGCTGACGGTAGACACGGCCTAAAACTTCGCATTATCATTGTTAAACTCCCAACCCTGACCTGCAACTGTTGGTGGGGGAATTGCAAGGGTGAGTACATGTCGTACTCAGCAAGTGTGGAAAGTATGACATGTAGCTGGTACAAATGACGACAATAATAAAGGCTAAGTGCTGAAAAGTACATCAAAACATTTGAAAAGAAATATATTATATGTATGAGAAACAAACCCATAATAAACCATATAATTATCATAATACCAGTCTGTCGGTACCCTGTGTACCAGATACCCCTTTGGACCGTGAAGAGTGCAAAGGAGCTTCACCTATCTGAGTTGAAGACCTTCGAAGGCCCCACGTGTCATACAGAACCGGACCTGCCTCCCTTTTATGGTTAGTCCCGGTGATGCCACGTGTATCCTGCAACCGGAGCTACATCCCACACATGGGAAAGCTCTGGGCTAGATACCTGTGCGGCACAACCGGACCTAACCCCCGATAGAGGGAAGCTCTGGTACCGACACGTGTACAATAGCACCGGACCTACAAAGAACATTAAAGACCTCAAGACCCAATTAAGTGTCATTAATGCTATCTTAATGACACGCAATCGGATGGCCCTTAATGCCAGTAACGCCACTGTCAAGGCGTGTTACCACACTATTGAGGGTAATTAAGCTCATTAGTTGTGTATTAAGCATCAGTAACGGCCAGAGCCACATGTCGGGCCAAGCTAACAATGTAACGACCAGTCCTTGTACTATAAAAGGACTGGCCGAGCGATACGCAAGGGGGGGGGGTACAACAACAACACAAGCGCTCAGACGCCCAATACAACAACAACACAAACCCGTGGAGTAGGGTATTACGCTCAGGCGGCCCGAACCACGTAAATCCTCGTGTCAACTAGCCACCGTGTTCTGAATCTCTGTGCGCCCACAACCGAACTGCAGACTCCGTGGGCTGCCAATGGTAGTACTGGGAGATTTGCCGGAATCACACTCTGACAGATGGCGTGCCAGGTAGGGGGGCGCCCGAGATTCAACGATGGTGAACTCTGCTGTTGGATCATCCAATGGCAACCACGCTGCGCAACCTGCTGGAGGCAACCCCTCCAACATGCAGTAGCTATTAGGTGCCGTGGCTCCAGCAGGAGTCATGCCACCGCCGCCACCATCTGCTCCTGCGAATCAAGCTGGACGTCGAGATGGGGCATCTGCATCAGTCACTGCATCGGCGAACAACAACCCTGAACACACGATTAATGCCGCCTATGCTCTTCTCCAACATCCACCGCCTCCAGGAGCACCCCAGGGTGCTATGGAGCAGTGGAGAGCTAATGTGGAACATCTGGTTGCGGCAGCAGCCGATGGCATCAGCAATCAAGATCCTCCCCCCTCGGGGCGGGCCCCATCGCAGCATTGGACTGTGTTGGGTAGACTTGGTCCGCACGCTTCACAGCACCGGAGGCGTGCTGCATCTCAACACGCGACATCGCTGCCTTCCGGGGCGCGACATACTCACACAGTAACCAGCCTTTCGACTCATGACCTCCAGGCCGAGCTCGATCATCGTTACTGTCAATAGGACGGTCGCGTCCACATCGAGCGTGCTCGCGAGAGGCGAGAGACTCGAGACAGCCCTGCTCCTGAGGGAGTAGGAGGAGGCTGTTCTGCCTTGGCCATGCACCTACGCACGGTCAGATGGCCGCAAAAGTTCCAGCAACACCTGCCAGAGAAATTTGACAGGACGGTTAATCCTGCTGAATTTCTTCAAATCTACTCCATCGCAATCCTTGCAGCTGGAGGCAACGAGGCCGTGATGGCCAATTATTTCCCCATGGCTTTCTGGGACCGCCAGGTCTTGGTTCATGAGCCTCCCGCCTGACTCCATCAATAGTTGGGCGGAGCTATGCCAACAGTTCACCGCCAACTTCGGGAGTTCATACACCTGACCAGGCACGGAACTGGACCTTTTTGCTAGCAAGAAAAAAGGGGGAGAGTCCCTGCGATCCTTCATCGAGAGGTTCTCCCAGGTACGAAACACCATTCCTTCTATCTCAAGTGCTTCTGTTATTGTAGCATTCAGACAGGATGTGAGAGACAAGAAGATGCTGGAGAAGCCGGAGACCAAGGAAGTCACAAGCGTCACGGAACTATTCTGCTTGGCAGACAAGTGTGCCAAAGCTGCCGAGGGTCGTGAAATGCATTCCCAGCCACCTCCGGAGGACAACAAAAAGTCCTCCAAGGGCGAAGCCGCTTCCTCTGGGAGTGGCAAGAAGAAGAAAAAGTCCAATGGCAAGAAGAAGCCGTCGGCCGGCACACCTACTGTTTCAGTTGCTGCAGCTCCAGGTGGCCGGGGGCCACGCCCTGAGAAACGACCTCGACCGACGTCTAAAGACGGTGGCAGTTCCAAGATGTGGTGTCCCATACACAAGACGAACAGCCACAACCTAGAAGGCTACCGAGAGGTCCAGAACCTCGCCGAGCGCTACAACAAGCGCCAGGAAGAAGCTCCTTTCCATCAAAGGGAAGGAAAACCAAAAGTCGACAAAGCTCGAACTGAAGAGGAGTTAGGCTTTTAGGACTCCAAAAAGGTCTTGAACGCTGTTTACACCTCTGTGGATGACGACTCTGACGTCTCTGACAACGAGCGTCGGAAGACCATGAAGACCATCTTTGGTGGTTCATGGGACATCACCTCCTGCCATGTCTTCAAAATAATGCGGCGGGACATGGCCTCTGTAGCTCCCACCGCTAGGGCAGAACCGCACCGGAAGTGGATGGACACTGCCATCAGCTTTGATGCTTCGGACTGCCCTCGGAACATGATCGGAGCTGGCCAACTCCCATTGATGGTATCTCCGACCATCAACAACATCCAGCTCCACCATGTAATGGTGGACAGAGATTCAGGGCTAAACCTCATAAGCTTCGAAGCCTTCGTCAAGATTCATCTCCGACCTTCAAATCTTCGCCCCTCCCGACCTTTCTCCGTAGTAGGTCCGGGGGCCATAACTCCACTCGGTGCCATTACTCTCCCGGTGACCTTCGGGACTCGGGAGAATTACAGGACCGAAAAGTTGGTCTTCGACGTGGTGCAGATCAACTTGCTATTCAACGCCATCTTGGGCAAGCCAGCCTTGTACAAATTCATGGTTGCTGCTCATTAAGGTTACTTGGTGTTGAAGATGCCAACACCAGCAGGTGTTCTCCGGATCTGCGAAGACCGCACCGCCGGAGTTATTACTCTGGAAGAACTCCATGCGCTTGCTACAGCGCAGGAGGAAGAATCTGGAAAGGCGGAAGCTCCGAAACCCCCGAGCATTCTCTATCGAGGCTCAACCTCCGCACCTTGTGTGCAACCAAGTGGCGACACCGACATTCCTGCCGCTCAGACCACTCGTATATCGGGAGGTCTGAATGACAAATAGGAACTCACGCTCGTCACATTCGTCCGGGCTAATGTCAACATGTTTGCCTGTCAACCATCACAAATGCGTGGGATCCCTAGGTAAGTGATTGAGCACAATCTGAACATTTATCCTGACGCTTGGCCTGTACACCAGAAGCCTCGGAAGCAATCAGTAGAGCGGCAAAACTTCATACGTCAAGAAGTAAAGAAGTTGCTCAAAGCTGGATTTATCCGAGAAGTCTTCCACCCAAAATGGCTGGCAAACCCAATCGTTGTACCTAAGGCTGGCGGGAAGCTTCAGATATGTATCGACTACATTACACTGAATAATACATGTCCTAAGGATCCATTCCCACTACCTAGAATAGATCAGATAGTGGATTCCACCTCCGGGTGTGAATTATTGTGTTTCATAGACGCATATTCTGGGTATCATCAAATCAGAATGTCTAGGGAAGATGAAGAGCATACTTCTTTCATCATAGTAGATGGATTATATTGTTACACTGCCATGCCATTCGGTATCAAAAATGCTGCTTCAACGTTTGTACGAGCTATGTACAAAACTTTTTGGAGAGCTTATCAGAGACGTAGTGGAAGTGTACGTCGATGACATCGTTGTCAAGATCAAGAACAAGGAGTCATTCCTTGACACCTTACAAGCTGTCTTTGACAAGTTGCGAATCACACGCACGAAGCTGAACCCGGACAAGTATGTCTCCGGGGTTAGCTCCGGGAAGCTTCTTGGATTCTTGGTGAACCAGCGAGGAATAGAAGCAAATCTGGCGAAGGTTAAAGCTATTGAAGACATGCGACAACCAGCTCGCATCAAGGATGTCCAGAAGCTGACCGGATGTCTAGTTGCCCTTAGCCGGTTCATCTCAAGACTGGCGGAACAGGTGCTACCCTTCTTCAAATTATTGAGGAAGTCCAGACCATTTCAATGGTCTGAAGAAGCAGAAAAGGCTTTCCAAGAGCTAAAGCGACTCCTCACCACTCTACCAACTTTGGTATCTCCGAATCCTGGTGAGCCACTTCTGCTTTACATTTCAGCAACTGGCAAAGTTGTTAGCATGGTCCTGGTCGTGGGAAGACCAGAACCATCTCCAGTTCAGGAAGCCAGACCCCTCCGAGAGGATCCAGAGCTACCTGAAGGCGAGTCTGGGTCCCAGTCCCAAGATCCGGATCCTCGAGGTACGACACCAGAGGATCAACCTCATTCAAATGAAGGAGTTGCTGTTGCTGAACTAGAAGATCCGGACCCCTCCAGGAAGGTCCGGGTCACTTCAAAAGAAGCTCTGGGTTCTTCAAGTAAGAACCTGGAGGTCCCCGAAGAAGGTACAGACCCCTCCGGGAGGGTCCGAGTTGATGAAGAGGAAGCTCCGGGCCCCTCCAGGAGGGTTCGGACAGTCCAACACCCAGTGTACTTCATCAGTGAAGTACTTCATGACACCAAGACTCAGTATCTAGAGGTGCATAAGCTACTCTACGCAGTTCTTATTGCCTCTGGGAAGCTTTGACACTACTTCCAAGCTCACAATATTTCAGTGGTAACTTCTTATCCACTGCGCACAATCTTGCATAACCCCAACTATATTGGGAACATTGCAAAGTGGGCAGCGGAACTGGCCGAGTTCGATCTTGAATTCATCCAAAGACAAGCGATCAAGAGTCGAGCATTGGCAGACTTCGTGGCAGAATGGACCCCCTCTCCATCAAATCCCGGGGGCCCCAATGAGCAGAAGCCGGAACCTAAGGTTCCAGTCTTCACTGAGCCTCACTGGACTCTCTACTTCGACGGCTCCGTGCAGAAGCAGGGGGCCAGAGCTGGAGTCCTTCTCCTCGCTCTGACTGGGGAGAAGGTCAAATATATGGTTCACCTTGACTTTAAGGCGACCAACAACATGGCGGAGTATGAAGCACTATCTATGGGCTCAAGGTGGCACTATCGTATGGTGTCAAGCAGCTGATGGTAAAGGGTGATTCGCAGCTCATAATAAAACAAGTCAAAGGTGAATGCTGCTGCAACAACCCTCAACTAGCTGCATATCTACTTGAAGTCTAGAAGCTTCAGAAGGACTTCGACGTCCTGGATCTTTGCCATGTCCAGCGTCTCAACAACGCTGAAGCTGACGAACTCTCGACGAAAGCTTCAACCGGAGCTCTAGCTCCCGACGGAACCTTCGTTTGGAGATTGTCAAGACCAACAGCTCAGCTAGCCGAACTGAGCGAAGGGGGTGAGCCCAGCACCTCGAAGCTGGCGGTCCCGATGGCCCTATTTCCATGGCGTCCATCAAGGGTCGTAGGTGCTGCAGGAAGCTCCGAGCAACCCAGCACGCAAGACTCAAATGCTCAAGTTAACTCCAATGCATGGATCTCGGAGATCCGGAGCTACTTGAAAGACGATTTCCTTCCTGAAGATAATGTATCTGCTGACCAGATAGTCAGATTGGCTAAAAGATACACACTGGTAAAAGGGAATCTCTACCGGCGTGGTGCCAACGACATCCTAATGCGGTGCATTACAAGGGAAGAAGGTTGCGAGCTTCTCGCAGAAATCCATGGAGGCGAGTGTATGAACCACGCGTCTTCCCGCATGTTGGTCGGTAAAGCCTTTTGGCATGGTTTTTACTGGCCCACAGCACCCCAAGATGCAACCGAGCTAGTGAAGAAATGTGAAGCATGCCAGTTCCATGCAAAGCAAATTCACACACCAGCTCAACCCCTACAAATGATACCTCCTACATGGCCATTCGCTGTGTAGGGGATGGATATCTTGGGACCTTTCCCAATAGCCGTCGGAGGTTACAAGTTCCTGTATGTTGCCATCGACAAGTTCACCAAGTGGCCGGAAGCAACTCCAGTTGTGACAATAAACAAGCAATCAGCTATCAACTTATTGCAGTCCATATTATGCAGATTTGGAGTCCCAAACAAGATCATAACTGGTAACAGGACCCAATTCACAAGCTCTGCATTTCAAAGGTATTGCGAAGACCTCGGCATTCAGGCCAGCTACGCTTCTGTAGCTCACCCGGGAAGCAATGGCCAAGCTGAGAGAGCAAATGCAAAAATACTAAAAGGACTCAAGACGCGGACATATGAGTGCCAAAAAAAACATGGGGCCAACTGGATTGAAGAACTTCCGCCAACCTTGTGGGCAAACAGGACAACTCCAAACCGGTGAATTGGAGAGACACCCTTCTTCCTGGTGTATGGAGCTGAAGCACTCCTTCATTCGGAAATCACCTTGGGGTCACTCCGGGTCCGGACCTTCGATGATGCTTCAGCATGAAGACCTTGACCTCGTTGAAGAGGGAAGGTGCCGAGCAGCTGTTCGGAATGCCCGATACCGCCAAGCTCTTCGGCGCTATCACCAAAGGCATGTTCACAACCGACAGCTCGAGGAAGGTGATCTGGTGCTATAGAGACTACAAACTCGAGAAGGGTTAAACAAACTTCCCCCCAGCTGGGAAGGACCCTTTCGAGTGATCAAAGTATCCCGTTCCGGATGCGTTCGCTTGTCAACCGAGGATGGGACACAGCTCCCAAATCCTTGGAACATTGAGCACCTTTGTAAGTTCTATGCTTAATATCACGGAGGTGAGTCTGTAATTACATGTGATGTATGTTATAGAATCATTGTACATAGTCGTGTAGCTCCTCCGGCAGAACAGTCGGACCTTTCTCGGAAGGTCCGCACGTTTCAGGCAACACTTGACACAGTATCAAAACTAAAAGTGTAGCTAGTTAGCCTGGGTCAAATAAGAAATGTAACACACTTAGCTTGGTTATATACCCTAAGAGTGTACTTGTTTCCCCTGTACCCCAGACCTATAATGAAAGACATTTTTATGTGAAAACAGACTCCACGTGCATTTATTTTCTACAGGCTCAATCTTTTTTATTTTTCTCTTTCTTTTCTATAACAAAGTTTTGCAATTCTCAAGAAACTTTAGCTCGAACAATTCATGTATAATTCAAGTTGCTTTGTTAATTCTTTTGGGTCTTAACATTGTTGAATGGCCTACTCGCCTGAATGCCGCCAAGCCAGCCTAGGTCCGGAGTGTGCTATCGACTTAGTCTGGTTCTGCACCCTAAGTACGCTACTCTACCTACACCCTGGCAGGCCGAAGTAAGGTGAGTCCAGCATACAATTGGACCTGAAGAACATAAGAAAATGAACTTGATTGTATATAGAATTGCGTTCGACCTAAAAATTTCTTTCGGGAATAGTAAGCCGCAAAAGAGTTATATATAAGAAATGGATTTTACTATTTTTCTTGACTTCAGTGTGCAGGAAAAATAATGATCTCATAATGATGGTGGATGAAGCCGGAGCTATCAAACCTCCGACACCCCCTAAGGTTGCTCGCTATCGATGTTTTAAACATTGATAGTAGGCGTCGCCGGAGCTACCAAGTTCCGGCAAATCCAGGGGGCCATCCGTCAACGTGAAGAAAAGATGGTGGGAAGACTCCCCAGTGGGGTCTGCTGTCGACGCACCGCGTGTTGACGGTGGTCGCTGCTGGAGCTACCAAGCTCCGACAATCCCAGAGGACTAAGTGTTGATGCTCTACGTGTTGACAAGGGTCACTGCTGGAGCTACTAAGCTCCGACAACCTCAGAGGGTCCCCACTATCGATGACTTCAGACCTACAAAGTACAAGTTCGAACCACGCAAGTCTTCAACAAAATTCTACATCCTCTTGGTACATGTTCACAATCAAATTGTGTACATCTACCAGGGGGCCAAGTGGGACAAAGGTGTTGAAGACAAAAAATGAAATTCATAAAATTTTTGGATTTCATTAATCTAGAGACAAGAGATTACAAAATTGAGGAAAGGAAGAGAAGATACAAGCGGGAGATACAAAGAGAAAGTCATAAATCCTATGGAATACTGAGGCGACCTTCTGGGCAACCTCCGACATGCTGGCCTTGGCGGCATCTCCCTCTCCGTCGATGGAACCTTCAAGCACCGAATCTAATGGGAAGTGAGGATCCCAACTTGTGTAGTACCTCAGCATGTACTCTGCGACATTCTGCGCAAGGGATTTCCCTTCAGTCTCCAATTGATCTGCGATGACATCGCCCATCTTGTTGAGTTTGCCGCCCGTCGAGCTTAACGTCTTCAACGCCAGGTCCAGCTCTGGCTCTGGGTCGTCCGGGCGCACGGGACTAAAACCCAGCAACGTCCCAAACTTGTTGGGACTCCACAGCCCTTGAGCCCCGCACCTCTTCCAAGGACCTCTTGGTCACCGCAAGCTCCGAATCCTCCCGGGCAAGGCGCTCGACCTCTTTGGCGTTCTTCTGAATCTTTTCAACAACTTGCCATTCGAGTTTACCAAGCTCCTCTTCCCGAAGGTGGATCTCGTTCTGGCGGTCGACCAGGTCTTTCTCCCAACCCCACACTTTCTTCTCCCTGGCAGCAATTTCATTCTCCCTCTTCGTGAGGTCTTGTCCCCACTGCCAGACCTTCTTCTCCTCTTTCTCGCGGTGCTCCTCTAGCTTCTTGGTGCACTCCGCGAGGCTCTTGTCACCCATAGTCAGCCTCTCAGTAAGCTCCTCCTCCCTCTTCACGAGGTCATCCCACAACTCTAGGAGTTTTTGCTCTTCATCTTCATGCTTTTTCTCCCGCTCCTCAAGAGCCTCCCGGCACTTGACGAGGCTGTCGTGGATTGCATTGAGCTTCTCTTGGCGGTCATTCGCTGCTTCATTAGCAGCCACGGCCTGTTCTTGGATGGCATGGGACTAGTGATCGAGGGATCGCACTATGCTCTCCCTCTCATCCAGCAACTGACCCCAGTACTCCAACCGGACCTTCTCCCTTTTCACCCACTCCTTGTCGTCGGCCAGCCTCGTCTGCACCAGCTTGGTCTCGACTTGGAGCCGGTTGCTCCACCTCCTAAGGGTTCGGCGCTCCTCCTCGAGGGCCTTGCTGTCGTGGTAAAAGGCCAGCTAGACCTGACGAAGGCTGGAGCAGGCGTTGTCGATAGACAGCAACAGGGGGATCGGCTCCAAACCTGCCAGGGTCCTCTCCGCTGTCTCCAGCGGGTTATCCATAACAAAAATCAGGTCCCACTCTACAAAAGTGGTCCCCTGAGCTTCCACGGCACTAGGGCCACCCTCCGGGATAGCCTCGGTTGCCACCGAAGAAGGTCCTGCAACAGAAGTTTCTACCTCCGAAGTCGGCTCCGAATGTCTCGCTGCCGGGTCATCAGCAACTGGTCCCTCAGGTCGAGGACCAGTAGCTTCGTCTTGGCACCCTGGCTCAGGCGCGAGTACCTCCAGAACCACCACCTCTGGGGTAGGCATTGAAGAGTCGGCCAGAGCTGAGGCAACTTCCGGCTCCGGTGCTGTTGCCTCCTCCACCGCCGGTTTAGGCGTCGGCACTTCGACTTCTACCGGTTTGCGGACTGGCACCTCCGCGATGACTGGCTCAGGCGCCGGAACTTCATCAACCACCGGCTCTACCGCCAGGGCTTCAACAACCTCTGGCTCTAAGGCCGGAACTGCAACTACCTCTGGCTCTGAGGCCGGAGCGTCCATCATCACAGCATCCAAAACCGGAGCTTCAACCTCCAGAGCTGGTGCCGCTGGTACATATTCAATCCCGTGGTCCGGGCTACCACGGGAGCTTCAGGGGATGACTCGAGGTCAACGACCACGACAGCTTGCGCTGGAGCTGCCGCGGCCTCAACCACCTCTTGGGGCGGCGTTGGAACTGGAGCTGGAGCCTCCGCCTGCGCAGCATCAACGAATATTGTAGGAACCAGAGCTTCAACCCATTTTTTTGGGTACCCTGTGGATGAAGGATGAAGAAACTCAAAATATGATCACAACAAAGACAATCTACTGAGGTAAAAAATCAAATTTACCTTGGAAGGCTTCCACTCCAGCTAGCGCGAAACCTCTTCACCGGACGCTGAGGAGCGGAGCCTGTCGCCACTGGCGTAGTAGCTCCGGAAGGCCCTTCGGAGCTTGTTGCCGCCGTCAGCAACATCTTGGTTGAGGCCCCCCTCGACTGAGAAGGACCCTCGGACCTAGAGCCCTTAGCAGGCCCTGGTACCAGAGTCACATGGCCGGAGCTGGCATCTTGGGGAGATGTCGATACTGGAGTAGGTGTTGCCATTGAAGACCTCCCTCGTCGGGGAGAAGGAGCTGTCGTGGAAGGAGCAAGTCTAACGGACCTCCAGTCAGAGTGCTTCAACTTCCTCTTGCAGCTTGAGGGCTCGGCCAACTCCTTGCCCTTGCTTATTACTTCAGCTCTTGGCTTCGGGGCGGGAGCGGAGCCACCCTCTGAAGCTCCGGGGATCGCCACCCCGGAGGTTGATCGCCTCTCCATTAGGCCCAAGTCGTCCAACAATAGCATCTTCCTCCCGGAGCTCTCTGCACTCCTCTGGTATCATATTTTGAGGAAGGAAGGCCGCCGGTGGAGACACGTCGCCAGGGCCGATATTCCCAGGCTGGAACTTCTTGAGATGGGTCTTCAAGGCTTCATCGTTCAAGTTGGTGCCCAAACCAACCTCAATGCGGTTGGTGTCCATCTCACTGTTGAAGGCCCAGGCCAGCAGGGCCCACCCGTTTGTCAAGAAGTTGGCGAAGACCATCTGGGGGGTCACCCCACATTCGACACACTCCTGGATTTTGTCCAGAATGGGCCTGTACTCCCTCGACAGCTCCGGCACGTCACTCCAAGTGTCGGTTCGAAGTGGGGGAGGCCTTCAGGTAGTTCCAGCCTCTCGTGTCCCTTGACGATGATGACCACCCAGTCTTTCTTCTAGTCGTCCCACTTGCCGGAAGGAAAGGACCTCAAATACCTGAGGGGGGAGTTTTTCCGCTTCACGAAGTAGTAGAAGCCGATGAACTCATCACTCTTCCTGGTGGGGTGGACATTGAAGAAAGTCCGAAACTACTCCATGCAAGGGGGCACACCCACCCACTTCTCATAGAAGTGGACGAAAGTCGCCACCAGCAAGATTGAGTGGGGGCCAAGATAGTGGAGCTGCAGACCATAGAAATCTAGCAGCATCAAAAAGAAAGTGGAGAAAGGCGGGATCAAACCCGCCATAGCGTACCCAAGGAAGTACACCATATCTCCGACTCGCTCCTTCTCGAAGGGAAGCTTGCCGCAGCGAATGTCGTTGCCGAAGGAGTCACTGGACCAACCCATGTAGGTCCGGACCCTAGACAACTCCTTCTTGCTCCCAATGCAGCTCTTGGGGAGTCCCAACATCATCACAGCACAGCGGGGCGAGAGATGAAAAGCAAGCGAAAGTTTGGAGGATTCGAGAGCAAGTTCAAATGAAGGCGTAAAGAATCCCCAAACAGTGCGTGCTTTCCCTCTTAAGTAAGCTCCAGCAATGCTTGGATGGAAATCGCAGAGGGGACGACGATACAGTTCAAAAACTTCACCCTGCCAATGACAAGGGGGCCCGGGGCCACCCCGACGATCAAGTCTTGGTCCTTACCCCGGGCGAACAGTTGTCATCATGAGAGCCGCGAAGCCCGAGGGCGGCGGCCTGACGGGGCGCACGGAACCGATACGATTTTCGTATCGGGAACCGGTGACCTTCAATTGCGTGAGATCCGCACGCTCAGATCTCACCTGCCGCATCCTGGATATGCCACGCGGCGATGGTTTAACTACGAACCACCACCCCAATGGAACATCCAAAAACCCTTGAAGACACGGCGCCAAAATCGAAAGATGGACCCACCTCCGGCAGAATGACTTAATCCAAAAGGTCTCTCCCGAAGGTGGGCCCAGGGGGCAACTGTCGGTACCCTGCGTACTGGATACCCCTTGGGACTGCCAAGAGTGCAAAGGAGCTTCACCTATCTGAGTTGAAGACCTCCGAAGGCCCCACATGTCATACAAAACCGGACCTGCCTCCCTTCTATGGTTAGTCCCAGGGCTGCCATGTGTATCCTGCAACCGGAGCTACATCCCACACATGGGAAAGCTTTGGGCTAGATACTTGTGCAGCACCCCCAGACCTAACCCCCGACAGAGGGAAGCTCCGGTACCGACACGTGTACAACAGCACCGAACGTACTCGTCCAATACAGTAAGCTCCGGAGCTGCCATGCATCCAACCACCAGACCTTCAAGTTCAACAGGCAGGTTGGTGGACCTCCAACGGCTCGGACCTTCAAAGAACATTAAAGACCTCAAGACCCGAATAAGTTTCATTAATGATATCTTAATGACACACAATCGGAGGGCCCTTCATACTAGTAACGCCACTGTCAAGGCGCGTTACCATACTATTAAGGGTAATTAAGCTCATTAATTGTGTATTAAGCATCAGTTACCGCCAGGGCCACATGTCGGGCCCGGCTAACAATGTAACGACCAGTCCTTGTACTACAAAAGGATTGGTTGAACGATACACAAGGGGGGGGGGCGGAGGTTACACTCTGCTCTAACACACAAGCGCTCAGATGCCCAATACAACAAAAACACACACTCGTGGAGTAGGATATTACGCTCAGGCGGCCGGAACCATGTAAATCCTCGTGTCAACTAGCCACCGTGTTCTGAATATCTGCGCGCCCATAACCGAACTACAAACTCCGTGGGCTGCCAACAGTAGTACCAGGAGAATTGTCAGAATCACACTCCGACGCAGTCCATACTTCATTCCCTTCATATACCAGATTTCATCATTGTTATTAATTATTTCTGCCGGTACCCAGCGTACTGGTTACCCTTTAGTACCGCGAACAGTACAAAAGAATTCTACCTGATGGTTTTGAAGGTACTTTTAGGTCCCACATATCACACTGCACCAGACCCGCTCCCCTCATATGGCTAGCTCCTGAGCTAACACATGTAAAGGGAAGCCGGAACTAAATTCCCAACAACGGGAAGCTTCGGCATCAACACGTGTACAACGGCTCCGAACCTAACCCCAAGCAGAGACTAGCTCCAATGCTGACACGTGTATAGTAGCGCCAGACCTAACCCCTTGTAAGGGAAAGCTCTGGAGCTTCCACATGTGTAGCCTTCGGACCTTCATCGACGCGTACACTGGCAGATCTCCTTCCTCATGAGCCATCAAGTGTAATTAAAGCGGCAGTTACAAGATGTAATTACGTGTCGTTAATGCTATATTAACAACACATGATCAAGAGCGCTGTTAATAGGGGTAACGCAGCCATTAAGGCATGTTATCACACTATTAATCATACTTAATACTCTTTAGACAGTGTATAAGGCCAGTAAATATGCCAGGGCCACATGTCGGGCCAGGTAAGTTTTGTAACGGTCAGTCCTTAGAGCTATAAAAGGGTTGTACCGCACGAACATCGGGGAGGACTAATTCGACCTGATCCCATCTGACTAACGAACAGACTCGCACAATACAGCAACACAAATCCCGAGGAGTAGGGTGTTACGCTCTAGCGGCCCGAACCACAAAAATCTTTGATGTCATCATCTTGATCTTGGTCTCTGCGTTCCCCAACCATAAAAGAACCTCCACGAGCTACTTCTGAACGGGTCTGGGGGAAGTATCGTATCAAACACTTCGACATTTGGCGTGCCAGGTAGGGGCACACGCAAATCTCGAGATCACAAGATGGTGAATTCAGCTACTGGATCCTCCAATGGCAACCATGCCAGGCAACCTGCCAGAGGCAATACCTCCAACTTCCAACAACTAGCAGGTACCATTGTTCCAGCAGGCGCTGTGGAAGCACAACCATCATCTATTCCAGCAAACAATGTTGGTCAACAAGATGGAGCATCTGCATTGATCACTGCATCCACAAACAACAACCCTGAGCACATGCTCTTCTACAATGCTCGCCACCTCCAGGTGCACCCAGGGTGCTTTGAAGCAATGGAGGGCTGATGTTGAACATCTGGTCACAGCTGCAGCTGCAGGCATCAGCAATCAAGGACCTCCCCCTTCAGGGCGAGCACCATCTCAACGACGGACCATGTCGGGTCGACTTGGTCCACAAGTTTCGCAGCAGACGAGACGTGTTGCATCATAGCAGGTGACCTCGTTGCTCCTTGGGGCACGACGCAGCCACACTATTACCAGGATTCTAACTCATGACCTGCGATCAGAACTGGATCACCGTTACCGGCAGCAGGACGGTTGTGTCCACATTGAGCGCGCTCGTGAGAGGTGAGAAGCTCTGGACAACCTTGCTCCTCACGGAGTAGGAGGAGGATGTTCTGCCCTGACCATGCACTTACGTATTGTCAGGTAGCCATAGAAGTTCCGGCCCCACTTATCAGAATAATTCGACGGGACTGTCAACCTTGCCGAATTTCTTCAAGTCTACTCTACTGCCATATTGGCAGCAGGGTTGATGAGGCTGTAATGGCCAATTACTTACCGGTGGCTTTAACTGAGACTCCAAGGTCCTGGTTCATGAGTCTTCCACCCGACTCCATTAATAGTTGGGCAGAGCTGTGCCAACGATTCACTGCTAACTTCGGGAGCTCCTACACCCGACCAGGCACTGATTTGGACCCGTTTGCCATAAAGCAAACATCTGGGGAATCACTACGATCCTTCATCCAGCGGTTCTCTCAGGTATGAAATACCATTCCTTCAATCTCGAGCTCCTCTTTTATCGTTGCATTCAGACAGGGTGTTCGAGATAAGAAGGTGCTAGAGAAGCTGGCCATTAAAGAAGTTACCAGCATCACAGAACTCTTCAGCCTAGCCGACAAATGTGCTAGAGCTGCGGAGGGCCGTGAAATGCACTCCAAGCTAGCTCCGGAGGCCAACCAGAAGTCCTCCAAAACTGAATCCGCTACCTCTGGTAGTGGCAACAAGAAAAAGAAGCCCAACGGTAAAAAGAAGTCATTGGCCGTCACTCCAGCTACTGCTGCAGCAGCTCCTGGAAGCCGGGGGCCATGCCCAGAGAAGCGACCTCGACCTTCATCAAAAGACGACAACAGTTCCAAAGCATGATGTCTGATTCACAAGACAAACTGACACAACTTGGAAGAGTGTCAGGAGGTCCAGAACTTGTCGAACGCTATAACAAGCACCGGGAAGAAGCTCCTTTCCGTCAAAGGGAAGGAAAACAAAAAGTCTACGAAGCTCCAACTGAAGAGGAACTAGGTTTCCAGGACCCCAAAAGGTCCTAAAAGCCGTTTACAACACTGTCGACGATGACTCCGACGTCTCTAACAACGAACATCAGAAGACCTTGAACACCATCTACGGTGGTTCTTGGGACATCACCTCTCGCCGCAGCCTCAAGACAATGCGGCGGTAGATGGCGGTGGCAGCTCCCGCTACTAAGGAGTAACCACATCAGAAGTGGATGGATACAACCATCACTTTTGATGCTTCGGACTGCCCTCGAAATATGATCGGGGCTGGTCAACTCCCGTTGATGGTGTCACCCACCATTAGCAATATTCAAATCCACCATGTAATGGTGGACGGAGGTTCCGGGCAAAACCTCATAAGCTTCGAAGCTTCTTCAGCTTCGGCCTTCGGACCTTCGCCCATCCCGACCTTTCTCCGGAGTAGGTCCGGGAACCATTACTCCTCTCGGTTCCAACACACTACCAGTGACCTTCGGGACCCAGGAGAACTACAGGACTGAGAAACTGGTCTTCAATGTCGCGTAGATCAGCCTACCTTTCAATGCCATTTTGGATAGACCAGATTTATACAAGTTTATGGCTGCTGCCCATTATGGCTACCTGGTGTTGATGATGCCAACACCCACAATCGTTCTCCGGATCCGCGGAGATCGTACCGCAGGAGTTACTGCACTGGAAGAACTCTATGCGCTTACCACAGCGCAAGAGGAAGCATCCGGTAAGAAGCCAGCTCCGAATCCTCCAAGCATTCATCACAAAGGCTCTACCGCTGCACCTCGTGTGCAACCAAGCGGTGACACCGACATTCCCATCAAAGTCGTCCAAATTGGTTCCGATGCTACTCAGACTACCCGTATATCGGCGAGTCTGAACAAAAAATAGGAACTCGCACTCATCACTTTGCTTGGCAAACACCACAAATGCGTGGGATCCCTAGGGAGGTGATTGAGCACAATCTGAAGATTTACCCAGACGCACGGCCTGTACACCAGAAGCCCCAGAAGCAATCAATCGAGCAACAAAACTTCATTCGACAGGAAATCAAAATGTTGTTCAAAGCTGGATTCATCCGGGAAGTCTTCCATCCAAATGGCTGACAAACCCAGTTGTTGACCCAAGGCCGGTGGGAAGCTTTGGATGTGTACCGACTACACCACCTTAAATAAGGCACGTCCAAAGGATCCATTTCCACTACATAGAATAGATCAGATAGTGGACTCCACCTCCGGGTGTGAGCTACTGTGTTTCTTAGATGCATATTTTGGATATCATCAAATCCAAATGTCTAAGGAATATGAAGAGCATACTTCATAACATTAGATGGATTGTATTGTTATACTGCCATGCCACTCGGTCTTAAAAATGCTGCTTCAATATTTGTGCGAGCTATGTTCAAAAAAATTTGAGAGCTAATTAGAGACTTGGTGGAGGTGTATGTCAATGACATCATTGTGAAGATCAAAAACAAGGAGTCACTCCTTGACAACATACAAGCCGTCTTCGACAAGCTGCGCACCACACGCACCAAGCTGAACCTGGACAAATGTGTCTTCGGGGTTAGCTCTGGGAAGCTTCTGGGGTTCTTGGTGACTCACCGAGAAATTGAAGCAAATCCGGCGAAGATTAATGATATAGAAGATATGCGGCCCCCATCCTGCATTAAAGATGTCCAGAAGCTAACTGGATGCCTAGATACGCTCAGCCGGTTTATCTCAAGACTGGCAGAATGGGCACTACCCTTCTTCAAACTCTTGAGGAAGTCTGAACCTTTTCATTGGTCTGAAGAACCAAAAAAGGCTTTTGAATAGCTGAAACAGCTCCTCACCACACTACCAATATTGGTAGCTCCTAATCCTGGTGAGGCTTTGTTGCTTTACATTTCGGCAACCACTGAAGTTGTCAGTATGGTCCTGGTTGCAGAAAGACCAGAGCCACATCCAATTCAAATGTTCGGACCCCTCCGGGAGGGTCTGGAATCACGTGAAGACGTGACTGGGTCTCAGCTCCAAGACATGGAACCTCAAAATGAAGTGCTAGGAGATCAACCTCTTTCATCTGAAGAGGTTCACCTGGCTAACCAAGATAATCCGGATCCTCCTAGTGAGATCCGGGTTGAACAAGAAGGAGTTTTGGACCCCTCCGAGAAGGTCCAGCGAACACAACCTGAAGGTCCGGAACCCTCCAACAGGTCCCGGGTCGATGGAGAGGAAGCTTTGGGTCCTTCTGAAAGGGTCCGGACCATCCAACGCCCTGTGTACTTCATCAGTGAGGTACTCCACGACGCCAAGACAAGATACATTGAGGTTCATAAACTGCTTTACGCAGTTCTTATTGCCTCAAGGAAGCTTCATCGCTACTCCCAAGCCCACAAAATATTAGTGGTAACTTCTTTTCCAATATGTGCAATTTTGCATAACCCTAATTCTACTGGGAACATTGTAAATTGGGCAGCAGAACTGGCCAAATTCGATCTAGAATTCATGTCAACACAAGCAATTAAAAGTTAAGCCTTGGCTGACTTTGTGGCGGAATGGACCCCATCTCCATCAAATCCTGGGGGCCACAGTGAGCAGAAACCAGAACTCAAAGTTTCGGTATTCGCCGAGCCTCACTGGACCCTCTACTTCGACGACTCCGTGCAAAAGCAGGGGGCCGGAGCTGGAATCCTTCTCCTGGCTCCGACCGGGGAGAAGGTCAAGTACATGGTACACCATGATTTCATGGCAACCAATAGCATGTCGGAGTATGAAGCCCTCATCTATGGACTCAAGGTGGCACTATCTTATGGTGTCAAACAGCTGTTGGTAAAGGGAAATTCACAAATCATCATCAAACAAGTGAAAGGTGAATGTTCCTGCAACAATTCTCAATTAGCTGCTTATCTCCTTGAAGTCCAAAGGCTATAGAAGGACTTCGAAGTCCTGGATCTCCATCATGTTCAGCGTCTTCATAACTCATAAGTCGATGAACTCTCAACGAAAGCCTCAACCGGAGCTCCGGCTCCTGACGGAATTTTCGTCTGGAGGTTGTCAAAACCAACAGCTCGGCCTGCTGAACTGAGCGAAGGGGGCGAGACCAACACCTCGAAGCCGGCGGTCCCGGTGGCCCTGTTACCATGGAGCCCACCAAGGGTCGTAGGTGCTGTCAGAAACTCCGAGCAAACCGGCACGCAAGACTAAAATCTCAAGCTAGTTCCAATGCATGGATCTCGACGATCCGGAGCTACTTGAAAGACAACATCCTTCCTGAAGACAGTGTATCTACTGACCGGATTGTCGGATTGGCTAAAAGATACACGTTGGTAGAAGGGGATCTCTACTGACGTGGTGCCAATGGCGTCCTAATACGGTGCATTACAAGGGAAGAAGGTCGCGACCTTCTTGCAGAAATCCATGGAGGCGAGTGTGGGAACCACGCATCTTCTCGCACGATGGTCGGTAAAGCCTTCCGACATGGCTTTTACTAGCCTACAGCACTTCAGGATGCAGTTGATCTAGTGAGAAAAATGTGAAGCGTGTCAGTTCCACGCCAAATAGATTCAGACACCAGCTCAATCAATACAAATGATACCTCCTACATGGACATTCGCTGTGTGGGGCATGGACATCTTGGGACCTTTCCCAAAAGCCATCGGAGGATATAGGTTTCTGTATGTCGCTATCGACAAGTTCACCAAGTGGCGAGAAGCAACTCCAGTAGTAACAATCAACAAACAATCAGCAATCAAGTTCTTGAAGTCCATTATATGTAGATTTGGAGTTCCAAACAAAGTCATAACTGACAATGGAACTCAATTTACAAGTGCCACATTCCAAGAATATTGCGAAGACCTCGGCATTCAACTTAGCTACGTCTGAGTAGCTCATCCAGCAAGCAATGGCCAAACCGAGAGAGCAAATGCAGAAATCTTAAAAGGACTCAAGACACGCACATATGAGCGCTTAAAAAAGCACGGAGCTAACTAGATTGAGGAGCTTCCATCCACATTATGGGCAAACAGGACAACTCCAAACCGGTCAACCGGGGAAACTCCATTTCTCCTGGTGTACGGATCTGAAGCAGTCCTTCCTTGTAGATCACCATGGGGTCCTTACGGGTCTGGACCTTCGATGAAGCCACGTAGGACCAGCTCCGGCATGAAGACCTTGACCTCATCGACGAGGGAAGGGGCCAAGCAGCTGTTCAGAATGCACATTATCGCCAAGCGCTCCGACGCTATCATCAAAGGCATGTGCACAACTGACAGCTTGAAGAAGGCGACCTGGTGCTTCGAAAGATATTAAGCTATGAAAGAATGAACAAACTTTCCTCCAGCTAGGAGGGTCCCTTCTGAGTAATTAAAGTATCCTGACCAGGATGAGTTCGCTTGGCAAGAGAGGATGGGACCCCGCTTCCCAATCCTTGGAACACGGGCACCTTCGTAAGTTTTATGCTTAGAATCACGGAGGTGAGTCTGTAATTACACACAATGCATGTTGTAGAGTCATTATACGGATATGGGCAAGTCCTCCGGGAGAGTGTCCGGGCCCCTCCGGGACGGTCCGGGAAGTTCAAGTAACACTTGACACAGTCACAGCACTAAAAGTGTAACTACTTGCTCTGGGCTAGTACAAGATGTATAGCACATTTAGCATGGTCTAGCACCCTAAGTGTATCCTTGTCTCCCCCATAATACGGACTATAATGAAAGGCATTGTTGTGTGAAAACAGACTCCACGTGCATTCACCTTTTATGCAAGGCTCAATATATCAAATTATTTTCACCCCGCTTGTCTATAATAAAGTTGTGCAAATATTTTTGAGCTTTGTTCCAAGTAATTCACATGTATTACAAGCCTTATTGATAGTCTTTTTGGATCTTAACATTGCTACATAGTCTACTTGGCTGAATGCCAAGCCAACATTGGTTCGAAGTGTGCTATCGGCTTAGCCTAGTCCTGAACCCTAAGTACGCCAATCTACCTACACCCCGGCAGACCTCAGTAGGGTGACTACTAAAAATGGCATGTAGATCCAAAAAGATTATATCAAAATGCTCGTTATCATGTTGATTTTCTTCGGACCTAAAGTCCAAATAAGAACAATAAGTCATAACCAATTTATAGACAAGAGGATGCATTTTACTTTCTTTCTTGACTTTAATGTGCAGGAAAAGCAAAAATTCATAGCAATGGTAGACGACGATGAAGCTACTAATCTCTGACATCCTCCAAGGGAGCCCGCCATCAACGCTTCATACGTTGACAGTGGGTATTGTCGGAGCTACTAAGCTCTGGTAACCCCCGGAGGTCTATCATCGATGACTCATGCGTTGGCATCAGCCACTACCGGAGCTATGAACCTCCGATTATCCCAGGGGGCCAACAATCGACGTATCAAAGATAAAGACTTCGGACCTAAAATTTACAAGTGCGAAGCATTCGAGTCATAAACATACTGCCACAACATTTGGTACATGTACACACTTTAATTGTACACATGTACCAGGGGCTAACAAGATACGGCACTGTATATTGAAGACAAAGTAAAATTGAAGGCAGAAAGGAGGATTTCATTAATCAAAAGTACTCGATTACAAAATTGGGGTTACAAGGGGCAAAAGGAGAAAAGTCCTAGCTACTGGAGGATCTAAGTCCTGTGGAAAAACGAAGCAACCTTCTCAGCAGCTTCATGGACAATAGCCCTGGTGGCATCCTCTTCCTCCGCGATGATTCCTTCAAAGACCGGATCAAGGGAGAACTGGGGGTCTCGACTTTTGTAACATGCCAAGACATACTCGACGACGTTCTTGGCCAAGGATTTACCCTCCGTCTCCAGCTGATCGGCGATGACATTACCCATCGCGTTGAGTTTGCTACCAGTAGAGCCAAGTGCCGCTAGCATCTGGTCCAGCTCCTGCGTTGGGTCTTTTGGGCGTACAGGACTAAAACCAAGAGGCACAAGGGCCCTGTCCGCACGGCCCAAGAAGTCCCATACCATCAAGGACTAGGTTGCCTTTGAGCTCTGCAGCTCTTCCAGTGACCTCCGGGCAGCCGCAAGCTCCAAACCTTCCCGGGCAAGGCGCTCGGCCAACATAGCATGATGCTGCATGTTCTCAGCAACTTGCTTCTCTCGGTTGGCCAGCTCCGTCTCCCGGAGGTGGATGCGGTTCCGCCTTTCAGCTAGGTCCTTTTCTCTGCCTTTGACTCTCTCCTCCCTAGCGGCAATGTCAGACTCTATTTTCGAGAGCTCTTGCCCCACCTTCCAGTTCTTCTTCCTTTCTTCCTCTTCTATAGATCCAGCTTTTTTGCTGCGATCCGCCAAATTATGCTCACCCAAAGCCAATTTCTAGGTGACCTCCGCCTCTCTCTTCACCACATCCTCCTACTGCTCCAGGAGTTTCTCCTCCCTCGCCTCCAGGTCCGCTCGATGCTTTAGGAGAATTTCATTCAATTCAGTGAGCTTTTTGTGACGCTCGTCAACAGCGTCACGTCTCTCCTTGGCTTGCTCTAGGATTTCCCTGGAGTTAGCATCGAGCACCCGGATGGCGGCTTCCTTCTCCTCCATCAGCTTATCCCAATACTCTAACTAGGCTTTCTCCCCCTTTATCCATTCCTTCTGGTCAGCCAACCTCGTCTGGGCAAGCCTGGTCTAAAAATGGAGTCTGTTGCACCAACGCCTCAAGGTGTTATGCTCCTCCTCCAAGGCTTTGCTCTCATGATCGATGGCATGCTGGACCTATCGGAGACTTGAGCAGGCGTTGTCTATGGACAACCCTAGAGGGATAGGTTCCGGGCCTGCTAGGACCATTTCCGCAGGCTCAAAAGAATTTTCCATCACAAAAATTGGGTCTCACTCTACAATAGTGGTCCCCTGGACAGCGCTCTTCAGCGGCAGCAGAAGAACCCACTGGGGGAACTTCCACCTCCGGAGCAGATGAAGGCACCGCTTCAGAGTCTTCAGTTGTCGGCTTTGAAGTCGAAGGACCTGTCGTTAGTTCTTCAAGCTGCTCCGGCTCTAGCCCAAGAACCTCCGGGATGACTACCTCCGTAGCAGCAGTCAGGGCTTCATTCAGCGCCCCAGCCTCAGCTGGCCCAGACGCTGATACGTCCGGCACTCCTGCCGTAGATGGCTCAGACGCTGGCACGTCACTTGATTCTGGGGGAGCAACCAGAGCTCCAATCATTTCCGACCCTGCTATCGAATCTTCAACATCATCCGACCCAAGGGTCGGACCTTCAACCATTTCCAGCTCAGTTGTCGGACCTTCAACTATCTCTGGCTCAGCAGCCAGGGCTTCGACAATTTCCGGCTCAAAAGCCGAAACTTCTGGCACCACCGGTGCTGGAGCATCAAGATCTGCCACTGTCGCCACGGATACATATTCAACTTCTCTCCTGTGGTCCAGCGCTACCACAAGAGCTTCGGGCGAGGACTCCAAGTCCAAGCTCACGACAGCTGGCGCCATCACTGTCGCAACTTCTGCTTCCGCTTGATGAGGAGGTTCAGTGCTTGAAGCTGGAGCTTCGGCAGGCACAGCCCTGGCCGCAGCAACAGACGCTGAAACTTCCAACCCCTTCTTTGACACCCTAGAAATAAAGGGAAGAGAAGATTAAAAACATGTTAAAATCAAGACTTGCATGTCAGGGTGAGCAATCAATGCTTACCTAGGGATGATACCACCCGAGCCGCCTCGAAACCTTTTCTTCTGAGGCCCGGAGCTAGAGCCCACCAAGTCTAGTGAGACTACAGCTTCGGACCTCAACTGAGAGCCGCTTGCAACAGCCGGAGTCTTCTTAGCCAGAGTTTCTCTTGGCTGGGAAGAACTCCCGGGCTTGGAGCTTTTAGCCGACACTAAGGCCGGGGTCGAATGCCCGGAGCTGACACCTGTTGAAGACACTGGTAGCAGTGCAGGAGTAGTTGCAGAAGACCTCCCTTGCCGGGGAGAAGGAGCCATCGTGGAAGGAGCAGGTCTGACGCACCACTCGTCAGTGTGCTTCAACTTTCTCTTCCGGCTGGAGGGCTCAGCTGGCTCTTTGCCCTTGCCCTTGCGAGTGTCTTCAGTCTTCCGACTTGGGGCGGAGGCAGGACCACAGTCAGAAGCTCCGGGGATCACCAATATTGTGTCAGACGCCTCTCTACCTCTCCAAGGTCTTCAAGCACTAGCATACTCCTCCGGCGCTCCCTACTGAACTGCGCCTCCATGTTCAGAGGGAGAAAAGCTGCTGGTGGAACCAAGTCGTCGCCGTTGGCGTTAATCCCATGCTAGAATTTCTTCAAATGAAACTCCAAGTATTCATCATCCAAGTTGGATTTTAGACAGGTTTCAATCCGGTCGTCATCCATCACGCTGTTAAGGGCCCACGCGAGCTTTTTCCCTCTTCTTTAGCGGAGCCCACCTGTTGACCAGGAAGTTGTAGAAGACCATCTGGGGTCACTCCACCTTCCACGCACTCGCGGATCCTGGTCAAGACAGGGTTGAAGGTGTTTGACAGCATCGGAACTACACTCTAGGCATCGGTGTCAACATTGGGGAGAGCTTCGGGTAGCTCCAACTTCTCGTGCTCCTCCACCGCAATGATGATCCAATCTTTCTTCCAGTCATCCCACTTGCCGGAAGGAAACAACTACAAGTATTTATAGAGGCAGTTCTTGCGCTTCACAAAATAGTAGAAGCCAAGAAGCTCACTCCCCTTGTCGGTGGTGTGAATGGTGAAGAAGGTGCGGAATAGCTCAACGCAGGGCGGAATACCCACCCACATCTCGCAAAAGTGGACGATTTTCGCCACGAGAATGGGGGCCAAGGTGATACAGCTGCAGACCATAAAAGTCTAGCAGCATCAAAAAGAATAGAAAGGTGGAATGAATCCCACCATGGCGTACGCTGTGAAGTACACCTTATCGCCATTGCGCTCCTTCTTGAACGGAAGCTTGCCACTGCGGACCAAATGGTTGAAGGAGTCAGTGGACCACCCCATGTAGGTCCGGACCTTCTTCAGATCATCATCGCTCTCGAGGCGACTCTTGGGGAGACCTAACTCCGTCGCAGCAAAGCATAGCAAAAGAAGGGAAGTTAGGTGGAGCTTGGGAGGCTCTAAGTGCAAAGATGATCGAATGCGTAAAGAGTCCTCAAACCGTGCGCACTTTCCTTCTTAAGTAAGCCTCCGCGGTGCTTGGATGGAAACCGCAGTGAGATCGAAGGCACTTTTCAAAAATCTACCCTGTCAATGACGAGTCGGCCTGGGGTCACCCGGACGAAGAGATCAAGGTTCTTACCCAAGGCGAACTGTTGTCATGATGCGCGGCGGGAAACCCGATGGCGACACCCTGATAGGGCGCGTGGAACCGATACGGTTTTAATATTGGGAATCGACGACCTTCAATTGTGTGAGATCCTCACACAATGATCTCATCTGCCGCATTCATAACAAGCCATGCGTCGATGGTTCACTCCCGGACCATCGCTCCAACAGCACATCAGAAGGCTCTTGAAATCAAAGCAGGGGAATTGAGAATGGCCCCACCTCCGGCAGAATAACTTAACCTAGAGGGTTTCTCCCAAAGGTGGGCCCGTGGGCCACTGTCGGTACCCTGCGTACCGGGTACCCTTTAGTACCGCGAAGAGTACAAGAGAATTCTACCTACGGAGTTGAAGGTATTCTTAGGTCCCACATATCACACTGCGTCGGACCCGCTCCCCTCATATGGCTAGCTCCTGAGCTAACACGTGTAAAGGGAAGCCGGAGCTAAATTCCCAACAAAGGGAAGCTCCAGCGTCAAAACGTGTACAACGGCTCCGGACCTAACCCCAAGCAGAGAGGAGCTCCAGTGCTGACACGTGTACAGTAGCCCCGGACCTAACCCCCTCTAAGGGAAAGCTCCGAAGCTTCCACGTGTGTATCCTTCGGACCTTCATCGACACGTACACTGGCAGATCTCCTTCAGCATGAGCCATCAAGTGTAATTAAAGAGGCAGTTACAAGATGTAATTACATGCCGTTAATGCTATATTAATGACACATGATCAAGAGCACTGTTATTAGGGGTAACACAGCCATTAAGGCACGTTATCACACTATTAATCATACTTAATACTCTTTAGATAGTGTATTAGGCCAGTAAATATGCCAGTACCACATGTCGGGCCAGACAAGCTTTGTAACGGTCAGTCCTTAGAACTATAAAAGGGATGTACTGCACGAACATCGGGGAGGACTGATGCAACCTGATCCCATCTGACTAGCGAACAGACTTGCACAATACAATAACACAAATCTCATGGAGTAGGGTGTTATGCTCTAGCAGCCCGAACCACGTAAATCGCTGGTGTCATCATCTTGATCATGGTCTCTGCGTTCCGCAACCATAAAAGAACCTCCGCGGGCTCCTTCTCAGCGGGTCCGGGGGAAGTGTCGTATCAAACACTTCGACAATATCCAATACTAGTTATTAATTCATAACCAGCCATAACCATAACCATAACCATCCCAATACCAAGTTCCTTCTAATCATGGAAGTTGTCCAGGTGCTCATAACCAGGAGCACGGCTATCATGATAGTTTTAATACTTTGTGTAGTTTGTACCACTTTACCCACGTGTTTGTGATTTCATCACCCGTCGGCGAATAAAGAACCTCGCTTATGCCAATTACACTTCCTTTGGTGTATGGCCAAGAGATCACAAAATAGCCTTTACAAAGGAATTACTAGCCTATTTAGACCCCATTGAGGTTTCACCGATGGCGATGTCTCCAACTGAGCACATCTTCAACCAAGCGCCCCCTCTTGACACATTCAGATCCCAGGGTAGTTTCACGAATCATCAACAAACCCAATCCGACTACCCCTTCACCGAGCATCCTTAATGGTCCAAATAGCACTAGCAAATCCCTAATTAATAAGCTACGCCGCACCCATACTTGGCCTCATGGTGGCGCTGTAGTCCTGGCTTATTCTCGCATGAACCGACGCTTAGATCTAAAGCATACAAACCACCATATCATCCAACCTATCCACATACCTGGCTTGCTCAGATCACCCATTACCACATCATATTAACCAGTTCATGTTAATCATAATCTCAAAAATGCAAAATTAAGTTAAGTGGTATAGTTTGTTTTCCCATCCCAATTAATTAAGCGAAGCAAAAAGATAAAAAGCCCTTCCCGACTCTCTACCATAAATTCCAAGTGACAAGGGTGGTCAAACAAATCTAGTAAACTTCCTATCATAGGATTCCCATCAATTTGACACAAGCATGCAGTTTTGTAAACAAAACATTCATTTCAAAACAGGATCAATATGTTCAAGGACACTTGCCTTGCTCTTGGGATTGGTTCGGATCAAAGCCTTCAAACTCTTGGTGCTAGAGATCCTCCGCGGCACTCTCTAGCGCAAATCCATCTAATCCACACAATAAATATAAAAGACAAGAAACACAATCAACGAGTGCACAAACATTACTCAAGATGACATGACATACATGATTAATGCAAATGAAAGGTGGAACTTGTTATTGAGTTGCTTTTAATAATCTCTAACTAGTTCTAATAGCTTTTAACAAGTTTGTACAGGTTTGGATTTGATACAATCTAATGTAGAATTAATGTTACAAAAATTAACCATGAAAATCGGACTAGTCCGCTAGGGACCGGACAAGTCCGCACTTCACAAAACTGGCGAACTAGGGTTTTCTAGATCGACGTGAATTTCGAGAAACGGGGTCGAATTCAAGTAAGGAAAATGAAGTAGAAGGTATAACAGGTGTTTAGAACTCCAATGAATCAAGGATCTTGGAGGCAACAGTTGGATCTTGATGATCTAGCGTTGATGAAGAACTTGGGGATGAATTGGTGATGTAGAATGAAACTTGATGGAGATCTTGATCCTCTTTCGTTTCCCCCTCTTCTTCTTCTTGTTCTAGATCTCTTTCTCCCTCCTTGGTGGTGGCTATCCAAGATCTAGGGTTTGGGTGAGGTGGAAAAGTGGCAAATAGATGTCAAGCCAAGGAATGGGGTTGTTTATATAGAGGTGGAGGGTAGGGTTTGATGGATTTTGAGTTTGAGATGAGTAGAGGTCGGTTTAGAGTCCCACATGGGCTCTAAAAGAGTTAGGCACGATGTCCCTAGGCCCACTTAACGTAAAACCCAAGAAACAAGTCATGAAACAAAACATTAACTCAGAGTCGCGATTTATCGAACAAGTCCGAAAAAGGGCTGGACTAGTCCAAAGTTGGACAGAGAGAAATCGGACAAGTCCAAACAGAACATCGGACAAGTCCGAACTTATCCAGAGGGGAAAACAGACAAGTCTGGCCAAAAAATCGGACAAGTCCGATTTTAGTTAGACGGAAAAACGGACAAGTTCGCTGGAAGACCGGCCTAGTCTAGGGACTTAGCAAAATTTTAAGCAATTTGGGATTCCGGACTAGTCCGCTAAGGGTCGGACAAGTCCAAAAAGGTCTAGAGGGAAAAAACAGACCAGTCCGCAGCAAAACGGACAAGTCTGTTCAAAGTCAGAGAGAAATCGGACTAGTCCGCACCAAAATCGAACTAGTCCGCACTTCCTAGAATTCTTAAGTGCGGTTTGGTTTCTAATTCATTTTGAACTTGTTCCTTTTGATGTGGATTAATGTTAGACATGTATTAGAATGTATGTAATGCATGATGGATGAAAATGAGGGTGTTACAAACCTACCCCCCTTAAAATGAATCTCGCCCTCGAGATTTGACGCGGAAGAGAAGAGATGGGGAAATTCCTTCTTGAGATCATCTTCCAGTTCCCATGTTACCTCTGATTTGGTATGATGCTTCCATTGAACATTACACCATCTGATGACCTTGTTTCTTGTGACTCTCTCCTTAGTTTCCAAGATTTTGACCGGTTGCTCAGCATAAGTCAAATCGGCCTCTAGTTCCAATTCTTCCATTGGCACTTGTTCTTCCGGTACTCTCAAGCACTTCTTGAGCTAGAAAACATGAAAGACATCATGAATGTCCAATAAGTGAGCTGGCATCTCCAACTTATACGCTACTTTTCCTCTTTTGTTCAAAATCTTGAATGGTCCAATATATTTAGGTGCTAGCTTGCCCCTTATGTTGAACCTTTTATGACCTCTCATTTGTGACACCTTGAGGTAAACAAAGTATCCCACTTCAAATGCTAGTTTCCTTCTCCTATTGTCCGCATAGCCTTTTTGTCTTGATCGAGCAGCCCTCAAATTTTCACGAATTATTTAGACTTGCTTTTGAGTTTCTAGCAGTACATCCGGACCAAATACTTGAGTTTCTCCTGTCTCATTTCAGAATAAAGGTGTCCTACACTTTCTTTCGTAAAGTGCTTCATAAGGTGGCATCTTCAAACTTGCTTGGTAACTATTGTTATACGAAAATTCTTTATAAGGCAACCTCTTGTCCCATCTTTTCCCTTGCTTCAAAGCACAAGCTCTCAACATATCCTCTAAAATCTGATTGGTCCTCTCAGTTTGTCCATCCGTTTGAGGGTGATATGTTGAACTGAAGTTCAATCTTGTTCCCAATGCTTCATGCAATTTACACCCAAATCTAGAGGTAAATTGAGAACCTCGATCCGATACTATCTTCTTTAGAATTTCATGTTGACACACAATATTCTCCATGTATATTTCAGCCAATTGTGCAGATGTATACTTGGTCTTCACGGGGATGAAATGAGCCGACTTAGTCAACCGATCCACAATTACCCAAATAGAGTCATAACTGGACTGAGTATGTGGCAATCCAACTATAAAGTCCATTCCGATTTCTTCCCACTTCCATTCCGGAATCTTCAATGGTTGTAATAGTCCAGACGGTCTTTCATGTTCCGCCTTCACTCGTTGGCACACATTGCACAAGGCTACATATTCAGCTATGTCTTTCTTCATGCTAGCCCACCAATAACAAGTCTTCAAGTCTTTGTACATCTTGGTACAACTCAGGTGAATTGAATATGGTGAGTCATGTGCCTCCTTTAATATTGTCTCCCGATTATGCTTCACATTGGGCACAAAAATCCTCTTACCAAGCCATAGAGTGCCATGTTCATCCTCATCAAATCTGAATTCTCTCCCTTCTTGGATTCTTTCCTTGATTTCTTGGATTTCCTCATCATTTGTCTGACCCTCTCGGATTTCTTGCTCCAAGGTCATATTTAACTCCATTATTCCCATCTCATTCACAAATCCGAGATTCAACTGTTCAAACTCCTTGCATAACTCGGATGACAACTCTCGAACTGTGAGTTGATGACTTTCTCCTTTCCTATTCAGTGCATCGGCCACAACATTAGCCTTCCCTTAATGATAATTGATTCCCAAATCATAATCTTTGATGAGCTCCAACCATCTTCGTTGCCTCAAATTCAGACCTGTTTGCGTGAATATGTACTTAAGACTCGTGTGATCCATATAGATTTCACACCTATGCCCAAGGATATAGTGTCTCCAAATCTTCAACGCATGTCCCACCGTTGCAAGTTCCAAATCATGTGTTGTGTAATTCTGCTAATGTTTCTTCAATTGTCTCGATGCATATGCAACCACTTGACCTTCTTGCATGAGCACACATCCAAGTCCTTGTCTCGACGCATCACAATATATGTCGCAAGTTTTGCTTACATCCGGCAAACCCAAAACTAGGATTGCAATTAACCTCTTCTTTAGCTCCTCAAAACTGTTTTGACAAGCTTCAGTCCATCGAAAAGCCTTCCCCTTCATTAGCAATTCCGTCATTGGCTTGGCTATCTTGGAAAAGTCCTTGATGAATCGACGGTAATATCCAACCATCCCAAGAAAACTCCTTATTTCCTTTACATTTTGCGGTGGCTCCCACTTTACCACATCCCTCACCTTTCCTGGGTTAGCTGATACTCCTCCTCCTGAGATGATATGACCCAAAAATGGCACCTCTTTCAACCAACACTGGCACTTGATGAATTTGGCGTACAATTGGTGCTCCCTCAATTTCTGCAACGTAACCCTCAAGTGTTCCTTGTGTTCCTTCTCATCCTTCGAGTAGATTAATATCATCAATAAACACCACGACGAACTTATCCAGGTACTCCATGAAGACCTTATTCATGAGGTACATAAAGTATGCAGGTGCATTGGTCAATCCAAAGGACATCACGGTGTACTCATAGGATTCATAATGTGTCCTCAAAGTTGTCTTGGGTATGTCCGATGGTCTAATCCTCATTTGAAAGTATCCCGACCTCAAATCAATTTGGAGAAAACACAAGCACCCTTCATCTGATCAAACAGGTCTTCTATGCGTGGCAAGGTGTACTTGTTCTTATTGTCACTTCATTGAGAGCTCGGTAATCCACGCACACCCTTTGCGACCCATCCTTCTTGTCCACAAATAGAACGGGTACTCTCCAAGGTGAAGAACTGTGGCGAATAAAAACCCTTCTCTAGTTACTCTTGAATCTGCTTCTTAAGCTCCACTAATTCCTTAGGAGGCATCTTATATGGCCTCTTAGCTATAGGTGCAGTTCTAGGTATTAAATCAATAACAAACTCAATGTCTCGGTTAGGTGGCATACCTGGCAACTTATCCGGAAACACGTCCAGAAATTCGCACACCACCAGAATCTCCTCAATTGCGGCAGCGTCCATATGATTCAGCTCCAATTGCTTTGGTGCATGCTGAGATGCTTCAATTTCTATGGTGATCCCTTCTTCATTGGTCGACTTCACCGTCTTCGTGGCACACTCAATAACCCCGTTGTGCTTCCTCAACCAGTCCATACCAAGTATAATGTCCAATCCTTGAGGACCCAAGACAATGTTGTTGGCGAAGAAGTCAAGTCTACCCCCCTTATTCTAAGGCTTACTTTTGGACATACTATATTTGTCCTCATCTCTCCTCCAGAAGACTTAACCAATAAAGTAAACTTTATATGAGAGATAAGAAAACTATACTTGGCAACATATTTCGATGCAATGAATAAATGCGATGCTCCAGAATCAAATAACATAGTCGTCGGATTGGAGTTTGCGAGAAACATATTAATGACCACGTCATCCGCTTGTTGAGCATCCTCCGTATAGACATGGTTCATGTTGCCACAAGCAAAATTCTACTGTCCACGATTTCCTTGCGGCTGTCATCCATTGGGTCTTGGGTTCTGCCTCGGCGCATTTCTTCCTTGACCAAGGCCTGAATTAGGACATTGATGTGAAAAGTGTCCCACTTCTCCACAAGTATAGCACTTCATAACTCCACTAGAATTATTGGGACGAGCTTGGTTTTGAACATTTGAACCAGGAAAATTAGCACGAGGTGCATAAGGCATTGGAGGCCTAGGTGCTTGCATGACAGGGCGCTGCTGCACAAACTGAGTTGGGTGCGGTGCATAACCAAGGCGCTAAGCAGGCGCACAAGAGCTGTAGTAATGCGCATTTGGTGGTGCAAAGCGAGGGCGCACATTACTTCCCTGTTGCTATCCTTGATATGGTGCCTTCCTCTTGTCGTCTTGCTCCATCTCACAGACCTTGTTCTCCACAACAATTGCTTTGTCCACAAGCTTCTGGAAGTTGGCATAATCACAGTTGAGCAATTGCACTTGGATCTCATTGTTAAGGCCCCTCATAAACAGATATTCCTTCCGGCTGTCCCGACTCACATCCTCAGGCGCATACCTTGAAAGTTTAGTGAATTTGTTGAGATATTCACCCACACTCGATCTTCCTTGTCTCAAGTTCTCAAATTCTTGCCTCTTCAAGATCATAACTCCTTCAGGCACATAATGAGAACGGAAACTCTCCTTGAATTCATCCCATGTAATCCTTTCTTGGTTATCATGGGCGTTGCATAAAGAATCCCACCAATCCGCAGGTGCTCCAACAAGTTTGTGAGACGCAAATAGGACCTTCTCCCGGTCACTGCATTGAACAGTAGCAAGTTTCGTCTCCACGGACTTCCACCAATCATCCGCATCCATAGGGTCAGCGGCTTGAGCAAAGGTCGGCGGCCTAGTCCTCATAAACTCTCCCAACCTGTTATGAGGAGGTGGGGGTGGCAGTGGAGGCATTTGGGGGTATTGTTGACGTTACCAGCCTGCAGGTGTCCCATTATCTGTATCATGGTTTGCATGAGCTGGTTCTGCATAGCTAAAAGCTGCTCAATGTTGATAGCTCCATCAGCAGGTCCTTGTCCATTGTTGTTTTAAGGTGATCCATTGTTTCCTCCTCATCGTTGTCATCCCTCTGGTAGCGAGTCCTCACCATCTGAAGAAAAGCAAGAGATAAGAATTTAGAAATATCCCCAACTATATGCATCAAGGGATATGAAACTAAACAACTAGCTATTCTAGCCTACATGGATATGGTAATGCTAAAGCATCCCAAAATCCTCTATTATGCACACAAGCAAAAAAATATATAGCAAACAACACACCAAGCAAAAACATCTCGATTCCTGAGTGCTCCTACATGCTCTAAAGTGTCCATTCTATCTAGGTTGTGTCCTATGGTCAACCTGTGGCTCTGATACCAATTTGTGACACCCGGTTCCAAAAATGAACCAAGTGAATGCATATGTGTGCTCAGGATGTTCAACACCCATACATGAGTGCAACCACAAAAGGATATATAGAAAATTACCACAAAACAAGATTAATTAACAACTTTTATTACACAATTCATAATATCCTGAAATACAAGCACTAATGAATATTAATGACAGGTTCTAACTAATGCAGTAGAAATAAACTAATTAAGCAACTAAGCAAAAGGAATAGCACAGCTCCAACACTCCACAGGCAAAGATGACGGTAGACACAACATAGAACTCCGCATTATCATTGTTAAACTCCCAATCCTGACCTGCAACAGTTGGTGGGGGAATTGCAAGGGTGAGTACATGTCATACTCAGCAAGTGTGAAAAGTATGACATGCAGCTGATACAAATGACGACAATAATAAAGGCTAAGTGCTGAAAAGTACAATAAAACATTTGAAAAGCAATATATTTTATGTATGTGAAACAAACCCATCATAAACTATATAATTATCATAATACCAGTCCATATTTCATTACCATCATCCATATACCAGATTTCATCATTGTTATTAATTATATCCAATACCAATAATTAATTCATAACTAGCCATAACCATAACCATAACCATAACTAGAACCATAACCATCCCAATACCAAGTTCCCTCTAATCATGGAAGTTGTCCAGGTGCTCATAACCGGGAGCACGACTATCATGATAATTTTAATACTCTGCAGAGTTTGTACCACTTTACCCACGTGTTTGTGATTTCATCACCCGTCGACAACTAAAGAACCTCCCTTATGCCAATTACACTTCCTTTAGTGTATGGGCAAGAGATCACAAAATAGCCTTTACAAAGGGATTACTAGCCTATTTAGAGCCCACTGAGGTTTCACCGGTGACGATGCCTCCAACTGAGCACATCTTCAACCAAGGGCCCCCTCTTGAGCCATTCGGATCCTCGGGTAGTCCCACAAATCATCAACAAACCCAATCCGACTACCCCTTCCCCGAGCATCCTTAATGGTCCAAATAGCACTAGCAAAGCCCTAATTAACTAGCTATGCCGCACCCATACTTGGCCTCGTGGTGGCACTGTAGTCCTGGCTTATTCTCGCATGAGCCAGTCCTTAGATCTAAATCAAGCAAACCACCATATCATCCAACCCATCCACATACAAGGCTTGCTTAGATCACCCATTGCCACATCATATTAACAAGTTCATGTTAATCATAATCTCATAAATGCAAAATTAATTTAAGTGGCATAGTTGTTTTCCCATCCTAATTAATTAAGCAAAGCAAAAAGGTAAAAAGCCCTTCCCGACTCTCTACTATAAATTCCAGGTGACAAGGGTGGTCAAAAAAATCTAGTAAACTTCCTATCATAGGATTCCCATCAATTTGACACAAGCATGCAGTTTTCTAAATAAAACATTTATTTCAAAACAGGATCAATATGTTCAAAGACAATCGCCTTGCTCTTGGGATTGGTTCGGATCAAAGCCTTCAAACTCTTGGTGCTGGAAATCCTCTGCGGAACTCTCTAGCGCAAATCCGTCTAATCCACACAATAAACATATAAGACAAGAAGCACAATCAAAGAGTGCACAAACATTACTCAAGATGACATGACATGCATGATTAATGCAAATGCAAGGTGGAACTTGTTATTGAGTTGCTTTTAATGATCTCTAACTAGTTCTAATAGATTTTAACAAGTTTATACAGGTTTGGATTTGATTCGATCCAATTTCGAATTAATGTAACAGAAATTAACCAGGAAAACTGGTCCTCTAGGGACCGGGCAAGCCCGCACTTCACAGAACTGGCGAACTAGGGTTTTCTAGATCGTCGTGAATTTGGATAAACGGGGTCGAATTCACGTCAAGAAAAGGATCTTGGAGTAGAAGGTATACCAGGTGTTTAGAACTCCAATGAATCAAGGATCTTGGAGGCAACACTTGGATCTTGACGATCTAGGGTTGATGAAGAACTTGGGGATGAATTGGTGATGTAGAACAAAACTTGATGGAGATTTTTATCCTCTTTTGTTTCCTCCTCTTCTTCTTCTTGTTCTAGATCTCTTTCTCCCTCCTTGGTGATGGCTATCCATGAGCTAGGGTTTGGGTGAGGTGGAAAAGTGGCAAATAGATTTCAAGCCAAGGGGTGGCGTTGTTTATATAGAGGTGGAGGCCAGGGTTAGATGGATTTCGAGTTTGAGATGAGTAGAGGTGGGTTTAGAGTCCCACATGGGCTCTAAAAGAGTTAGGCACAACGTCCCTAGGCCCGCTTAACGTAAAACCCAAGAAACAAGTCATGAAACAAAAGATCAACTCGGAGTCGCGATATATCGGACAAATCCGAAAAAGGGCCAAACTAGTCCGAAGTTGGAAGAGAGAAATCGGACAAGTCCGACAGGACATCGAACAAGTCGAAACTTATCCAGAGGGGAAAAACAGACAAGTCTGGCCAAAAATCGGACAAGTCTGATTTTAGTCAGATAGAAAAAAAGACAAGTCCTCTGGAAGATTGGAATAGTCCAGACACGTCCAGGGACTTAGCAAAATTTTAAGCAATTTGGATACCAGACTAGTCCGCTAAGGGCCAGACAAGTTCGAAAAGGTCTAGAGGGAAAAAATAGACCTGTCCGCAACAAAACGGACAAGCCGTTCGAAGTCAGAGAGAAATCAGACTAGTTCGCACTTCCTAGAATTCTTACGTGCGGTTTTGTTTCTAATTCATTTTAAATTTGTTCCTTTTGATGTGGATTAATGTCAGACATGTATTAGAATGTATGCAATGCATGATGGATGAAAATGATGGTGTTACAAAATATTACCTAAAGTGGCATCGATCGGGGTGTCCTAACTCTTCCAACTCTACGCTTCTTGCAATCCTGGCATCTCGCTTGAGATCCTCAGGCTCTTCACCGTCATCCTCATCATCCCCCTCATTACCACCATTATAAGAGGTACACCACCCAACAGTATATTAGCTTCTTCCTAAGCCTCCTCCTAAGCCACCTTCCTGCTCCGACGTCTGCCTAACAGTCTCTGGTTCCTCCCCGTACAACTCCTCATATGTCCGGCAATGATATGCCACGTGTGTTGGACTCGAACCTCGTGCAGGCTCGCTCGAGCTCGGCTCTGCCACACAACTCAAAAACCGCCTCTTCCTCTTCCCACTGTATGTAGTACCCCTAAAAATATAAATAAAGAATTATGTAAAGAAGTAAGAAAATAATATACAACTAATATTAATATTTAAATGTATGTAAAAAACAAGTACCCTGAAATGGGTCTGGCTGCTCGAAGTAGAACTGGGAGTGGAGACGAAGATCCACTACCTTCTTAATCCACTTCTTCCCCAAACTTGCAAAAGCTTAAACATCTGCGCACATTTTTATAGAAATTGATTAGTATAAAACATTAGATAATAAATAAATAATGTGTACAATAATAATAAAAATCTAAAAATCCGTACAATATAAATAAAAAATCATTAGCATCAGAATCAACTTCTGTCACGCATGCATTAAGATATTCACATATCTCTTCTTCCATCTCTTCCTCTTCACTCTCTTCCATCTCTTCTCTTCATAATCATATTTCTCCTCTTTCTTCATAATCCTTCTCTTCTTTTCCAAAATCCTTTGTGATTGTCGAACATGTTTTCTTGAAGGGCCAGCTTATTCTTCAGACATCAACTTCAGCGTATCACTAGCTATTTCTGCGAGTCCTATCCCACCAGATATCATAAAATCTTCTGCTTCCTCGACTTCATCTTGATAGACAATACCATCAGTCTTCTTGAATCTCTATATACTCATCATAACAATGAGGGTACACTTCAGGTTAACCGTCTACACAACCCAAACAATTTTTCAAACATGGTTGAGGATAACTTAAATAGTACACTTGTACCACTTGATTCACAAGTACAAACGTTGTTGTTATGGGCTGTGTATCGTGACTTGTGGTTTACCTCCACCATTCCAAAATCATCAACCATTTGCCCGATGTTCGATCAAACCATTCACAGTCAAAAAATCACAAGTTGAAGTGTTTTTTGAACTGCCAAATGTGTACTCTATTATTATTTTAAGAACATTGTAGTATTCTGACACTTTTCCAGTACCCTCGGTGGCAGTTATCTACTCCACTGTTTGTAGTAGCAGCAAGTGAACGACTTGCTTCTAAACTTGTCGTCCGAAAACGATATATTTTGATACCGTATCTGCTAAATTTTGTTACTCTCAATTGACCATGCGGCATCTATCGCAAGCCATCGGAGATGTTGACATCTTTCATACACTGCATAAATAAACAAAGTTAGCATCTTATGATAAACATGCGAACTAATATTGAAGGAAAAAATGGATAGAAAATTACATGTTCACAGAACGAGTCCACAAACCTTTTTCCACCGTTTATGCCATGCTGACGCATCTTATCCAATTGACTTTGTGTAGGTTTTCATGAAGATCCGATACAACTTGTCAAACATTTCAAAATATGGTAAGACCTCCTCCATGTTGAAAAATATGTAAAGCATGTAATTCCTCTATTGCGTCGAAATATAATGAGAATTAGCCGCCCCAACACCTTTACCCTTCCATTGAAAAATCTTAATCTCACTCGTAGATTGCTCTTCCACATTATGATATTGTGTCACAGATGCATTCATGTTGTTGGCACGTGAAAAATATTTTCTAGAGAAGTTAGTAATCTCTTTAGCTGCAAATGCTTCTGCAATACAACCCTCAACTCTTGCCTTGTCACGCATTGTAGCTCCAAGTTTCTTCAATTCTCTTTCTTGGCTATACGTCCACCTGAATTGTGCAGGATCTGTTACCAAAACTTCAAAAGGTAAATGCACCAGCAAATGTTGCATAACATTCATAAATCCAGGTGAAAACACTTTTTTAATCTTACATAAAAGCACATCAATTTTTTTCTCCCACCACCGCATCATCTTTTTCGACGCTTCCTTAGCACAATCATGTCTATAAAAGTAGCTAAGTTCAGCAAACATCTTCCACAAATCAGGTTTGAAATAGGCAAACATTACCGGTATAAGTCTCTCCATCATAATGTGATAATCATGGCTCTTCAATTCATTCACTTTACCAGTGTTTAGATTAACCTCAAGCCCAGGTCCAACACAGTATGGAGCTCGTGGCCTACTTTCATTTCCGCTTGCATTTGTTATAACCTCAAGCCCAGGACGATCGCAAATGTCAGCTAATTCTTTCCTCACACTCAAATTATCTTTGGTTTGACCGGTAAAATCAAAACACATGCTTATAATGCTTTCAACGACATTACACTCCTGGTGCATCAAATCTATGTTGTGCGGTAAAAGCAATGCCTTTGCATATGATAGCTCCCAAAGAAAAGAAATATGAGTCCACTTGTGTTATGTACCATACCCTTCAAAACCACCTTCAGCGGACTCTTTTAACTTTGCATGCCATGCGATTTTTTGTTCTCTTATCAATCGACGAGGGGGTCCTTTTGTAACACTTTTGCCTTTTCCGAATGATTGTGTCTCACTCCTGAAAGGGTGATTTGAAGGAAGGAATCGTCGATGGCAATCAAAGAAGCTGACTTTTCTTCCATACTTCAACCTGAAGGCATCGGTGTCAGCCACACATATGGGGAACACAATTTTCTGTAGACACACCAACCAGCCCAAATGTCATATGCCAACAATTATGTATAGACCATAGATACGTGGCATGTAAAGTAAATTCACATTTTAGACGACTGTTCTATGCCTTTACTTGCCATAACTCTTTCAACTCCTCAATCAACGGTTGCATAAACACATTGGTTTTCGTCCCAGGATGTTTAGGACCAGGAATGATGGCCGTGTGGAATATGTATCCTTCTTTCATGCACATGTTGGGAGGGAGATTTTAAGGCATGATAAAAACAGATCAGCAAGAGTATATACTGTTACTTGTACTGGAAGGAATAAAACCATCTATTGACAACCCAAGACTAACATTTCTTGGATCTTTACCAAACTCTAGATTGAAACGGTCTAAAACTTGCCATGCCGCGCCATCCGAAGGATGCACCATAATATCTTTGTCATCCCTCTCACGTAACCCTTCTGAATACCACCTCATCCGCTTCGTTGATTAATGAGAAAGAAACAACCATTTAAGTCTGGACGTGATAGGCATGTATCGAAGCTGTTTGACCATTACCTTTGTACTTATTTCCTCTCCATCATCATTCAAAACCTTCACATGTCTAGATGCTTTGCAATGCATACAATGAGTACCGTTATCGTGTTCCTTCCAAAACAACATGCAATTATTCTCGCACGCATCAATTTTCTCATAACTCATGCCCAAACCTTTCAAAATCTTCTTTAAATGATATATGTCTTCCGACATCTTATGTTTTGACATAAGGAGATCATTGATCAACTTCAGGATACCATTGTAGCAATTGTTTGCAAAATTGAACTTAGACTTCAGCCCCATAAGTCGTGTGACCGCCTGTAGAACGGTCACATTGGTGTCCTCATACACTTTTTCATCTGCGGCGACAATAACCCTGTAAAACTTCTTCACCTCCTCTAGCAGTGACTGCTCTTCGTACTGTCCACCAACATCCGCCATCATCTCATCCATCCGATCTTCATTCTCGTTTCTGTCTGACTCACTACATGATCCATCTCTCCATGCTCACACCACACTATATAGTCTGGCATAAATCCGTGCTTGCAAAGGTGCAGCATCATTTCAAACTTCTCCAAACGCCGACTATTTTGGCGCCTGCTACATAGACACTTCAAAAATGAGCACCACTAGGAAATGCTTGGTTCATGAGCACATTTGCGATTTATGCCCATTCCAAAGTGTGCACACCATCTGAACTCCATCCATCATACATCACCTTACGGTCGTCCCCATTTTTCAGCTTATACCTTCAAAGCAGAAAAATCATTATTAGTTTATTTTTATATTATGTGACGGCCACTACAACTAGGCAGATAGGTCCTAAACCCACCCAAGAGTGGTCGAGTGGGGCGTGCTTATGACGACATGCATAGTCTGGATCCAGACGAAATTTCGGCAGCATAAATTCGCTGTTCTCCACTGCAAGCCTGAAAATGGTGCAACAGAGAACATCAGGGTTATACTGTAGAAATCTCGTCCAGATCTAAGCTCGTGTCTCGTCACAATTCACGCCCTCCAATCCACTCCCAGGCTGTCCAAAAAGGGATAATTCCGAACCTTCACGTCTCACATGCCAATTGCATGTGATACGTGCCGATTCGAAATGTATAATCAAATTCTATAGGTTACGTTGCTCATTTTCATTTTTCAATCATTTACGAGAGAGGAAAGAACAAGACAGAGGGGGAAAGTCGGTCAGAGTTGAAAGTTCTCAGTCCGGGTCCACTGTGCTTGTCCTTATTGTCGCCGTACGCATCTGTGCTTGTCTTGATGCATACTTCACAACTACAATCATCTTTCACTATTGACCTCTAAAGCTACCAAAATTATAAAGATGTTTAATATATTACAGACATATAATTAGTCATCGTATCAAAAATGCCAAAAAGGAGCAATCACGTGCATAATACGAACTTTTAATTCATTTAGATGTAAAACTATACAAGCTCTTTTAATTCATATCTAAAAGAAGTAATCGCATGATATGCACTTGAACATTCAACTAACATTTATTGTCTTAAAATTAAATTTATATTGCTTAATAGATATGAAACACATGATATGAAATGATATGAAGCACATTCAGTATATATAACTTAATGGATATGAATCACATTAAACTCTAATCACATGATATGAATTTGCATAATAACAAAGCATTACTTTCACGAGATAATTAGCAACCACTCACAAATTACACATATTAATTTTCAATACACCTACAAATTAACAAACGTCTTACCCTTACTTGAACCGGATGAAGGGCGCCGAGCAAGGTGCTCGCCTACGGGGGGCCGAACGGGGGCACCGACGGGCGGGGCAGACGGGGGTGCCAACGGGGCACCGAGAGGAGGCGGACGGGGGCACCAGACGGGGGGTGCTGGAGGGGGGTCGGACGGGGGCCGCCGAGTTCGGCGGACGGGGGTGCACAGTGGAGCCAGACGGGGCGCCAGAGGGGGCTGGACGGGGGGTGACAGATGGGGCCGGATGGGGGTGCCCATGGGGGCCAGACGGGGGGGGGGGGGGGGGGGGACCGAGTGGGGCAGACAGGGGTGCCCAGGGGAGCCAGAAGGGGCGCCGAGTGGGGCGGACGAGGGGCACTAGAGGGGGGCTAGACGAGGGGCGCTGGAGGGGGCCAGACCGGGGCGCTGAGTGGGGGGTCGGACGATGGCGGTGGACTGGCGGCACGCGGGCGATGGGCGGGCGGAGGGCGAAGTGTCGAAGGCAGGCACGCAGAGAGGAGTGCCAAAGGGTTAGGTTTTCGAGTGGGGCCCACTTAAGAGCGTTGGTTGTGGCTCGACTCATGCTCTTAGGGTGTGTTTGGTTCGAGGGATATGGTGGGCCGGGACGATCCCACTTTTCTATTGTTTGGTCTGAAGACAATTTGGATGGAGTCATTCCTTAAAAGAGAATATTCCACACAGATTTGGGATGGAACCATCCCACCAAAAACATGGGGACAGATTCGTCCTACCTCCGTGGAGGCAGGCCCGCAGCCCTCCGAAGGTACTCATAGTCACATGTCCCTGCCCCATCCCTTCATTTAAACAGGAGACAGGACCATTTCGTCTCACACCATCCCACAAAACAAACAAGAAACAGGGATCGTCCCATCCCTCTAGACAAATAGAAAACAGGACCATCCCATATCTGGAATGTGGTATTGGTTCATCCCATCCAACTTTGACTCCAAACCAAACATATCTGAGGCTGGGATGGTCGGGCCCGCAATAGAAATGTCTATTGGGGCTCGGCCGACGCTCTTAGAGGCTGGGACGATCGGGCCCGCAAGAGAAGCATCGGTTAAACCGACACATTTAATAAAAGCGTCGGTTTGACCGACGCATTTAATATGTGTGTCGGTTCTATAAATTAGGATGACGCCTTTAATTTATGGGTGTCGGTTTAATTAAATCGACACACTTAGTCCCTTTATATATGTCGGGGCCGATGCATATATATAAACCCACACCTTATTCATCTTTTCCTGTAGTGTGAGTTGGCTTTTGGGCTAGTTATATAAGCAAGGGGGCCAGAGCTCATTGCAGACGACTTTGGGGTTGTTCCTCTTGTGTTTTGATCAATAAGATTTGTAGTTTGAAGGAACTTTTGTGCCTTGTTCGTCCGACTTGTTTCAGACAAGTTTTTCTCATTGAGTTTCTGCACAGCGCTACCTTTCTTCGGTGGTTTTATTATAACTTGAGTTTTACAGATCTAATCGACGTGATTATTTTTGGGTTGTCTTCACAACTTAATTATCTATCATCTGTAAAAATTTCACGGTCATTGGATTTGTGGTTTCTGATCTACACGAGTTTCTTTGCAGTGTTCCGGAACTGTTTTTCTCGAGTAGACCAGATTGACCTTTGTTCGATCGAAAGTTTCTCTCGATGTATTTTCTTGATTCTTGTTGTGAAGTATTCTTTACCTGAGTCTCCACAATCTATACTTCTTTTGTCACAATTGATCATTCTTAGATTTGTCGCGCACACAATTTCTTTAATAGATCATTTTTTTGCTGAGGGGTTTTCGTTGCTTCAGCTGAATAAAGTTTTAATCTACCATTCACCCCCCTCTGGTAGCTTTACACGTGCTCTTCGATCCTACAATTGGTATAAGAGCCACGGTGCTCTATTCTTTGAGATTTGCACGTGTTGTTGACTAATCATCATGGATAAATACTCTGCAAAACCTTGTGTGTTTGTTGGTATTGATTTTTAGGTTTGAAAGACACACATGGAAGCTTTTATCCAGTCTCAAGGCTTCGCTATATCGAAAAGGTGTACAAGCCTTACGACGTGCCACCCAATGATCAAGTCACGGCTACAAACTTAATAAATGTCGACAACAACAACAAAGCCCGCAACTTGATAATCCAAGGACTAACTCAGAGTGACTTCGACCATGTTGCACACCTCCGATCAGCGTACGATGTGTGGAAAGGACTATATGACTACCACGAAGGATCAACCACAATCAAGGAGGTAAAGCAAGATATGTTCAAGAAAGAATACATGCGCTTCGAGATGAAACCAGGTGAGTCCATTAATGACCTCTTTGCTCGCTTTAATAAAATTCTCAGCAACTTGTGTAGCGTCAATGTTAATTTTCAGATGCTGAGAATGCTAGGCAATTACTAAGTGCATAAGACATGTCAATTTGAAAGATAAAAGTCACATCTATTCGTGAATCTACTGTCATAAGTACACTTACATTAGATGTGCTATATTCTAAATTGGAAACTCATAAATTGACATAATCTCATGTAAGAACAACAAGTATCTTGCATTTGTTTGTCAACGTGATAAGCCTAGCTCCAGCCAATCTTCATCTAACAATAAACTTGCTTTGCTGTCTTCACTAACCCTGGAACAGATTGAAGAATTTCCAGGAGAGGATCTAGCACTCATCTCTACTCGGTTCTCAAAAGCATTGCAAAATGTGAGAACTAGAAGTAGAGGAAGCTCCAGACCTCAACGATGCTTTGAATGTGGTAAGACAGGACACTTTCGTATAGATTGCCATAACCTTACAGGTTCTTCTACCCGTGATGAAAGCAGAATAAAGTCAAGTCCTCTTTTGGCAACACCAACAAGGAAAAGAAGGGTTTTACAGGACGCAAGATGATAAACAGTTTCATCACTGCACTTCAAGAACATGGCTCGAGTGATGTAGGCATTTGAAGTGATGAAGATGAAGATGATCTGGCAAACTTGTGCTTCATGGCAGGCGAATCAAGATCAAGTATGGAGGATGCAGAACACAACAGTGACAACGAAGGGGTATGTCCAACTTGTGATGAAATGTGTGATGCTATTTCCCATACAACTGTTATTGTTAACAAAAAGGCAAAAAGCTTAGGGACAATGTTGTTAAAATTGAGTCACTAAATCTGAAATTAATCGTTTGAAAACTTTGATTCCCTGTGATGATTCTTGTTCCTCATGCGATTTAATAAATGAACAATTGTCCTCCTTAAGAAGTGCACACTCCTCCGCTCTTGATAAACTTGAGTTAGAGATTGAAAAGAACAAAATGCTTGCTGCATTAATGACAGAAACTTAAAAGATGCTTTTTGTTCTACAATTGATTAGCATTGTTCTACCTGTAATGATCTTGAAAAGAAACTAAAATATGCTCTGAATGAAATTTCAATACTAAACAATGCTTTACTTGCTCATGAAGTAAAATATTGTTCTAATTGCAAACGAAAAGGAAAAACTTCATGTGAAAACTGCCTATAAATGTCTAACATCGATGATATGAATAGGACACTAGAGCAAATTTGTATTGGGAATAAAAATTTAGACTTGCTGCTGAGTTCATCCGAATCATGCAATGATAAAACTGGTTTAGGTTTTGATTCCCATGCTCATGCTAAGGCACATACACCTAAAATTTTAAAGTCATTAGGAAGTGATTTGATTAAAACAGCTCCTAAACTAAAGAGGTGGTTTTTAAATCTGCAGGAGCGTTGTCATTGTCGGAGTCTGGTTCTGGCAATTCTCCCGGTACTACCGTTGATAGCCCGCGGAGTTTGTAGTTCGGTAATGGGCGCGCAGAGATTAAGAACACGATGGCAAGTTGACATAAGATTTACGTGGTTCGGGCCGCTTAAACATAATACCCTACTCCACAGGGCGTGTAGTTGTTGTATTGAGCGTTTGAGCACTTGTGAGCGTGTGTCAGAGCTGAGTCTGGAAGAAGTCTCTAGGAGTCTAGAGAGAGAGAGCCTCTAGTGTATCGCTCGACCCGTCCTTTTATAGTACAAGGACTGGTCATTACATCGTTAGCCTGACCCGACATGTAGCCCTGGCGGTTACAGATGCTTAATACACAATTAGTGAACTTAATTACCCTTAATAGCATGGTAACGAGCCTTGACAGTGTCGTTACTAGTATTAAGGGCCCTCGGATCGTGTGTCATTAAGATGGTATTATAGACACTTAATCGGGTCTTGAAGTCTTTGATTGCCCCTTGATGATCCGAGCCATTGGGGGTACTCCAGTCTGCTTATTAAAGTTGAAGGTCTGGTGGTTGGACACGTGGCAGCTCCGGAGCTTACCGTTTGAGATGGGTAGGTCCGGTGCAGTTGTACACGTGTCAGGAACGAGGCTTCCCTCTATCGTGGGTTATGTCTGGGGGTGCCGCGCAGGTATTTATCTCGGAGCATTCCCATATGTGGGACGTAGCTCCGGTTGCAGTATACACGTGGCAGCACCGGGACTAACCATTGAAGGGAGGCAGGTCCGGTCCCGTATGACACGTGGGGCCTTCGAAGGTCTTCAACTCGGACAGGTGAAGTTCCTTTGGTCTTCTTGTAGTCCTAACGGATATACGGTAATCAGGGTACCAACAGTGGCCCCATGGGCTTACCTCTGGGAGAGACCTTTTGGATGAAGTCATTTTGTCGGAGGTGGGTCTGTAAGACCTATGTGTGCTGAATACATTGGCTTGTAGTGAATACACTTGCTTTGACGATAAAAGTTTTGAATATCACCAAAACACCTTTTTATCAAGGTCCGACTAGTTTTGTAAGCTCCGGCGGGAGCTTGGTTGTACCAGTTTTGGTAAGTTCTGGTGCTAGGTTCTACTAGCTTTTGTTAGCTCCGGCTCAAGGTCCGAGTTGCTCTGGCAAGGTTTCATTTGCAATGTTTCGTACTTGCTTTACATCTCTGGAAAGATTGCTTAGTAATCATTTTCTAAGTCTTTGATGCATTTTTTGTTGACATGGATGATATCGTGTTACTATGGTTTTGCAACATGCTTATGTGAGGTTCTCACGTAAGGTGTTGTGTTCGGAACTAACTTGAGTCAAGTCGAGGACTTGGGCTCGTATGGATTGGTTGTTTATTCATGTTCAGGTTTTGCTTGATGTCACACCCGGTCCCAACAAGACAACCGGATGGCTTCCACATGTATGCCAGGATTGATTCTCATCATACATGTGTAGACGAAAGTGTAATATCATTTATTACAAGCCATGTTCGAGTACATAAATGTCTTACAATAATGACCCGTAGGTCTAAAATAAGATTACAGAGCTCAACAACGGTAAAAGTAAACTAGTGTGGCTCCATGCACAGGCGTTGCCCGGGGGTTGCGCCAGCCTAGAACGTCTCCTCCGGATCAGCGAAGAAGTCTTCATTCTCCACCTCTTCTCCATTGTAGACTAAGGAAAGATAAGCAACAAGCAAGTTTGAGTACCAACGGTACTCGGCAAGTGGGAAAGAGATGACATGTGGGTTTATAGAAAGGAAGGCCAAATTTAGGTTAAGCACTATAGCATTACATCCTACCCTTAGCTTTCATTAGCACCTACTTCTGCATGTATGAACCCAACCATAACCCATTGGTAAACCAAGTCCCAACCAGCCAATCCAATCCAAGCCACCATTCCCAGACATTGGCTAATTATGAATTGGACACCATGCCGCTCTTGTCCGTGAGCACGGCTGTCATGACAGTTTCTAAATCTCTGCAGATAATGTACCCTTTACCCACAAGCCGTGATTTCATCCCCTGTTGCCATGTGGACTAAGGGAACCTCCCTGATGCCCATGGTCGCGAACCACATTGCACACTCCCTTTGGTGTGAGGCCAGGAGATCACTACGAGGTCCTTACAAAGGATTCTCCCGACGCGTACTAGCCCTCTGAGGTTTCACCCCTGTACAAATGTGTGAGCCGTTACACCACGACTCAACACCCCAGTTGCCCCCTCTTGAGCCATGTGGATCCCAAGGCAGTACATCCTGAACCAATTCCCCGCACTATCCAACCACTAATACTACGCCGGGAGAGGCCTAATTAATTGACCAAGCTGCCCCATACTCAGTCTTGTGGCGATACTATAAGGCTTAGTGGCTTCTCCATAAACCGGTCCTTAGAATCCGGCAAGGTCCATACCCCAAAGCCCGGGTCTCGTGCGTACTGCACCATACCAAACAAAACCAGCCCGCCGGATTCCTATCCACTACAATTCATTTCACCATAACTCAACAAATAATCATAACAATCGATAGTAGATCAAGTGAGTAGAGAAATTTCCCTCCCAAATTCTAAGCATGGCTAAGCGTAAAGTCAATAATAACATCTACACCCAAACCAACCCGGGGACAAGGAATTATATGGAAGGGTACAACAAATAGGATTCATTTTGTTAAACATGCAACTAACTAAAACTTAATAAAACAGGTGCAAAATGGTCAAGGAACTTGCCTTCTTCGGAGTGTGCGTCGGTGAAGTGGTAGTACTGAAGATTGTAAGTCGGCTCGGGAACCGACTCTATACACATCATCGCATGCGGAACGGAAAGTAGTAGCACACAATAAGCACAAGAGAATAAATGCACACCACAAATAAATAAACACAAAAGAAAACCTACGCAGTTACGTCGCTAACACTATGTCCTTAGTAAGACTTTATTTAGTGGTGTGGGTGGAGGTGTGGATTTTAGTGCTTATATGGGTTCATTAGGAATTCAACAAAACCAGCAAATTAATTGCATTATTTTACCCTAAAGAGGTTAGGAAATAATAATAAAATAATACCCTAAATGATTTGTGCAAAAAGAGAGAGTTCTCATGTGATTTTATGTAATTTACAATTAATCCAGGGGTTTTTATGCAAAACAGACATCATCAGTGGCCTAGAAATATTTTATAACATCACCAGGGGGTTATTCATAATTTACAGAGGCTAAAAATATATTTTATGGTGAAAACATGGGCTAAAATGATTTATTTAATCAATTTAACTGTGCTGACATAATTTAATTAAAGTCCAGGGGCTAGCTCATAAATTCCAGGACCTATCTGTAATTAATTTAAATTATGTGCAGGGGTCTACGTGCAAAAGGGCCAACGGCCATAACCGCCTTCAATCTGGGCCGTCGGATCTAAAGTGTGCGGCCCAGATTTAAATAAACGAAGGGGTACGCCCCTTCTAATCTCGGCCGTCGGCCTCAGATCGACGGCCGAGGATGGGCCACGTCGCCCCACGGGCGGCGCGCACCCAGGGCGTGGCGGCGCGCGCGCCAAGCCGACGGCACACGGGGGCGGGGTCGCCGGAGGTTGACCGGAACGGCCAAATCGGCGCCAATAGCCTCAGGGCTAACACGGAAAATGGAGAGGGGGACCGGGTGAGCTCACCGAGGGGGGTCGCGGGGCTTGATTCGGGGTGGAGGAGCGTCGGCGACGGCGTAAGGCGGCGGGCTCCGGCGGCGCTCGCCGGGATGGGTGAAGCAGCGGCCAATTCCCCGAAAGAGGTTGTCCGGCGAGTCCCTGGTAGCACGGCGCACACGTTAGACCGAGGGGGAGGGAGAGAACGCCGGCGACTCGACAGGAACGACGGCGAGATACCATGCACGGCGGCGGTTAGGGTTTGGAGCTTCGGGGAAGGGGAAATCGGGGGGGCGCCGGTGGAATTTATAGGGGGAGGCGAGGGCGGCGGGGTATGGAAGGTGATCTCGCGCGATGGAAGGTGACCGGGGGCCATTATGGCCGGTGATTCCATGCCGGCATTTTGAGCCGAGGCGGAATCGGCGGGGGCTCGGTCGGCGCGACGTAAGGAAAGGGGAGGCCCTAACGGGCGGGTCCCAGCGCATAGAGAAAGGGAGAGGGAGGCGCGGGGCCGAGCTGGGCCAAGGGGAGTTGGGCCGGCGGGGGGGGGGGGGGGGAAAGAAAAGGGGAGGGGGGGAAGTGGGATGGGGCGGGGTTAAGGCCCAGGGTGGGTTCTTTTTTCTTTTTCTTTTTGTTTTCTTTTTCTTTTTTCATTCTTTTGCAAATTTGAATTGTTTTTCAAATTCAAACGAATCTTAGCGCATTTTGAAATTAAATTTTCATTCAAATGCAAGCATACATGATGCATCCCTAGTATATTTCTTCTGTTTTTAAATTTTTGAAAATTTGGGTGTTACAACTCTACCCCCCTTAAAAGGAATCTCGCCCCGAGATTCGGACGTCCTAAGAGAAAAGGTCGGGGAACTCGACCTTGAGGTCTTCTTCTCTCTCCCATGTTGCTTCTGCCTCAGAGTGATGTTTCCACTGCACTTTGCACATGCGAATCGTCTTGTTTCTCATGACACGTTCTGATGTTTCTAGAATCCTGACTGGCCGTTCTGCGTAGGACAGATCCTCTTGCAAATCCACAGCTTCCATGGGTAACTGTTCCTCTGGTACTCTTAAGCATTTCTTTAGTTGTGACACGTGAAACACATCATGCACATCCGACAGTTGAGAAGGTAGCTCAAGACGATAGGCCACTTCTCCTCTTCTCTCCAATATCTTGAACGGACCAATGTAACGGGGTGCTAGCTTTCCCTTCACTTTGAACCGTTTTAGACCTCTTACTGGTGATACCTTGAGATATACAAAGTCCCCTACCTCAAAGGTTAGATCACGACGTCGAGCATCTGCGTAACTCTTCTGTCTTAACAGCGCCGTTTTCAGATTATTCCGGATCTCTTGTACCTGTCGTTCGGCCTTTCTGAGTATCTCCGGTCCAAACACTTGACCTTCCCCAGTCTAATTCCAGAATAAAGGTGTCCTGCACTTTCATCCATAAAGTGCCTCAAACGGGGACATCTTGAGACTAGCTTGGTAGCTGTTGTTATAAGAGAACTCCGCGTAAGGCAAGTTTTTGTCCCAACTCTTACTATTCTTCAGGGCACATGCTCGCAACATATCCTCCAAGATTTGATTGGTGCGTTCTGTCTGACCATCCGTCTGCGGGTGATACGCTGAGCTGAAATTCAGACGAGTGTCCATTGACTCATGTAGCTTCTGCCAGAATCTCGACGTGAACTGGGTACCTCGATTCGACACTATCTTCTTTGGGACACCGTGTAAACATACAATTCTTGCCATGTATAATTCTGCCAACCGCGAACCATTGTAGCTTTCCTTGACCGGAATGAAGTGAGTGACCTTGGTCAACCGATCCACAACAACCCATATGGAGTCGTATCCTGACTGTGTCCTTGGCAATCCCACGATAAAGTCCATACTTATATCTTCCCATTTCCACTCGGGTATCTTGAGTGGTTGAAGTAGTCCAGCAGGTCTCTGATGTTCCGCCTTAACCAACTGACACGTGTCGCACAAAGCCACGTATTTGGCAACATCACGCTTCATACCAAGCCACCAGTATCTATCCTTAAGGTCTTGGTACATCTTGGTACTCCCAGGATGGATAGAGTAGTACGAGTCGTGGGCTTCTCTCAATATCAACTCTCGGATCCCCTTAACATTCGGCACGCATATCCTCTTTCCTAACCATAGGGTTCCATGTTCATCTTCCCTGAAATCCGGAGCTTTTCCAGCCTTCATCAGCTTCTTAAGTTTTTGGATCTTCTTATCCTCTTTTTGGCCTTCTCTAATGTCTTGTTCCAACGTGGAGTCCACTTCCATAACTACTGCATCTGCATTAGCCACTATGCACAGGTTTAATCTTGCAAACTCTTCACATAGCTGCGGTTGATAAGCCTGGATCGTCATGCTGTTACATTGGGTTTTCCTACTCAAGGCATCTGCGACCACATTCGCCTTTCCAGGGTGATAGTTGATCCCGACATCGAAGTCATTAATGAGCTCTAACCACCTTCGTTGGCGAAGGTTAAGGTCTGGCTGAGTGAATATGTACTTCAAGCTTTTGTGGTCGGTGTAGATCTCTGTCCTTTTTCCGATCAGGTAGTGTCTCCATATCTTCAATGCGTGAACCACAGCTGCTAATTCCAGATCATGGGTCGGATAATTCTTCTCATGCTTCTTGAGTTGTCTCGAGGCATAAGCCACCACATGTCCTGCTTGCATCAACACACATCCCAGTCCCTGTCCGGAAGCATCACAATAGACCGAGAACTCCTTTTGCATATCTGGCATGACCAGCACTGGGGCAGTGGTCAACCTCTTCTTTAATTCGACAAAGCTTGCTTCACACTCTGGTGTCCACTTGAATGTAGCTACCTTCTCGAGTAGCTTGGTTAGTGGCCGAGAGATCTTTGAAAACCCCTCAATAAATCGTCGATAATAACCAGCCATTCCCAGAAAGCTTCTGATGTGTCCCACATTTTCTGGCGTCTCCCACTTGAGAACATCTGCTACTTTACCCGGATCTACGGATATTCCTCCTTCTGATATGACATGTCCCAAGAATGATACCTGCTTCAACCAAAACTCACATTTACTGAATTTAGCATACAATCGGTGTTCTCTAAGTTTCCTTAGTGCCAACCTCAGGTGTTCCTCGTGCTCTTCTTCACTCTTGGAGAATATCAGGATATCGTCAATGAATACGACCACGAATTTATCCAGGTACTCCATAAATACTTTGTTCATAAGGTACATGAAGTAAGCTGGAGCATTAGTCAACCCGAAAGACATAATTGTATACTCATAAAGACCATATCGAGAGACGAATGCAGTCTTGGGAATGTCCGATGGTCGAATCTTCAACTGGTGATAACCCGAACGAGGGTCGATCTTAGAGAATACACATGCTCCTCGTAGCTGATCAAACAGATCTTCAATCCTTGGCAGTGGATACTTATTCTTGATGGTCACTGCATTCAATGCACGATAATCCACACACAACCTTTGAGTGCCATCCTTCTTAGGCACGAAAATGACAGGAGCACCCCAAGGCGATGAACTGTGGTGAATGTATCCTTTCTCCAACAACTCGTTGATGTGATCCTTTAGCACGGCTAACTGGTTAGCATCCATTCTATAGGGCCTCTTATATATCGGGGCCGTTCCAGGCACTAGGTCAATGATAAATTCAATTTCACGGTCAGAGGGCATACCCGGTAACTCTTCGGGGAACACGTCTGGGAATTCACTGACAACACGGATCTCTTCGGTGACCTCAGTTTGATTTAGCCTGATCCTCTGTGTTGGAGCTTGATCCGGGGAGAACTCTACCTTGGTACCATCGGGGTGGGTCAAGGAGACTGTTCTTGTGGCGCAGTGGATCACCCCATGGTACTTTGTTAACCAATCCATTCCCAGGATAATATCTAGCCCTTGAGATTCCAGAACAATCAGGTTTGCTGGAAAAACTACCCCCCTTATGTCTAGCCTTACATTAGGGCATACTTGTCGGGTTACCATTTCTCCCCCACGGGAGTGAACTATAAGTTGGTGAGTCATTAAATGCACTACCATTTCATGCCTCCTCATGAATTCCTTAGATATGAACGAATGCGTAGCACCAGAATCAAACAACACTGTAGCTAGATGAGACTCGGCAGGGAACGTACCAACAACCACATCTGGTGCATTGTGTGCCTCCTCAAGTGCCACGTGGTTGACTCTCCCACGTGTGGGTTGCTGCAGCTGCTTCTTCGGGCAACGGTTGGCAAAATGTCCCATCTCACCACAGTTATAACACTGCACCGCCGCGTTGTTACCTTGGGATCTGTTACCTCCTTGAGGGTTCGGTTGCGGCTGGCCATTAGGGCGGGGTGCTGGAGCTGCTGGGCGAGGGGGTTGCATTGGTTGGCGTGGAGGCTGTGGTGGTTGGCGCATCTGCTGATTGTGGGGTGTGGGCGGCCTGTAGGAGGAGTTTGGGTACCTTTGTCTCGTGCGAGGGTTCATAGGGCGTGCCATAGGTGCCGTAGGCTGAGGGGCATAGCGAGGGCGCACATTATTCCCAGAACTGTGTGCTTGAGCCAGCTTCCTCTTCCTATCATCATCATCATCCAGCTCCTTCTTGGTCCTTTCCACTTCAAAGGCCTTGTCCACCAACTTATGGAAACTACTGTAGTCACTGGAGACCATCGCGAACTTCATCTCCTTGTCAAGGCCCTTCTTAAAACGAAACTGTTTCTTCGCGTCCGTGTCCACATCTTCCAGTGCATAGCGGGACAATTGTGTGAATTAGTTCAGATACTCTCGCACACTCATGCGGCCTTGCTTTAGCATGAGAAATTCTTCACGTCTCGCCTGGATCTCTCCTTCGGGCACGAAATGACTGCGAAAGTAATTCTTGAACTCGTCCCATGTGATATTATCCGGGTCCTGATGGGCTTCAATGAAGGCAGTCCACCAATCGGCTGTAGGTCCCTGAAGTTTGTGCGAGGCTAACAGCACCTTCTCTCGTCCTTCACATTGGACAATTCTCAGTTTGCTCTCAATGGTTATCAGCCAATCGTCGGCCTCCATGGGCTCACTAGCAGTGGCAAAGGTGGGGGGATGGGTGTTGTGGAAGTCTCTCATGCGGGATCGGGGTCCTGGTACTGGCTGTGGGTGGGGCTGATTTGGTGGGGGTGGTGGGGCTTGCTGGGCTTGCTGCATGTTGGCCACCACTTTTGTTAAATTCTGCATCATTTGCATCTGCATGGCCATCATCTACTGCATATGATTCATCGCAAGTGCTCCACGGGCACCTCTCCCATTCCATTGCGGTAGCTGGAATCCAGCTTCATCATCACCAAGGGGCATACCACGGCCACGACCACGGCCTCTTCCCCTACCTGCCATCTGAGTACGAAGAGAGTAGAGTCTTAGATTCTACTATAACTAGTGGAAGACTACTATGCGATACCCTTACTATATGCAAAAATCACAGCAAACATGCATAAAAATGAAAATTCTTTATTAATAGCTCACTAATTAAAGAAGTATCAAAAAGGTGCGGTTGTGGACAAGTCGCCAAGGCGTTCCACAAGTCACACAACACACCAAGATGAAAATCATAAAGAGAAATAACACAACTCAAGGTCACACAAGTACGTCTACGTCGCTCTTATTTAACTAATGAGGGTGTGCCTATCCTTGAGTCGTGGCAAAGGTCGAGGACTACTCGTCGTCAAGCGGGAACTCCTCCGGGTCCTCGTCGTCGTCGTCATCGTCGTCCGCGGGGTCCTGAGGTTGTGAGGCAGCAGGCGGCGGTGGTGCGGCAGACGCCACACTGGAAGGCTCCTCGTCAGAGGACTCCTCAGAAGACGACTCACGCTGGCCGCCACGGCGGTCTGGAGAGTCCAGAGTCCACGTCGAGGTGTCGGACGCGTAGTCGTCAGGGTCCTCGTCGGTGATCCGACGATACCTCCTGATCACTGCCTCATGGCGCAGGGCAAGGTCACGTCCATCCTGAATCTCCTGCTGTGCCCTCTGAAGTCGGGCACTGAGCTCGGCCACTTCGCCAACAGTCTGACAAGACTGCGGGAGGTCCAGGGGTCTCTCCACGTGCCTGGAGACAAAGCCTGCAGTGCCACTGGGACGCTGCAGAACAAAGGCGTGCACCGTGTCCTCCGGACGAAAACGGCGGGCGTGACTCCAAAAAGTGGCTGCTTCCCAGCTAGCGTCCTGCTCCGCGTATCGGCGGGAGCTCCTCCAAGCAGGACTGTTGTGGGTCTTCACCAGCTCATCACCATAGTAAATGTAGATCTTGCAGCTCCACTCCGTCCTGCCGAGGCGCTGCACTCCAGTGGTGTGGTAGGAGAGCGAGAGGCTGTGGTGACGGTAGCCAGCCTCACGGAGTATGGCCCGGAGACGGAGTCGCAGTCGTCCTGCGGCCCTGCCGTCAGAGCGGATCACCACGGGGTGACGGGGGTCGACGGCAGGAGAGCGACTGGCCAGCCTACGCGGGGGCACAAGTCCACCGGTCGACTTACGGGGGGTCGTCTTGGTGCGGGCCATCTACAAATTTTGAAAACAGGAGAGTGTCAGTAACAAAACATATAAATAAAGGAGTAAATTAAACAAGTAGACAAGGCAGGAAGTACAAAGCAATTTTATAAATTACTTTTTAGAATATAATAGGGTCCTTAAGTCATCCCTTTCTAACTAGGCCTGCGTCCTACGGGCAACACGGCTCTGATACCACTTTGTCACACCCGGTACCAACAAGACAACCGGATGGCTTCCACATGTATGCCAGGATCGATTCTCATCATACATATGTAGACGAAAGTGTAATATCATTTATTACAAGCCATGTTCGAGTACATAAATGTCTTACAATAATGACCCGTAGGTCTAAAATAAGATTACAGAGCTCAACAACAATAAAAGTAAACTAGTGTGGCTCCATGCACAGGCGTTGCCCGGGGGTTGCGCCAGCCTAGAACGTCTCCTCCGGATCAGCGAAGAAGTCTTCATTCTCCACCTCTTCTCTATGTAGACTGAGGAAAGATAAGCAACAAGCAAGTTTGAGTACCAACGGTACTCAGCAAGTGGGAAAGAGATGACATGTGGGTTTATAGAAAGGAAGGCCAAATTTAGGTTAAGCACTATAGCATTACATCCTACCCTTAGCTTTCATTAGCACCTACTTCTACATGTATGAACCTAACCATAACCCATTGGTAAACCAAGTCCCAACCAGCCAATCCAATCCAAACCACCATTCCCAGACATTGGCTAATTATGAATTGGACACCAAGCCGCTCTTGTCCGTGAGCACGACTGTCATGACAGTTTCTAAATCTCTGCAGAGAATGTACCCTTTACCCACAAGCCGTGATTTCATCTCCTGTTGCCAGGTGGACTAAGGGAACCTCCCTGATGCCCGTGGTCGCGAACCTCATTGCACACTTCCTTTGGTGTGAGGCTAGGAGATCACTTCGAGGTCTTTACAAAGGATTCTTCCGACGTGTACTAGCCCTCTGAGGTTTCACCCCTGTACAAAAGTGTGAGCCGTTACACCACGACTCAACACCACAGTTGCCCCCTCTTGAGCCATGCGGATCCCAAGGCAGTACACCCTGAACCAATTCCCCGCACTATCCAACCACTAATACTACGCCGGGAGAGGCCTAATTAATTTACCAAGCTGCCCCATACTCAGTCTTGTGGCGATACTATAAGGCTTAGTGGCTTCTCCATAAACCGGTCCTTAGAATCCGGCAAGGTCGATACCCCAAAGTCCGGTCTCGTGCGTACTGCACCATACCAAACAAAACCAACCCGCCGGATTCCTATCCACTACAATTCATTTCACCATAACTCAGCAAATAATCATAACAATCTATAGTAGAACAAGTGAGTAGAGAAATTTCCCTCCCAAATTCTAAGCATGGCTAAGCGTAAAGTAAATAATAACATCTACACCCAAACCAACCCGGGGACAAGGAATTATATGGAAGGGTACAACAAATAGGATTCATTTTGTTAAACATGCAACTAACTAAAACTTAATAAAACAGGTGCAAAATGGTCAAGGAACTTGCCTTCTTCGGAGTGTGGGTCGGTGAAGTGGTAGTCCTGAAGATTGTAAGTCGGCTCGGGAACCGACTCTATACACATCATCGCATGCGGAACGGAAAGTAGTAGCACACAATAAGCACAAGAGAATAAATGCACACCACAAATAAATAAACACAAAAGAAAACCTACGCAGTTACGTCGCTAACACTATGTCCTTAGTAAGACTTTATTTAGTGGTGTGGGTGGAGGTGTGGATTTTAGTGCTTATATGGGTTCATTAGGAAATTCAACAAAACCAGCAAATTAACTGCATTATTTTACCCTAAAGAGGTTAGGAAATAATAATAAAATAATACCCTAAATGATTTGTGCAAAAAGAGAGAGTTCTCATGTGATTTTATGTAATTTACAATTAATCCAGGGGTTTTTATGCAAACAGACATGACCAGTGGCCTAGAAATATTTTATAACATCACCAGGGGGTTATTCATAATTTACAGAGGCTAAAAATATATTTTATGGTGAAAACAGGGGCTAAAATGTTTTATTTAATCAATTTAACAGTGCTGACATAATTTAATTAAAGTCCAAGGGCTAGCTCATAAATTCCAGGACCTATCTGTAATTAATTTAAATTCTGCGCAGGGGTCTACGTGCAAAAGGGCCAACGGCCATAACCGCCTTCAATCTGGGCCGTCGGATCTAAAGTGTGCGGCCCAGATTTAAATAAACGAAGGGGTACACCCCTTCTAATCTCGGCCGTCGGCCTCAGATCGACGGCCGAGGATGGGCCACGTCGCCCCAGGGGTGACGCGCGCGCCAAGCCGACGGCGCACGGCGGCGGGGTCACCGGAGGTTGGCCGGAACGGCCAAATCGGCGCCAATTGCCTGAGGGCTAACACGGAAAATGGAGTGGGGGACTGGGTGAGCTCACCGAGGGGGGTCGCGGGGCTTGATTCGGGGCGGAGGAGCGTCGGTGGCGGCGTAAGGCGGCGGGCTCCAGCGGCGCTCGTCTGGATGGGTGAAGCAGCGGCCAATTCCCCGAAAGAGGTTGTCTGGCGAGTCCCTTGTAGCACGGCGCACACGTTAGACCGAGGGGGAGGGAGAGAACGCCGGCGAGTCGACGGGAACGGCGGCGACATACCTTGCACGGCGGCGGTTAGGGTTTGGAGCTTCGGGGAAGGGGAAATCGGGGGGCGCCGGTGGAATTTATAGGGGGAGGCGAGGGCGGCGGGGTATGGAAGGTGATCTCGCGCGATGGAAGGTGACCGGGGGCCATTATGGCCGGTGATTCCATGCCGGCGTTTTGAGCAGAGGAGGAATCGGCGGGGGCTCGGTCGGCGCGACGTAAGGAAAGGGGAGGCCCTGACGGGCGGGTCCCAACGCACAGAGAAAGGGAGAGGGAGAGGGAGGCGCGGGGCCGAGCTGGGCCAGGGGGAGTTGGGCCGGCAGGGGGGGGAAGAAAAGGGGAAGGGGGGGAAGTGGGCTGGGGCGGGGTTAAGGCCCAGGGTGGGTTCTTTTTTCTTTTTCTTTTTGTTTTCTTTTTCCTTTTTCATTCTTTTGCAAATTTGAATTGTTTTTCAAATTCAAACGAATCCTAGCGCATTTTGAAATTAAATTTTCATTCAAATGCAAGCATACATGATGCATCCCTAGTATATTTCTTTTGTTTTTAAATTTTTGAAAATTTGGGTGTTACACTTGAGTTCAAGACATGGATGGTGATGGGATCCATTGGACTAGTCTCAGGGAGGAGATGAGGTTCCAACAACCAAATTCAGGAGGAATTGTGGTTGAGCTGATCAGAAGGTTGTGCAGCATGATTGAATCAAGAACAATGCATGTGAAGGTATCGTGGACGTCATTGGAAGATGTTTGCATGTGTTCAAGGAGTGCATGGACGTGGCTACATGGTTCCAAGACGTGATGAAGAGATGTGGACGTAAAAAGTTGGTCGGAAAGGTCCAACTGACTAGGTTATGGACTTAGGCTGCGGTTGAGTCGGGTTTGACTCAAATATGGAAAGATTTGAGTTGGTTATGATAGGATTTCGTGTGGGTCACGAATTTGAGTTGTTTAGGAATGTGGTATACGTTCCTAAGGTGTTTGGAAGTCTTAAGATTGCTTCTATACATGTATAGAAGAATCCTAAGCAGTTATGGAAAGTTACGATTCAAGAACAGGGTAGGATTAGGTTTCTGATCTGAGTTGAGTTGGCTTTCGAGCTGGTTATATAAGCAAGGGAGCCCAGAGCTCATGGTACACGACTTTGGGGCTGTTCTTCTTGTGTTCTATTGAATAAAATTCATAGTTTGAAGGAACTTTTGTGCCTTGTTCATCCGACTTGTTGCACACAAGTTTTACTCGTCGAGTTTCTGGACAGCACTACCTTTCGTCGGTGGTTTTATCATAACTCGAGTTTTACAGATCCAATTGATGTGATTCTTTTTTTTTGTCTTCACAACTTGATTATCTATCATCTTTCAAAATTTCACAGTCATTGGATTTGTGGTTTCTGATCTACACGAGTTTCTTTGCAGCATTCCAGAAACTGTTTTTCTCGGGTAGGTCAGATTGACCTTCGTTCGATCTTTTGATCATAACTTGAGTTTCTCTCGACGGAATTGAGTGATTCTTCTTGTGTTTTCTCTGTGAATTGAATATCTCTGATATATATCACTTTTTTCTCGGTGAAACACGTTTAGATTAGTCTCACACACGATTTCTTTAATAGATCGTTTTTCTGCCGAAGGGGTTGGGGTTTAATTGTTTCCGCTGCGTAAGATTTTTAAATCTACCATTCACCCCCCTCTGATAGCTTTTCACGTGCTCTTCGATCCTACAATTGGTATCAGAGCCACGATACTCTAATCTTTGTGATTTGCTCATGTTTTTGACTAATCATCATGGAGAAGTACTCTGCCAAACCTTGTGTGTTCGCTGGTATTGATTTTCAGGTTTGGAAGGCACGACAGGAGGATTTCATCCAGGCACAAGGCTTTGCAATATGGGAGAAGGTATACAAGCCTTACGAAGTTCCATCAAATTATCAAGTTACAGCTACAAATCTGAGAGATGTCGACAACGTCAACAAGGCTCGGAACTTGATCATACAAGGATTAACACAAAGCGACTTCAACCGTGTTGCACACCTCCGATCTGCATACGATGTGTAGAAAGCACTTTTTGACTACCACGAAGGATCCAACACGATCAAAGAGATAAGGCAAGATATGTTCAAGAAAGAATACATGCGCTTCGAGATTCAACCCGGTGAGTCTATTGATGACCTTTTTGCTCGCTTTAATAAGATTCTCAGCAACTTGCGTAGTGCCAATGTTAATTTTTTAGATGTTAAAAATGCTAGGCAATTGCTAAGTGCATTAGATATGTCAATTTGGGAGATGAAAGTCACATCTATTCGTGAATCTACTGTCATGAGTTCACTTACTTTAGATGTGCTATATTCCAAGTTAAAAACTCATGAAATTGACATAATCTCACGTAAGAACCCCAACAAGTCTATTGCTTTTGTTTCTCAACGTGACATGCCTAGTTCCGGTCAAACATCATCTTGTGGTACACTTGCCTTGCTGTCCTCTCTAACCCTTGAACAGATTGAGGAGTTTCCAGAGGAGGAGCTAGCGCTCATCTCTACACGGTTCTCAAAAGCATTGCAAAATGTGAGAACTAGAAGGAGAGGAAGCTCCGGACCTCAACGATGCTTTGAATGTGGTAAGACAGGACATTTTTGTTCAGATTGCCCTAACCTTTCAGGTCCTATTTCCCAGGATGAAAAGAAAACAAGAACGAAGCTCTTCTGTGCAAAAGACACGAAGAAAAAGAAGGGTTTTACAGGACGTCAATTGGTGAGCAGTTTTATCTCAGCACTCCAAGAACTTGGCTCAAGCGACGTGGACATTGGAAGTGATAAAGATGAAGATGATTTGGAAAATTTGTGCTTCATGGCGGGCAAGTCAAGATCAAGTATGGAGGAGGCAGAACACAACAGCGACAATGAAGAGGTATGTCCTACTTGCGAAGAAATGTGTGATGCTATTTCTCGTGCCACTGTTATTGTTAAGAAAAAGGAAAAAAGCTTAGGGACAATGCTGTTAAAATTGGGTCACTAGAATTTGAAATTAATCGTTTGAAATCCTTGATTCCTAGTGATGATTCTTGTTCCTCATGTGACTTAATATATGAAAAATTGTCCTCCCTAAGAAGTGCACATACCTCCACACTTGATAAACTTGAACTTGAAATTGAAAAGAACAAAAAGCTTGCTGCACTTAATATTGGAAACTTAAAAGATGCTTCTTGTTCTACAATTGATTTGCATTGTTCTAGTTGTGATGATCTTGATAAGAAACTGCAAAATGCTATGAATGAAATCTCTATATTGAACAATGCTTTACGTTGTCATGAAGTTAAATATTGTTCCAATTGCAAATTAAAAGGAAAAACTTCATGTGAAAATTGCCTTGATCTGTCCAATAAACTTGATAACATGCATAAGACATTTGATCGGTTTTGTAATGGGAATAAGAACCTAAACTTGCTGCTGAATTTATCCAAGTCTTGCAATGATAAAACTGGTTTAGGTTTTGATTCTCATGCTCATGCTAAGCCACATCCACCTAAAATTGTAAAGTCATTAGGAAGTGGTTTGATTCAAACAGTTTCTAAACAAAAAGAAGTGGTTTTCAAATCTGCAGGAGTATTGTCTCATTCGGTATCAAATAAAAATGTTGTTTGCTCATCTAGACATGAACACAAAATTAAATTTCATTGTACCTACTGTGGTAGAGATGGTCATGTCATAGATTTTTGTTATAGACTAGATAAACCACTGAAAAGGGAAAGAATGGTTGCTAGATCTCATAACTTTCATGCAAAATTTGCTGCACATATTGAACCGAATGTACAACCTGCTGTTCTGAGTCAAAAACATTCAAAGTTTACCTCCGGACCTTCTGTTTTTGCCTCCGGAGCTACTGATTTTTGTGCTACACAAGTAACACATTATAGGTCAGTAGTTAAGAATAAAAAATCTCAAACTTTGACTCATAAACCCGCTGTTTTTTCTCAGCTTTCGCGTGTTTTTTCTGCTGCACATCGCATGACTCAGTACTGCATTCCTAAATGCCTTTTGACTACCCCCAGTATTGAGTCATCGACGTATTGTGCTTCTATGTAGGTTACACGTTTGAGGAAGGAGAACATTTGGATTGTGGATTCAGGTTGCTCACGCCACATGACAGGTAACAAAGAATGGTTCTCCTCCCTCTCTTTTGTGTCATGTGTAGAGAATGTTACTTTTGCCGATAATTCTTTAACTCCTATAATTGCTAAGGGTTCAGTTAGAGTAAATGGTCACTACACTTTGAAGGATGTGGCACTTGTCAAAAATTTGAAATACAACTTGCTTTCTGTTTCACAATTGCTAGATGAAAATTTGGAAATTATTTTCAATAAAAACTGCTGCAAAGTTGTAAGTTCAAATAGTGAGCTTATTTTTAACATGTCATGGTTTGGAAGAGTTTTTAAAGCTGATTTTGATATGTCTTTCTATAAGCATAGGTGTCTAGTTGCTAATGATTCAAAGGACTTATATTTTTGGCGTCGTAGACTTGGTCACGTAGGCTTTGATCATCTAACACGTGTTAGTGCTCTTGATTGCATACGTGGGCTGTCTAAGCTTAAAGGGGACAAAGAAATTGCGTGCTCTTGTAGACATGCTAAGATGGTTGTAGGTTCACATACTCTCACAATGATCATGACAACTGAACCGTGTCAACTTTTGCACCTTGACACCGTAGGACCTTCACGTGTTCAATCCTTCGGAGGTAAATGGTATGTTCCTGTGATTGTTGATGATTATTCTAGATACTCTTGGGTTTACTTTATGGCGTCTAAGAATGAAGTTTTTAGTCACTTTAGAACTTTATTTCTTAGATTATCAATTGATTACCCAGGATCTTTAAAAGGAATTAGAAGTGATAATGGAACTGAATTTAAAAATCAATCTTTTGATCACTTTTGTGCTGAAAATAGAATAGATCATCAATTTTCTTCACCATATGTACCTCAACAAAACGGTGTTGTAGAAAGAAAGAACATAACCTTAGTTGAGATGGCTAGGACTATGCTTGATGAATATCAAACTCCTAGGAAATTTTGGACTAATGCGTTAGCAACTGCTTGTTATGTCTCAAATCGTGTTTTCTTGCGTGCTAAGCTAGGTAAAACACCATATGAGCTTCGATTTGGACATAGGCCTAGTGTTACACACTTTTGGGTCTTTGGTTGGAAATGCTTTGTTAAGAAACATGGTAATCTTGATAAATTTGAACCTAGATACATTGATGGCATGTTTCTTGGTTATCCATCTCATACTAGAGGCTACCGTGTGCTTTTACTTGACACTAACAAAATTGTGGAGACTTGTGAAGTGTCTTTTGATGAAGCTAGCCCAGGTACTGGCTCAAACATTGCAGGTCCAGATCCATATCCGCAGGGGAGGAGCATTTTCGTTGAAGATAAGGAAGAATTGGAGCTGCTGCCCGAAAATTCAGCAACTAAAGACTTTGGTTCAGCTCCGGATGTTAATTCTCAACCAGCACCAACATCCATCAATGCTGATTCAAATCATCCTCAAGTCACAAGCTCATCAATTTGTGATGAACATGAAGAAGAAGAAGCGTGTGAGACATCTGTTCCCCTACGGTTTTACAAAGATCATCCCCCACAACAGATGATTTGAATCTTGCACGAATGAGTCACACGGTCCAGGTTTTGCGATCCAAACTCTTATGCTCATTCTGCTTTTGTTGCTTCTTATGAACCCAAAGATATATCACACGTACTCACTAATGAATCTTGGATTATTGCCATGCAAGAAGAGTTAGAAAATTTTGAAAGAAATAATGTTTGGAAACTTGTACCTCCACCTCAAGGTCACACTTTAATTGGAACTAAATGGGTATTTAAAAATAAACAAAGTGAGGATGGGGTTGTGGTTAGGAATAAGGTAGGTTGGTTGCTAAAGGTTTCACTCAAGTTGAAGGTATAGATTTTGATGAAACTTTTGCTCCTGTTGCTAGATTAGAAGCCATAAGAATTTTGTTAGCTTTTGCTGCATCTATTGGTTTTAAGCTATATCAAATGGATGTTAAAAGTGCTTTTCTTAATGGCTACATAGACAAGGAGGTTTATGTGAAACAACCACCGGGTTTTGAAAATCCAGATTTTCCTAATCATGTTTACAAACTGTCCAAAGCCTTGTACGGTCTCAAACAAGCCCCTAGAGCATGGTATGATAGGTTAAAAACATTCTTACTTGAAAAAGGGTTTAGCATGGGCAAGGTTGATAAAACTCTTTTTGTGCTTAAGCATGGCAATGACTCATTATTCGTTCAAGTGTATGTGGATGATATTATCTTTGGTTGTGCTTCTCATGATCTTGTGTCCAAGTTTTCAGCAATGATGAGTTCCGAATTTGAAATGAGTATGATGGGTGAACTCACTTAATTTTTGGGGCTGCAAATCAAGCAAACAAAGGAGGGTACCTTTGTGCATCGAACGAATTATACAAAAGATCTCCTAAGGCGCTTCAACATGGACAAAAGCAAGCCTCTTCGGATACCAATGGGAACAGCAACAACACTTGGACATGATGAAGATGGTGAACCCGTGGATCAAAAAGAATATAGAAGCATGATCGGATCACTTTTGTACCTCACGGTATCAAGACCAGACATACAATTCAGCGTATGTCTTTGTGCACGGTTTCAAGCCTCCCCACGTGCTTCACATCGTCAAGCCGTCAAAAGAATTCTCAGGTACTTACATGGAACTCAAGAATTTGGCAATTTTCTTCCTTCTTCCTCAACCTTTACTTTGAAAGCTTTTTCGGATACTGATTTTGGGGGTTGTAGGATTGATAGAAAAGTACTTCCGGTGCTTGTCATTTTCTTGGTAATTCTCTTGTTGCTTGGTCCTCTAGAAAACAAAATTCAGTTGCACAATCCACAGCCGAATCTGAATATGTAGCTGCTGCTAGTGCTTGCTCACAAATTCTTTGGACTGTTCAAACACTTAAGGACTATGGGGTTGATCTAGATAGTGTTCCACTGTTCTGTGATAACTCTAGTGCCATTTGCATTATTAAAAACCTCGTGCAACATTCTAGAACTAAGCACATTGACATTAGGTATCACATTCTTCGAGATAATGTTGAAAAAGGAAACATTGTGCTTCACCTTGTAGATATTGAACAACAATTGGCTGACATTTTTACAAAACCTTTGGATTTCACTTGTTTTTGTTACATTCATAGTGAAATAGGGGTTATGCATCCTCATGGCTTAAATTGAGGGGGAGTATTGAAACTTGGGAAGTCAATGTGTGAATCTGAAATTAAAATAATATGAGCATAGTATTTCATACATATATGACTTTGTGATTCCTTTTACATGCTAAAAGTTCTTACTATAGTACTCGTGTTGTACATTTTGTAGTTTTTTCCATGTCTAGTGATTGGAATAATTACTTACACTAAAATTGATCATGATCGAACTTTCTTGCTGTTTTGAACTTGTTACATGTTCACAAGTGCTTTTAATCATTAAGAATTAATCAAATAATCAACTCACATGTTGAGTTTTTTATGAACAAATATAAATTGAGAAAAGATCAAGAGAATATGCATGCATCGCACTTCTTCTTTTGAGATGGCTTATCATTGCACTTAGATATGAACTTGGAAGAAGTTGTGTATGACTAAAACCATGTCCTTAAGCTTCTGATTGTCAAATGATATAGGCTTGGCTTGGTTGGTTAGAATAAGGCAGATGTGCATATAATCTCTTGCAAATATCATATGATCTAAATTTATGCTTTGGAAAATAATAAAATGCAACAACTAGTGTCATGATTTCAGGTTTTGAAATAGTTAAGTTTGTGATATCATGACTTACTTAAATTGGAAATTACATTTGATCTCTAGCATGGCTTACACTACTTTATGTATTTCATTGATGTGATAATGTAAGGTACTTGATAGTATGACTTGGATGAGCTTTGTTTATATGTATATGTTATAATATGCTCATAACAACTAAAGGGGGAGAGATAATTTGTTTATATGCTCATGACTTGATGAATACATTGTCAAAGGGGGAGAGATAAGCATGAAGAGAAAGAGAATATGTGCATAAGGAGAGATAATAAAGGGGGAGAGACAATATGGGATAATATGAGATAATATGGGATAATTTTTGGAAAATTGATAATATGAGATAATATGGGATAATTTTTGGATTTTTTTCTCATTTTACTTTTGATTTACAAAGGGGAGGAAATTGTCTTCAAAACTTTTATGTGAATAAGCCAATGTTCGGATTTTAAATGGTGTTGCCAATGCATTCATCAAGGGGGAGATTGTAAGACCTATGTGTGCTGAATACATTGGCTTGTAGTGAATACACTTGCTTTGATGATAAAAGTTTTGAATATCACCAAAACACCTTTTTATCAAGGTCCGACTAGTTTTGTAAGCTCCGGCGGGAGCTTGGTTGTACTAGTTTTGGTAAGTTCCGGCGCTAGGTTCTACTAGCTTTTGTTAGCTCCGGCTCAAGGTCCGGGTTGCTCTGGCAAGGTCCAGAACCTGACCACAATGCTTCTATTTTTCATTTGCAATGTTTCATACTTGCTTTACATCTCTAGAAAGATTGCTTAGTATTCATTTGCTAAGTCTTTGATGCGTTTTTGGTTGACATGGATGATATCGTGTTACTGTGGTTTTGCAACATGCTTATGTGAGGTTCTCACGTAAGGTGTTGTGTTCGGAACTAACTTGAGTCAAGTCGAGGACTTGGGCTCGTATGGATTGGTTGTTTATTCATGTGCAGGCGTTGCTAGAGTTCAAGACATGGCTGGTGATGGGATCCATTGGACTAGTCTCAAGGAGGAGATGAGGTTCCAACAACCAAATTCAGAAGGAATTGTGGTTCAGCTGATCAGGAGGTTGCGCAACATGATTGAATCAAGAACAATGCATGTGAAGGTATCGTGGACGTCATTGGAAGATGTTTTCACGTGTGCAAGGAGTCCATGGACGTGGCTACATGGTTCCAAGACGTGACGAAGAGATGTGGACATAAAGAGTTGGTCGGAAAGGTCCAACCGACTGGGTTATGGACTCAGGCTGCGGCTGAGTCGGGTTTGACTCAAATATGGAAAGATTTGAGTTGGTTATGATAGGATTTCGTGCGGGTCGAGAATTTGAGTTGTTTAGGAATGTGGTATACGTTCCTAAGGAGTTTGGAAGTCTTAAGATTGCTTCTATCTGCGTATAGTAGAATCCTAAGCAGTTATGGAAAGTTACCATTCGTGAACAGAGTAGGATTAGGTTTCTGATCTGAGTTTAGTTGGCTTTCGAGCTGGTTATATAAGCAAGGGAGCCCAGAGCTCGTGGTGCACGACTTTGGGGCTGTTCCTCTTGTGTTCTATTGAATAAAATTCATAGTTTGAAGGAACTTTTGTGCCTTGTTCGTCCGACTTGTTCCAGACAAGTTTTACTCGTCGAGTTTCTGGACAGCACTACCTTTAGTAGATGGTTTTATCATAACTTAGTTTTATAGACCCAATTGATGTGACTTTTTTTTGGTTGTCTTCACAACTTGTTTATCTATCATCTGTCAAAATTTCACGGTCATTGGATTTGTGGTTTCTGATCTACACGAGTTTCTTTGCAGCATTCCAGAAACTGTTTTTCTCGGGTAAGTCAGATTGACCTTTGTTCGATCTTTCGATCATAACTTGAGTTTCTCTCGACGGAATTGAGTGATTCTTGTTGTGTTTTCTCCGTGGCTTGAATCTCTCTGATTTAGATCATTTTTTTCTCAGTGAAACACGTTTAGATTAGTCTCACACACGATTTCTTTAACAGATCATTTTTCTGCCAAAGGGGTTGGGGTTTAATTGTTTCTGCTGCGTAAGATTTTTAAATCTACCATTCACCCCCCCTCTGGTAGCTTTTCACGTGCTCTTCGATCCTACAGGGTCCATCCTTCGGTTTTTGAGTCGTGTCTTCAAGGATCTTTGGATGTGCCATTGGAAGTAGTTTCAGTTAAACCATCGCCACGTGGCATATCTAGGATGCGGCAGGTGAGATATGAGTGTGTGGATCTCATGCAATCGAAGGTGATTGGTTCCCGATATGAAAACTGTATCGGTTCCGTGCGCCCTGTCAGGCCGCCGCCCTCGGGTTTCCCGGCTTTCATGATGACAACCGTTCGCCTGGGGTAAGGACCTCGACTTGATTGTCGGGGTGGCCCCGGGCCCCCTTGTCATTGGTAGGGTGAAGTTTTTGAACTGTATCGTCGGCCCTTCTGCGATTTCCATCCAAGCGTTGCAGGGGCTTACTTAAGAAGGAAAGCGCGCACCATTTGGGGATTCTTTACGCCTTCATTTGAACTTGTGCTCGAATCCTCCAAACTTTAGCCTGCTTTTCATCTCTCGCCCCTCTATGCTACGATGAAGTTGGGACTCCCCAAGAGCCGCATTGGGAGAATGAAGGAGTTGTCTAGGGTCCAGACCTACATGGGTTGGTCCAGTGACTCCTTCGACAACGACATTCGTTGCGGCAAGTTTCCCTTCGAGAAGGAGCGAGCCGGACATATGGTGTACTTCCTTGGGTACGCCATGGCGGGTTTGATCCCACCTTTCTCCACTTCCTTTCTCATGCTGCTTGATTTCTATGGTCTGCAGCTCCACCATCTGGGCCCCCACTCAATCTTGCTAGTGGCGACTTTTGTCCATTTTTGCGAGATGTGGGTGGGCGTGCCTCCTTGCGTGGAGTTGTTCTGTTCTTTCTTCACTGTCCATCCGATCAGGAAGAGCGATGAGTTCATCAGCTTCTACTACTTCGTGAAGCGGAAAAACTCCCCCCTCAAGTACTTGAGGTCCTTCCCTTCTGGCAAGTGGGACGATTGGAAGAAAGACTGGGTTGTCATCACCGTCAAGGGACACGAGAGGTTGGAGCTGCCTGAAGGCCTCCCTCGCATCGACACCGACATTTGGAGTGATGTGCTGGAGTTGTCGAGGGAGTACAGGCCCATTCTGGATAGAATCCAGGAATGTGTCGAAGGTGGGGTGACCCCCCAGATGGTCTTCGGCAACTTCTTGACGAACAGGTGGGCCCCACTGAGGGCTAGGAGCTAGCCTGCCTGGGCCTTCAACAGTGAGATGGATACCAATCGCATGTAGATCGGCTTCGACACCAACTTGACAGGTGAAGCCTTGAAGACCCATCTCAAGAAGTTCCAGCCTGGGAACATCGGCCCTGGTGACGTGTCTCCACCGGCGGCCTTCCTGCCTCTAAATATGATACCAGAGGAGTGTAGAGAGCTCCGGAGGAAGATGCCGTTGTTGGACGACTTGGGCCAGATGGAGAGGCGATCAACCTCCAGGGTGGCGATCCCCGGAGCTTCGGAGGATGGCTCCGTTCCCGCCCCGAAGCCAAGGACCGAAGTCGTAGGCAAGGGCAAGGAGGTGGTCGAGCCGTCGAGCCGCAAGAGGAAGTTGAAGCATGCTGACGGGAGGTCCATCAGACCTACCCCTTCCACAACAGCTCCTTCTCCCCAGTGAAGGAGGTCTTCGATGGCGGCGACCACTCCAGCATCGGCATCTCCTCGAGATGATAGCTCTGGCCATGTGGCTCCAGTACCAGGGCCAGCTGAAGGCTCTAGGTCTGAAGGTCCTTCCCGGTCGAGGGGGCCCTGAACCAAGACATCGCTGATGGCGGGAGCAAGCTTCGGGGAACCTTCCGGAGTTACCATGCCAGTGGCGACCGGGTCCGGTCCTAAGCGTCCGGTGAAGAGGTTCCGCGCTAGCTGGAGCGGAAGCCTTCCAAGGTAAGTTTGATTTTTTTACCTCAGTTGATTGTTTTTGCTGTAATCAAGTTTTGAGTATCCTCGTCCTTCATCCGCAGGGCCCCAAAGAAAGGGTGTGAAGCTCCGGTTCCTGCTGCAGCAGCTGAGGCTGTGCACGTGGAGGCTCTGGCTCCAATCCTAGCGCCGCCCCAGGTGGTGGCTGAGGTCGCGGCAGCCCTGGCGCCAGCTGTTGTGGTCCTGAACCTCGACTCATCCCCTGAAGCTCTCGTGGTAGCGCCAGACCATGAGAATGAAGATGTACCAGTGGCACCAGCCCTGTAGGTTGATGCTTCGGGTTTGGATGCTGAGATGATGGACACTCTGGCCTCAGAGCCGGAGGTAGCTGCAGTCTCGGCCCTAGAGTCGGATGTTGTTGAAGCCTCGGCAGCGGAGCCGGTGGTTGATGAAGCCCCAGCGGTGGAGCCGGGTGTTGATGAAGCTCCGTCGGTAGAGCCGGCGGTTGATGAAGTTCCGGCAGCGGGGCCCAGTCTTGATGAAGTCCCGGCGCTTGAGCCGGTTGTCGAAGAAGTGTCGGCGCCCGAGCCAATGGCGGTCGAGGCACGAGCGCCTGAACCGATGGTGGAGGAGGCGCCAGCATCGAAGCAGGAAGTGGCTTCAGCTCTGACTGAACCTTCAACGCCTGTTCCCGAGGTAGTGGTTCCGGAGGTGCCCGCGCCTGAGCCAGGGTACCAAGAGGAGACTATCGGTCCCCCGCCTGAGGGACCAGTTGCTGATGACCAGGCGGTAGGACCTTCGGAGCCGACTCTGTAGGTAGGAACTTCTGCTGCAGGACCTTCCTTGGTGGCGGCCGAAGCTATCCCGGAGGGCGGCCCTAGTGCCGTGGAAGCTTAGAGGACGTCTCTTATAGAGTGGGACCCTATTTTTGTTATGGAGAACCTACTGGAGCTAGCGGAGAGGACTCCAACAGATCCAGAGCCGATCACCCTGTCGTTGTCTATCGAGAACACCTGCTCCAGCCTTCGTCAAGTGCAGCTGGCCTTCTACCACGATAGCAAGGCCCTCGAGGAGGAGCGCCAAACCCTTAGGAGGTGGCGCAACCGGCTCCAATTCAAGACCAAGCTGGCGCAAACCAGGCTGGCTGATGATAGGGAGTGGGTGAGAAGGGAGAAAGTCCGGTTGGAGTACTGGGGTCAGCTGTTGGACGAGAGGGAAAGCATGGTGCGATCCCTCGACAACCAGTCTCGGACCATCCACGAACAGGCCATAGCTGCTAATAATGCAGCAAATGATCGCGAAGAGATGCTCAGTGCCATCCACAATAGCCTCGTCAAGCGTCGGGAGGCTCTTGAGGAGCGGGAGAAAAAGCTCGAAGATGAAGAGAAAAAACTATTGGAGCTGCAGGATGACCTCGTGAAGAGGGAGGAGGAGCTTACTCAGAGGCTGTATCTGGGTGACAAGAGTCTCGCGGAGCGCACCAAGAAGCTGGAGGAGCACTGCGAGAAAGAGGAGAAGAAGGCCTGGCAGCGAGGACACGACCTCCACAAGAGGGAGAATGAAATTGCTGCCAGGGAGAAGAAGGTGCGGTGCTGCGAGAAGGACTTGGTCGACCGCCGGAACAAGATCCACCTCTGGGAGGAGGAGCTCGGTAACTCGAATGGCATGTTGCTGAAAAGATTCAGTAGAACGCCAAAGAGGTTTAACGCCTTGCTCGGAAGAATTCGGAGCTTGCGGCGACCAAAAGATCCTTGGAAGAGATGCGAGGTTCAAGGGCTATGGAGTCCTAGCAAGTTTGGGACTTCTTGGGCAAAGCCAATGACGCGTTGACGCTAATGGGTTTTAGTCCCGTGCCTCTAGATGATCCGGAGCTGGAGCTGGACCAGGCATTGCAGGCGTTGAGCTCGGTGGGCAACAAGCTCACCAAGATGGACGATGTCATCGCGAACCAGCTGGAAACCGAGGGACAATCCCTTGTGAGGAACGTCGCAGAGTTCATGCTGACGTGCTACACAAGTCGGGACCCTCACTTCCCACTGGACCCGGTGCTTGAAGGCCCCATCGACGGAGAGGGAGAAGCCGCCAAAGCCAGTGTGTCGGAGGTTGCCCAAAAGGTCGCCTCGTTCTTCCATACGGTCTAGGACTCTCTCTTTGTAGCTCCCGCTTGTATTCTCTCTTCTTTTTCTCCAATTTTGTAATCTCTTGTCTCCAGATTAATGAAATCCAAGAATTTTCTGAATTTCATTTTTTGTCTTCAACACCTTTGTCTCACTTGGCCCCCTGGTAGATGTAAACAATTTGATTGTGAACATGTACCAAGAGGATGTAGCACTTTGTTGAAGACTTGCGCGCTTCAAACTTGTAGTTTGTAGGTCCGAAGTTGCCGATAGTAGGGTCCTCCTGAGGTTGTCCGAGCTTAGTAGCTCCGGCATTGACCATCGTAAATTTTTAGGTCGAACGCAACTCTACATACAATCAAGTGCACTGACTTGTTTTCTCCAGGTCCGGTTGTTTCTGGACTCGCCTTACTTCGGCCTGCCGGTGTGTAGGTAGAGTGGCGTACTCAGGGTGGAGGACCAGGCTAAGTCGATAGCACACTGCGAACCTAGATTGGCTTGGCGGCATTCAGACAAGTAGACCATTAACAATGTTTAGACCCGGAGGAATTGACAATGCAACTAGAATTATATATGAATTGGTCGAGCTATAGTTTCTTAAGAATTGCACAACTTTGTTATGGACGAGAAAGAGAAAAATAAAAAATATTGAGCCTGTACAAAATAAATGCATGTGGAGTCTATTTTCACACAATGATGTCTTTCATTATAGGTCCGGGGTACAAGGGAAACAAGTACACTCTGAGGGTACGGAACCAGACTAAGTGTGTTGCGTTTCTCATTTGACCCAAGGTAGATAGCTACACTTTTAGTTCTGAGACTGTGAAAAATGTTGCCTGAACTTTGCGGACCTTCCGGGGAAGGTCCGGCTATTCTCCCGAAGGAGCTATCAAACTCTGTACAATGACTCTATAAAATACATCACATGTAACTACATACTCACCTCCGTGATATTAAGCGTAGAACTTACGGAGGTGCTCAATGTTCCAAGGATTACGGAGAGGTGTCCCATCCTCGGTTTCCAAGCGAACGCATCCGGGATGGGATACTTTGATCACTCGGAAGGGTCCTTCCCAGCTGGGGGAGAGTTTGTTTAACCCTTATCGAGTTTGTATTATCTGTAGCACCAGATCGCCTTCCTCGAGCTGTCGGCTGTGAACATGCCTTTGGTGATAGCGTCGAAGAGCTTGGCGGTATCAGGCATTCTGAACAGCTGCTCAGCACCTTCCCTCTTCAAGGAGGTCAAGGTCTTCACGCTGGAGCTGGTCCTGCGTGGCATCATCGAAGGTCCGGGCCCGAAGCGACCCCAAGGTGATTTTTGGAGGAAGGACTGCTTCAGCTCCGTACACCAAGAAGAAGGGTGTCTCTCTAGTTGACCGGTTTGGAGTTGTCCTACTGGCCCACAGCGTGGGCGGAAGCTCTTCAATCCAGTTGGCTCCATGTTTTTTCAGGCGCTCATATGTGCATGTCTTGAGTCCTTTTAGGATTTGTGCATTTGCTCTCTAAGCTTGGCCATTGCTTGTCGGGTGAGCTACAGAAGCGTAGCTGAACTCAATGCTGAGGTCTTCGCAATATCCTTGGAATGCAGAGCTTGTGAATTGGGTCCCTTTATCAGTTATGATCTTGCTTGGACTCCAAATCTGCATACGATGGACTGCAAGAAGTTGATAGCTGATTGCTTGTTTATTGTCACAACTGGAGTTGTTTCCGACCATTTGGTGAACTTGTCAATGGCAACGTACAGGAACTTGTAACCTTCGACGGCTCTTGGGAAAGGTCCCAAGATATCCATCCCACACACAGCGAATGGCCATGTAGGAGGTATCATTTGTAGAGGTTGAGCTGCTGTGTGAATTTGCATTGCATGGAACTGGCATGCTTTGCATTTCTTCACTAGCTCGATTGCATCCTGGAGCGATGTAGGCCAGTAAAAACCATGTCGGAAGTCTTTACCGACCAGTGTGCGGGAAGACGCGTGGTTCCCACACTCGCCTCCATGGATTTCTATGAGGAGCTTGCAACCTTCTTCCCTTGTAATGCACCGCATTAGGACGCCGTTGGCACCACGCTGGTAGAGATCCCCTTCTACCAGTGTGTATCTTTTAGCCAATCTCACTATCCAGTCAGCGGATACATTATCTTCAGCAAGGAAATTGAGTTTCAAGTAGCTCCGGATCTTTGAGATCCATGCATCGGAGCTAGCTTGAGGATTTGAGTCTTGCGTGCTGGGTTGCTCGGAGCTTCCTGCAGCACCTACGACCCTTGATGGACGCTGTCGATTGTTGGAGCCGGCAGATCTCCCTACACTGCTAAAGTGATTGAGGATTTTGAAGTTCGGTGTGGGCGCGTGGAGATTCAAGAAGGTGAATAGGAGTTTGACACAGGAGACACAAGAATTTACGTGGTTCGGGCCGCCTGAGCGTAATACCCTACTCCACGGGTGTGTTGGTGTTGTATTAGCAGTAAGAGCTTGTCACGTATGATCGCTCGTGCACCTCCCTGAGTGTATCGTCGGCCTGTCCTTTTATAGTACAAGGACAGGCCGTTACAAGCTAGCCTGGCCCGACATGTGGCCCTGGCGGTTACTAGTATTGATACACGATTAATTGCTGTTAATGGTCTTGTAACGGGCTCCGATAGCGCTGTTAATGGTGTTAAGATCATCCGTTTAAGTGTCATTAATATGGCATTAATGACATTTAATCGGGTCTTGAAGTCCTTGGCTCTCCTTTGAAGATCCGGAGCCGTTACAAGGTCTTCCGGAGGTTAGAGGCTGGCAGGTCCGACGATTGGACACGTGGCGGCTCTGGAGCTTGCTGTGGGAAGCAGGTAGCTCCGGGTCTACCAGTCACGTGTCAAGTCCGGAGCTTCTCTCGGTCCGGGGTTAAGTCCGAAGGTGTCGTTTCGGTACCTGGCCCAGAGCTTCCCCCTTGTGGGCGGTAGCTCCGGTTTGGCAGTACACGTAGCGACCCAGGGATTAACCATGTCGGAGAAGCAGGTCCGGTCATGTCTGACAAGTGGGCCTCCGAGGGTCTTCAACCCAAGTAGATGGCTTTCCTTTGAAATCTTTGTAACCTCAAGGGGTGTGCGGTTTTTAGGGTACTGACAGTGGCCCCCTGGACCTACCTCCGAGGAAGATCACTGGGGTGAAGTCATTCCGTCGGAGGTGGGTCCATCCTTGCGACTCTTGAACTGGGTCTTCAAGGGTCTTCGGAGGTGCCGTTGGCAGGGATTTACAGTTAGATCCCGCCGCGTGGCGCACCTCAGGCGGCAGTGAGATCTTTGACCTGCGGATCTCACGCAATTGAAGGTCGCTGGTTCCCGATACGAAAACCGTATCGGTTCCGCGTGCCCTGTCAGGCCGCCGCCTTTGGGTTTCCCGCCTCGTGATGACAACCGTTCGCCTGGGTAAGAGCCTCGACTTGATCGTCGGGGTGGTCCTGGGCCCTCTTGTCATCGGCTAGGTTGAATTCTTGAGTGGTATCTTCAACTTCCCTGCGGTTTCCATCCAAGCGTTGCGAGGGCTTACTTAAGAAGGAAAGCGCGCACCGTCGGGAGTTCTTTACGCCTCTCATCTGATCTTGCGCTCAAACTCCCAACTTGTACTTCGCTCCTCTTCTCTTGCCTAGCTGTGCCGCGATGGAGTTGGGTCTGCGCGAGAGTCGCTTGAAGACCGACAAAGATTTGAAGAAGGTCCGGGCCCTCATGGGGTGGTCCTCGGACTTCTTCAACCGCTTGGTCCGTGCCGGCGGAGAGCTCCCCTTCGAGAAGGAGCGCGCTGGCGAGATTGTGTACTTTTCTTCGTACGCCATGGTGGGGTTGATCCCACCTTTTTCTTCTTTCTTCTTGATGCTGCTAGACTTCTATGGTCTGCAGCTATACCACCTTGGCCCTCACTCCATTCTCCTCGTGTCTATCTTCGTCCACTTCTGTGAGATGTGGGTGGGCATCCCCCCCTGCATCGAACTCTTCCGAACCTTCTTCACCATCCACACCACCGGCCGGAGCAATGAGTACCTTGGCTTCTACTACTTCGTGAAGCGCAAGAAGTGCCCATTCAAGTACCTCCGGTCGTTCCCTTCCGGGAAGTGGGATGACTGGAAGAAATATTGGATAGTCGTCAGGGTGGAGGAGCACGAGAGGTTGGAGCTGCCAGACGGTCTGCCCGACATCGACACGACGATCTGGAGTGAAGCTCTGGTGCTGGCGGAAGCTTTCAACCCCGCCCTGACCAGGATCCGCCAATGCGTGGAGGGAGGATCGACTTCCCAGGCGGTATTATGCAATTTCCTGGCCAACAGGTGGGCGGCGCTGAAGAGGAGGGAGAAGCTCGCTTGGGCCCTCAACAGCGTGATGGACGAGGACCGGGTTGAGACCGGATTGAAGTCCAACATGGTGGGGAAGACCTTGGAGTTCCACCTCAAGAAATTCCAGCACGGCATCGACGTCGACGGTGATGACTTGACTCCGCCGTCGGTCTTTCTCCCCCTGAACGTGGAAGTGGAGTTCAGTAGGGAGCTCCGGCGGACGATGCCCGTGCTTGACGACCTTGGTGTCGTCGAGAGAAGATCAACCACCCGGGTGGCAATCCCCGGGATGCCCGAAGACGGCTCCGCCCCTGTCCCACAGCCGAGGGTCGAGGTCGTCGACAAGGGCAAGGAGCTGGCGGATGAGCTGGAGAGCCGGAAGAGGAAGCTACGACATGCCGATGGAAGGTCTGTCAGGCCCGCTACTTCCGCCTTGGTTCCTTCTCCCCAGGGGGGAAGATCTTCTGCCGCTGTGGCGACTGTCCCTGTAGTGGGGTCCTTCCGGAACGATACTGTTCCTGCAGTGGGATCCTCCCGAAGCACGTCTGTCCCCGTGGTGGAACCCTCCTGGGGTGCTAGCTCCGGGCACACGACTCCGGCACCTGGGATGGTGGGAGCCTCCAGGTCCAGGGGTTCCTCCCGATCGAGGAGAGCCTCAACCCGGGAAATGCCCGTGGCTGCAACAAGTTTTGGGGGGCCTTCCGGAGCTCCTACGCCGACCATGGCCAGCCCGAAACATCCGGGAAAAAGGTTCCGCGCAAGCTGGTGCGGAAGCCTTCCAACGTAATTTTTAATCTTTACCTTGGTTAACTTTTTAATTGTAGCAACTGTTTGTTTATTTTCTTCGTTCATCATCTGCAGTGTCCCCAAGAAGGGGAGTGAGGCTCCACCCTCGGCCACAGTGTCTGAGGCCGTGGGAGCTTCTGCTCCTGTCCCGGTGCCGCCCCAGGTGGTGGTTGAGGCTGCGACAGCTCCGACGCCGGCTGTCGTGGTCATGGACCTCGACTCGTCCCCAGAAGTTCCCGTGGTAGCGCCGGACCACGGGAGTGAAGACACGCCAGCGGCACCTGTCCCGGAGGTTGAAGCTTCGGGTCCTGGTGCTGCAGTGATGGAAGCTCCGGCTGTTGAGCCGGAGGAAGTAGTAGTTTCGGCCTCGGAGCCAGAAAGTGCTGAAGCCCCGGCGGTTGAGCCGGAGGTGACTGAAGCTCCGGCATGCGAGCCGGAGGTCGAGGTAGTTCCGGCAGTTGAGCCAGTTACCTCCGAAGCACCGGCCGCTAAGCCGGTGATTGTTGGAGCTCCGGTCACGGGGCCAGTTGAAGATGAAGATCTTCCGGCGCCTGAACCGGTGGTTGAAGAGGCGAGGGAGCTCGAGCCTCCTTCTGAAGAGGTGTCCCGGCCAGAGCCAGTAGAAGCTCCTGCTACGGAGGCGACGACGTCGGAGGTACCTGCGGCCGAGCCGGAGTGCCCAAACGAAGTCGCTGGCCCCCTGCCCGAGGAGGTGAACAAAGACTTGGCGGCGGGGCCTTCTTCGATGGCGACTGAGGCCATCTCGGAGGAAGGCCCTAGTGCCTTGGAAGCTCAGGGTTCCACTCTCGTAGAGTGGGACCCAATTTTTGTATGTGAAGACCCGCTAGAACCAGCGGAGGAGACCCCAGCAGGTCCGGAGCCCATCCCACTGTCGATGTCTATCGACAATGCCTGCACCAGTCTGCGTCAAGTCCAACTGGCCTTCTTCCACGACAGCAAGGCTCTTGAAGAGGAGCGCCAAACCCTTAGGCGGTGGCGTAATCGACTCCACTTCGACACCAAGCTGGCGCAGTCGAGGCTAGCGGATGACAAGGAATGGATCAAGCGGGAGAAGATCCGCCTGGAGTACTGGGGCAAGCTGCTGGATGACAAGGAGAGCATGACTCATGCCCTCGACGCCCAATCCCAGGAGATATACAATCAAGCCAAAACAGCCAACAGTGCGGCCGAGGAACGCCATGAAAGGCTGGAGGTCATTAACACTGCACTCATCAAGCGCCGGGAGGCACTTGAAGAGAGGGAGAAACGGCTCGAGAATGAAGAGCAGAAACTCCTTGAGCTGCGGGATGATGTCCTGAGGAGGGAAGAGGAGCTTGCCGAGAAGGTAGCTCTGGCGGACAAGGGCCTCGAGGAGCGCACCAAGAAATTGGAAGAGCGCTGCCAAGAGGAAGAGGAGAAGACCTGGGTGCGGGGGCAGGAACTCTACGAATACGAGTGTGCCCTTGTTGCCCGGGAGAAAAAAGTGGAGGCTAGGGAGAAGGACCTGGTCGATCGTCGGAACAAGATACACCTCCGGGAGGAGGAGCTCGGAAGACTCGAGAGGCGGGTTGCTACAAAGATTCAGCAAAACGCCAAAGAAGTTGAGCGCCTCGCCCGTGAGAACTCCGAACCGACGGCGGCCAGGAGATCCCTGGAAGAGATGAAGAGCTTGAGGACGGCGGACTCCCTACAGATTTGGGAGTTCCTGGGCAAGGCCAACGACGTGCTGACGCCGATGGGTTTCAGCCCCGTGCGCCCGGATGATCCGGAGCCGGACCTTGCGCTGCAGGCGTTGAGCGCAGCTGGTAGCAAGCTCTCCAAGGTGGGCGATGTCATCGCGGACCAACTGGAAGTTGAGGGGCGATCCCTGGCGAAGAATGTCGCAGAGTATGTGCTGACGTGCTACACCAGCCGGAACTCTCAATTTCCTCTGGACCCGGTGCTTGAAGGCCCCGTCGAAGGAGAAGGCGAAGCTACCCGAGCCAGCGTATCGGAGGTCGCCCAGAAGGTCGCCGAGTTCTTCCATAGGGTCTAGGACCATCTCTTTAGCTCTCACTTGTATTTTCTCTTCTTCTTCCTCAATTTTGTAATCCCTTGTCTCCAAATGTAATCTCCTGTCTCCAGATGAATGAAATCCCCAAAATTTGAGAATTTCACTTTTTGTCTTCAACACCTTTATCTTCACTTGGCCCCCTGGTAGATGTACACAATTTGATTGTGAACATGTACCAAAAGGATACTGTGTTTCGTTGAAGACTCATTTGCTCCGAACTTGTAGAATTTAGGTCCGAAGTCTTTGATAGTGAAGGTCCCCTGAGGTTGTCAGAGCTTAGAAGCTCCGGCATTGTCCATCGCTGGAGCTTGGTAGCTCCGGCAATAGCCTCTATCAACACGTAGAGCGTCGATAGTTAGTCCTCCGAGGTGTCAGAGCTGAGTAGCTCCGGCAGTGACCTTTGCCAACACTTGGTTTGTTGGCAGCGGACTCCATTTACGGGGTCTTCTCACCATCTTATACTCAGCGTCGACGGTTGACCCCCTTGAGGGAGTCGGAGCTTGGTTAGCTCCGGCTTTTCTCCATCAACGTAGACTTTATTTTTCCTGCACACTTAAGTCAAGAAAAATAGTAAAATTCGTTCCTTGTCTATAATTTCGTCGCAGCTTACGATTCTCAAGAAGATTTTAAGTTGAACGTGATTTTAAATACAACCGGTTGTGTTGTCTTTTCCCTTAGATTCAATTTTCCATGGACCCGCCTTACTTCGTCCTGCCGGGGTGTAGGTAGAGTGGCGTACTTAGGGTGCTTGACCAGGCTAAGTCGATAGCACACTCCGGCCCTAGATTGGCTTGGCGGCTTTCAGGCGAGTTGGCCATAAACGATATTTAAATCCAAAAGATCTGACAATACAACTCGAATCGTATATAAACCGGTCGAACTAAAAATTTCTTAAGAATTGCACGTCTTTGTTATAGACAAGAAAGAGAAAAATAAAAATGTTGAGCCTGTACAAAATAAATGCACATGGTGTCTATTTCACATGAAGATGTCTTTCATTATAGATCCGGGGTACAGGGGAAACAAGTACACTCTTAGGGTACGAAACCAAGCTAAGTGTGTTTCATTTCTCGTTTGACCCAGGGTAGTTAGCCACACTTTTAGTCCTAAGACTGTGACAAGTGTTGCATGAGCTTTGTGGACCTTTCGGGAAAGGTCCGGCTGCTCTCCCGAAGGAACTACCCGACTCTGTACAATGACTCTATAACATACACCCCAAGTTACTCAAGAGTCACCTCCGTGTTATTAAGTGTAGAACTTACGGAGGTGCTCGATGTTCCAAGGATTCGGGAGAGGTGTCCCATCCTCGGTAGCCAAACGAACGCTTCTAGGACGGGATACTTTGATCACTCGGAAGGGCCCCTCCCAACCGGGGGAGAGTTTGTTTAACCCTTCTCTAGATAGTATTCTCCGTAGCACCAGATCGCCTTCCTCGAGCTGTCGGTTGTGTACATGCCGCTGGTGATAACGCCATAGAGCTTGACGATATCGGGCATTCCGAACAGCTGCTTGGCACCTTCCCTCCTCAAGGAGGTCTAGGTCTTCACGCCGGAGTTGGTCCTGCGCGGCTTCATCGAAGGTCCGGACCCGGAGTGAACCCAAGGTGATTTCCAGAGGAAGGATTGCTTCAGCTCCGTACACCAGGAAGAAGGGTGTTTCTCCAGTTCACCGGTTTTGAGATGTCCTGTTGGCCCACAAAGTAGGCGGGAGCTCTTCGATCCAGTTGGCTCCATGTTTCTTCAAGCGCTCATAGGTGCGTGTTTTTAGTCCCTTAAGGATTTCTGCATTTGCTCTCTCGGCTTGGCCATTCCTGGTTGGGTGAGCTACGGAGGCGTAGCAAACTTGTATGCCGAGGTCTTCGCAATATCCTTGGAATGCGGATCTTGTGAATTGAGTCCCATTATCAGTGATGATCTTGTTTGGGACTCCGAATCTGCTTACAATGGATTGCAGAAAGTTGATAGCAGATTGCTTGTTGATCGTCACAACTGGAGTTGCTTCCGGCCACTTGGTGAACTTGTCAATGGCGACATACAGGAACTTGTAACCTCCAACGGCTCCTGGGAAGGGTCCCAAGATGTCCATCCCCCACACAGCGAAGGGCCATGTAGGAGGTATCATTTGTAAGGGCTGATCCGGTGTATGAATTTGATTTGCATGAAATTGGCATGCTTCACATTTCTTCACCAGCTCAGTGGCATCCTGGAGTGCTGTAGGCCAGTAGAAGCCATGCCGAAAGGCTTTTCCGACCAGCGTGCGGGAAGATGCGTGGTTCCCACACTCGCCTCCATGGATTTCTGTGAGAAGTTTGCAGCCTTCTTCCCTTGTGATGCACCGCATTAGGATGTCGTTGCCACCGCGCCGGTAGAGATCCCCTTCTACCAGCGTGTATCTTTTAGCCAATCTGACTACCCGGTCAGCGGATACATCATCATCAGGAAGGATGTTGTCTTTAAAGTAGCTCCGGATCTCCGAGATCCATGCATCGGAGCTAGCTTGAGCTTTTGAGTCTTGCGTGCTGGGTTGCTCGGAGCTCCCGGCAGCACCTACGACCCTTGATGGCTGCCATGGTAACAGGGCCATCGGGACCGTCAGCTTCAGGATGCTGATCTCGCCCCCTTCGCTCTGTTCGGCAGGCTGAGCTGTGGGTTTTGACAACCTCCGGACAAAGATTCTATCAGGAGCCGGAGCTCCGGTTGACGCTTTAGTAGAGAGTTCGTCAGCTTCAGCGTTATGGGCACGCTGAACATGGTGGAGGTCTAGGACTTCAAAGTCCTTCTGAAGCCTCTGGACTTCAAGGAGGTAAGCAGCTAGCTGGAGATTATTGCAGGAGCATTCACCCTTCACCTGCTTGATGATGAGATGTGAATCTCCTTTGACCAGCAGTTGCTTAACACCTTATGACAGTGCCATCTTTAGTCCGTAAATGAGTGCTTCATACTCCGCCATGTTGTTGGTTGCCTTGAAGTCAAGGTGTACCATATATTTTACCTTCTCCCCAGTCGGTGCGAGGAGAAGGATTCCAGCTCCAGCCCCCTGCTTCTGCATGGAGCCATCGAAGTAGAGGGTCCAGTGAGGCTCGGTGAAGGTTGGAGCTTGATGCTCCGTCTTCTGCACGCTGGGGCCCCCAGGATTTGATGGAGAGGGAGTCCATTCCGCCACAAAATCTGCCAACGCTTGACTCTTGACAGCTTGTCTTGAAATAAATTCAAGATCGAATTCAGCCAATTCCGCTGCCCGCTTTGCAATATTCCCAGTTGAATTGGGATTATGCAAGATTGCTCGAAGTGGATAGGAGGTCACCACCGAGACTTTGTGAGCTTGGAAGTAGTGTCGAAGCTTCCTGGAGGCAATAAGAACTGCATAAAGCAGCTTATGCACCTCTAGGTATCGAGTCTTGGCATCATGTAATACTTCACTGATGAAGTATACCGGGTGTTGAATGGTCTGGACCTCCCGGAGGGGTCCAGAGCTTCCTCTTCATTGATCCGGACCCTCTCGGAGGGGTCCAGATTCTCTCCGGGGACCTCCGGGTTCTGGCTGGAGGAACCCGAAGCTTCTTCAGAAATGACCTGGACCCTCCTAGAGGGGTCTGGGTCTTCTGAAGTGACTTCTTGTGGGTTTGAGTCTGGGAGCTGGGACCCAGACTCGCTTTCAGGAACCTCCGGACCCTCCCGAAGGGGTCTGGATTCCTGAGTATGGGGTAGTTCCGGTCTCTCCGTAACCAGAACCATACTGACGACTTCGTCAGTAGCTGAAATGTAAAGCAACAAAGGCTCACCAGGGTTCGGAGCTACCAGAATTGGTAGGATGGTGAGGAACTGTTTCAGCTCCTGGAATGCCTTGTCTGCTTCTTCGGACCATTGGAATGGTCCGGACTTCCTCAATAACTTGAAGAAGGGAAGTTCCTGTTCCGCCAGTCTTGATATGAACCGGCTGAGGGCTGCTAGACACCCAGTTAACTTTTGGACGTCTTTGATGCGGGTTGGTGGCCGCATGTCTTCAATGGCTTTTATCTTCGCCGGATTAGCCTCTATGCCCAGGTGACTTACCAGGAAACCAAGAAGTTTCCGGAGCTAACCCCAAACACACACTTGTCCGGGTTTAGCTTTGTGCGGGTGGCCCGCAGCTTGTCGAAGACAGCCTGCAAGGTGTCCAAGAGGGACTCCTTATTCTTGACCTTGACCACAATGTCATCGACGTACACTTCCACCATGTCTCTGATGAGTTCTTCAAAAGTTTTGTACATAGCTCGTACAAAAGTTGAAGCTGCATTCTTGAGACCAAATGGCATGGCTGTGTAACAGTACAATCCACCTACTGTGATGAATGAAGTATGCTCTTCATCCTCCCTAGACATCATGATTTGATGATACCCAAAATATGCATCTAGGAAACACAGTAATTCACACCCGGAGGTGGAATCCACTATCTAATCTATTCTAGGTAGTGGGAATGGATCTTTTGGACATGCCTTATTTAGTGTGGTGTAGTCGATGCACATCCGAAGCTTCCCGCCGGCCTTGGGCACAACGACTGGGTTCGCCAGCCATTTTGGATGGAAGACTTCTCGGATGAATCCGGCTTCGAGTAGCTTCTCCACTTCTTGTGGGATGAAGTTCTGCCGCTCTACGGATTGCTTCCGAGGCTTCTGATGCACAGGCCGAGCATCGGGGTAAATCTTCAGATTGTGCTCAATCACTTCCCTGGGGATCCCAGACATTTGTGACGGTTTCTAAGCAAACACGTCAACATTAGCCTAGAGGAAAGTGATGAGCACGAGTTCCTATTTGTCGTTCAACCCTCCCGATATACGGGTGGTTTGAGCGGCATCGGAACCAATTTGGACGACTTTGACGGGAATGTCGGTGTCGCCGCTTGGCTGCACACGGGGTACAGAGGTCGAGCCTCGTTGACGAATGCTCGGGGGTTTCGGAGCTTGCTCCTGTCTGGAGTCCTCCTCTTGCGCCGTGGTGAGTGCATGGAGTTCCTCCAGAGCAGTTACTCCGGCAGTGCGATCTCCGCGGATCCGGAGAATGCCTACTGGTGTTGGCATCTTCAACACCAGGTATCCATAATGAGCAGCTGCCATGAATTTGTATAGGGCAGGTCTACCCAAGATGGCGTTGAATGGTAAGTTGATCTGAGCGACGTCGAAGACCAACTTCTCGGTGCGATACTTCTCCCGGGTCCCGAAGGTAACGGGGAGAGTTATAGCTCCGAGTGGGGTAATGGCCCCCGTACCTACTCCGGAGAAAGGTCGAGAGGGCTGGAGATCCGAAGGTCGGAGCTGAAGCTTAGTGAAAGCTTCGAAGCTGATGAGGTTAAGCCCCGAACCTCCGTCTACCATGACATGGTGGAGCTGGATGTTGTTGATGGTAGGAGATACCATCAAAGGTAGCTGACCTGCTCCAACCATGCTCCGCGGGCAATCAGAGGCATCGAAAGTGATGGAGGTGTCCATCCACTTTCGATGAGGTTCTGGCCTGACTGTAGGTGCTACAACAGCCATATCCCGCCGCATAGTCTTGATGACGCGACGAGAGGTGATATCCCATGATCCACATAAAATGGTGTTCATGGTCTTCTGACGCTCGTTCTCAGAGACGTCAGAGTCATCGTCGACGGAGGTGTAGAAGGCCTTCAGGACCTTTTTGGGATCCTGAAACCCTAACTCCTCTTCAGCCAGAGCTTCGTCGACCTTCTGTTTTCCTTCCCTCTGTTGGAAAGGAGATCCTTCCCGGCGCTTGCTGTAGCGCTCGGCAAGGTTTTGGACCTCCCGACAATCTTCCAAACCGTGGCTGCCCGTTTTGTGAATGGGACACCACACTTTGGGTTTGCCACCGTCTTCAGAAGACAGTCGAGGTCGCTTCTCGGGGCGTGGCCCCCGGCCACCCGGAGTTGCAGCAGCTGCAACGTTGGATGTGCCGGCCAACGGCTTCTTCTTGCCGTTGGTCTTCTTTTTCTTCTTGCCACCCCCGGAGGTAGCGGCTTCTTCTTTGGAGGATTTCTTGTGATCCTCCGAGGCGGGTTTGGAGTGCATCTCACGGCCCTCCACAGCTCTGGCACATTTGTCTACCAGGCTGAAGAGTTCCGTGACGCTGGTGATCTCTTTGATCGCCAGCTTCTCCAACATCTTCTTGTCCCGTACGTCCTGTCTGAATGCCACAATGACAGAAGCGCTTGAGATAGAAGGGATAGTGTTGCGTACCTGAGAGAACCTCTAGATAAAGGACCGCAAAGATTCTCCCCCTTTTTGCACGACCGCAAAAAGGTCCAGTTCAGTGCCTGGTCGGGAGTATGAACTCCTGAAGTTGGCAGTGAACTGATGGCACAGCTCCTCCCAACTGTTGATAGAGTTGGGTGGAAGGCTCATAAACCAGGACCTGGCGGTCCCAGTTAAGGCCACTGGAAAGTAATTGGCCATCACAGCCTCGTTTCCTCCAGCTGCCAAGATTGCAGTGGAGTATATATGAAGGAATTCGGCGGGGTTGACAGTCCTGTCAAATTTTTCCGGCAGGTGTGGCCGGAACTTCTGTGGCCATCTAACCATGCGCAGGTGCATGGCTAGGGCTGAACAGCCTCCTCCTACCCCTTCCAGAGTAGAAAGGTCCTGAGCTTCCCGTCTTTCACGAGCACGCTCAATATGGACACGGCCATCCTGCTGGCGGTATCGGCGATGAAGCTCCGCCCGGAGGTCATGAGTCGAAAGCCTGGATACCGTGTGAGTGAGTCGAGCCCCGAAGGGCAGTGACGTCACTTGTTGAGATGCATCACGTCTCCTTCTATTGGAGGCATGCGGACCAAGTCTTCCAGACAAAGTCCGCCGCTGTGACAGGGCTCGTCCCGAAGGAGGAGGACCCTGGTTGTTGAGGCGTTCGGCCGCTGCTGCGACCAAATGCTCCACATCGGCCCTCCACTGCTCCATTGCATCTCGAGATGCATCCGGAGGTGGTGGACGTTGGAGAAGAGCACGCTCTGCATGGAGCGCGTGTTCCGGGTTGTCATGACTTGCCGACGCAGTAAGTGACGCCGGCGCACCATCACGTTGCCCAGCACGATTTGCTGGAGAAGATGGTGGTGGTGGGAGTGTGGCTCCTGCTGGTGCTGAGGCTCCTGCTGGTGGCTGCCTGTTGGAGGGATTGCCCCCAACAGCCTGAGCAGCAGGTTGGCCGTTGAATGATCCAGCCGCGGAGTTCACCATTCTCGAAAATCTCAGACAGCCCCTACCTGGCGCGCCAACTGTCGACTGTTGGAGCCGGCAGATCTCCCTACACTGCTAAAGTGATTGAGGAGTTTGAAGTTCGGTGTGGGCGCGTGGAGATTCAAGAAGGTGAATAGGTGTTTGACACAGGAGACACAAGAATTTACGTGGTTCGGGCCGCCTGAGCGTAATACCCTACTCCACGGGTGTGTTGGTGTTGTATTAGCAGTAAGAGCTTGTCACGTATGATCGCTCGTGCACCTCCCTGAGTGTATCGTCGGCCTGTCCTTTTATAGTACAAGGATAGGCCGTTACAAGCTAGCCTGGCCCGACATGTGGCCCCGGCGGTTACTAGTATTGATACACGATTAAATTCGGTTAATGATCCTGTAACGGGCTCCGACAGTGCCGTTACTGGTGTTAAGATCGTCCGTTTAAGTGTCATTAATATGGCATTAATGACATTTAATCGGGTCTTGAAGTCCTTGGCTCTCCTTTGAAGATCCGGAGCCGTTACAAGGTCTTCTGGAGGTTAGAGGCTGGCAGGTCCGACGATTGGACACGTGGCGGCTCCGGAGCTTGCTGTGGGAAGCAGGTAGCTTCGGGGCTACCAGTCACGTGTCAAGTCCGGAGCTTCTCTCGGTCCGGGGTTAAGTTCGGAGGTGTCGTTTCGGTACCTGGCCCAGAGCTTCCCCCTTGTGGGCGGTAGCTCCAGTTTGGCAGTACACGTGGCGACCCAGGGATTAACCATGTCGGAGAAGCAGGTCCGGTCATGTCTGACAAGTGGGCCTCCGAGGGTCTTCAACCCAAGTAGATGGCTTTCCTTTGAAATCTTTGTAACCTCAAGGGGTGTGCGGTTTTTAGGGTACCGACAGACGCCATGGTAACATGGCCATCGGGACCGCCAGCTTTGAGGTGCTGGTCTCGCCCCCTTCACTCAGTTCGGCAGGCTGAGCTGTTGGTCTTGACAATCTCCGAATGAAGGTTCTGTCAGGAGCCGGAGCTCTGGTTGAAGCTTTTGTCGAGAGTTCGTCGGCTTTAACGTTGTTGAGATGCTGGACATGGCAAAGATCCAGGACGTCGAAGTCCTTTTGAAGCTTCTGGACTTCAAGTAGGTATGCAACTAGTTGAGGGTTATTGCAGCAACATTCACCTTTGACTTGTTTTACAACAAGCTGTGAATCACCCTTTACCAACAGCTGCTTGACACCATACGATAGTGCCACCTTGAGTCCATAAATTAGTGCTTCATACTCCGCCATGTTGTTGGTCGCCTTGAAGTCAAGGTGAACCATGTATTTGACCTTCTCCCCAGTCGGTGTGAGGAGAAGGACTCTAGCTCCGGCCCCCTGCTTTTGCACGGAGCCATTGAAGTAGAGAGTCCAGTGAGGCTTGGTGAAAACTGGAACCTTGGGTTCCATCTTCTGCTCAGTGGGGCCCCCAGGATTTGATGGAGAGGGGGTCCATTCCGCCATAAAGGCTGCCAGTGCTTGACTCTTGATCGCTTTTCTTGGGACGAATTCAAGATCGAACTCGACCAGTTCTGCTACCCACTTTGCAATGTTCCCAGTAGAGTTGGGATTATACAAGATTGCACGTAGTGGATAAGAAGTTACCACTAAAATCTTGTGAGCTTGGAAGTAGTGTCGTAGCTTCCTAGAAGCAATAAGAACTGCGTAGAGCAGCTTATGCACTTCCAGGTACCGAGTCTTGGTGTCATGGAGTACTTCGCTAATGAAGTACACTAGGCGTTGGACTGTCCAGGCCCTCCTGAAGGGGCCCGGAGCTTCCTCCTCATCAACCTGGACCCTCCTAGAGGGGTCCAGACCTTGTTAGGGGACCTCCAAGTTCCGGCTGGAGGAACCCAGAGCTTCTTGTGCAGCGACCCGGACCTTCCCGGAGGGGTCCAGATCTTATTGCTCAGCAACTTCTTCATTTGAAGGAGGTTGATCCTCTGGCATCTCGCCTTGAGGATCAGGGTCTGGGAGCTGGGACCCAGACTCGTCTTCAGGTAGCTCCGGACCCTCCCGAAGGGGTCTGGATTCCTGAACTGGAGGTGGTTCTGGTATTTCCGCAATTAGGACCATGCTGACAACTTGGTCAGTTGCCGAAATGTAAAGTAGAAGTGGCTCACCAGGATTCAGAGCTACCAAGGTTGGTAGAGTGGTGAGGAGCTGCTTTAGCTCCTGGAATGCCTTTTCTGCTTCTTCAGACCATTGGAATGGTCCGAACTTCCTCGATAACTTGAAGAAGGGTAGTGCCCATTCCACCAGTCTTGAAATGAACCAGCTGAGGGCAGCTAATCATCCAGTCAGCTTCTGGACATCCTTGATGCGGGCTGGTGGCCGCATGTCTTCAATAGCTTTAATCTTCACCGGATTTGCTTCTATTCCTCGGTGGTTCACCAGGAATCCAAGAAGCTTTCCGGAGCTAACCCCAAAGACACACTTGTCCGGGTTTATCTTTGTTCGTGTGACTCGCAACTTGTCGAAGACAGCTTGCAAGGTGTCAAGGAATGACTCCTTGTTCTTGATCTTGACGACGATGTCATCGACGTACACTTCCACTACGTCTCTAATAAGCTCTCCAAAAGTTTTGTACATAGCTCGTACAAATGTTGAAGCAGCGTTTTTGAGACTGAATGGCATGGTAGTGTAACAATATATTTCATCTACTGTGATGAAGGAAGTATGCTCTTCATCTTCCATATACATTCTGATTTGATGATACCCAGAATATGCGTCTAGGAAACACAGTAATTTGCACCCGGAGGTGGAATCCACTATTTGATCTATTCTAGGTAATTGGAATGGATCTTTTGGACATGCCTTATTCAGTGTAGTGTAGTCGATACACATCTAAAGCTTCCTGCCAGCCTTGGGTACAACTACTGGGTTTGCCAGCCATTTTGGATGGAAGACTTCTCGGATGAATCTAGCTTCAAGAAACTTCTTCACTTCTTGACGTATGAAGTTATGTCGCTCTACTGATTGCTTCCGATGCTTCTGATGTACAGGCCAAGCGTCGGGATAGATCTTCAGATTGTGCTCGATCACTTCCCTAGGGATCCCAGGCATTTGTGATGGTTGCCAGGCAAATACGTCAACGTTAGCCCGGAGGAAAGTGATGAGCGTGAGTTCCTATTTGTCACTCAGACCTCCCGATATACGGGTGGTCTGAGCGGCGTTGGAACCAATTTGGACGACTTTGATGGGAATGTCGGTGTCACTGCTTGGTTTCACACGAGGTGCAGAGGTTGGCCTCGATGACGAATGCTCAGGGGTTTCGGAGTTTGCTCCTTTCCGGATTCTTCCTCCTGCACTGTAACAAGCGCATGGAGTTCTTCCAGAGCAGTCACTCCGGTGGTGTGATCTCCGCGGATCTGGGGAACACCTGCTGGTGCTGGCATCTTCAACACCAAATAGCCATAATGAGCAACAACCATGAACTTGTACAAGCTGGTCTGCCCAAGATGGCGTTGAACGGTAAGTTGATCTATGCCACGTTGAAGACCAACTTCTCAGTGCGGTAATTCTCCCAGGCCCTGAAGGTCACTGGGAGGGTAATAGCACCGAGTGGAGTTACGGCCCCCGGACATACTCCGGAGAAAGGTCGGGAGGGGCGAAGATCCGAAGGTCGGAGCTGAAGCTTGACAAAAGCTTCAAAGCTTATGAGGTTCAGCCCTGAACCTCTATCCACCATCACATGGTGGAGTTGGATGTTGTTGATGCTAGGAGATACCATCAGTGGAAGTTGGCCAGCTCCGATCATGTTCTGAGGGCAGTGTGAAGCATCGAAGGTGATGGCAGTGTCCATCCACTTCCGGTGCGGCTCCGCCCTGGCGGTGGGAGCTACTGAGGCCATGTCCCGTCGCATGGACTTGAGGACACAGCAAGAGGTGATGTCCCACGAACCACCAAAGATGGTGTTCATGGTCTTCCGACACTCATTGTCAGAGACGTCTGAATCATCGTCGATGGAGGTGTAAATAGCCTTCAAGACCTTTTTAGGGTCCTGAAAGCCTAACTCCTCTTCAGTCGGAGCTTCGTCGACTTTCTGTTTTCCTTCCCTTTGACGGAAAGGAACTTCTTCCTGGTGCTTGTTGTAGCGCTCGGCAAGGTTCTGGACCTCTGGGCAGCCTTCCAGGTTGTGGCTGTTCGTCTTATGTATAGGACACCACATCTTGGAGCTGCCTCCGTCTTCAGACGACGGCCGAGGTCGTTTTTTGGGGAGTGGCCCTCGGCCACCCGGAGCTGCGGCAGCAGTGGCTGTAGATGTGCCGGCCGACGGCTTTTGTTGCCGTTGGACTTTTTCTTCTTCTTGCCACTCCCAGAGGTAGTGGCTTTGCCCTTGGAGGACTTTTTATTGTCCTTCGGAGGTGGTTGGGAGTGCATTTCACGACCCTCAGCAGCTTTGGCGCACTTGTCTGCCAAGCTGAAGAGTTCCGTGACACTTGTGACTTCCTTGGTCGCCAGCTTCTCCAGCATCTTCTTGTCTCGTACGCCCTGTCTAAATGCCACAATGACAGAAGCGCTTGAGATAGAAGGTGTAGTGTTTCGTACCTGCGAGAACCTCTGGATGAAGGATCGCAGGGACTCTCCCCCCTTTTGCTTGACAGCAAAAAGTTCCAATTCGGTGCCTGGTCGGGTGTATGAACTCCCGTAGTTGGCAGTGAACTGTTAGCACAGTTCCACCCAACTGTTGATGGAGTCGGGCAGAAGGCTCATAAACCAAGACCTGGTGGTCCTAGTCAAAGCCACGGGGAAATAATTGGACATTAAGGCCTCATTGCCTCCAGCCGCAAGGATTGCAGTGGAGTACATTTGAAGAAACACAATGGGATTGACAGTCCCGTCAAATTTCTCCGGCAGGTGAGGACAGAACTTCTGCGGCCATTTGACCATGCGTAGGTGCATGGCCAGGGTAGAACAGCCTCCTCCTACTCCCTCAGGAGCAGGACTGTCCCGAGCCTCTCGCCTCTTACGAGCACGCTCGATATGGATGCGGCCGTTCTGTTGATGGTAACGGTGATCAAGCTCCGCCCGGAGGTCGTGAGTCGAAAGCCTGGTTACCGTATGGGTGCGTCGCGCCCGGGAAGGCAGCGACGTCGCCTGTTGAGATGCAGCACGCCTCCTATGTTGTGAAGCGTGTGGACCGAGTCTACCTGACACGGTTCGATGCTGCAATGGGGCCCGCCCCGCGGGGGGACCTTGGTTGCTGATGTGATCGGCTGCTGCTGCAACCAAGTGTTCCACATCAGCCCTCCACTGCTCCATTGTACCCTGGGATGCTCCTGGAGGCGGTGGACGTTGGAGAAGAGCATGCGCGGCATGGAGCGCGTGTTTAGGGTTGTTGTTCGCCGATGTCGTGACCGACGCAGACACCCCATCTCATTGTCTAGCTTTATTTGCCGGTGCGGACGGTGGCGGTGGTGGCATGAATCCTGCTAGAGCCACAATACCTGTTGGCGCTAGACGATCCAGGAGCAGAGTTCACCATGTTTGAATCTCGGGCGCCCCTTCCTGGCGCCAACTGTCGGAGTCTGGTTCCAGCAATTCTCCTGGTACTACCGTTGGTAGCCCGCAGAGTTTGTAGTTCTGTAATGGGCGCGCAGAGATTTAGAACACGATGGCAAGTTGACACACAAATTTACGTGGTTCGGGTCGCCTAAGCGTAATACCCTACTCCACGAGGTGTGTGGTTGTTGTATTGAGCATCTGGGCACTTGTGATCGTGTGTCAAAGCTGAGTCTGAGAGTGTCAAGAGAGTTCAGAAGTCTCTAGGAGTCCAGAGAGAGAGAGAGCGTCTAGTGTATCACTCGACCAGTCCTTTTATAGTACAAGGACTGGTCGTTACATCTTTAGCCTAGCCCGACATGTGTCCCTGGCGGTTACAGATGCTTAATACACAATTAGTGAGCTTAATTACCATTAATAGCATAGTAACAAGCCTTGATAGTGCCGTTACTGGTATTAAGGGCCCTCCAATCATTAAGATGGTATTAATGACACTTAATCGAGTCTTGAAGTCTTTGATTGCCCCTTGAAGGTCCGAGCCGTTGGGGGTCCTCCAGTCTGCTTGTTGAAATTGAAGGTCCGGTGGTTGGACACGTGGCGGCTCCGGAGCTTACCGTCCAGGCTGGGTAGGTCTGGTGCAGTTGTACACGTGTCAGGACTGGGGTTTCCCTCTGTCGGGGGTTAGGTCCAGGGGTGCCGCGCAGGTATTTAGCCCAGAGCTTTCCCATGTGTGGGACATAGCTCCGGTTGCAGTATACACGTGGCAGCACTAGGACTAACCATTGAAGGGAGGCAGGTCCGGTCCCATATGACACAGGGGCCTTCAGAGGTCTTCAACTCAGAGAGCTAAAGTTCCTTTGGTCTACTTGTAGTCCCAAGGGGTATACGGTAATCAGGGTACCGACAGTCACATTCGGGTTCAAATAAACATACTGCATGCTCATCTAAACATGAACACAAAGTTAAATTTCATTGTACCTATTGTGTTAGAGATGGTCATGTCATAGATTTTTGTTATAGACTAGATAAACAACATAAAAAGGAAAGAATGCAAGCTAGATCTTATAACTCCCATGCAAATTTTGTTGCACATACTAAACCGAATGCCAGTAACATGCAACCTGCTATTATGAGTCAAAAACATTCAAAGTTTACCTCTGGAGCTTCAGTTTTTGCCTCCAGAGCTTCTGTTGTTCCCTCCAGACCTTCTGTTTTTGCCTCCGGAGCTACTGATTTTCGTGCTGCACAAGTAACACATCATAGGTCAGTAGTTAAGAACAAAAAGTCTCAAACTTCGACTCATAAACCAGCTGTTTTATCTCAGCTGTCGCCTGTTGTTCCTGCTAGACGTTGTGTGACTCAATACTGGATTCCTAAATTTCTTTTGACTAACCCCTGTATTGAGTCATCGACGTATTGTGCTTCTATGTAGGTTACGCGTTTGAGGAAGGAGAACATTTAGATTGTGGATTCAGGTTGCTCATGCCACATGACCAGTAACAAAGAATAGTTCTCCTCCCCCACTTTTGTGTCACGTGTAGAGAATGTTACTTTTGCCGATAATTCTTCAACTCCTATAATTGCTAAGGGTTCGGTTAGAGTAAATGATCACTACACTCTGAAGGATGAGGCACTTGTCAAAAATTTGAAAACAACTTGCTTTCCGTTTCACAATTGCTAGATGAGAATTAGGAAATTATTTTCAATAAAAATTGCTGCAAAGTTGTATGTTCAAATAGTGAGCTTATTTTTAACTTGTCTCATATTGGAAGAGTTTTTAAATATGATTTTGATATGTCATCCTCTAAGAATAGGTTTCTAGTTGCTAATGATTCAAAGGACTTATATTTTTGGAATTGTAGACTTGGTCACTTAGGCTTTGATCATCTCACGCGTGTTGTGCTCTTGATCGCATACGTGGGTTGCCTAAGCTTAAAAGGGAAAAAGAAATTGTGTGCTCTTCTTGTAGACATGCTAAGATGGTTGTAGGTTCATATGCTCCTCTCACAATAACCATGACAACTGAACCAAGTCAACTTTTGCACCTTGACACCGTAGGACCTTCACGTGTTCAATCCTTCAGAGGTAAATGGTATGTTCTTGTGATTGTTGATGCTTTTTCTGGATACTCCTGGGTTTACTTTATGGCATCTAAGAATGAAGCCTTCAGTCACTTTAGAACTTTACTTCTTAGATTATCAATTGATCACCCAGGATCTTTAAAAGTAGTTAGAAGTGATAACGGAACCAAATTTAAAAATCAATCGTTTGATCACTTTTGTGCTGAAAATGGAATAGATTATCAATTTTCTTCACCTTATGTATCTCAACGAAACGGTGTTGCAGAGAGAAACAACAGAACCTTAGTTGAGATGGATAGGACTATGCTTGATGAATATCAAACTCCTAGAAATTTTTGGGCAGATGCAATTGCAACCGCTTGTTATGTCTTAAATCGTGTTTTCCTGCATGCTAAGCTAGGAAAAACACCATATGAACTTCGGTATGGACATAGGCCTAGTGTCACACACTTTCAGGTCTTTGGTTGTAAATGCTTTGTTAAGAAACATGAGAATCTTGACAAATTTGAAGCTAGATCTGTTGATGGCATTTTCTTGGTTATCCATCTCATACTAGAGGCTACCGTGTGCTTTTACTTGAAACTAACAAAATTGTGGAGATTTGTGAGGTTTCTATTGATGAAGCTAGACCGGGTACTAGATCCAATATTGCAGGTCCGGATCCATATCCGCATAGGGAGAGCATTTTCATTGAAGATGAGGAAGAAGTGGAGTTGTTGCCTAAAAATTTAGCAGCTAATGACATTGTTCTAGCTCCAGATGTTGATTCACAACCAGCGCCGACGACAACCATTGCTGATCCAGATCATCCTCAAGCCACAAGATCTTCAATCTCTGATGAACATGAATAAGAAGGAGCTTGTGAAGTTTCTACTCCCCTCCGAATCCTCAGAAGTCATCCTCCACAATAAATTATTGGAAGCTTGCATGAACGAGTCACAAGGTCCAGGTTTTGCGGTCCAACATCTCAGGCCCATTCTGCTTTTGTTGCTTCTTTTGAACCCAATGATATATCACATGCACTCACTAATGAATATTGGATTATTGCAATGCAAGAAGAGTTAAAATTTTTTGAAAGAAATAATCTTTGGGAACTCGTATCTCCACCTCAAGGTCACACTTTAATTGGAACAAAATGGGTGTTTAAAAATAAACAAAGTGAGGATGGGGTTGTGGTTAGGAATATGGCTAGGATGGTTGCTCAAGGTTTCACACGAGTTGAAGGTCTAGATTTTTATGAAACGTTTGCTCCTGTTGCTAGATTAATAGCCATAAGAATTTTGTTAGCTTTTGTTGCATCTAAAGGTTTCAAGTTATAACAAATGGATGTTAAAAGTAATTTTCTTAATGGCTACATAGATGAGGAGGTTAATGTCAAGCAACCACCAGGTTTTGAAAATCCAGATTTTCCTAATCATGTTTACAAACTGTCCAAAGCCTTGTACGGTCTCAAACAAGCCCCTAGAGTATGGTATGATAGGTTAAAAACATTCTTACATGAAAATGGGTTTACCATGGGCAAGGTTTATAAAACTCTTTTTATGCTTAAGCATAGCAATGAGTCATTATTCGTTCAAGTGTATGTGGATGATATTATATTTGGTTGTGCTTCTCATGATCTTGTGTCCAAGTTTTCAGCTATGATGAGTTCAGAATTTGAGATGAGTATGATGGGAGAACTCACATACTTTTTGGGGCTGCAAATCAAGCAAACCAAATAAGGTACCTTTGTGCATCAAACGAAATATACAAGAGACCTTCTTAAGCGCTTCAACATTGACAAAAGTAAGCCTCTTCGGACACCAATGGGGACAGCAACGACACTTGAACTTGATGAAGATGGTGGACCTGTGGATCAAAAAGAATATATAAGCATGATTGGATCATTTTTGTACCTCATGGCATCAAGACCAAACATACAATTCATCGTATGTCTTTGTGCACGGATCCAAGCTTCCCCACGTGCTTCACATCGTCAAGCCATCAAAAGAATTCTCAGGTACTTACATGGATCTCAAGAATTTGGCATTTTTCTTCCTTCTTCCTCAACTGTTACATTGAAAGCTTTTTCGGATGCTGAATTTGGGGGTTGTAGGAATGATAGGAAAAGTACTTCGGGTGCTTGTCATTTTCATGGTAATTCTCTGGTTGCTTGGTCCTCTAGAAAATGAAACTCAGTTGCATAATCTACATCCGAATCTGAATCTGTAGCTGCTGCTAGCGCTTGCTCACAAATTCTTTGGACTGTTCAAACACTTAAGGACTATGGGATTGATCTAGATAGTGTTCCACTATTTTGTGATAACACTAGTGCCATTTGCATTGCTAAAAATCCCGTGTAATATTTGAGAACAAAGCACATTGACATTAGGTATCACTTTCTCCGTGATAATGTTGAAAAAAGGAAACATTGTGCTTCACCATGTAGATACCAAACAACAATTGGCTGACATTTATACAAAACCTTTGGATTTCACTCGTTTTTGTTACATTCATAGTGAAATAGGGGTTATGCATCCTCATGGCTTAAATTGAGGGGGAGTTTTTGAAACTTGGGAAGTCTATGTGTGAATCTAAAATCAAAATAATATGAGCATAGTATTTCATACATATATGACTTTGTGATTCCTTTTTACATGATGAAAGTTCTTACTACATTACTCTTGTTATACATTTTGTAGTTTTTGCCATGTCTAGTAATTGGAATAATTACTTACACTAAATCTGGTCATGATTGAACTTTCTTGTTGTTTTGAACTTGTTGCATGCTCACAAGTGCTTTTAATTTTAAAGAATTAATCAAGTAAGCAACTCACATGTTGAGTTTTTCTGTTCAAATGAAAAAATGAGAAAGGATCAAGAGAATATGCATGCATCACACCTCTTGTTTTGAGATAGCTTATCATTGCACTTAGATATGAACATGGAAGAAGTTGTGTATGACTAAAACCATGTCCTTAAGCTTCTGATTGTCAAATGACATAGGCTTGGCTTTGTTGGTTAGAATAAGGCAGATGCGCATATAATCTCTTGCAAATGTCATATGATCTAAATTTGTGTTTTGAAAATTAATAAAATGCAGCAACAAGTGTTATGCTTTCAGGTTTTGAAATAGTTAAGTTTGTGAGATCATGACTTGCTTAAATTGAAAATTACATTTAATCTCTAGCATGGCTTACACTACCTTATTTATCTCATTGTTGTGATAGTATAAGTTACTTGATAGTATTACTTGGATGAGCTTTGTTTATATGTATATGTTATGATGTGCTCGTAACAAATTAAAATATCTCTTTTGTACCTTGCTGAATACATTGTCAAAGGGGGAGAAGTATGCAAGGGGGAGAAATATGTATAGGGGGAGAAATTTATTTCTATCTCATTTGATTTTCAAAAAGGGGGAGAAATTGTTTTCAAAACTTTTCATGTGAATAAGACAATGTTTGGATTTTAAGTTGTGTTGCCAATGCATTCATCAAGGGGGAGATTGTGAGACCTATGTGTGCTGAATACATTGGCTTTGATGATAGAAGTTTTGAATACTACCAAAACACCTTTTTAACAAGGTCTGACTCTAGGTTCGAGCTCCAGCAAGGTCCAACTTGTTTTGGCTGGGTCCGACTTCTTTGTCTAGGTCCAACATATTTTGGTTAGGTCCGACATGTTGTGGCTAGGTCCGACTAGCTTTGGTCAGATCCGACACTGGGTCTGACTAGCTTTGATAAGCTCAAGCACTAGGTCTGACATGCTTTGGTTAGCTCCGGCACTAGGTCATGCTTGCTTTGGTAAGCTCCGGCTCAAGGTCCGGTTAGTTTTGGCAAGGTCCGGAGCTGGATTGCAATGGTTCCGCTTTTACTTTAAATTGATTCAAACTTGTTTTACATATATGGAAAGTATGTTTGGTATTCTTTTACTAAGTTTTTGGTGTGTTTTGGCAGTTATGGCTAATATCATTTTGCTATGGAATGCAACATGCTTATGTGAGGTGCTCATGTAAGGTGTTGTGTTTTCGGAACTAACAAGAGTCAAGTCGCGGACTTGTGTGTTTTCGGAACTAACAAGAGTCAAGTCGCGGACTTGTGCTTAGAAGTATCAGATGTTTATTCATGTGCAGGTGTTGCTTTAGTTCAAGACATGGATGGTGACGGGATCCATTGAACTAGTCTTAGGGAGAATATGAGGTTCAACAACCAAGTTCGGGAGGAATTGTGGTTGAGTTGATCGGGAGGTTGCGCAATATGTTTGAATCAAGAACAATACATATGAAGGTATCGTGGACGTCATTGAAAGATGTTTGCACGTGTGCAAGGAGTGCATGGACGTGGCAACATGGTTCCAAGGCGTGATGAAGAGGTGTGGACGTAAAGAATTGGTTGGAAAGGTCCAACCGGCTTGGTTATGGACTTAGGTTGCGGCTGAGTTGGGTTTGACTCAAATATAAAAAGATTTGAGTTGGTTATGATAGGTTTTCATGTGAGTCACGAAGTTGGGTTGTTTTAGGAATGTGGGATACTTTGCTAAGATGTTTGGAAGTCTTAAGATTGCTTCTATCTGCGTATAGAAGAGTCTTGAGCAGTTATAGAAAGTAGGATTAGAGTCCTAGTTTGAGTTGAGTTGGCTTTCAGGCTAGTTATATAAGCAAGGGAGGTCAGAGCTCATTGCAGACGACTTTGGGGCTGTTCCTCTTGTGTTTTGATCAATAAAATTTGTAGTTTGAAGGAAGTTTTATGCCTTGTTCGTCTGACTTGTTTCAGACAAGTTTTTCTCGTTGAGTTTCTACACAGCAATATCTTTCTTCAGTGGTTTTATGATAACTCAAGTTTTACAGATCTAATCAATGTGATTATTTTTGGATTATCTTCAAAACTTAATTATCTATCATCTGTAAAAAATTTACAGTCATTGGATTTGTGGTTTCTGATCTACACGAGTTTCTTTGCAGTGTTCCAGACTTGTTTTTCTTGGGTAGACTGACCTTTATTCGATCTTTCGATCTTAAATTGAGTTTCTCCCGATGGATTTTTGTGATTCTTATTGTGACATCTTCGTGACTTGATTATCAACAATCTATATTTATTTTGTCACAATTGATCAAACTTAGATTAGTCGCACACACAATTTCTTTAACATATTGTTTTTCTGCTAAGGGGTTTTTGTTGCTTCCGTTGAAAAAAGTTCTAATCTACCATTCACCCCCCTCTGGTAGCTTTACACGTGCTCTTCGATCTTACACACTCTCCTTCCCTTCCCAAACCTTAATCTCTTCAAGATTTGGTCTTAGAGGGCAAGTAGGATGAGTGGAAGGCTTTTGAAGGCTCAAGGACTGTTGTGGCGGCGATAGGGTTCCAGAGTTAACGAATAGGGGTCCCCTTTTAATATGGGTCCCAACAACTAACCGTTGACAAAATCACAAACCTGGACTAGTCTAGCCCTGTACGACGGACTAGTCCGACCTTTTGGGACCACCAACAATTTGACGTCACTGATCGACAAAACTGGTGACGTCCCCGCCAACGTTTGAATTTCAAATGGTCTTTGGCTACCTGGACTAGTCCGGCTCAAAACGGACTAGTCCAAAGTTGGACATAATGCTTTAGTTTTGTTGAAAAAGGACTTCTCTGAGAAGGCCCGGACTTGTTCGACACCTGAGGCGGACAAGTCCGGCCACCCAGGACTTGGCTTCAGGATCTCACACTAAGCTATAAACGGACAAGTTCGTACCACAACAGACAAGTCCAAACTCAAACAGAACCATTTGGTACATCCCAAAACAGACTACTCTAGGGGGTTCGGACTAGACCGGCCTCTAGGGTAGACAAGTATGATCTCCCAGGACTTAGCTTCACAATCGCTCACCAGGGAAGAACGGACTAGTTCGTACCCATACGGACAAGTCCGAACTCCAACAAAGACATTTAGTCCATCCCAAAATGGACTGACCTGGCCGTCCGGACTAGTCCGCCTCGACGCCCTGATGAGTAGGTTTAGGCCCGATCTTCCGAAAGGTATGTCGATTGGGTGGAGAACTCAACGTTGATGATCTGCGGAACTTGAGCGGTTCGAGTACCCCTGCAATCACTGCACCACGGCTCCATTGGTTATCAACCATGTTGTAGATGCTTGACCTCGCTAAGAAGGCTAATCCCTGCAAGTGTAACCGAGAACACGAGCAAGAACGTCGAAGACACAATCTGAAATCACAACGTTGGGGTCTCACAAATCATACAGCGGCAATATTATTGATCTAAGCAAAACCCAAATGTTTATGGCAGCTACTATGGAGTATATATAGGTGGGAGGACGTCCAAGGGGTGTTGGGGTCGTGACCTAACCCTAAGACATGAAAATAATGGATTTAGACTTGATACAAGGCCCAATGGCCCAATACGGTGCCGCAACACCCTGACAGATTCCGTACTCAATTTTGTTTCGACGACTCCCACCGAAGGAATTTTGACATGGAACTAGAGCCATTGGAAATGTTATCCTCTCCCCTTTCCGTGCATATATAGAACGTCCAAAATGGAGCTCGTATGAGTCCTGGGCATCCGTTTTAGTGCGTACTGCTCCTGGACTCCGAGTCGGACACGATTTTGAGTTAGGCTCGGTTTCTATCTTCTTTGAACGAATTCTCTGGTCCTCCAAATCCCTAATACTTCCTCCAAGTACTCCTTAAACCTCTCCATGGATCCTAATCACAATAAAATCATTAGGTAGCAATCTATGCTCAAAACCATATAAGGAAACATATAAGAACGAGCTCACCTCTAAAATTAATTGTTGTGTATGAACTCTATTGATTGCATCTTGTATGTTCAATGGAGTGTTGTTTGTATCCATAGAAGTCATCTGCTCATCATCCTCCCCTTCTTGAATTGGATTGTCCTCGACTCAAGTTCATCTTCTCTCATGTGTTGGTCCAAATGTGCAACACCATCAAATCTTTTTGTATGCATGAATGGAGGAGGCCAAGGTGGTGGACGACATAGTGCGCCATCTTGATCTTGTCCATAAAATAATAGTGCACATTCACTTGAGCCAGGATCCCAAAAAAATAAATAATGTGTCATGTTTGTAGGTGTAATAATAATGTGCATGATCTCATCATTCCCCCCTTCTTTATGACAAGCTGTACTCAGCTTGCTCGTATGTCCAAGAAAGAGGCTTTTGGGGATAGTATGAGCGCTGTCCATATTGCACAACCGCAGCAAACAATGCTTCTCTTTTATTTGTTGTCTCCACTGCAAGGAAAAAATACTAGAAAAACTTGACAAGGCATTATTAGGATTAGTGCATTTATTTACTTTACCATGTTGTTGCAGGACAAAAGGAGCTTGCACATTGGAACATATGTAAAATTTATGCACCATAAATTCACCACTATCTTCATAGTTGCCTATAGCGTGAAAAATATTTCTACTTAACAAAGGCAATTCAGATTGGGAAAATATTCTCCTCTCTACAATATCTAGATCACAAAGAGTGTCAAATTCAATATATCCCAAGGTATTTAGAGAAGACAACAATTTCTGTTCATCATTTTCACAAGTAATTGGAATCAAATTCTTAATTTCAGCACATGTGGGTAATAAAGTATCAAATTCATTGACTTGTTCTAGCATCGGTACAATATAACTATCAGCATACAACTCATTTTTACCGTAAGAATCAGTAGGAAAATCAACTAGGTATAATGGTGTTTTCAGAAAAGGCTCCTCGAGTTGTTGTTGTCCAATAGAATGATTGGGAGAAAAATTTGAGACATTCAAAAACTTCTCAACATCGATAAGTGTAGTATCAGGTGCATTACCTTCATTCTCATTTTCAGCAGTAAATGTTGGTGAAATATGAAGGAATAAACCTGAAAGTTCACAAAAATTGTATATCACCTCATTTTCTTTTGCACCAGCTGCATGCCTTTCTACATTGTCCCGCAAAAGATTAGCCACAGGAGGACCTACAACAAGGACCTGCTCCTCAAATTGCTGAATTTCTTCTTTGCACATAGATACATTAGCAAAAGTTTCTCGCACAAGAATTTTCGTTTCTTTCCATGTTCGAGGTTTTTCTAATTCATTTAAATTGTTCCACCAAGTTAATGCACAATCTACTAATGCACTTGCAACATTTCTAATCTTTCTCCTCTCACACATATGACGTTGTCCAAAAACTTTATCCAACTCTATTTCCCAAGCAATATATTCATCGTAACCAAAACCATCATAAGAAGGAAGAGATGGGAGAATGTAATTACTTTCTGTGGAAGGAGTTGTAAATATGGTATGAATGTCATGTGAAACCTTGGTTGATGTTTGATTCTTAGCAAGCAACTCCATCGCCGTCTTTATCATGTCAATCTTCTCAGCATATAATGCATGATTCTTGCTTTTACCTGACATTGTTAGTAGCAAACAGAAGACAACAAAAAAATATGTTATCCCTATCAACTACAAAGGATAATGGCAATGTGGAAGTGGAATCACACACTCTCAAGCGTCTTACCACGCTCTTACAAGTGTTCTTACCGACACTGTAGGTGGCAAATGGTGGCCGGTATGAAGAAACCAATGAAGCATGGGATGATTGCAAAGGTGTATCGATTTTGCTCAAGAGTAAAGTGTAGCTTTGATGGCACTTTATATGTAGCAAGAATTAGCAACAATGAAATCAGATAGTAAAGTTAAATAAGTGTCCAAAGTACTTGTCAAAGTTGCTGGCCTAAATGTGTTCCTAGTAGTTCAACAAGCAAGACATGAGACAAAACTAGATGACACAAAGGATGCAAGCACTTCTATTTTTTGTTTTTTTCTCTTATTTTTTCGTGCGGCTTTTGTATCTTGTTTTGCACTTGCCTTTTTCTTTTGTCTTTCTTTTCTCAGAATGTGCTGCAAATGAAGAACACATTAAAAACCAATCAAAGCTATCTCGTGTGTCTGTCGCAAATTTTCCGCTCAATCTTCCAAGGACAAATAGGCACACTTAGAGACATTAAATGGAAAAACTTACAACATCAAGATTGTAGATATATAACTCTTATTTAATTTCGATATATGGAAGACCTATTTTGGACAAGAACAATAGGAGATATTATCCCCGAAATACACACTGTTCAGAAATTATAGGTCGAGAACAGATTCAGATATAATACATTTTTGACCATGATAGCTCCGTTTACTGGGAATCCTATGAATACAAAAGTTGTAGATAACTTCTTAAGCTTTCCAGAAAGTACAGGAAATCCAAAATCCGAGTTTGTATGAGTGAGATATGATGAAAATATCAAACTGTACACAAATGAATCTAATCTGGACGTGATGACGCGATTCAAAAGGATGAATCAACACAATGAAAAACTCAAACTAAGACCAAAAGCACTTTCTAAACAAGAAATATGACTCAACAACGGACACAAACTCAACAAAACCAAACTGAAAACGAATGTTGCAAAGGCTCAATGGTGGTTTGGACAAAGTAACGAACAGATGTAATAAACTGCAAGTTTTTTGTGGCTTTTTTGTGGACTCTAGGTATGAAAAACAAAACTAATGTAATGGATAGATGAATTACCTAACTAGCAACCTAGAAATCTGATACCAATTGATGAGTAGGTTTAGGCCCGATCTTCCGAAAGGTAAGTCGATTGGGTGGAGAACTCGACGTTGATGATCCGCGGCACTCGAGCGGTTCGAGTACCCCTGCAATCACTACATCACGGCTCCGTTTGTTATCAAACATGTTGCTCACGCTTGACCTCGCCAAGAAGGCTAATCCCTGCAGGTGCAACCGAGAATACGAGCAAGAACGTCGAAGACACGATCTGAAATCGCAATGTTAGGGTCTCACAAATCGTACAACAGCGATATTATTGATCTAAGCAAAACTCAATTGTTTATGGCAGCTACTATGGAGTATATATAGGTGGTAGGACGTCCAAGGGGTGTTGGGGTCGTGACCTAACCCTAAGACATGAAAATAATGGATTTAGACTTGATACAAGGCCCAATGGCCCAATACGGTGGCGCAGCATCCTGACAGATTTTGTACTCGATTTTTTTCAACGACTCCCGTCAACTCCGAAGGAATTTTGACATGGGACCAGCTCCATTGGAAAGGATATCCTCTCCCTTTTTCGTGCATATATAGAACGTCCAAAACGGAGTACGTATGCGTCCTGGGCGTCCGTTTTAGTGCATACTGCTCCTGGACTCCGAGTTGGACACGATTTTGAGTTTGGCTCGGTTTCCATCTTCTTTGAACGAATTCTCTGGTCCTCCACGTCCGTAATACTTCCTCCAGGTACTCCTTAAACCTCTCCATGGATCCTAATCACAATTAAATCATTAGGTAGCAATCTATACTCAAAACCATATAAGGAAACATATAAGAACGAGCTCACCTCTGAAATTAGTTGTTGTGTATGAACTCTATTGATTGCATCTTGTATGTTCAATGGAGTGTTTTTTATATCCATAGAAGTGATCTCCTCATCACGTATGGACAAGTCTGGCCATGGGGATTTTTCTCTCTCTAAGCCTTCTCACTTAGGTATTTCTCTCAACCACCACGTTGAGCCCTCTTGATGATCTCCATGCACATGATACACACACTCTCACACTTGATACAGCTAGTCTAAGCTCAACACAATAGAAACCTTAATTTCTATGCCTGAGTCTTTCATGCCTCTTTCAACCTTTTCCTTTTTGACGGATTTTGTCTTATTTCATTCGTCACACCTGTGCTTAAGATCAACTCAGCTCATTAGTCTCTTAATTGTCGTCATCAATCAACTAAAACCCACGGGGTTGCCTAGATGCACTTTCACTAAATTTCAAGTGGGTTGCACAACATTGCCATTGACAAGAAGGTAAAAGATGGTAAAATAATGAGCATGCGCAAAGTAAATGCTCGTAGAATATGTTTTCATATAAATGTATTTCATTATAGGTCCGAATAACGGAGGAAGGCAACGACACACTTAATGTATAGGACCAAGTTGAGTGTGCTATTCATCTTGGACCGAACCGACTCTGTTCATAGACTCTATGAGATACATTTTATACAAATACAGACTCACCTACGTGCTACTAAGTATAGAACCTACGGAGATGCTTAATGTTCCAGATGTTGGGAAGTGTTATCCCATCCTTTGTTGCCAATCGAACGCATCCGGGGCGGGAAATTTTGATAACTCGGAAGGGACCTTCCCAGCTAGGGGAAAGTTTGTTCATCCCTTCTCAAGTGAGTATCCTGCAGCACCAGATTGCCTTCTTCCAACTGTCGATTTCGCACATTCCTTTGACGACAGCGCTGGAGCGCCTGTCGGTATCGAGCATTTTGGACAACTGTTTGCACCTTGGCTCGCCGACGAGGTCTAAGTCATCACGCCGGAGCTGGTCCGCGTGGCTTCGTTGTAGGTTCGAACTCAGAGAGACCCCATGGCAATTTCTGGAAGAATGAAAGCTTCGGCTCCATATACCATGAAGAAGGGTGTTTCTCCTGTTGCCCGACTCGGTGTTGTCCGGCTCGCCCACAATGCAGGCGGAAGCTCTTCTATCCAGTTGGTGCCATGCTTCTTCAAGCGCTCATAAATGCGTGTCTTGAGTCCCTTGTTTGTGTTTGCCCTCTTAGCTTGGCCATTGCTTGCCGGATGAGCTACAGAAGCATAGCTGCAGTTATGCCGAGGTCTTCACAATACTCTTCAAAATATGCACTCGTGAATTGGGTTCTATTGTCAATGATGACTTTGTTCTGAATTCCAAATCTGCAGACAATGGACATCAAGAACATGATAGTTGATTGCTTGTTGATTGTCATAACTGAGTACTTTTCGGCCACTTTGTGAACTTGTCGATGGCGACGTATAATAACCGGTACCCTCCGATGGCTTTTGGGAAAGGTCCTAAAATATAAATCCCCCACACAGAAAATGGCCATGAGGGAGGAATCATTTGCAGTGATTGCACTAGATAATGAATTTGCTTCGCACGGAACTGGCACGTTTCGCACTTTTTGACCAGCTCGACTGTAGCCCAGTAAAAATTATGTCAGAAGGCCGTACAGACCAGCGCGCGGGATGATGCCTGATTTCCACACTCGCCTCCATGGATCTCTGCGAGAAGTTCGCACCCCTCTTCTCGGGGAATGCACTACATTAGAATGTCATTGGCACCACATCGATAGACATCCCCTTCTAGCAACGTGTATCTTTTATCCAACCTGACAATTCGCTCAGCGGATACACCATCTTCAGGAAGGATGTTCTCTTTCAAGTAGTCCCGGAGTTCCGAGATCCATGCATCTAGACCGACTTGAGCTTCTGGATCTCGCGCGCTAGGTTGCTCGGAGCTTCCTGTAGCGCCTAAGGTCCTTGGTGGATGCCATGGTAATAGGGCCACCCGGATTGCCAGCTTCGAGGTGCTGGTCCTACCCCCATCACTTAGTTGGCAGACCGGGCGAAAGATGTCGGTAATATTCTAACAAAAACCCCATTGGGTGCCTGAGCCCCGATTGAAGCTTTCATCGAGAGCTCGTCGACTTTAGCGTTGTCAAGACGATGGACATGGCAGAGGTCCAGGACCTATAAATCCTTCTGCAACTTCTGGACATCAAACAAATATATAGCGAGCTGAGGGTTATTGCAACTACATTCACCTTTGACTTGTTTGTTGATGAGTTGTGAATCTTGCTTCACAAGCAGTTGTCAGATGCCATATGTTAGAGCCACCTTAAGTCCAAAGACGAGAGCTTCTTATTCTACCATGTTGTTGGTCGCCTTGAAGTCGAAGTGCACCATGTACTTGACTTTCTCCCCGACCGGGGTGAGAAGAAGGATTCTAGCTCTGGCTCCCTGCTTCTGCATGGAGCCATTGAAGTAGAGAGCCCAGTGAGGCTTAGTGAAGACTGGAACCTTATGTTCTAGCTTCTATTCGCCGAGGCCCCCACGACTTGATGAAGAAGGTGTCCACTCCACCACAAAGTCAGCTAGCGCTTGACTCTTTATTGCATGTGAAGGTAGTAATTCGAGATCGAATTCTACCAGCTCTGCAACCCACTTGGTAACATTTCCTGTTGAATTAGGATTATGAAAAATAGCGCATACTGGATAAGATGTTACCACTGATATATTGTGGGCTTGGAAGTAATGACGTAGCTTCCTTGAGGCAATGAGAACTGCATAAAGCAGCTTATGCAACCCAATATATCAATTCTTGGCATCATGAAGTACTTCACTAATGATGTATACTGGCCGCTGGACAGTTCGGACCCTCCTGGAGGGCTTCAAAGTTTCTTCTTCATGAATCTAAACCCTCCCAGAGGGGTTCGACTCTTCTTCTTGAGCAGTAGATACTCTCTTGGATGAGAGAGGTTGATCCACATGATTCTTCCCTATAGGATCCGTGCCTGGGGGCTGGGACCCAGACTCACCATCTGGTAGCTCCAGACCCTCTCAAAGGGGTCTAAGCTCCTGAGTCAAAGATGTTTCTGGTCTTTCCACAACCAGAACCATGCTGACAACCTTTGTAGTTGTTGCGATGTAAAGCATAAGAGGCTCGCTAAGTTCTGGAGCTACCATGATTAGTAGTGTGGTGAGGAGCTATTAGAGATCTTGGAATGCCTACTCTACTTCTTAAGACCAATGGAATGGTACTGACTTCCTTAATAGCTAGAAGAAGAGAAGTGACCGCTCTGCTAGCCTTGAGATGAACCGGGTGAGCGAAGCTAGACATACAGTAAGCTTCTGGACGTCCTTGATGCGGGCTGGAAGCCGCATCGCTTTGATGGCCTTTATGTTGGCTGGATTTGCTTCAATTCCTTGGTGGGTCACCAAGAAACCAAGAAGCTTTTCAGAGTTAACCCCGAAGACACACTTGTCAGGGTTAAGCTTCGTGGGCTTCAGGTGCAACTTATCAAAGACGGATTGAAGGTTGTTCAGAAGTGAGTCTTTGTTCTTCACTTTGACAATGATGTCATTGACGTAGACTTCCACTAGGTCACGAATGAGATCCCCAAAGGTTTTGTGCAATGCTCACACAAAGGTGGAGAGTGCATTTTTGAGACTATAAGGCATTGCTGTGTAACAATAGAGTCCATCGACCGTAATAAAAGAAGTGTGCTCTTCATCTTCCTTAGACATTGGTATTTGATGGAAACCAGAGTATGCGTCTACGAAACATAAAAGCTCATAGCCAGAGGTAGAATCCACTATTTGGTCTATTCTTTGTAGTGGAAAGGGGTCTTTTGGCCATGCCTTATTCAAAGTGGTGTAGTCGATGCACATCTGAAGCTTCCCCGCAAGCCTTTGTCACAACGACTGAGTTTGCTTGCCATCACAGATGATGTACCTCTCGGATGAATCCAGCGGCAAGCTACATTTTGACTTCTTCTCGGATGAAGTTCTGCCACTCAACAGATTGCTTCTGGGGCTTATGCTGTATAGGCCGTGTGTTGGGGTAGATCTTCAGATGGTGCTCCATCACCTCCCTAGGGATCCCAGGCATTTGTGACAATTGTCATGCAAACACATCGATATTTGCCCGGAGGAAAGTCACGAGCGCGAGTTCCTATTTGTCACTTAGACCTCCCGATATACGGGAGGTATGAGTGGCATCAGAACTGATTTGGACGACTTTGACAAGAACGATGGAGTCATTGCTTGGCTGCACTCGTGGTGCAGAGGTTGAGCCGCGCTGACGCGAGCTCAGAGGTTGCTGAGCAGATTTCTCCTTGCCAGATTCAGCTTCTTGCACTGCTGCAAGCGCATGAAGTTTTCCCTGCGCAACAACTCCAGCAGTGCGATCCCCTCGGATCCGAAGGACGCCTGATGGAGTTGGCATCTTCAACACAAGGCCACCTCCATTAACATATACAGGGCTTGCCTGCCTAGGATGGCATTGAAGGGTAAGTTGATGTGTGCCACATCAAACACAAGCTTCTTAGACCGGTAGTTCTCCGGTGTCCCGAAGGTTAATGGGAGAGTAACAGACCTAAGAGGTGTGACAGCTCCCGGACCCACTTCGGAGAAGGGGCATGAGGGCCTAAGGTCTAAGAGGCTGAGCTGGAACTTCACAAAGGTTGCGAAGCTGATCAGGTTGAGAGCCACGCCTCCATCCAACAAGACATGGAAGAATTGTATATTGTTGATAGTTGGCGAGACCATCAGTGCAACTGTCAAGCTCCTGTCATGTTATTTGGATAGTGTGAAGCATCGAATGTGATGGGAGTATCCATCCACTTCCGATGAGGTTCCGCCTTGGCAGTGGGGGCAACAGCAGCCATCTCCAGATGCAAAGTTTTCACAATGCGCCAAGAGGTGATGTCCCAGGACCCTCCATACATCATATGGAGAGTGTTCCTGTAACACCCTCATTTTCATGCATCATGTATTGCATAAATTCATATAAATGTTTAACATTGATCCACCTAGAAAGGAATGAGTTTAAAATGAATTAGAAGCAAAACCACACTTAAGAATTCTGGGAAGTGTGGACTAGTCCGTTTTTGGTGCGGACTAGTCCGATTTCTCTCTGACCTCCCTCGGACATGTCCATTTTTCTACGGACTAGTCCGTTTGATGAGGACATCACTTCTATGGATACAAACAACACTCCATTGAACATACAAGATGCAATCAATAGAGTTCATACACAACAATTAATTTCAAAGGTGAACTCGTTCTTATATATTTCCTTATATGTTTTTGAACATAAATTGCTACTTAGTGATTTGTTTGTGATTAGGATTCATGGAGAGGTTCAAGGAGTACTTGGAGGGAGTATTAGGGACGTGGAAGACCAGATAATTCGTTCATAGAAGATGGAAACCGAACCAAACTCCAAATCGTATCCAACTCGGAGTCCAGGAGCAGTACGCACTAAAACGGACACCCAGGACGCATACGAACTCCGTTTTGGATGTTCTACATATGCACGGAAAAGGGAGAGGATAACCTTTCCAATGGCGTCGGTCCCATGTCAAAATTCCTTCGGAGTCGTCAGGAATCGTCGAAACAAAGTCAAATACAGAATCTGTCAGGGTGTTGCGCCACCATATTGGGCCATTGGGCCTTGTATCAAGTCTAAGTCCATTATTTTCGTGTGTTAGGGTTAGGTCACGACCCCAACACCCCCTTGGACGTCCTCCCACCTATATATACTCCATAGTAGCCGCCATGAACAATTGGGTTTTGCATAGATTAATAATATCGCTGTTCTACAGTTTGTGAAACCCCAACTTCGCGATTTAAGATCGTGTCTTCTACGTTCTTGCTTGTGTTCTCGGTTGCACTTGCAGGGATTAGCCTTCTTGGCGAGGTTAAGCGTGTGCAGCACGGTTGATAACCAACGGAGCCGTGGTGTAGTGATTGCAGGGGTACTCGAACCGCTCGAGTGCCGCAGATCATCAACGTCGAGTTCTCCACCCCAATCGACATACCTTTCGGAAGATCGGGCCTAAACCTACTCATCAATTGGTATCAGATTTCCAGGTTGCCCGTTAGGTAATTCATCTATCCATTACATTAGTTTTGTTTTTTATACCTAGAGTCCACAAAAAAGCCACAAAAAACTTGCAGTTTAGTAGATCTGTTCATTACTTTGTCCAAACCACATTGAGCCTTTGCAACTTTGTTATTCAGTTTGTTTTTGTTGAGTTTGTGTCCGTGGTTGAGTCGTATTGCTGGTTTAGAAGTGTTTTTGTCTTAGTTTGAGTTTTGCATTGTGTTGATTGATCCTTTTGAATCACGTCATCACGTCCAGATTTGATTCATCTCTGTCCAGTTCAGTATTTTCATCATATCTAGCACATACGAACTCGGAATTTCGTGTTCTTATACTTTCTGGAAAGGTTAAGAAGTTCTCTATAACTTTCTTATTCATCATTTTCCCAGAAAATATAGTTATCGATGTCAAAATTGCATTAGATCCGAATTTATTATTGACCAAAAAATGCTGAACAGTCTGTATTTCGGGGGCAGTATCTCCTATTGTTATTTTCCAAAATAGGTCTTCCATATATTGAAATTAAAGAGGAGTTATATATCTACAATCTTTCTGTTCTAAGTTTTCCAATTTAGAGCCTATAAGTGTGCCTATTTGTCCTTGGAAGATTGAGCAGAAAATCTGCGACAGACACACGAGATATCTTGGATTGATTTTCATTGTGTTCTTCCCTTGCAGCACATTCTGAAAAAAAAAAAGAAAAAAAAAAGGAAAGTGCAAAACAAGAAACAAAAGCCGCACAAAAAGAGAGGAACAAAAACAACAAAAAAACAGAAGTGCTTGCATTCTTTGTGTCATCTAGTTTTGTCTCATGTCTTGCTAGCTTGAACTACTAGGAACACATTTAGGCCAGCAACTTTGACAAATACTTTGGACACTTATTCAACTTTACTATCTGATTTCATTGTTGCTAATCCTTGCTACATAGAAAGTGCCATCCAAGCTACACCTTACTCTAGAGCAGAATCGATACACCTTTGCAATCATCCCACGCTTCATTGGTTTTTTCATACCGTCCGCCGTTTGCGACCTGCGGTGTCGGTAAGAACACTTGTAAGAGTGTGGTAAGACGCTTGAGAGTGTGTGATTCCACTTCCACTTTGCCATTATCCTTTGTAGTTGATAGCGATAACATATTTCTTTGTTGTCTTCTGTTTGCTACTAACAATGTCAGGTAAAAGCAAGAATCATGCATTATATGCTGAGATGATGGACATGATGAAGACGGCGATGGAGTTGCTCACTAAAAATCAAACATCAACCAAGGTTTCACATGACATTCAGACCACCTTTACAACACCTTCCATAAGAAGTAATTATATTCTCCCATCTCTTCCTTCTTATGATGGTTTTGGTTATGATGAATATATTACTTGGGAAATAGAGTTGGATAAAATTTTTGGAAAATTGCATATGTGTGAGAGGAGAAAGATTAGAAATGTTGCAAGTGCATTAGTAGGTTGTGCATTAACTTGGTGGAACAATTTAAATGATTTAGAAAAACCTCGAACATGGAAAGATATGAAAATTCTTATGCGAGAAACATTTACTAGTGTATCCAATTGCAAAGATGAAATACATGAGCTTGAGAAGAATTTTCTTGTTGTACCTCCTCCTATGACTAACCTTTTGCAGGAACAAGAACCAATAATTGTAGAAAATCCAAAAGCGAATGAGGTGTTCAACAACTCCTGTGAAAATTCAGATCAATCAACTCATAATGCACTCAAAATCACTGCTGAAAATGGTAAGACAAAACATTCTACAAATATAGAAGGTGAGAAGTTTTTGGATGTTCTGAATTTTTCCACCAATCATGCTATTTTCGAGGAGCAACTATTAGAATCGTTTATTTATACACCATTGTCACATGTTGATTTTCCTGCTGATCGTTGCGCTACAAAAGAGTTGTGTGCTGATAACTCTATTATACCAATGCAAAAACAAGTTAATATACAAAATGATTGTGTTTTGGATTCACCTACTTGTGCTGAAATTCATAATTTGATCACCGCTACTGCTGAAAATGATGAGCTGAAATTTTGTCTTCTCTAAATACTTTGGGCTATATTGAATTTGACACTCTTTGTGATCTAGATATCGTAGAGAAGATAATATTTTCTCAGTCTCAATTGCCTTTGTTAAGTAGAAATATTTTTTATGCTATAGGAAAATATGGACATAGTGGTATGTTTATGGTGCATAAAGTTTACATATGTTCAAATGAGGAAGCTTTTGTGCTGCAACAACATGGTCAAGTAAATGAATGTACTAACGCTAATAATATCTTGTCAAGTTTTTCTAGTATTTTTTCCTTGCAGCGGGGACAACAAAAACATTTTTCACTGCGGTTGTGCAATATGGACAGTGCTCACTCGGGCCTAAACTCTACCCCCAAAGCAAGACTTTTTGCTGGACATACGAGCAAGCCGAGGACGGCTTGTCATAAAGAAGGGGAGAATGATGAGATCATGCATATTATTATTGCACCTACAAATATGACACAATGTTTATTTGTTTGGGATCCTGGCTCAAGTGAATGTGCACTCTTATTTGATGGACAAGATCAAGATGGTGCACTATGCCGTCCACCACCTTGGCCTCCTCCTTTCATGCTTACAAGAAGATTTGATGGCGTTGCACATATGGACCCACACATGATAGAAGATGAACTTGAGTCGAGGACGACTCCAATTCAAGAAGGGGAGGATGATGAGGACATCACTTCTATGGATACAAACAACACTCCATTGAACATACAAGATGCAATCAATAGAGTTCATACACAACAATTAATTTCAGAGGTGAACTCGTTCTTATATATTTCCTTATATGTTTTTGAACATAAATTGCTACTTAATGATTTATTTGTGATTAGGATCCATGGAGAGGTTCAAGGAGTACTTGGAGGGAGTATTAGGGACGTGGAAGACCAGAGAATTCGTTCAAAGAAGATGGAAACCGAACCAAACTCCAAATCGTATCCAACTCGGAGTCCAGGAGCAGTACGCACTAAAACGGACGCCCAGGACGCATACGAACTCCGTTTTGGACGTTCTACATATGCACGGAAAGGGGAGAGGATAACCTTTCCAATGGCGTCGGTCCCATGTCAAAATTCCTTCGGAGTCGTCAGGAATCGTCGAAACAGAATCAAATACAGAATCTGTCAGGGTGCTGTACCACCATATTGGGCCATTGGGCCTTGTATCAAGTCTAAGTCCATTATTTTTGTGTGTTAGGGTTAGGTCACGACCCCAACACACCCTTGGACGTCCTCCCACCTATATATACTCCATAGTAGCCGCCATGAACAATTGGGTTTTGCATAGATTAATAATATCGTTGTTCTACAGTTTGTGAAACCCCAACTTCGCGATTTCAGATCGTGTCTTCTACGTTCTTGCTTGTGTTCTCGGTTGCACTTGCAGGGATTAGCCTTCTTGGCGAGGTTAAGTGTGTGCAGCACGGTTGATAACCAACGGAGCTGTGGTGTAGTAATTGCAGGAGTACTCGAACCGCTCGAGTGCCGCGGATCATCAACGTCGAGTTCTCTACCCCAATCGATATACCTTTCGGAAGATCGGGCCTAAACCTACTCATCACCGTTTTTCTCTCTGTACAACATTCGGACTTTTTTGGTCCCCTACGGGCTAGTCCAGTATTCCAATTCTTTGAAATTTCGCCATGTCCCTGGACTTGTTCGACATCAAGCAAACTTGTCCGATATCTCTCTGACTAACTTTGGACTAGTCCTGCCTATGGCGGACTTGTCCGATGATCGTGTTTCCGAGTTGATCTTTTGTTCCACGACGTGTTTTTGGGTTTAATCTTAAGTGGGAATAAGGACGTCGTGTCTAACCCTTTTTGGAACCCATGTGGGATGCCACACCGGCCTCCCCCCTCCCCAAACTCAAAATCCATCAAACCCTATCCCTCCACTCTTGTATAAACAACCCCACCCTGTACATCTCTTTACCACTTTTGAAACACACCCAAACCCTAGTTTGTGGATAGCCGCCATCAAGGATGGAGAAGGAGATCCCGAGCAAGAAGAAGAAGAGGAGGAAACGAAAGAGGATCAAGTGATCAAGATCTCCATCAAGTTTTCGTTCTTCATCAACAATTCACCTTCAAGTTCTTCATCAACCCTAGATCGTCAAGATCCAATTGTTACATTCAAAACCCTTTTCATTGGAGTTCTAAACACCTGGTATACCTTATATTTCCTATTTCTCATGTGAATTCAACCCTGTTTCTCCAAATTCACGTTGATCTAGAAAACCCTAGATCGCTGTTTCTGCGAAGGGCGAGCTAGTCCGACCCTACAGCGGACTAGTCCGATTTTGTGACAGTTTTCTACTAAATTAACTCTGAATTGTTTGAAATCAATTTTAAACATGTCCTAACTTGTTAAAAAACTATTACAACTAAATAGTAAACATCATTAACCACTCGTTAACTAGTTTTGCTTCGCATTTGCATTAATCATGCATGTCATGACATATTGAGTAACATATGTGCACTTATTGATTGTAATTCTTTTCTTGTATGTTTATTGCACGGATTAGACAGTTTTGCGCTAGAGAGTGTTGTGGAGGACCTCCAGCACCATGAATTTGAAGTCTTTTATCCCAATCAAGCCCAAGAGCAAGGCAAGTGTCCTTGAACATATTGATCCTATTTTTACAATAAATGTTTTGTTTTCTAAACTGCATGCTTGTGTCAATCTGATGGGAATACCTATGATAGAAAGTTTACTAGCTTTGTTTAACCACCCTTGTCACCTCGAATATATGGTAGAGAGTCGGGAACTTTTTACCTTTGATTCACTTAATTAATTTGGATGGGAAAACAACTATACCACTTACATATGCATTAATGAGATTATGGTTGATATGAATTGGTTAATATGATATGGTAATGGGTGATTTAAGAAAGCCTGGTATGTGGATGGGTTGGAAGACATGGTGGTTGCTTGCTTTAGATCTAAGGACTGGTTTATGCGAGAATATGCCAGGTAAATAGTTCCACCACGAGACCAAGTATGGGTGCGGCGTAGCCGATTAATTAGGGTATTGCTAGTACTGCGCGGATCAATTGGCGCACTGGGGAAGGGGAGTGGGATTGGGTTTGGATTTGAGTAGGGACTCCCTAGGATCTGAATGGTACAAGAGGGGGCTCTTGGTTGAATATGTGCTCCGTTGGAGACATCGCCACCGGTGAAACCTCAGTGGGTCCGTACATGCTAGTAGTTCCTTTGTAAAGGCTATTTTTTGATCTCTTGGCGACACACCGACGGAAGTGTGAGATGGCGTAATAGAGGTTCTAGTCACCAAAAGGTGATGAAATCACAAACACGTGGGTAATGTGGTACAAACTCAGCAGAGTGTTAAAAACCATCATGATAGCTGTGCTCCCGGTTATGAGCACCTGGACAACTTCCATGATTAGAGGGGAACTTGGGATTTGGGGATGGTTTGGTACAGGTTATGGGTTTAATTATGGTATTGGACATGGTTGATGGTAATGGTATTAAACACACATACACGAGTGCATTCACAAAAGAGTATACAGAAAATTACCACAGAACAAGATTAATTAACCAAATTTTATTACACAAAACATATTATCCTCAAATACAACCTCTAATGAATATTTATGACAAGTTCAACTAATGCAGTGGAAATAAACTAATTAAGCAAACTAAACAGCTAGGCAGCATAAGCAATAGGGTATAGCGTAGCTCCAAAACACCACAGGCAAGCTGACGGTAGACATGGCCTATAACTCCGCATTATCACCATTAAACTCCCAATCCTGACCTGCAACTGTTGGGGGGGGGGGATTGCAAGAGTGAGTACATGTCGTACTCAGCAAGTGTGGAAAGTATGACATGGGCTGATTCAAATGACGACAATAATAACGGCAAAGTGCTGAAAAGTACATTAAAACATTTGAAAAGCAATATATTACATGTATGTTAAATAAACCCATCATAATCATAAGTAATATCATAATACCAGTCCATAGTTCACCATCCTCATCCATAATTCCAGATTTCACCATTTGCCAATAACCATATTCAATACCAGAAATTAATCCATGACCATAATACCTACCATAACCATCCCAATACTAAGTTCCCTCTAATCATGGAAGTTGCCCAGGTGCTCATAATCGGGAGCACTGCTATCATGATAGCTTTATTAGACTCTGCAGAGTTTGTACCGCTTTACCCACGTGTTTGTGATTTCATCACCTTTTGATGATTAGAACCTCTATTATGCCGTCTCACACTTCCATCAGTGTGTGGCTAAGATATCAAAAAATAGCCTTTACAAAGGGATTACTAGCCTATTTAGACCCCACTAAGGTTTCACTGGTGGCGATGTCTCCTACAGAGCATATCTTCAACCAAGGGCCCCCTCTTGAGCCATTCGGATCCTAGGGTAGTCCCACCAATCATCAACAAACCCGATCCGACTACCCCTTCCCCGAGCATCCATAGTGGTCCAAATAGCACTGGCAAAGCCCTAATTAATCAGCTACGCCACACCCATACTTGACCTCGTGGTGGCACTGTAGTCCTGGCTTATTCTCGCATGAACCGGTCCTTAGATCTAAAGCAAGCAAACCACCATAACATCCAACCCATCCACATACCATGCTTGCTTAGATCACCCATTACTATATCATATTTAACCAATTCATGTTAACCATAATCTCATCCATGCATAATTAAATTAAGTAGTATAGTTGTTTCCCATCCCAGTTGATTAAGCAAAGCAAAAATGTAAAAAGCCCTTCTCCGACTCTCTACCATATATTCTAGGTGACAAGGGTGGTTTAGCAAATATAGTAAATTTCCTACCATAGGATTCCCATCAAATTGACACAAGCATGCAATTTTGCAAATAAAACATTTATTTTAAAACAGGATCAATATGCTTCAAGGACACTTGCCTTGCTCTTGCGGTTGATTAGGGTCAAAGCCTTCAAACTCTTGGTGCTGTAGATCCTCCGCGGCACTCTCTAGCGCAACTTCGTCTAATACACACAATAAACATACAAGACAAGAAACACAATCAAAGAGTGCACAAATATTACTCAATATGACATGACATGCATGATTAATGCAAATGCAAGGTAGAACTTGTTAATAGATTGCTTTTAATGATCAATAACTAGTTCTAATAGCTTTTAACAAGTTTATACAGGTTTGGATGTGATTAGATTAAATTTTAGAATTAATTCAACAGAATTTAACCAGAAAGATCGGACTAGTCCGCTAGGGACCGGACAAGTCCGCACTCTGCGAAATTAGCGGATTAGGGTTTTCTAGATCGACATAAATTTGGAGATTAGGAGTTGAATTCACGTAAGGAAAAGAGAATAGAAGGTATACCAAGTGTTTAGGACACCAATGAATCAAGAAACTTGGAGGTAGCACTTGGATCTTGGTGATCTAGGGTTGGTGATGAACTTGGGGTTGATTGGTGACGAAGAACGAAAGCTTGGCGGAGATCTTGGTCCTCTTTCGTTTCCTCCTCTTCTTCTTCTTGCTTGGGATCTTCTCCTCCCTCCTTGATGGTGGCTCTCCACGAACTAGGGTTTGGGTGGGGTGGAAAAGTGGCAAATAGATGTCAAGCAAAGGGGTGGAGTTGTTTATATAGAGGTGTAGGCTAGGGTTAGATGGATTTCGAGTTTGAGAGGAGTAGAGGCCGGTTTAGAGTCCCTCATGGGCTCTAAAAGAGTTAGGCACGACGTCCCTAGGCCCACTTAACGTGAAATCCAAGAAACAAGTTGTAATACAAAAGATCAAATCGGAGTCACGAAATATCGGACAAGTCCGGAAAGGACCGGACTAGTCTGAAGTCGTCCAGAGAGAAAATCGGACAAGTATGGCCAAAAATCGGACAAGTCCGAAGGTTTCCAGAGGGAAAATTGGACTAGTCCGCAGCAAAAACGGACAAGTCCGTTTTTAGTCAGAGAGAAATCGGACTAGTCCTATGTAAAATCGGACTAGTCCGCACTTTCCTGCATTTTAAGTGCAGTTTTGTTCCAAATCAATTTTAAATGCTCCAAATCAATTTTAGACTCGTTCTTCTTTATGTTGATCAATGTTAAAAATGTATGTGAATGTATGCAAGGCATGATGCATGAAAATGAGGGTGTTACAGCGCAGTTGCCCGATAGGTGGCCCCAGCTGTAATAACCACCCTATACACGATCTACGGGTGTTAAGGTGGGTTAATAGTGTGATAACGTGCCTTAACAACACCGTTACCGGTCTTAATAGTACTCTGATCATACATCATTACTATGGCATTAATGACGCGTTAACCAGGTCTTGTAATGGCCGATTGATAGCCCTTGAATGTTCGCACCATTAGAGATCCTGAAGTCCGTTGTAGACATAGATTCGGACATGTGACATGTGGTAGCTCTGGAGCTTCCCTCTACGAGGAGGCGGGTCCAGAACTACTATACATGTGGCAACACATGAGCTTCCCCTGTTGCGGAAGCAGGTTCGACACCTCGTGACACGTGACAGCACCGGAGCCACCCTATGGAGGGAGGCAGATCCGGCGCTGCAGGACACATGGTAGGGTTGGAGCCACCATAATGAGGGAGGGAGATTCAGCACTGCGGGACATGTGGCAGGGATGGAGCCACCCTAAGGAGGAAGACAGATCCGGCACTGCAGGACACATTTTGCCTCCGAATGTCCACAATACTGGAAGGTGGAACTCAACATGTCTTCTTCTGGTATGAAAGGATACTTGGTATGCAGGGTATCGACAGCATTCCTCGCCAAGTTCTTTCCGTTGGGCAAAACCAATGCCCTACGTAGAAGAAATTCCAGCTTACAGCAAGATGCCAAGGAATCTATTTCCGAGGCTTGGGAAAGGCTGCAGGAGTATATCCTAGCCTACCACCATGGGATGGACGATTAGCTCATTATCCAAAACTTGTACAACGGGTTGATCCCTTCCGCCCGTGACCATGTTGATGCTGCTGATGGAGGTGCCTTCTTCTCATTGATGGTGCCCAAAGCCAAAGATTTGATTGATAAGATGGTGTTAAACATTGGTTGGAGCGACAAACATCTCCATACCCGACAGCGAGGCATGCACACCTTGAAGGAGGTGGACATGGTCGCTTCCAAATTGGACCTCCTTATGAAGAAGACAGATGGACAAGCCAATGGTGAGGTATTTGGCAATGGCTATGCCCTAGACTCTAATATCACATGTGAAGTCTGTGGCAACACGGGCCAATTGGCCAATGACTGCCGAGAAACCCGTGAGGATGCCCTATACGTAGCCAACAATGGGAACAACAATGGCTATCATCCAGGAGGTCAAGGGTGGGGCCAACCACGCCCATTCTTTCAAGGAGGATACAACAACATTGAAACAATGGAAATGAGCTCAACTTGAGAGAGCTTGCCATTATCCAGCTGAAGATCAATGATGCACTATCCAAGAAAATGTTGGTTAATGATAAGACCCTACAGAGCATTAATGCTCAGATTGAAGGACTATCCTCAGCCTTTGAGAAACAACTAAGCATCGATAAGATGTTGGAAACTCAATTGGCTAAACTGGCAGCTGTTGTTCCACCAGTGGAGAATGGCAAGATGCCAGGATAGCCCGAAACTTCTGTGGAAAATGTCAACATGATTTCTCTACGGGAAGGCAACTGGCTATGACTATGTTCCCTAGAGGAGATGTTAGAACAGTGTGTGATGATGAGATGAAAATTTTATTTGCCATGATTCAAAAGATAAAAGTTGCTCTAGTTATTGCCACAATAACACAATGGTTAGATTATATTTTAAGAACATGGCAATTGAATGTACTTCATTGATTACACGTATTGCTACTAGGGTAGGAGCACTAGAATATACTTCATTTGAATATATTGAAAATGAATGAGAATTAAATAGTGATGATTATCTAGTGCAATGACATATTCTTAAGCATGATCATGATGTGTCTTTGATGTTTTATTATCCCGGCTTTGTCAATGAAATTCAGTTACCTAACTCGGATTGGCAAAGGCTAACCATTGACCTTCTTCCCATCGAGGAAGCCCGAAGAAGTATTGTCTCTGGCAAGGTAACCAAAAGTCGCACAAGGAGAGCGGCCATGCCTCCGATCACCTCCACGGTCCATGAGTACAAAGAGGAAGAGGATCCAATGGGTGATGCACCTGGATGGACTCAACCTCCATCGTATGAGACCGAAAGTGCGTCTTGGCATGAATGGCCAGGTACCGCGTGGGAGCCACCCCTATCCACTTCATTCCCTAGCAGCTTGCCTCCAACATACATGAGAAGATGTCGTTCCTCTTCGGTTAGAAGTCATCATGACTATAGCCAAGGAATGACAAATCTCACTAGACTAATGGAAGACCTTGAAGTGAGAATGGGTGACATCTACAACAATCTCCAAGAGCATGTTCAAGGTACCCAAGACTAGCAACAACACATGGACGCTCAATTCACAAACTTCAACTCCACGCTACAACAACAACAAGCCGATCTCACGGCATACTTCCGTCATCAAGGGTTCAACCCTCGCCACGGAGGTAAGTGAAGAACAAGCTTGGGGGAGGACCCCCACTTGAGGTAAATTGTATCACACCCTTTGCATATTTATTCTCCATTCACCCACCATTCACCTTGCATATAAAAAAGTACATTAGATTTGTTTTCAAATAAAAATAAAAGATGTGTGGTAAGAATGGTTTAGAATTCACATAGATGAAATGATGAATAGTTGCTTTGTCTTAGTTTTCCTTAGTCCCTACTTTAAAACTTACTACTCTCCAACATATTGCTCCCATTAGCTAAAATTGCTTTTGCATTGATTTGAAATTGTGGGTAGCAAAAGCATTGTCAGTTCTAAGTTGTTATCAGATATGATATAGTGATAGGGCCGACATTCCTAGTTTCAAAGACAAAATTAGATTTCTGGGGAAATTCTAAAATGATTTAAGTTATCCTCATTTGATTAGAAATACCTACCAAAGCCTTATGATATTTTACATTGATAGACCTTATGCATGTGCTATTTTTCTTCACATTGAGCTTTGTCAAACTAGTATAGACCTACTTGAGATTTCATTCACTACTTTTTGAATTTAAGACTTCACTTGCACATGATATGCTTCTACACTAGAAGGAAGCAAAATTCCATCATGCCATCGTTCCACAATAAAAAGAGAAACTCCATATCCTTCATGCTTAGTACTCTCTCAAAATTTATTGCAAAAAAAGGGAGTAGAAGACATGGCTACAGGAAAAAAAGCATGCTTACATCAAAATCATGAGAGAAAAAAAGTAGCCATGTTTCATCCCTGCACAAGTTTTAAATCAAATTGTTTCGAATAGATTTCTCCAAAGGCTTGCTTTTTTGACTTAGTAATATTATGTGTCTCGAATATGCCTACTACATTCCCTACCAAGCTCCACATACAAGACTTATTTAGAGGTAGGATGAATTTAGGCAAAATGCCTTGGTGAGCACATATTTCCACTACACATAATGGAGAGACTGAGAGAATCAAATTGAGGTACTTAAAATCTAAATTGAACTCTCTAGAATTTGGGTGGAACTTGATTTCTAGGATATGTGTGCTCCATTTGCTGTTCTATCTCTCAACCACCCATGAATAGGAGATGACATAAGCCCCATAATGACTTAAGATGGGTAAAGTACCATGCCAATTTTTGCAATGCTAGGTAGAGTATTTTGTTCTGCAAATGGTAATTGTGAAAAATATAACATTGTAGCAACTTTTGATCATCAACCTAAAGTCTTGACCTTGCTCGGGACGAGCAAAGGATAAGCTTGGGGGAGTTTGTTGACGGCTGTCACCGGTCAATATAACTCAATTATGTGACTGAATCACCATTCCTTGCAGACATCACCTTTCTATTTAACCTATTTCCACTTGTCCTTGGAGAAATAGTGCATGCATAGAATTATTACAGGAAATGAGGTAAAAGAGGGGGAGCAATCTTATAAAATACCATCTCAGCCAATCAAGCGCCGACATGTGGAACCACATCAATCAAATGGCCCAGAAACAAGAGTATCTGAGGCCATCCAATGGTATAGCACCCATATCAAGGGATGGTATCTAGGCCGATCGACCTGGAGAAAGCATACGAGAAATGGTGCAGAGACCAGGTCGATCGGCCCCACTAGTCGACCAACTTGGTCCTGGCGCCAAACTCGATCGATCGCCACGTGTTGGCTCCTCCTGGCTTGAAGAAGTCAGCAGTGACGGATTCGCGAGCTTTTGGTGGCGGGAACCGACCCTTCTCCACCTCTAAATAGGACCCCCTACCCTCACTTCACACGCACACCACTTGAGTATTCATTCCATTGTATCCACTTTTCTCCATAGGTTTAGAGGAGTTTAGGCTGTAGAGAGGAGAACCTCTAGTTCATAGTCCAAGTAGGAGAGGAGTAGAAGGAGTCCCTTCCCAATTCCTAATTTGGAAAGGTATGGCTCTCATATTCCTATTTGTATTTGTGACTTTGCTCTTAATAAAGATGTTATCTTTTGTCTTCTATTGTGCATATACTTGGATGAGGAGTTTCTTGTTTGATTGTGGATTCTATATATGTGGTAGGAGTAGTATTTTTTATTATGCCATACCATTCTCTTTATATCATCATAAACACTACGAACCCCCGCTATAGTCTAATTAGCTATGACATGATTATGTTAATGTGAATCACTTATGCTATGTATTAACATTGGTTCAACGATGATTTAGTTTAGTGCCTTAGGATGGCTTGTGCCTAGGCTCTTAAGGTAATTATTTAATATGCTAGCATGGTGCTAGGATAAATAAGTGGCGTTGAATATCTCGTAGACCCACTGATTGACGAGGTAGGCAGTAGGTGGTGACAACCCTATCTATCCTTTGTAATCCTCCACATTTGATATGCCACAAGATCTTGGTGGGAGTCGTCCCGGTGATGCTAGGGGTAAACCCGTGCCCGATGTGTTGATCAACTTAGCATGAGAATTCATAATTTATATGATCATTTGTAGCTAATTTAGGCTATGTATATGTATATTAGAAGCACAGTAGGAGTATCTACCTAATTCTTAGCCATGTCCCTCTTTGCCTCATTTATCCCTTTTTAGGATAGAATGCCCTTGTGTGTGTCACACTACCTCCAATTATCATTTACTCATCCTTGCTAAAGTCCTACCTAGAGCAACCTATCCTCTCCACTTGATGATTGCTATGCTTCCACCTAGCCTTCCTTTGGGAAAATATAAATGACACCTTTGGGAATATTCATAAAGGGGAAGTGCTATATCGATAGCTTCCGTGTGCTTGAAGATTTAAACCTGTGACGTTAGTAGCTGTCAACAAGCATTTCTGGTGTCGTTGCCAGTGATGATTTGTTAGTGTTACTTAAGAACTATCAATAGTGATCAATTGATAATCTAAGAATAAAGTTCTAAAGTGACTAAAAGCATCATTCTTAGATGCCATAAAGTAAACCCAAGAGTATCTAGAATAATCATCAACAATCACAAGCACATACCATTTACCTCCAAAAGATTGAACACGTGAAGGACCTATGGTGTCAAGATGTAAAAGCTATCTCGGTTCAGTTGTCATGGTCATTATGAGAGGAAGATGTGAACCTGCAACCATCTTAGCATGTCTATGAGAAGAGCACACAATATCGTTGACCCCTTTAAGCTTAGGTAGTCCACGTATGTGATCAAGACCACTATCACATGTGAGGTGATCATAGCCTACGTGACCAAGTCTACAATGCAAAAATATAAGTCATTTGAACCATTAGCAACTAGACACCTATGCTTAGAAGTTGACATATCAAAATTAGCTTTAAAAATTCTTCGAATCCTAGACATGTTAAACAAAATCTCACCTTTTGAATCTACAACCTTGCAGCAACTTTTAGTGAAGTTAACTTATAGATTTCCATCTAGCAATTGTGAAATGGAAAGCAAGTTGTATTTCAAATTTTTAACAAGTGCCACATCCTTCAAAGTGTAGTGTTACTCTAATTGAACCCTTAGCAATTATAGGAGTAGAAGAATTATCGGAAAAAGTAACATTTTCTACACGTGACACAAAAGAGAGGGAGGAGAACCATTCTTTGTTACCGGTCATGTAGCGTGAGCAACCTGAATCAACAATCCAAATGTTCTCCTTCCTCAAGTGTGTAACCTACATAGCAGCACAATATGCGGATGACTCAATACTTGGATTAGTCAAAAGGCATTTAGGAATCATGTATTGAGTCACACGACGTCCAGCAAGAATAACACACGAAAGCTGAGAAAGTACAGCAGGTTTATGAGCCAAATTTTGAGAATTCTTGTTCACAACTACTAATTTATGAAGTGTGTTATGTGTAGCACGAAAAACAGTAGGTTTGGGAGCAAATTTTGCATTTTTATAACTCACTGCAGCAGGTTGCATGTTCCTAACATTCGGTTCAGTACGTGTAACAAGTTTTGCATGATTGTTATGAGATCTAGCTAGCATTCTTTACTTTTTCTATTGTTTAGCTAGTCTATAACAAAAATCTATGACATGACCATCTCTACCACAGTAGGTACAATGAAATTTAACCTTATCTTCCTATCTAGATAAGCAAGCAACATTTTTATTAGAAACAGAATGAGATAACACTACTGCAGATTTGAAAACCACTTCTTTTTGTTTAGTAACTGTTTGAATCAAACCACTTCCTAATGACTTTACAGTTCTAGGTGGATGCGCCTTAGCATGAGCATGAGAATCAAAACCTAAACCAGATTTATATGCAATACTGTAAAAGCCCTAGTTTTGAAACCTTGAATTCAGATTTGTGTAAGTAAAATGGTGTTGAGAAAATCAAATTAAAGGAGTAGGAGAAAACCAGATGAATTTAAACTTCAATGGAGGGAATTCAAATATTCAAAACAAGCTCATTTTCGACCTCATAAAAATAACAATCTGAGTTCACCATTAACTTCCAAATATTTCAAATAGCATCCCTGTCAAATTTCATAAAATTTGGAGCACATTTTTTATTCAATTCAATTGTACATCAAATTCCATTCAAATTCAAATTCGAATTAGAATTTCAGATGAAACTTGGTCAATTCAGTGAATTGATTTCAGAATCAAATTCTCCATATTTGATTTGGCTTCCCCAAAAAAATCTAGCATTTTTGGATCAATCTTGGTGGGAGAATTCAATGACCATAGAGTAGTTGAGGGCGAGCAGCAGTGGGACCCACATTTCAGTGTCTGAAACAGAGCAACCGATGCTGGGCTCTGTTCCTCGCTGTTCAACAACGGTGCAAATGCTTCCCGGTACACCAAGTAGGCAAACACACTGCTGGGTGGTGAAATAGGTTTAATACGTGCTCATCTCTTCCTTGGTTCACCTCCTCACGCTATCGACCAGGGAAACACGCCGCTCGTTTTTGCTCCCTCCTGTGAAACAGAGCACCGCCGTTTTCCTTGTCTCCCCAGTGAGCACCTTGGTCCAGCTCCCTCTCTCTTTGATGTAAACAGCAAACATGGCACAAAGGCTATGCTCTATTATCTCCAGCATTTAGTTCGTTGTTTGCTCACTGTTTGCCGGTAATTTGAAGTTTCGCGGACGCCGCCGGTCGGCGCCGAAGTTGAACCACTCTGCCTCAACGTCGCGCCGGTGAACCAGCCCAGTTCGTGTGACAACTTCAACAGAAGAAACGAGCGCCACTTCACCCTCTGTCTCACGGTGAAAACCGTTCTTAGGTTAATCCCTTATCGAGCATGAAATCTTCATTTCCTTTTCGGCATGCCTTTAGACTTCTTGCTAGGTTTACCTTTCAATTCATTTTCCAGATGTAACTATCTTCTAATTCAGTTGGATAATAGTTTCCTAACCTCCTTGCGCATCTGCTAGAGCAAAACCAGAGAAAATAATCAAGGAACAGCTGAGCTATGCCGATTTTCGTAGCCACCGTGGAAAATGGCTCCGGCCCTCGCCAAAATCAATTTTTCCAGCTGTTCCACCCCTTTTTCTTTCTATTATCGTCTTCTCCATTATTCCCAAAAGCTTTCCAATCATTTTCCTAGGCGTATGAGCTACAGGGCAGTGGTTCCGACATCACCGGAACCCTAGTCACCGCCACCATCATCGTGCCGCTGCTACTGGTCGTTGCCAATCCGAGAGTAGAACCGTGTTCATCGTCGAGTTTTAGGTAGGGGCGGCCAGCCTCGGGCCGATAAAAGGCCAATGCAGCCTTACCGGTGATGCGCCGCCGCGCGCGGCTGCCCTTGCGCTGCCACCTCGTCGGAGACCGAGGAGGAAGAAGGGTCCAGCAGGCCCCACACGTTGGTGACCGTTTTTCCATGTGTTGGAGCAGCTGCAGCATGGGATCAAGTGCGGCTGCGTGGCTAATTCAGTGGCCAGCAGTGTGGCCCCATTCTTATTGGATAAATTCAAATCAGTGGGCCAGGCTGGTTTAATTCAAAATTTTCAATCGGAAATTAAATTCAGATTTCATCCAAACTTCAAAATATGATTAATCCTCGTAGAATTGCTCGAATAATTAAAAATAAATTCTAGTAAACTCATCTTGATCCCAATTTTGCAATGGTGCAATTGGTTGAACACGAAAGTCCTAGAATTTCCGTAATTAATTCCTTTAATCCATTTTCTTGGGAAATTAATTGCTCCTATTCTACTAATTGGAAAATTTCTAATTTTGGTCAGAATACTCAATCAAATACACTTGATATTTAATAAAAATTTCAAGTTCAGTGGACTTCATTTACTGGGTGAATTAGTGTTCAAATTCTCTATGTCATTTGAAAAATAAGAAATGTACAAAAATAATTCCAGAATTTATCCCAATCTTGAAATAGCAATTCCTCCCTATATAATGCTCAGAAAATTTGGTAATCAATTTTCCTAGAACCATTGAGACCTCCTCTACCATTATCATCTACTATTAGCCATGAAAAAGATCTAGATTTAATACACATTTCAGAGAAAGCTTTTATTACTGGAATTTTAGAGACAACAAGCTTCGTGGAACATCTCCAATTCTTGGTCCAGATCTTCCCCATAGTACCTAGTATCCACTGTAAAAGTCCCAAAGCGAACTAGAATCCTTTAGCAATAAAATATGTATTTAGAAGTTGATTCATATAGTTCTATGTCACTTATGCACTTTATGTTATACATATCATATAGTGACTGCTATAGAGGAGGAGTCGGAGCCCATGGAGAGCATACCACCAGAAGCTAACTTTCCCTCAGACTCGCAGCCAGGTAAGCCGCGGTTTGCATTTAAGAGATTTTGCAAAGTTTTCATTTGTATCACTATTAAGTCTATAGTTTGAATTGCATTATGTCTAGGGTGTATTGATACTCCAATTGCATGACCCACAATCCCATGGAGTATTTGGGTATCTGTATATCTCGACTTGTAGAATTGCCATGCTAATGTTATATGGAATCCGGTAGAAGTCGAGTAGTTGGAATCTACTCGCGAGATAGTTACACCGTCACACGGGATTGGTTTATATTGAGATTGGTGTATGAGTATTAATATGAGACCGGGCAGCGACATAGGAAGCAGAGAGATGTGGTATCGTGTGCATAGCGCTGCCTGTGTTGATTGAGGACCGATATGTGTGCGGCCCTACTGAGCAAGTTTGAACTGTACCAGATGCATACTGGTTAAATGGGAACCAGAAAACTGATGTAATTGGTTTACCTGGGGGTCGAGGCTTACCCTACCATTTTATAGGAGTGGGTTGAGGGCACCAAGGTGTAAATCTTTCGCCGGGCACAGACACGCTCCGCGCAGGGACCTCCTGCCCGTTACGGAAGGACCTATTCGACATTTCAGTTTCCTTTGAAAGGTTGCTACATACAACATAGTATTGAAGTGTGATTTGCTCCACTTACGAAATGGGTGTATGTGACGTGTTATCTGGGTGTCTACTGATTGCAATCACCATCCCTCGCGGTTATTTGAGCACCACTTGTTCATTGTGTTGTGACGTCGTAAATATTGAAGAAGCCAGAAGAATATGATGTATTAAATTATATTTTTTTGCAACCATGCTTGATGTAGTATATTGCTCACTAAAGTTACATTCTTGAACATTTAATTTGCTACTGATAAGATTAAATTCAGGATCCACTTGTAGGCGAGTCGTTTATGCAATATCATTGTCTATGTTTATATGTATCCTTGCATGTAGAGTTTCATGCGAGTTTCATGCTTATGTGAGACGGTTATGTCATGCTGAGCCTTTGTGCTCATGGTTGCTATATTAAGTTGTTGCAGGTGAGACGTATGAGGAAGGGCCAGAGGATGAGGCGATGCCCCGTCGGGGTATACCGCCAAGTGGGAGCCCTGCACACTGTGGTTATCTGTTGTGTGCTTCCAGTTTGTAGCATCCCCGGGCTGGACGGCTGCACTTTTGCATAGCTAGGCCGAGAGTTTAGCTATGAGTGTGACTTCCGCTCTATATTAAGTATTGTAAAAGACTTCTGGTGTTTCTATAAATAAAACTTTTTATTTTATTGTATTCTTTTCGTGTGTGCTGTTCGGTGCCGCATCGTGCGGCACCACCCTCTGCGATTCCTAGAATGTGTGGACCCAGTGCCCAAAGCCACAAGGGCCACATTGGGAATAGCACGCTCGAAAAGAGCCTCTTTTGAAAAATAGGAAGTAGTCGAGTGAGGATTAGTTATTATACCCATCTGAAGTATATTATATTATTAGTTACTTAAGGAGGCAAGCTAACATACTTGTTATTATATTTTGTAATGACGCTTTGATGTTAGGTAAGAGGTAAGGTAAGCCACCGCAAGCGGATCAATTGTGGTAAGTTCAACATGCGAGAGGTAGAATTTGATTGTTCTCCGTGGCTTGGCACGGGAGTTAATATGAGTCTCTGAACCTTGTCATGGTTCTGGGAACATATGAAAACGCTGCTCCACGGCGTGCTTCAAGCAAAAGCGAGGATACCCCATTGTGTGGTCAAAAACACAAAGTATGCAACTCTTGAACATTTAATGTTCAAAGGGACATACGCAGCGCTGATCCCTAGAGCACGAGATAACTTATGTGGCCACCTATCGTGCGGTTGAAAAACACGTAGTGTGTTTTTTAATAAACACACGAAAGCGCCTCCTACTGGTGTAGCATTAGGCAAAGACGTGGGACCCCGTCAGGTGATACATAACCCGATGCGCCTCCTACTTGTTTAGCATTATGCAAAGACGTGGGACTCCTGTCGGGTGGTAGAAAACCCAGCCATGTACCTCGAGACGTGGCTCAACTCGGGGCGGCCCGTATGGAATGATATGGGACAAATGTTCTTACTTTCATATATATTATTGTGATTGTCTGAAATGATTGCCCATGTGGGCTGTGCCGTACGGCACCATATGATTCATAAGTAAGTTGTGTGTAGTTCACGTACACTAACCACGTTATACGTAGTTCGAGTCGTAAACGTTTGTGAGTGAACATCATTAAGGCCACCGTTGAGACGTATGCCGGAATACTGGCTTAGTATTTTCTTTGATGAGGGCATAGTGCCGGCGTTGATTCCGAGTTTCATCAGGCACGTCAACACGATATCCGTGCTGGAGGTGTGACGCGATAACAAGTGAAAATTTTCAACTTAGGACTAAGTTTGAATTTGTAATCTCTGTTTTGGAGCGTGCTGGTCAGATTGACAATTAATCTTGTGGTCGTTGCGGTAAGCAGGCATATGGTTTGGAAACTTGAGGAAGTCATCCAAAAGTTTCATTTCCAACTCCAAAGCAGATTTCAAGATTTAAAAAATTGAAAATTTCATTTGAACTTAAACTTCCATGTCCCTGATTTAAACTGAGAATCTGGCTGCAAAATGCTTAACTTTGTAATATCATGACTCTCCGTGGGAATAACCACTGAATGTCTTCCACACATGGTTAGAAAGTTTATAGTCCTCTAAAACCCCTATGTTCAACTCAAGATCAGAATCCCCCTGTAAACTAATGAAAAATCAAAATTTCCAAACTCTGTTAAATCTGGACAGAGACTGGACAGTTTATGTACCCTGTCACTGTTTTTATGATACCTCTTAGTAGAATCGATGAATGACTTCATGTAACATATTTATAGAACTATGAGGAACTTTGTAACAATGTTGTAATTTATGATTTTTGCTTATATTGATGTTTTGTATCTCAAAAAATGTGGACAAAAATCAGCCTTAAACAAAGGAAGTGCTGTCAAAAAATTTCCAGAAACACTGTCAACTTGAAAAGGCCATATATCCTCATACATAAATGATATGGAGGCAAATAAAGACATTATGAAAATATTTTTGAGTGTAATACAACTTTGTAGTTTAACTAAAGTCCTGAATGTGCCTCTAACTTGATGAAAATTGAGATTTTCTACAGACTGGTCAGAATGAACATAAACTGTGACAGAATTCCAGTGTGATGTTTATTCGACATTGGAATTTGAATTCACTTTCATAATTCAATTATCACCTCCATGATATGTTTCTCAACAAAAAAATTTTAATGTGAGAATTTGACCCATTCAAATACTTCTTTTATAGATGGCCGATGTGATGCTATTGTTGCCGGATGGATGGGTGTTCTCCACGTGCGCTAATCGTCCGGGCTTCCCGATCATGCTGCGGGAAGTCCTCGAGCAGTTTGGCTTCATCGAAATTCCAGGCTATTGGGGTCAAGAGACGGACAACAGAGGCGTACTGTTGTGCACCGTCCTTGTTGATGTCCCTGCTATTCCACTCCTTTGTGGATGGGCTCCTTTTTCAGTCACTACCTTGGGAGCTCGTTTGGAGGACACGTGGTCCGTCACAGCTGGTGAGGCACTTATGAAGCTTTGCGAGCATCATCAAGATGCCATGGATGGGACACAATTTGCTCTTCTCCCGGTCTGTGGCATGGCTGATCTTGAGTGGCAACATCGTATGGTTGAGGCCTATCACCCGGACGGCGACACAACGTCGACGACACTTGGGACTTATGCCGCTGCATCCAGCATGGTGGTTATTATGCAAGGTGCAATCATTGAGCAGCAGGTCGAAGCCTTGAGGCAAGCGATTGAACGGGGTGACACTCTTGATTACATCAATGAGAACCTATGTTCGTTCCTGGCTCCGACAAATCACCAGCTGAATCAGCGCGAGAATCAACTGCAATACACTTGCAATAAACTGCAGAAATCTCGCACCGAACTGCGGCACGCTCGCAGGGAACTGCAGCAAGCTCGTGGTGAGCTGCAGGCGAGCCAACTGGTGGTGCAACAACAGCAACAGCAGCTGTTGGTGATCACCGAGGCACGAGATGAAGCCGTCAACGAAGCTCAAGGTTGGGAAGCCGAGGCAGCCCAAGCTCAGGAAGACTTGATGGAGGCTCAGGACCACTTGCCGCAACTAGTCGTGTATCCACCGGCTGAGGACATGTCGCTGAACATGGGCGCGCAGGTGCTTCTATGTCCTGAGGAGGACGAAGATCCTGAGTTACTCAAGTTCACCAATGAGGATGAATTGGAGTAGGATGGGGCAGCACTACTGCAATCACGGGGCAACGTATTGTTAACCGTTGCTCGCATTTATTTTGTATCCATGTTTGTGTCATATTATAATATTAGTGGGTGTGTATGAGATGACAATGTGTGTATGACGTCTCATGGATACCAAGTATAGTTGAGATGCACTTCCGTAGTGGGAGTCCGTCATTTTGAAGTTCACTATTATAAACTTGGTCATGAGATAATATATCTTGTATAAAGTTTCTACTTTATCAATATATGTGAATGTTATGCAATTATCACATTGTCAATGCTCGCGCTACTATTGTATGGACTGGATGAAGAAAACAAACATGTTGTTGAATTTTAAATCATGTGGATGCAAAATGGTGTGTACACGCTCTACGCTCGGGGTGGGAGGCTCTAGCCAGGGTCGTGGTGATGAATCTCCGACACAGGAGCAAACCACAACACAGAAGCAACCACCTCGACCACCACATGAACCTCCACGAACTCTCAAGGAGATTCTCGTCGCAGTGCTCGGCTCGCGCGATGAGCAAACTGAGTTGTTGCGGATGTTGGTGCAGAATTCGTTTCGTCAAGGGGGGTGACAAGACAATGGGCAGCGCCAGACCCAACAGAGTTCGTGCTCGGACTTCTTGGCAACACATCCACCGGTCTTCACGGAGGCCGAGGAGCATCTAGAGGCGGACAACTTTATCTGCACCCTCGAGGCGAAGTTTGGTCTGCTCCGATGTACCAAACAGCAGAAGGCGTTGTTGGCAGTGCAACAGCTTCAAGGATCCGATAGTGCTTGGTGGGCGAACTACATCGCATCACTGCCATCTGGTCATGCGGTCACATGGATTGAGTTTTGTAAGGTGTTCCGTGCCTACCATATACCTCCCGGTACCATGAAGAGGAAGCTTCTGGAGTTTCTGGAGCTGAAGCAAGGAAGAAGGAGTGCTCATGAATACTCCCGCACGTTCAACCATTTGGCGCACTACGTCCCAGATTATGTGGGAACGGAGGACGATAAGCTAGATACTTTCTTCCGGGGTTTGAACCCCAAGATGAAAGTCTAGCTCTCACAATGCAACCGCGGCACCTTCAACGACATCGTCGATGCCGCGATAGTGCAAGAAGATGCTCAATGCGAGCTCATTTCTGATAAGAGGAAATGGAGCACGCCTTCGAGCAGCAGTGGGTGTGGTCCACAAAAGTATTGCTTGGTGTATCGCTCACCATCCGGTCAGCGGTGGCAGCAACCGGCGCGACGGCAGCAGTTCCGCTGTCGTTCTTTTAGCGCATGGAGTTTCTGACCACCATTTCCACAACAGCAGCAACGGATGGTTCTGCGTGCGTATCCACCTCCAGCAAGTGCACTGGGATTCCGTCCGCAGCTTGGAGGGAACCCGCCACAATACACGTTCTATATGTGTGGCTGTGTTGGGCATTTTGCAAGGGACTTCCTCGAGCAGCGACAGGGCAGTGGACCAGCAACATATCAGGGTGCAGCTCAACCCCACAACCAGCCCAAGAAACCAGCAGCAAAACCGGCAATGTCCACCACCTAGCTATCGAAGATGTGCTGGAAGGCGAACCATCCTTGCGTGTATGTTTTCTCTACTCCATAATCCCGTGGTCATACTATTTGACTCTGGTGCCACCCATAATTTCATTAGCCAGTCATATGTCATCAAATACCAATTACCTATCATTCCCACAAAATGTCAATATTTGATTTGCTTTGAGGGTGGGAAAGTAGCAGCTGATAGGATGGTCTATAGAGCACCACTTCAGATGGGTGGAAATCTAAATCCGACTTCTCTAGTTATATTAGAGAGCCAAAAGCTTGATGTTATCTTAAGAATGGCATGGCTACACCGCCATGACGTTGTTCTAGATATTGTTCCACAAGTGGTTCATTTAAACTCTCCACTTCATGAACCACACGCTCTCATTCTAGACTGCCTTATCCAAGAAATTCCAGCCACATACAACACGGAAGCCACAAAGCTTGAGGACATTCATGTGGTCTGTGAATATTCGGACGTGTTTTCCGACAACCTTCTAGGTATGCCACCGGATAGAGACATCGTGTTCATGATTGAACTTATTCCGGGAACCACACCTATTTCTCGAAGGCCGTACAAGATGGCACCAAATGAGTTGGCGGAATTAAAGGAGCATTTGAAGGACCTTCTGGACAAAGGTCTAATACATCCAAGTTCATCACCTTCGGGCTGCTCCAAATTGTTTGTGAAGAAGAAGGACAAGATGTTACGTCTATGTGTGGATTATTGTCTGCTCAATGCCGTGACGATCAAGAAGAAGTATCCACTACCGCGCATCGATATCCTTTTCGATCAACTAGTGGGTGCTAAGGTATTCTTGAAGATGGATCTTCGGTCTGTATATCATCAAATAAAAATCCGACCGGAGGATATACCGAAGACGGCATTCTCTACGAGATACGGGCTCTATGAATATCTCATCATGTCATTTGGACTTACCAATGAGCTGGCTCACTTCATGTATTTGATGAATTCAGTTTTTATGTCAGAGTTGGACAAGTTTGTCATGGTCTTCATTGACGACATTCTAGTTTATTCTAAATTGGAAAAAAACATGTGAAACACTTGCATATCGTGCTCCAGCGATTGCGAGATCACAAGCTCTATGCAAAATTCAGCAAATGCGAGTTTTCAATCAGCCAAGTGCCATTTCTTGGTCACATTATTTCAGCAGAGGGCATCGCTGTTGATCCAAGCAAAATTGTGCAAGTGCTGAAATGAAAGTCTCCAGAGTCCATTCACGAAGTTCGCAGCTTCCTCGGATTAGCGGGATATTGACGGAGCTGCTGAATAAGGGGACTAAATATATTTGGAGCAAGGCATGTGAGGATGCATTTCAAGCATTGGTAAAGCATCTCACAACAACCCTAGTGCTAGCTCAGCCGGATATGACCAAATCGATCGACGTTTATTGTGATGTGTCTGGCATTGGTCTTGATTGCGTGTTAATGCAAGAAGGCCGCGATATGGATTACGGCAGCTCCGAAATCATGCCAACATTATCCAACTCATGACCTTGAGCTCGCTGCCGTGATACTCGCTTTGAAAATGTGGAGGCACTATTTACTGGGAAATCCGTGCATCTCTACATAGATTACAAGAGCCTGAAATATATCTTCACTCAGAAGGAGTTGAATATGCGGCAATGGCAATGGTTGGAACTGATCAAGGATTATGAGACTGGAATTCACTACCATCCTAACACGGTGATTGTGGTTGTGATGCGCTAAGCTGCAAGTCCCATGTCAATAATATGTCCATCACACCGACGGAAGAGGACAAACTGACTTTATACTTGGTTCCATATGGAGCATTATATAATCTTGCTCTTATTCCTACCGTACGAGAGAAGATTATGGAAGCTCAAAAGAAAGATGTGGGTATGTCACACATTCAGAGGTGAATGAAGAATGGGGAAGTGAAGTGCTTCCGGAGTGATGATCATGGTACTTTGTGGTTCAAAGACCGTATAGTGGTACCCCATGACATGAAACTTCAGAAGAAATCTTGAATGAAGCTCATTTATCCAAGTACTCTATTAATCTGGGCAGTAACAAAATGTATCAAGATCTGAAAATCATATTTTTGTTGACACGGTTGAAAAGAGAAATTGCAAAGTACATATCCGAGTGTGATATGTGGCGGCGGGTGAAAGCCCACCACATTAGGAAAGCCGGACAGCTGCAACCATTAAACATTCCGGTATGTAAATGGGAGGATATTAGTATGGATTTCATCGTCGGGTTGCCTCTCACATTCGACAAGCATGATTTAATTTGGGTGATAGTCGATCGACTAACCAAATCAGTTCACTTCATTCCAGTGAATACCAATTATAATGAAATATGCGGAGTTGTATATTGCAAAAATCATGTGCTTGCATGGACTTCCCCGCACGATTATCTCAGATAGTGGTGCATTGTTTGTTGCTCGCTTCTGGGAGCAGCTGCACGCATCATTGGGGATCAAACTGATCCGAAGCTCTGCATATCACCCGCAGACGGATGGTCAAACTGAACTGGTGAATCAAGTTCTTGAAGATATGCTACGCACTTGTGCCATCCACCACGGTAAAAATTGGAATGATCATTTACCGTTGGCGGAGTTCTCATATAACAATGGTTATCAAGCTCGCATTAAGATGGCGCCATATGAAGCTCTCTACGGCCAGAAATGTCGCACAACACTCAACTAGTGTGAATCCAGTGAGCGAGTAATATCTAGTAATTATCTAGTAAATGAAGTCGAGGAAGAGTGCGAGTGATCCAAACCAATCTCAAGGCTGCTCAACCTCATCAAAAAAGTTATGCAGATAAAAGACATCGACCTCTCCACTTCGACATTGAAGACCTTGTTTACCTTTGTGTCTCTCCGATGAAAGGGATTCATCATTTCGGAGTGAAGGGAAAGCTTGCTCAATGATTCATCGGTCTGTTCGCCATCATTGAAAAATGCAGACCTATGGCCTATCGTTTGGAGTTACCGGTATCACAATCTGGAATTCATAATGTGTTCCACATATCTCAGTTGTAGAAATGTCTCAAGTCCCCAAATGAAATCCGCACGGAGGACATCAAAGCTCTTCAACAAGATCTCACTTATTCCGAGTATTGAATACGTATTATTGATGAAAAGACTTGCACCACAAGAAACCAGACTTTGTGGTTTTACAATGTCTTATGGAGTAACCATACCGCTGAAGAAGCGACATGGGAAAGCGAGGACTATCTCCGATTGAACTATCTGGACTTGCTATCATCTCATATCCGGTAATCTTTTTACCTCCATCTCTTTCATTTGTAATATCAGGACGAGATTCTTTTAAGGGAGGATGAAAAGCCCAAGTTTTGAAACCTTGAATTCAGATTTGTGCAAGTAAAAAGGTATTGAAAAAATCAAATTAAAAGAGTAGGAGAAAACCAAATGAATTCAAACTTCAATGTAGGGAATTCAAATATTCAAAACAAGCTCATGTTCAGACCTCATTAAAATAACAATCTGAGTTCACCATTAACTTCCAAATATTCCAAATAGCATCCCTGTCAAATTTCATAAAATCTGGAGCACATTTTCTGTTCAATTCAATGTGTACATCGAATTCCATTCAAATTTTATTTTGAATTTCAGACGAAGCTTGGTCAATTCAGTGAACTGATTTCAAAATCAAATTTTCCATATTTGATTTGGCTTCTTCACAAAAATCTAGTATTTTTGGATCAATCAGGGTGGGAGAATTCAATGACCAGAGAGTAGATGAGGGTGAGCAGCAGTGGGACCCACGTTTTTCATTATCTGAAATAGAGCAACCGACGTTGGGCTCTGTTCCCCGCCGTTCAACGCTGGTGCATCTGCTTCCCAGCTCACCAAGCAGGCAAGCACACTGCTGGGTGGCGAAATGGGTTTAAGACATGCTCATCCCTTCCTTGGTTCACCTCCTCACGCTATCGACCAGGGCAATGCGCCCCTTGTTTTTCCTCCCTCCCGTGAAACAGAGCACCGTCGTTTTCCTTGTCTCCCCAGTGAGCACCTTGGTCCAGCCCCCTCTCTCTTCGACGCAAACAAAAAAAAGTGGCGCCAAGGCTATGCTCTATCATCTCCACCATTTAGTTCGTCGTTTTGCTCACTGGTTCGCTGGTAATTTGAAGTTTCGCGGACGCTGCCAGTCGCCGCCAAAGTTGAACCTCTCTGCCTCGACGACGCGCCCGTGAACCAGCCCAGTTCGTGTGACAACTTCAATAGAAGAAACGAGCGCCACTTCACCCTTTGTCTCACGTTGAAAACCGTTCTCAGGTTAATCCCTTATCGAGCATGAAATCTTCATTTCCTTTTCGGCACGCCTTTAGCCTTCTTGCTAGGTTTACCTTTCAATTCGTTTTCTAGATGTAACTATCTTCTAATTTAGTTGGATAATAGTTTCCTAACCTCCTTGCACGTCTGCTCGAGCAAAAATGAGAGAGAATAATCATGGAACGGCTGAGCTATGCCGATTTTCGTAGCCACCATGGAAAATGGCTCGGGCCCTCGCCGAAATCAATTTTTCCGGCTGTTCCACCCCCTTTTATTTCGACTATATTCTTCTCCATTATTCCCAAAAGCATTACAATCATTTTCCGAGGCGTATGAGATACGGGGCAGCGGTTCCGACATCACCGGAACCGTAGCCGCCGCCGCCGCCGTCGTCGCCCCGCTACTACCAGCCGTTTCCTTGCCAATCCGAGAGTAGAACTGTGTTCCTCGTCGAGTTTTAGGTAGGGCGGCCAGCCTCGGGCCGATAAGAGGCAGATGCAGCCTTACCGGCGATGCGCCGCCGCGCGCCACCGCCCTTGCGCTGTCACCTCGCCGGAGACCGAGGAGGAAGAAGGGTCCAGCGGGGCCCATGCATTGGCGATCGTTTTCCCCTCTGTTGGATCAGCTGCGGCATGGGATCTAGTGTGGTTGTGTGGGTAATTCAGTGACCAGTGGTGTGGCCCCATTCCTATTGGATAAATTGAAATCAGTGGGCCACGCTGGTTTAATTCATAATTTTTAATAGGAAATTAAATCCATATTTTATCCAAACTTCAAAATACAATTACTCCTAGTAGAATTGCTCAAATAGTTCCAAATAAATTCTGGTAGACTCATATTGATCCCAATTTTGCAATGTGGTTGAACATTAAAGTGCCAGAATTTCTATAATTAATTCCTTTAAGCTATTTGCTAGGGAAATTATTTACTCCTATTATGCTAATTGGAAAATTTCCCATTTTTGTCCGAATGCTCATTCAAGTACACTTGATCTCCAGTAAATTTTTAAAGTTCAGTGGACTTAATTTACTTGGTGAATTAGTATTCCAATTGTCCATGTCATTTGAAAAATCAGAAATATACAGAAACAATTCCAGAATTTATCCCAAACTTGAAAAAGCAATTTCTCCCTGTATAAATCTCAGAAAATTATAAAATAATTTTTTCTAGAACCAGCGAGACCTCCTCTACCATTATCATCCACAGTTATCCATGACAAGGCACCGGATTTAATACAAAATTTCAAAGAAAGCTTTTATTTGTTGGAATTTTAGAGATAACAAGCTTCCTGGAACATCTCCAATTCTTGGTCCAGATCTTCCTCATAGTACCTAGTATCCACTGTAAAAATCCCAAAGCAAATTAAAATACTTTATCAACAGAAACTATATTTAGAAGTTGATTCATATAGTTCTATGTCACATATGCACTTAATGCTATCTATATCATATAGTGACCACAATCGAGGAGGAGCCGGGACCCTTGGAGAGCATAGCACCAGAAGCTACCTTCCCTCTGACTCGCAGCAAGGCAAGCACCGATTTGCATTTAGGAGACCTTGCAAAGTTTTCATTGGTATCACTATTAAGTCTATAGTTTGAATTGCATTATGTATAAAATGTATTGATACTCCAATTGCATGACCCACAATCCCATGGAGTATTTGGGTAGCTGTATAGCTCCACGTGTAGAATTGCCATGTTAATGTTATATGAAATCCTGTAGAAGTTGAGTAGTTGGAATCTACTCACGAGATAGTTACACCATCACACGGGATTGGTTTATGTTGAGTGGCATATGAGTATTAATATGAAACCAGGCAGCAGCGTGGGAAGCAGGGAGACGTGGTCTCACGTGCATAGTGCTGCTTGTGTCGATTGAGGATCGATCCGTGTGTGGCCTCGCTGAGCAAGTTTGAATTGTACTCAGGGCCGGCTCTGGGGATATGGCTACCAGGGCGGCCGCCCTGGGCCCCCAAATTTGAGGGGCCCCCTTCCCTGACCCTAGCCTGTATACATAGTACACATACTAATATACACATGGAACAACCTATTGTTTTCTGGCAGAGCAACAAGCCAACACGTTGGTGCCTGACGGCTTTGACCGGCTTGATGTCACGGAAGGCGGACCGCGGTGGTCGGTGAATGATCTTGGCGCACTGCTCGTCAGCTTCTGCAGGTTACAGGTACAACCGTCAGGTGTAAATACATGTGGATTTACTACATTTTTTCTACATTGTATAAAATATTTTGATATATTGTTTGTATACTATTATTTTTGTGATAAATATATGTGTATATCAAGAGATTAAAATTTTATTTATATAAAAGAGGGCCCAATTTTTTAGTCTGCTCCGGGCCTCTAAAATCTCAGAGTCGGGCCTGATTGTACTGGATGCATACTAGCTATATGGGAACCAGGAAACTGATGTAATTGGTTAACCTGGGTGTCGAGGCTTACTGATGAGGACATCAACACCCTCGATACATCTACACCAACTCAGCTACCGGTTTCTGGTCCGATCACTTGCGCTCGTGCACGTCAACTAAACTATGAGGTGAACTCGTTATTTGCCTTATGTCCATCTTATCTAGACCGTGGAACTACGTGCTTTCTTGTTTGCCTTAGGAACAATAGAGAGGAGCCAATGGGAAGGGAATTCGCGCGGACAAGATTCGGACAACAGAACAGCACCAACTTGTGACGGCCACCACGATTTCATACGGGCTCTGATCTGGGTTTTCAAGTACTTCCTGGAAAGATTATCAAGTCTACTTTCAAACGGATCTGGCCTCATGTCCATATCTATTCGGAATAGGCTGCAATAGTTATTTTAATACCAAGACCTTTTTCTGTCTAGGGTGCTGCATCACCAAAATTGGGCCCATGGCCCATGTATCGTTTGGAGTCCATTAGGGACTCGTGATTAGGGTTTCTCACGACCCTAGGGAGTTAATAAATAGTAGCAGCCGCCCTCATTAGCTGGTGTGTTTTGTTTATTCGTAAGTTAGCTTCTGCTGCTTCCTTGTACACGCGCGTGTCGACTAGATCGCCCGTCTACTTGTATCCAGAACCCCACTTTAGATTGATTCAACAGATAAGTGCTTGTTCTTCTTGTTCTTTCGTGTTCTTCGATTGCTTGCAGGAACAAAGGCCCTCGTGGTCAGGTTGATTGTGCGCCAGCAAGATCAATACAACTTCAGAGTCAGTGTACCAATCGCTAAGGCGCATTGTCATGGGGACGGTGTAGTCGGATCGCCAACGTCTTCTGCTCCACAAATCGAACCCTCCTATTCTCATCGAAAGATCGGGAACCAAGATCCTATCAAGTGGTAATCAGAGCAAGGTTAATCGGTGAGAGTGCTACCATTACTTTTCTTTCCGCTGTTATCATCCTATAGTCCAGAAAAAGCCCAAAAAATACCAGATCTGTTTTTTTTTCATTATTCCTAGACCATTGTGCCTTTTACTTTCTCCACTTAGTCAAGACTTGTTGATTTCATGGTTGCTTCGACGAGTCAAGTTGCTGGTCTTTAGTTTTGCACCACTAGAGTTTCGAGTTCGTGTCACATTCGGTCACCTAGTTCGAGTCAGATTCATAGTTCGAGTTTGAATCAGATTACTAATTTGAGTTTGAATCAGATTGCTACTTCGAGTTTGAGTCGGATTACTAGTTCGAGTTTGAGTCGGATTACGAGTTCAAATCATATTGCTACTTTGAGTTTGAGTCGGATTGCTAGTTCGAGTTTGAGTCGGATTACGAGTTCAAATCAGATTGCTACTTCGAGTTTGAGTCAGATTGCTAGTTCGAGTTTGAGTCTGATTACTAGTTCGAGTTCGAATCAGATTGCTACTTCGAGTTTGAGTCAGATTAGTAATTTGAGTTTGACAAAAAGAAAAGGGCAAGTGCAAAATAAAAAGCCGCACAAAAGCCACAAGCAATTAGAGAAGAAAAAAAAGGCAAGTGCAAGATCAAAAGCCGCATGTGCAAATTTTGTTCTAGGGTCTCCTGATTCCATCTAGAGAGAGTTTGGGTGACCACCCCAACAAAAAAAACGAAAAAAAGAAAAAAAATATCAGATTGTTTTTTGGGGTGTTTCTGGTGACGACATTGGTGTCTCGGCTTGCGTCTCTAGTACGGTCTAGACTAAGATCAGCACAGTACTGTCGAATATTTATTCAGCTTGTTGTGATTAACATGGTGAAAGTTTGCTCCTTGTGCTAGTTCAGCCACCTAAAGCCATAGATTGACACCTGCTCTTGAAGTTGTTCATTACTTGCTGGTTGCCATCACCTTCTTGTTGAGCTTTGTAAGAACAGGTAAGAGCTTGATTGAACAGGTTGAGAGTGAGCGAGTTATCTCCACTAGCACCTTTGTAGCTAGGGATAACGTTACCCTTTCATATTGGATTGTGTTTTTTCTACTAACCATGGCAGGAGGAGCAAATACGAATGAAGATGTGCATTCACCTCGCACACGGTGAATTATGCAACACTTCGAACGCCAAGTGCGGCTACACACAGAAGCGCTTGATGAGGATTTTCATGTTACCAGTGACCGCCTTGGTCAATTGGAAAATATGCAGATCGACACCAACACAAAAATCAGCACGTTGGAGATTTCCATTCAAACATTGAACACCTCTATTGGAGCCATCCTGCAGTGCCTTGAGGAGAGGGATCGTGGACGCACCGCAGATGGACAGGTGAGCAATGCTCCTAGTATTGTACGTGAAAATGAAGATGACTATTCTGCAGATACGGAGATTGGGGAAGATGAGGGAGCTAGGCCACGGCGCCGGCTACAACGCAACCGTCAAGGCATAGGTGGACATCATCGATGTGAGGTACGCAATCATGAAGACACTTTTAACAAGATCAAATTTAAGATACCTCATTTTGATGGTAAATATGACCCTGATGCATATATTACTTGGGAGATTTCTGTTGATCAAAAATTTGCATGTCATGAGTTTCCTGAAAACGCAAGAGTTAGAGCAGCCACTAGTGAGTTTACTGATTTTGCTTCTGTTTGGTGGATAGAACATGGCAAGAAAAATCCTAATAACATACCACAAACTTGGGATGCTTTGAAATGGCTCATGCGGGCTAGATTTGTTCCTTATTACTATGCACGTGATCTGTTAAATAAGTTACAACAATTGATACAGGGAGCTAAAAGTGTAGAAGAGTATTTTCAGGAATTACAAATGGGTATGTTGTGTTGTAATTTAGACGAGGATGAGGAACCAGCTATGGCTAGATTTTTGGGTGGTTTAAACTGTGAAATTCAGGACATACATGCTTATAAAGATTACAATAATGTTACCCGTTTGTTTGATCTTGCTTGTAAAGCTGAAAGGGAAGTGCAGGGACGACGAGCTAGCTCTAGAACTAATATTTCTGCAGGAAAGACTAGCTCATGGCAACCACGCACGACTACTCCTTCGACTGGGCGTGCTTCCCCGCCATCTTCTTCACCAAGTCGGGCAGCACCTTCTTCTTCCGGCAACAAGCCACGTGCTTCTTCCACTAGCTCAGCAGTAAAGACAACCCAAAAGCCCACCGAGAGTGCTTCTTCCGTAGCATCTACCGGACGATCTAGAGACGTTCAATGTCACAAGTGCAAGGGTTTTGGCCATGTGCAGCGTGACTGCCCAAGCAAACGTGTTCTAATTGTTAAAGATGACGGTGAGTACTCATCTGCTAGCGATTTTGATGACGGTACATGTGTTTTGCTTGCAGCTGACTATGCAGGTAGCGATGAACATCAAGAAGAGCATATTGGTACAGAAGATGCAGCGCGCTATGATAGTCTCATTGTGCAGCGTGTGCTTAGTGCACAAATGGAGAAAGCGTAACAAAATCAAAGGCACACATTATTCCAAACAAAGTGTGTCATCAAAGAGCAATCTTGCCGCATGATCATTGATGGAGGTAGCTGCAACAACTTGGCCAGCAGTGACATGGTGACCAAGCTGGCACTAAACACCAAACCGCACCCACATCCCTATTACATTCAATGGTTAAACGACAGCGGTAAGGCAAAGGTAACTAGACTTGTGCGAATCAATTTTACTATTGGATCATATAAGGATGTCGTTGAATGTGATGTTGTGCCTATGCAAGCTTGTAATATTCTGCTAGGAAGACCTTGGCAATTTGATAGAGATTCTATGCATCATGGTAGATCAAATCAGTATTCTTTTCTTTACCACGATAAAAAAATTGTGTTGCATCCTATGTCTCCTGAAGCTATTGTGCAAGATGATGTTGCTAGAGCTAGGAAAACTAAATATCAGGACCATGCTAACATTGAGAACAATAATAATGCCAAATCTGTGTTTGATAAGAAAAATGAGATATCTCTGAAGGGAAAATGCTTGTTTGCTACGAAATCTGATATTAATGAACTGATTGCTTCCACCTCTGTTTCCTATGCTTTTATGCAAAGATGCTTTGATTTCCCTTTACGATGTGCAACATTCTTTGCCTCCTGCTGTTGCTAACATTTTGCAGGAATATTATGATGTGTTTCCAAGTGAAATACCACCAGGACTACCACCACTTCGAGGGATTGAGCACCAGATTGACCTCATTCCCGGTGCTTCATTGCCCAACCATGCACCATATGTGACAAATCCAGAAGAAACAAAGGAGATTCAGCGCCAAGTACAAGAACTACTTGACAAAGGTTATGTACGTGAGTCTCTTAGTCCTTGTGCTGTTCCATTTATTCTAGTACCTAAAAAGGATGGATCATGGCGTATGTGTGTGGATTGTAGAGCAATCAACAATATAACCATTCGATATCGTCATCCTATTCCACGCTTAGATGATATGCTTGATGAATTGAGTGGTGCTGTTGTGTTCTCAAAAGTTGATTTGCGTAGTGGTTATCACCAAATTCGCATGAAACTAGGAGATGAATGGAAAACTGCTTCAAAACTAAGTTCGGTTTATATGAGTGGTTAGTCATGCCTTTTGGGTTAACTAATGCACCTAGCACCTTCATGAGATTAATGAACGAGGTTTTGCGTGCATTCATTGGAAAATTTGTTGTTGTGTATTTTGATGATATATTGATTTATAGCAAATCCATGGATGAACATCTTGATCACTTACGTGCTGTTTTTAATGCTTTGCGTGAGGAACAATTATTTGGTAATCTTGAGAAGTGCACCTTTTGCATGGATCGAGTCTCTTTTCTTGGCTATGTTGTTACTCCACAGGGAATTGAAGTTGATCAAGCCAAGGTGGAGGCTATTCAGGGGTGGCCTGTACCAAAGACCATCACATAGGTGCGAAGCTTTCTAGGGCTGGCTGGGTTCTATCGTTGCTTTGTGAAGGATTTCAGCACCATTGCTGCTCCATTGAATGACCTTACGAAGAAGGGGGTGCCTTTTTCTTGGGGCACCTCACAAGATAACGCCTTTACCATACTAAAAGATAAGTTGACGCATGCACCTCTTCTCCAACTTCCTGATTTTTCTAGGACTTTTGAGCTTGAATGTGATACTAGTGGGATTGGATTGGGTGGTGTTTTGTTACAAGAAGGAAAACCTGTTGCATATTTTAGTGAGAAAATGAGTGGGCCTGTTCTAAATTATTCTACCTATGATAAGGAACTATATGCTCTTGTACGAACTTTAGAAACATGGCAGCATTATTTGTGGCCCAAAGAATTTGTTATCCATTCTGATCATGAATTACTAAAGCATATTAGGAGTCAAGGGAAACTAAACCGTAGGCATGCTAAGTGGATGGAATTTATTGAGTCTTTTCCTTATGTCATTAAACACAAAAGGGGAAAGGATATTGTTATTGCTGATGCTTTATCTAGACGTTATACTCTTCTATCTCAACTTGACTTTAAAATTTTTGGATTAGAAACGATTAAAGATCAATATGAACATGATGCTGATTTCAAAGATGTATTGCTGAAATATAAAGACGGAAAAACATTGGATAAATTTGTCCTCAATGATGGCTATGTGTTTAGATCTAACAAGTTATGCATTCCAGCTAGCTCCGTTCGTTTATTGTTGTTACAGGAAGCGCATGGAGGCGGGCTGATGGGGCACTTTGGAGTGAAAAAGACGGAGGACATACTTGCTGGTCACTTTTTTTGGCCAAGGATGAGGCGAGACGTGGAGCGCTTTATTGCTCGCTGCACGACATGTCAAAAAGCTAAGTCACAACTTAATCCACATGGTTTGTACATGCCTCTTCCTGTTCCTAGCATGCCTTGGGAGGATATTTCTATGGACTTTGTTTTAGGACTGCCTAGAACAAAGAAGGGGAGGGATAGCATCTTTGTTGTTGTGGATAGATTTTCTAAAATGGCACACTTCATACCTTGTCGTAAAAGTGATGATGCTACACATGTTGCTGATTTGTTTTTCCGAGATATTGTTAGATTGCATGGTGTGCCAAACACAATAGTTTTAGATCGTGATGCTACGTTTCTTAGCCATTTTTGGAGAACGTTATGGGCAAAATTGGGGACTAAGCTTTTATTTTCAACTACTTGTCATCCCCAAACTGATGGTCAAACTGAGGTTGTGAATAGAAGTTTATCTACCATGCTTAGGGCTGTTTTGAAAAAGAATATAAAAATGTGGGAAGAGTGTTTGCCTCATGTTGAGTTTGCTTATAATCGTTCCCTACATTCTAGTACTAAGAAATGCCCTTTTGAGATTGTTTATGGATTTGTACCCCGTGCTCCTATTGATTTATTACCTCTTCCTTCAATGGAATGAGTGAATTTTGATGCTAAACATCGTGCTGAATTGATCTTAAAATTGCATGAAACCACTAAGAAGAATATAGAGTGCATGAATGCCAAGTATAAACTTGCTGGTAGTAGGGGAAAGAAAACTATCACTTTTGAACCTGATGATTTAGTTTGGTTACATTTGCGAAAGTATAGGTTTCCTGATTTGAGAAAGTCTAAATTGTTACCTCGAGCTGATGGTCCATTCAAAGTGTTAGAAAGGATTAATGATAATGCATATAAACTCGAGTTGCCTGCAAATTTTGGGGTTAGTCCCACATTTAACATTGCAGATTTGAAGCCATATTTGGGAGAAGAAGATGAGCTTGAGTCGCGGACGACTCAAATGCAAGAAGGGGAGGATGATGAGGACATCAACACCCTCGATACATCCACACCAACTCAGTTACCGGTTTCTGGTCCGATCACTCGCGCTCGTGCACGTCAACTAAACTATGAGGTGAACTCGTTCTTGGCCTTATGTCCATCTTATATAGACCGTGGAACTACGTGCTTTCTTGTTTTGCTTAGGAACAATGGAGAGGAGCCAATGGGAAGGGAATTCGCGCGGACGAGATTCGGACGACAGAACAGCACCAACTTGTGACGGCCACCACGATTTCATACGGACTCCAATCTGGGCGTTCAAGTACTTCCTGGAAAGATTATCAATTCTACTTCCAAACAGATCTGGCCTCATGTCCATATCTATTCGGAGTTGGCCGCAATAGTTATTTTAATACCAAGACCTTTTTCTGTCCATGGTGCTGCATCACCAAAATTGGGCCCATGGCCCATGTATCGTTTGGAGTCCATTAGGGACTCGTGATTAGGGTTTCTCACGACCCTAGGGAGTTAATAAATAGTAGCAGCCGCCCTCATTAGCTGGTGGGTTTTGTTTATTCGTAAGTTAGCTTCTGCTGCTTCCTTGTACACGCGCGTTTCGACTAGATCGCCCGTCTACTTGTATCCAAAACCCCACTTTAGATTGATTCAACAGATAAGTGCTTGTTCTTCTTGTTCTTGCGTGTTCTTCGATTGCTTGCAGGAACAAAGGCCCTCGTGGTCAGGTTGATTGTGCGCCAGCAAGATCAATACTACTTCGGAGTCGGTGTACCGATCGCTAAGGTGCATCGTCTTGGGGACGGTGTAGTCGGATCGCCAACGTCTTCTCCTCCACAAATCGAACCCTCCTATTCTCATCGAAAGATCGGGAACCAAGATCCTATCACTTACCCTACCGCCTTATAGGAGTGAGTTGAGGGCAGCAAGGTATAAATCTGCCGGCGGGCACAGACACGCTCCGCGCGGGGACCTCTTGCCCGTTACGGAATGACTGGTTCGACATTTGAGTTTCTATTGAAAGGTTGCTGCATACAACATAGTATTGAAGAGTGATTCGCTCCACCTCTGAGATGGGTGTATGTGACGTGTTATCTAGATGTCTACTGATTGCAATCACCGTCCCTCGCGGTTATTTGAGCACCACTTCTTCACTATGTCATGACGTAGTAAATACTGAATAAGCCAGAAGAATATGATGTATTGAATTATAATTGTTTTACAACCATGCTTGTTGTAGTATATTGCTCACTAAAGTTACATTCTTGAACATTTAATTTGCTCCCAATAAGATGAAAGTAAGGATCCACTTGTAGGCGAGTCTTTTATGCAATATCACTGTCTATGTTTATATGTATCCTTGCATGTAGAGTTTCATGGTTAGGTGAGACGGTTAAGTCTCACTGAGCCTTCGTGCTCACGGTTGCTATATTAAATTGTTGTAGGTGAGACGTATGAGGAAGGGCCCGAGGATGAGGTGATGCCCCCGTTGGGGTATACCGCCGAGTAGGAGCCCTGCACGCCGCCATGATCTGTTGTGTGCTGGTAGTGTGTAGCGTCCTCGGGTTGGACGGCTAAATTTTCCATATCTAGGCTGAGAGTTTAGCTATGAGTATGACTTCCGCTGTATATTAAGTATAATAAAAGACTTTTGCTGTTTCTTTAATAAATTTTGTATTTTATCGTACCTTTTTGTGTGTGCTGTTGGGTGGCACATCGCATGACACCAGCCTCTACGATTCCTGGAATGTGTGGATCCGGTCGCCACAAATACTTAGATGAATTCCGCAGCAAGTTTAGGTTCTTATTTGCACTACAAAACCGTTCTAGTGTCCTATGCATGTCATCATGTTTCTTGGACAAGTCTACACAGTTTTCACATGAAGTTTTTCCTTTTAGTTTGCAATTAGAACAAGAATTAACTTCATGTACACGTAAAGCATTGTTCAAAGGAAAAATATCAGCCCTAGCATTATGTAGTTTCTTATTAAGATCATGACAACTAGAACAATGCAAATCAACTGTAGAACAACTAGCATATTTCACATTTTTATCATTAAGGGCAGCAAGCTTTTTGTTTTCTTCTCAATTTCAAGCTCAAGTTTATCAAGTGTGGAGGTGTGTGCACTTATTAAAGAGGACAATTGTTCATATATAACGATGAGTAGTTTAGGCCCAATCTTCCGAAAGGTAAGTCGATTGGGGTGGAGAAATCGATGTTGATGATCCGTGGCACTCGAGCAACTCGATACCCCTGCAACACTACACCACTGCTCATTTGGTTATCAACCGTGTTGCACACGCTTGATCTCGCCATGAATGCTAATCCTTGCAAGTGCAACCGAGAATACAAGCAAGAACATAGAAGACACGATCTGGAATCGCGAAGTGGGGGTCTCACAAACCGTAGAATGGCGATATTATTAATCTAAGAAAAATCCCACCGAATATGGACGGCGGCTGCAGTATTCATATAAAGGTGCTGCAATAGTGCTGAAATCCCGCACAAAGCAATGATAAAAACCTGCATGACCAAGAAAACTATGCACCCGCGTGACGGTTGTTGGAGCTGGCCAGCTAGTGATCACTTCAATTTTTGTCTTATCCATCTCAATTTCCTGCGAGGAAACGACATATCATGGAAACGAGACTTGATTGGTGCAAATGACGAACATTTCGAGGTTACCAGACAAGCGTGCATATCTCAAAATAGCAAAAACATCACGTAAATAATCAAGACGTTCGTCATATGACTTGCTCTAAATGAGGATATCATCAAAGTAAACCACCAGAAATTTTCCAATGAAAGCACGTAAAACCTCGTTCATTAATCGCATAAAGGTTCTAGGTGCATTAGTTAAACCAAAAGGTATGACCAACCACTCCTAAGATCCAAACTTGATTTTAAATGCAGTTTTCCATTCATCTCCTAGTGCCATTATAATTTGGTGGTAACCACTACACAAGTCAATTTTTGTGAAGATTATAGCACCACTCAATTTATCAAGCATGTCATCTAAGCGAGGAATAGGATAACAATATCGAATGGTGCAAACTACCATCTTTCTAAGGAACCAAAAGAACAGGAACGGAACAAGGGCTAAGGCTTTCAAGAATGTACCTGCGGTCCAAAAGATCTTGGACCTGTCGCTGAATTTCCTTAGTCTCCTCTGGACTCGCCCTGTACGCTGCACGATTTGGCAAACTTGCTCCTGGAATCAAGTCAATCTTGTGTTCAATGCCTCTCATGGGTGGTAAACCAGGGGGAATCTCGGAGGGAAACACATCCTCAAACTCCTGCAAAAGGTTAGCAACAGCAGGGGGCAATGCAATAGAAAATTCATGAAGTGAAAACATGGCTTCTTTGCATACTAAAGCATAGCACATCCCCTACATCGGATAAATCAGCAAGGTCAAATTTAGTTGTGAGCAACGAAGGTGATTTTAACTTAATGACTTGCTGTTTTTAATATTCTAGTTTTGTTGCTCTACCATCACAAATTTTATTCTTCTCAAAATGCACAATTTCAGCAGAAGTCATAGGAAGCAAGGTGATTTTCTTTCCTTTATGCATGAGAGTATATTTATTAGTTCTACCATGATGAATAGCATCCGTATAAAATTCCGAAGGACGACCCAATAAAAGAGAACAAGCATTCATAGGCACGACATCAAAATCAACAAAACCAATGTAAGAACCAATTGAAAAAATTATTCTTGTTGTTTGTGTTACCCAAACTTTACCACTGTTGTTCAACCATTGAATGTGGTATGGATGAGGGTTTGCTCTTGTTGTCAAACAAAGTTTCGTGACGACGTTCATGTTCACCAAGTTATTGCAGCTACCTCCATAAATTATAGTGTGTGCACGACAGTCCTAGACGACGAGAAACAAGGGGAAGAGGTTGTGTAATTGTAGCTTGTCATCGGCCTCCACTTTGGAGCTCAAAGCATGCTGCACAATGATGCTCCTATAGTTCTCCGTTGCTGCTGTACCAAGTACCTCTTCATCGGAGTGTTCGACATTTGGATATGCAATGTTAGGAGCAAGAGAATATTCAACTTCAACATCCAAAGTACTATCATACCCGCCATCGTCGCGTGCTATGTATGCTCGTTTTCTCGGGTAATCTCTCATCATGTGACCAAGTCTCTAGCAGCGGTGACACATAATGTCGAAAGTACAACCCGTAGAAGGATTGGATGATGAAGGCTTGAATGATGTCGTCTTGCTGCCCTTCGGCACGCGAGAAGGTGGAGCAGACCATTGGATGGTGTAGTCGCTGCATGGAAAGTCGAAGATGGTTCTGTTTTGGATGGTGCAGACGTCGACCACGGCGTGAAGCTGCTCCTCGTGCATTGTTGCTATTGTTGGAGGCCCTGCATTTATTTTTTTGCCAACATAGAAAGCTGAAACAATATGTTAACAGTATCATATTCCTTGTAGTCAACAATGTACTGAATTTCACGCCTCAACCCCCCATAAAAACGAGCTATTTTATCATCTATGTCCTCTACCACCCAACAATGCAACATACCCTTTTGTAACTCTTGATAATACTCCTCTACGGACATGTTACCTTGGTCTAAGCGCTGCAACTTTTTGCGAATGTCTCACTGAAAAGAAGGAGGAACAAATCGAACAAGTATAGCTTCTTTTAATATATCCCATGTTGGAGGATCAGTTCCAGATTTAACAAGTTCATTCTACCATACGATAGCAAAGTCCTTAAACTCACTAGTGGGTTGACGAACTCTATGTTGTTCAGGAACAAGATAGGAATTAAATTTTTCTCGACTTTCATGTCCCAATCAAGATAAGCCTCGACATCATAAGCACCAGAAAAAGATGGTATATAGTAAATTTCACTTTAGCAGAAGGATCATTAGGAAGACGATTATAATTGTTATGATGATTATTACCTCCCGTACCTCAATGATAAAGTAGAAGTTGTGGCTGATTGTTGTGATCTTCCATATCATCATAATAATTCCTTGATGTCTTTCAGCGAGAGGCAACCGAGCCTCAAGAGTATTCATCCGAGGAACATATTTGTCACCACCTTCATCATATCACGTAACTCAGCATGTTGAACACATTCGTACAGAAAGATATTATCCCTATCAACTATAGTGACAATGTGACAGGTGGAAGAAAACAATCTCTCTCGCTCAAGTGTCTTACCACGCTCTTACAAGTGTTCTTATTGACACAACAGGTGGTGTTGACGGTGAGATGAACCAATGAAGCGTGAGATGATAGCAAAGGTACATGTTCTGCTCAAGAGAAAGGTGGAGCTTGGATGGCACAATATGGTGGCTAATGAGCAGAAATTGTAACATGTAAACAAAGTTGAATAAGTATTCAATGTAGGAAACTGTTGCTGGTCAACCAAGTGCTCTAAAGCCTAGCACAGCACAAGGAAGTAGCAAGGAAAAAGAAAGACATAATGGTATAACCAACAATCACAACACAAGTGGTATAGGCCAATTGCTTAATATGCGTGCTCTTCACTAACTTTTTTTCTTTTTTATAATAATTGTTTTTGATATTTTTTCTTTACTCAGAAGAACGAAAAAAGGAAGCACACAAATTTTCATCTCAATTGGATGTAATATGCGGTCTAGTGAAAATCAAGAATATTCTTTAAAATTCGTGCTCAAACTTTAGAGGCCGAATATCCTATCTTCTGAGGGGAACTTAGGCAATCTAATTTCACCGAACGCAGCAAAGCCGGGAAAAATCAGCTGCAAGATTTGCATAGATCAATTTGAAAAAAAAATCACCCTATTTCAAGTTCGTATGCGAAAGTTATGGCCGTTTTAAGATAGACTGTCCGAGTTACTGTTTCTGAATGTTGATTCCAACTCGATTTGAGAATAGATCTCGCAAGATATGAAAATGATTGAAACTTTGCACAGCAACTGATGGGATGGTGTGTGATGCTTCAAGGATGACTGGCACAAAGATTTGTCACCTAATCTAGGGCTGGTGATTACGAATCTCACGCAAGATGGCTAGCTAGGGCAAACCGATGAACGTGGTGGATCGGCTTGTGGTTTAGGGATGGTGGAATAGGTATCGAGCAGCAAGAAAACAAGAATGAAACACGATAACTAGGACCCAAAACACAAATCTAAACAAGCAAAAAGACTCGACCACACGAATGCAAACTCAACAATGCAAGTAGAAAAAAAAACTGCAGCCGCTATAGTCTAGGAAGCAGGAAAAAATGATTTTTTTGTGGCTTTTCTGTGGATCTAGGTATGAAACAAAACTAATCTAATAGAAGAAAAATGAAGATACCTCACGGGCAACCTGGAAATCTGATACCAATTGATGAGTAGTTTAGGCCCGATCTTCTGAAAAGTAAGTCCATTGGGGTGGACAACTCGACGTTGATGATCTGCTGTACTTGAGCAACTTGAATACCCCTACAATCACTACACCACTGTTTCATTGGTTATCAACCGTTCTGCACATGCTTGACCTCGCCAGGAAGGCTAATCCCTACAAGTGCAACCGAGAATACAAGCAAGAACGTAAAAGACACGATCTGGAATCGGGTCTCACAAACAATAGAATGGCGATATTATTAATCTAAGCAAAACCCACCGAATATGGCCGGTGGGTGCAGTATTGAAAGGCTAGGGTTTGATCAAAACACTCTTAGACCCATCCCTAATGGACTCATACGGAATACAAGGCCCAAAGGCCCGATGCGGTGGTGCAGCACCGGACAAAAATCTGGACTCAACTTGTTTCGATGATTCCCGATGACTCCAGTGGAATATTGAGGTGGGACCAGAGCCATTGGAAAGTTTATCTACTCCTGTTTCGGTGCATATGTAGAACCTCAAAAATGGAGTCATTTTGCATCCTAGGAGTCTATTTTAAGGTGGACTGCTTCTGGATTCTGAATTGAACTCGAGTCCAAGTTGTAAACTGATTTCATCAACTTGTGGACGTCCCATATGGTTGTCCATGTTCCAAGACATCCTCCTCTCACTTGTTGATCTTCTCCATAGTTCCTAATAACAATTAAATCATTAAATAGCAATCCATTCTCAAATTCACATGGGTAGGAAGTTAGGAACGAGTTCACCTGCTGGTTTAGTAACCGCACTCGTGCTCTTGTGATTGGTCCTTGTAGTTCAATGTGCGTGTATGCTGTTGTAATGTCCTCATCATCCCCCCTCTTTAATTGGAGTCATCTTCGACTCAAATTCATCGTCTTCTCCCAAGTATGGTCACAAATCTGAAATGTTAAATGTGGGGCTAACCCCAAAATCAGGAGTCAACTCAAGCTTATATGCATTATTATTATCTTTTCAAAATTTTAAAAGGACTACCAGCTCGCAGCATTAGTTTAGATTTTCTCAAATCAAGGAATCACTCTATTCTTAGATGTAACCGCACCAAATCACCCGGTTCAAGCTTTACTTATTTTCTACGTTTACTACCTGCAATCCTATACTTTTCATTCATCCTTTCAATATTTTTCTTTGTAGTTTCATGCATCTTAAGAATGAATTCAAATCGTTGTGTAGCATCCAACACTATAGTTTCAGAAGGAGGCAATTGTAGTAAATCAATAGGAGCACGGGGATTGAAGCCATACACTACTTCGAATGGACTTACCTTCGTCATGGAGTGAACGGATCTGTTGTAAGCAAATTCTATATGTGGTAAACACTCATCCAACAACTTTAAATTTGTTTTCAAGACAGCCCACAACATAGTGGATAAAGTACGATTAACTACCTCGGTTTGTCCATCCGTTTGTGGGTGACATATAGTTGAAAACAACAACTTGGTTCTTAATTTCTACCATAAAATGACTTAATTATTTTGCATCACGATTAGAAACAATAGTATTTGGCACACCATGTAAACAAACTATTTCCGTCATAAACAAATCAGCTATGTGTGAAGCATTATCATTCTTATGACAAGGTATAAAGTGTGCCATTTTGGAGAAATGATCAACAACTACAGAAGTACTATCCCTCCCCCTCTTAGTTCTAGGCAATCCCAAAACAAAGTCTATAGAAATATCCTCCTAAGGTACACTAGGAACAGGAAGAGGCATATAAAGACCGTGTGAGTTAAGGCAAAACTTAGCTTTATTGCAAGTAGTGCATCGTGACACGTAGCGCTCGACATTACACCTCATCTTCGGCTAAAAGAAGTCTGTGGACAACACATCCTCAGTTTTCTTCATGCCAAAATGTCCCATCAAACCTCCTCCATGTGCTTCCTAAAAAATGAATAGACGAATGGAGCTAGCTGGAATGCATAGCTTGTTAGCACGATAGAGGAGACCCTCCCGCAGCACATATTTATTCCAAGTTCTTCCTTCTCTACAATTTTCAAAAGCATCTTTGAAGTCCAAATCAAGAGGATATAATTCTTTTATTGTTTCCAAACAAAAGATTTTATGATCAAGTTGGGACAGCATTGTATAACGTCTAGATAATGCATTGGCAATGACATTTTCCTTCCCTTTTTTATGCTTAATGATGTATGGAAAAGAATGTATGAACTAAATCCATTTAGCATGTCATTTATTTAGATTGGTTTGACACTTAAGATACTTCAAAGATTCATGATCGGAATGTATGACAAACTCCTTAGACCAAAGATAATGTTGTCAAGTTTGTAAAACTCGCACTAAGGCATACACTTATTATCATAAGTAGAATAACTCAGAAAAGGCCCATGCAGTTTTCCACTAAAGAAAGCAACAGCTTTACCTCCTTGTATGAGAACATCTCCAATACCAATGCCGCTTGCATCGCATTCTAACTCAAAGCTCTTGTCAAATCAGGAAGTTGCTGCAATAGTACTTGTGTAAGCTTCGATTTGAGAGCATAAAAAGCTTGTTGCTGCTGTTTGCCCCCATAGAAACGGCACTCTCTTCTTCGTTATCTCATGTAGAGGTGCTGCAATGGTGCTGAAATCCCGCACAAAGTGACGATAAAAAGCTGCAAGACCAAGAAAACTACGCACCCGCGTGACGGTTGTTGGAGCTGGTCAGCTAGTGATCGCTTCAATTTTTGCCTCATCCATCTCAATTCCCTGCGAGGAAATGACATAGCATGGAAACGAGACTTGATTGGTGCAAAATATGCACTTTTCGATGTTACCAAACAAGCGTGCATCTCTCAAAACAGCAAAAAAAGCATGTAAATGATCAAGATGTTCGTCATATGACTTGCTGTAAATGAGGATATCATCGAAGTAAACCACCACAAATTTTCCAATGAAAGCACGTAAAACCTCGTTCATTAATCACATAAAGGTGCTACGTGCATTAGTTAAACTAAAAGGCATGACTAACCACTCATAAGGTCCAAACTTGGTTTTAAATTCAGTTTTCCATTCATCTCCTAGTACCATTCTAATTTGGTGGTAACCACTACACAAGTCAATTTTTGTGAAGATGATAGCACCATTCAATTCATCAAGCATGTCATCTATGTGAGGAATAGGATAACGATATCGAATGGTGATATTATTAATCGCTCAACAATCAACACACATGCGCCAACTACCATCTTTCTTAGGAACCAAAAGAACAGGAATGAAACAAGGGCTAAGGCTTTCACGAATGTACCCGCGGTCCAAAAGATCTTGGACCTATTGTTGAATTTCCTTAGTCTCCTCTAGATTCGCCCTGTACGCTGCACAATTTGGCAAACTTGCTCCTGAAATCAAGTCAATCTTGTGTTTAATGCCTCTCATGGGTGGTAAACCAGCGGGAATCTTGGAGGGAAACACATCCTCAAACTCCTGCAAAAGGTTAGCAACAGCAGAGGCAATGCAATAGACAATTCATGAAGTGAAAACAAGGCTTGTTTGCATACTAAAGCATAGCACATCCCCTTAGTAGCGAATAAATCGGCAAGGTCAGATTAAGTTATGAGCAACGACGGGGATTTTAACTTAATGAATTGCTGTTTTTCATATTCTAGTTTTGTTGCATTGCCATCAAGAATTTTACTCTTCTTATAATGCACGATTTCAGCAGGATTTATGGGAAGCAAAGTTATTTTCTTTCCCTTAAGCATGAGAGTATATTTTTTAGTTCTTCCATGATGAATAGCATCCGTATCAAATTCCTAAGGACGACCCAATAAAAGAGAACAAGCATCCATAGGCACGGCATCAAAATCAGCAGAATCATGGTAAGAACCAATTGAAAAATGTATTCCTGATGTTTGTGTTACCCGAACTTTACCGTTGTTTTTGAACCATTGAATGTGGTATGGATGAGGGTGTGCTCTTGTTGTCAAACCAAGTTTCATGACCACGTCCGTGTTCACCAAGTTATTGCAGCTACCTCCATCAATTATAGTGTGTACACGGCAGTCCTTGACGATGAGAAACATATGGAAGAGGTTGTGTCATTGTAGCTTGTCGTCGGCCTCCACTTTGGAGCTCAAAACACACTGCACAATGATGCTCCTATAGTTCTCCGTTGCTGCTGTACCAAGTACCTCTTCATCGGAGTGTTTGACATTTGGATCTGCAATGTTAGCAGCAAGAGAATATTCATCTTCAACATCTGAAGTACTATCATAACCTCCATTGTGGCATGCTATGTATGCTCATTTGCTCAGTCAATCTCTCATTATGTGACCAAGTCCCTAGCAGCGGTGACACTTAATGTCAAAAGTATGACCCGTAGAAGGAGTGGATGATGAAGGCTTGAATGATGTCGTCTCGCTGCCCTCCGGCACGTGAGAAGGTGGAGCAGCAGGTGTAGTTCGATGGCCGCCATTGGATGGTGTAGTCGATGCACGGAAAGTCGAAGATGGTGTTGTTTTGGATGGTGTAGACATCTATCGTGGTGTGAACTTGCTCATCATGCATTGTTGCTGTCGTTGGCGGCACTGCAATTCTTGTTCTGCCAACATAGCAAGCTGAAACAATCTATTAGCAGTATCATATTCCTTGTAATAAATAATGTCATGAATTTCATGCCTTAACCCCCCATAAAAATGAGCTATTTATCATCATTGTCCTCTACTACCCCACAACGCAACAAACCCTTTTGTAAATCTTGATAATACTCCTCTACGGACATGTTACCTTGGTCTAAGCGCTGCAATTTTTTGCGAATGTCTCACTGAAAAGAAGGAGGAACAAATTGAACATGCATAGCTTCTTTTAATCTATCCCATGTTGGAGGATCAGTTCTGATTTTATAAAGTTCATTCCACCATATGATAGCAAAGTCCTTAAACTCACTAGTGGCTTGACAAACTCTATGTTGTTCAGGAACAAGATGGGCATTAAATTTTTGCTCTGCTGTCATCTCCCAATCAAGATAAGCCTGGGCATCATAAGCCCCAGAAAAAGATGGTATAGTAAATTTCACTTTAGAAAAAGGATCACCAGGAGGACGATTATAATTGTTATGATGATTATTACCTCCTATACCTCGACGATAAAGTGGAAGTCGTGGTTGATTGTTGTGATCTTCCATATCATCATAAGTATTGTCTTCATGTCTTTCAGCGAGAGGCACCCAAGCCACAAGAGTATTCATCCGAAGAGCAAGGTCATCAAATTGGCGAGTCAAGTTTGCCAATGACTCCCCCGTTGATGCGTTGTTTTGGTGAACATATCTATCATTGCCTTCATCATATCACGTAACTCAGCATGTTGAACACATTTGTCATCGTTTTTTCTCCTGCCATTATTAGTAGGAAAGAAAAGACAACAAAAAGATGTTACCCCAATCAACTATAGTGAAAATGTGAAAGGTGGAAGAAAATAATATATCTCGCTCAAGCGTCTTACCATGCTCTTACAAGTGTTCTTTCCGACACAACAGGTGGTGTGGACGGTGAGATGAACCAATGAAGCGTGGGGTGATTGCAAAGGTACATGTTCTGCTCAAGAGTAAGGTGGAGCTTGGATGGCACAATATGGTGGCTAATGAGCAGAAATATTTAACAGGTAAACAAAGTTGAATAAGTATTCAATGTAGGAAATTGTTGCTGGTCAACCAAGTGCTCTAGGGCCTAGCACAACACAAGAAAGTAGCAAGGCAAAAGAAAGACAGAATGATATAACCAACAATCACAACACATGTTGTATAGGACAATTGCTTTAATATGCATGCTCTTCACTGATTTTTTTTTCGTAATATTTTTTTGATTTTTTCATTACTCAGGAGCACGAAAATAGGAAGCACGCAAATTTGCAGTTCAATTAGATGTAATATGCGGCCTATATAAAATCAAGAAGATCTTTAAAATTCGTGTTGAAACTTCATAGGTCGGGTAGCCTATCTTCCGAGGGGATTTGGGTCATCTAATTTTGCAGAATGCGTAGATCAATTTGAAAAAAAAATTTGCCAATTTTGAGTTCGTATGCGAATGTTATGGCCGCTTTAACATAGACTGTCCGAGTTATAGTTTTTGAATGTTAATTCCAACTTGGTTTGAGAATAGATCTCGCAATCGGATATGAAAGCGATTGAAACTTTGCATGACGACTGATGGGATGGTTTGTGATGTTTCAAGGATGACTGGCACAAAGATTTGTCACCTAATCTAGGGTTGGCGATGCAGGAGTTCATGCAAGGCGGCTAGCTAGGGCAAACCGATGAACGTGGTGGATCGGTTTGTTGTTTAGGGATTGTGGAATAGGTGTCGAACAGCAAGAAAACAAGGACGAACACGATAACTAGAACCCAAAACACAAAGCTAAACCAGCAACAAGACTCGACCCCAACGAATGCAATCTCAACAATGCAAACTAAAAAATGAAACTGTAGGCACTATCGTCTAGGAAGCGGCAAAAATGATTTTTTTCATGGATTTTCTGTGGACTCTAAGTACGGAACAAAACTAATCTAATAGAAGAAAAAAGAATATACCTCACGGACAACCTGGAAATCTGATACCAATTCATGAGTAGTTTAGGACCGATCTTCCGAAAGGTAAGTAGATTGGGGTGGAGAACTCGACATTAATGATCTACGACACTCGAGCAACTCGAATACCCCTGCAATCACTACACCACTACTCTATTGGTTATCAACCGTGCTGCACACATTTGACCTCGCCAAGATGGCTAATCCCTACAAGTGCAACATAGAATTTCAAGCATGAACATAGAAGACACGATTTGGAATCGTGAAGTTGGGGTCTCACAAACTGTAGAATGGCGATATTATTAATCTAAGCAAAACACACCAAATATGGCCGGAGGCTGCAGTATTTAAAGGCTAAGGTTCGGACAAAACACTCTTAGACGTGTCCCTAATGGACTCACATGAGATACAAGGCCCAAAGGCCCGACAAGGTGGCACAACAGCGGACAAAAATCTGCACTCAACTTTTTTCGAGGATTCCCAATGACTCCGGAGGAATTTTGAGGTGGGACCATGTGCATTGGAAAGTTTATCTTCTCCTCTTTCCATGCATATGAAGTCCGTATGTATCTTGGGCGTCTGTTTTATGGTGGACTGCTTCTAAATTCCGAATTGAACTTGAGTCCAAGTTGTAAACTAATTCCATCAATTTGTGGACGTCCCAACTGGTTATCCGTGTTCCCAAGTCCACCTCCCCTGACTTGTTGATCTTCTCCATATTTCCTAATAACAATTAAATCATTATAAAGCAATCTGTTCATAAATTCACATGGGTAGGCAGTTAGGAACGAGTTCACCTGCTGGTTTAGTAACCACGCTCGTGCTCTTGTGATTGGTCCTTGTAGTTCAATGTGCGTGTCTGCTGTTGTGATGTCCTCATCATATAAGCTCACATGAGGAACAAGAATCATCATTAAAATAAAAAATTTTAGTCGACTAATTTCAGAATATAGTGATTCAATTTTAGCAACATTGTCCTTAAGTTTTTTATCCTTTTTCTTAAGTACAACAGTGGCACTAGAAAGAGTATCACACATTTTTTTCGCAAGTAGGACATATCACATCATTGTCGCTATTTGATTTGGCTTCCTCCATACATGAACTTGATTTTCTTGCCATGAAACAAGAATTTACCATGACGTCTTCATCTTCATCACTTCCAACATCAACATCGCTCGAGCAATACTCTTGAATTGTGGAGAAAATTTTGTCCATCACTTGACATTGAGTGAAACCCTTCTTTTTCTTGTTGTAGTTGGCAGAGGAGTGCTTCATTCTTGTTTGCTTTTCATCACGGAAAGTAGGACCTGAAAAATTAGGACAATCTGTACAAAAATATCCTGTCTTACCACATTCAGAGCATCGTTGAGAACCACCACTTCCTCTCCTTCTTGTTCTGACATTTTGGAATGCTTTTGAGAACCGAGTAGACAGAAGTGCTAGCTCCTCCTCTGCAAACTCTTCAATCTATTCAAGGGTTAGAGATGAAAGCAAGCAAGTGTACCACAATATGAAGGTTGGCTATAACTAGACATGTCACATCGAGAAACAAATGCAAGAGACTTGTTGGGGTTCATGTCAATTTTATGAGCTTTCAATTTAGAATATAGCACATCTAAAGTAAGTGTACTCATGACAGTAGATTCACGAATAAATGAAACTTTCATCTTCCAAACTAAAATGTCTAATGCACCAAACAATTGTCTAGCATTTTCAGCATATGAAAAATTAACATCAACACTGTCGGTACCTGCGTACCGTATACCCCTTGGGAGTACAAAAAGACCAAAGGAACTTCACCTGTCTGAGTTGAAGACCTGCGAAGGCCCCACGTGTCATACGGGACTAGACCTGCCTCCCATCTATGGTTAGTCCTGGTGCTGCCACGTGTGTACTACAACCGGACCTACATTCCACACTTGGTATAGCTCCAGGCTAAACACCTGTGTGACACCCCCGGACCTAACCCCCGACAGAGGGAAGCTCTGGTACCGACACGTGTGCATCTACACTGGACCTACCTGTCCCAGACGGAAGGCTCCAAAGCTGCCACGTGTCCAACCTCCAGACCTTCAGCCTCAACAATCTGACTGGTGGATCCCCAACGGTTCGGACCTTCAAGGGGCAATCAAAGACTTCAAGACCCGATTAAGTGTCATTAATACCGTATTAATGACACTCGATCAGAAGGCCCTTAATACCAGTAATGGCACTGTCAAGGCCCGTTACCACGCTATTAAGGGTAATTAACCTCATTAATTTTGTATTAAGCATCAGTAATCGCTAGGGCCACATGCCGGGCCAGGCTAACAGTGTAACGACCAGTCCTTGTACTATAAAAGGACTGGTCGACGATACACATGGGGACTCTTCTCTCGACTCTGAGATGCTCAATACAACAACTACACACCCTGTGGAGTAGGGTATTACGCTCAGGCGGCCCGAACAACGTAAATCCTTGTGTCTACATGCCATCATGTTCTGAATATTTGTGCGCCCAATACCGAACTATAACTCTACGGGCTACCAATAGTAGTATCGGGAGAATTGCCGGAACAACACTCTGACAGTTGGCGCGCCAGGTAGGAGGAGGGCCCGAGATTCAAACATGGTGAACTCCACTGCTGGAACATCAAACGGCAACCCTGCTGCGTAACCTGCTAGATGCAATCCCTCCATCATGCAGCCGCCAGCAGGTGCTATGGCTCCAGCAGGAGCCATGCCACCACCGCCATCGTCCGCACCGGCAAATCAAGCTTGCAGCGGGATGGAGCGTCTGCGTCTGTCACGACATCGACTAACAACAACCATGAACATGCGCTCCATGCCGCGCATGCTCTTCTCCAACGCCCACCACCTCCAGGTGCATCCCAGGGTGCAATGGAGCAGTGGAGGGCCGATGTGGAACATTTGGTTGCAGCAGCAGTCGATCGCATCAGCAACCAAGGTCCTCCCCCCTCGGGGTGGGCCCCATCGCAGCATCGGACCGTGTCAGGCAGACTTGGTCTGCACGCTTCTCAGGATAGGAGGCGTGTTGCGTCTCAACAAGCGACGTCGTTGCCTCCCGAGGCGCGACGCACCCATAGAGTAACTAGGCTTTCAACTCACGACCTTCGGGCGGAGCTTGACCGCCGTTACCATCAACAGGATGGTCGCGTCCTGTCGAGCGCGCTCGCGAAAGGCAAGAGGCTTGGGACAGTCCTGCGCCCAAGGGAGTGGGAGGAGGCTATTTTGCCCTGGCCATGCACCTACGCATGGTTAGATGGCCACAAAAGTTCCATCCTCACCTGCCGGAGAAATTCGACAGGACTGACAATCCCGCTGAATTTCTCCAAATCTACTCCAACACAATCCTTGTGGCCGGAGGCAGCGAGGCCGTAATGGCCAACTATTTCCCTCTGTCTTTAACTGGGACCACCAGGTCCTGGTTCATGAGCCTTCCGCCCGACTCCATCAACAGTTTGGCGGAACTGTGCCAACAGTTCACCGCCAATTTCGGAAGTTCATACACCCGACCAGGCACCGAACTGGACCTTTTGCTGTTAAGCAGCAGGGGGGAGAGTCCCTGCGATCCTTCATCCAGTGGTTCTCCCAGGTACGAAACACTATTCCTTCTATCTCTAGCGCTTCTATTATTGTTGCATTTAGACAGGGCGTACGAGACAAGAAGATGTTGGAGAAGCTGGTGACCAAGGAGATCACCAGCGTCACGGAACTCTTCAGCTTGGCAGACAAATGCGCCAAAGCTGCGGAGGGCCGTGAAATGCACTCCCAACCACCTGCGGAGGACAACAAAAGATCCTCCAAGGGTGAAGCCACTACCTCCGGGAGTGGTAAAAAGAAGAAAAAGTCCAAAGGCAAGAAAAAGCTGTCGGCCGGCACACCAACTGCTGCAGCTGCTGCAGCTCCGGGTGGTCAGGGGCCACGCCCTGAAAAATGACCTCGGCCGTCGTCTGAAGACGGAAGCAGCTCCAAGATGTGGTGTCCTATACACAAGTCGAACAGCCACAATCTGGAAGGCTGCTGGGAGATCCAGAACCTTGTCGAGCGCTACAACAAGCACTGGGAAGAAGTTCCTTTCCGTCAAAGGGAAGGGAAACAAAAAGTCGACGAAGCTTCGGCTGAGGAGGAGTTAGGCTTTTAGGACCCTAAAAAGATCTTGAAGGCTGTTTACACCTCTGTCGACGATGACTCCGACTTCTCCGACAATGAACGTCGGAAAACCATGAACACCATCTTTGGTGGTTCGTGGGACATCACCTCCCGCCGTGTCCTCAAGACCATGCAGCGGGACATGGCCTCAGTAGCTCCTACTGCCAGGGCGGAGTCGCACCGGAAGTGGATGGATACTGCCATCACTTTCAATGCATCGGACTGCCCTCGGAATATGATCGGAGATGGCCAACTCCCATTGATGGTATCTCCGACTATCAACAACATCCAACTCCACCATGTAATGGTGGACAAAGGTTCGGGGTTGAACCTCATAAGCTTTGAATCTTTCGTCAAGCTTCAGCTCCGACCTTTGGACCTTCGCCCCTCTCGACCTTTCTCTGGAGTAGGTCCGGGGGCCATAACCCCACTCGGTGCAATTACTCTTCCGGTGACCTTCGGGACCTGGGAGAATTACTGCACTGAGATGTTGGTCTTCGACATGGCGCATATCAACTTACCATTCAATGCCATTTTGGGCAGGCCAGCCTTATACAAGTTCATGGCTGCCTCTCATTATGGCTACTTGGTGTTGAAGATGCCAACACCAGCCGATGTTCTCCGATCCACAGAGATCGCACCACCAGAGTTACTGCTCTGGAAGAACTTCACGCTCTTGCTACAGCGCAGGAGGAAGAATCCGGAAAGGAGCAAGCTCCAAAACCTCCGAGCATTCGTCATCGAGGCTCAACCTCCGCACCTCGTGTGCAACCAAGCGACGACACCGACATTCCCGTCAAAGTCGTCCAAATTGGTTCCGATGCCGCTCAGACCACCTGTATATCGGGAGGTCTGAATGACAAATAGGAACTCGCGCTCATCACTTTCCTCCGGGCTAACGTCGACGTGTTTGCCTGGCAACCGTCACAAATGCCTGGGATCCCTAGGAAAGTGATCGAGCATAGTCTGAAGATCTATCCCGACGCTCGGCCTGTACACCAAAAGCCCCAGAAGCAATCCGTAGAGCGACATAACCTCATACGTCAAGAAGTGAAGAAGTTGCTCGAAGCTGGATTCATCCGAGAAGTCTTTCACCCAAAATGGCTGGCAAACCCAGTCGTTGTACCCAAGGCCGGCGGGAAGCTTCCGATGTGTATCGACTACACTACACTAAATAAGGCATGTCCAAAAGATACATTTCCACTACCTAAAATAGATCAGATAGTGGATTCCACCTCCGGGTGTGAATTAATGTGTTTCCTAGATGCATATTCTGGGTACCATCAAATCAGAATGTCTAGGGAAGATGAAGAGCATACCTCCTTCATCACAGTAGATGGATTATATTGTTATACTGCCATGCCATTTGGTCTTAATTATGCTGCTTCAACATTTGTACGAGCTATGTACAAAACTTTTGGAGAGCTCATCAGAGACGTAGTGGAAGTGTATGTCGATGACATTGTCGTCAAGATCAACAACAAGGAGTCATTCCTTGACACCTTGCAAGCTGTCTTCGACAAGTTGCGAGTCACTCGCACGAAGCTGAACCCGGACAAGTGTGTCTTCGGGGTTAGCTCCGGAAAACTTCTAGGTTTCTTGGTGAACCATCGAGGAATAGAAGCAAATATGGCGAAGATAAAAGCTATTGAAGACATGTGGCCACCAGCCCGCATCAAGGACGTCCAGAAGCTGGCTGGATGTCTAGCTGCCCTCAGCCGGTTCATCTCAAGACTGGGGGAACGGACACTACCCTTCTTCAAGTTATTGAGGAAGTCCAGACTATTCCAATGGTCTGAAGAAGCAGAAAAGGCATTCCAGGAGCTGAAGCAGCTCCTCACCACCCTACTAACCTTGGTAGCTCCAAACCCTGGTGAGCCACTCCTGCTTTACATTTTGGCAACTCACGAAGTTGTCAGCATGGTCCTGGTTGCGGAAAGACCAGAACCATCTCCAGTTTAGGAATCCAGACCCCTTCGGGAGGGTCTGGAGCTTCCTGAAGTCGAGTTTGGGTCCCAGTTCCGAGACCCGGATCCTCAAGGAGAGACTCCGGAGGATCCATCTCCTTCAAATGAAGGAGTCACTGCTACTGAGCAACAAGATCCGGACCCCTCCGGGAAGGTCCGGGTCACTTCAGAAGAAGCTCCAGGTTCCTCCAACCGGCACCCGAAGGTCCTCGGACAAGGTCTGGACCCCTCCGGGAGGGTCTGGGTAGATGAGGAGGAAGCTCCGGGCCCCTTCGGGAGGGTCCAGACGGTCCAGCGCCCAGTGTACTTCATCAGCGAAGTACTCTATGACGCCAAGACTCGGTACCTAGAGGTGCATAAGCTGCTCTACACAGTTCTTATTGCCTCTAGGAAGCTCCGACACTACTTCCAAGCTCACAAGATTTCAGTGGTAACCTCTTATCCACTGTGTGCAATCTTGCATAACCCCAATTCCACTAGGAACATTGCAAAGTGCGCAGCGGAATTAGTCGAGTTCGACCTTGAATTCGTTCCAAGACAAGCGATCAAGAGTCAAGCATTGGCGGACTTAATGGCAGAATGGGCCCCCTCTCCATCAAATCCTTGGGGCCCCAGTGAGCAGAAGTCGGAACCCAAGGTTCCGTTCTTCACTGAGCCTCACTGGACTATCCACTTCGATGGCTCCATACAGAAGGAGGGGACCGGAGCTGGAGTCCTCCTCGCTCCGACCGTGGAGAAGGTTAAATACATGGTGCACCTTGACTTCAAGGCGACCAACAACATGGCGGAGTATGAAGCACTAATTTATGGACTCAAGGTGGCACTATCTTATGGTGTCAAGCAGTTGTTGGTAAAGGGTGATTCACAATTTGTTGTAAAACAAGTCAAATGTGAATGTTGCTGCAACAACCCTCAACTAGCTACATACCTACTTGAAGTTCAGAAGCTTCAGAAGGACTTCGACGTCCTGGATCTTTGCCATGTCCAGCGTCTCAACAACGCCGAAGCCGACGAACTCCCGATGAAAGCTTCAACCGGGGCTCCGGCTCCTGACGGAACCATCGTCTGGAGGTTGTCTACACCTACAGCTCAGCCTGCCGAACTGAGCGAAGGGGGCAAGACCAGCACCTCGAAGCTGGCAGACTCGATGGCCCTGTTACCATGGCATCCATCAAGGGTCGTAGGTGCTGCAGGAAGCTCCGAGCAACCCAGCACGCAAGACTCAAAATCCTCAAGTTAGTTCCAATTCATGGATCTTGGAGATCCGGAGCTACTTGAAAGAAAATTTCCTTCCCGAAGATAATGTATCCGCTGACCGGATAGTCGGATTGGCTAAAAGATACACACTGGTAGAAGGGGATCTCTACCGGCGTGGTGCCAATGGCGTCCTAATGCGGTGCATTACAAGGGAAGAAGGTTGCAAGCTCCTTGCGGAAATCAATGGAGGCGAGTGCGGGAACCACGAGTCTTCCTGCACGCTAGTCGGTAAAGCCTTCTGGCATGGCTTCTACTGGCCTACAGCACTCCAGGATGAAACTGAGCTAGTGAAGAAATGCGAAGCATGCCAGTTCCATGCAAAGAAAATTCACACACCGGCTCAGCCTCTACAAATGATACCTCCTACATGGCCTTTCGCTGTGTGGGGGATGGATATCTTGGGACCTTTCCCAAGAGCCGTCGGAGGTTACAAGTTCATGTACGTTGCCATTGACAAATTTACCAAATGGCCGGAAGGAACTCCAGTTGTGACGATAAACAAGCAATCAGCTATCAACTTCTTGCAGTTCATCGTATATAGATTTTGAGTCCCAAACAAGATCATAGCTGATAATGGGACCCAGTTCACAAGCTCTGCATTCCAAGGATATTGCGAAGACCTCGGCATTCAGGTCAGCTACGCTTCTATAGCTCACCCGACAAGCAATGGCCAAGCCGAGCGAGCAAATGCAAAAATCCTAAAGGGACTCAAGACGCGCACATATGAGTGCCTGAAAAAACATGGAGCCAACTGGATCAAAGATCTTCCGCCCACACTGTGGACCAACAGGACAACCCCAAACCAGTCAACTGGAGAGACACCCTTCTTCCTGGTGTACGGAGCAGAAGCAGTCCTTCCTCCGGAAATCACCTTGGGGTCGCTCCGGGTCCGGACCTTCGATGATGCCACGCAGGACCAGCTCCAGCATGAAGACCTTGACCTCCTTGAAGAGGGAAGGTGTTGAGCAGCTGTTCGGAATGCTTGATACCGCCAAGCTCTTCGGCGCTATCACAAACGGCATTTTCACAGCCGACAGCTCGAGGAAGGCGATCTGGTGCTATGGAGAATACAATCCAGAGAAGAGTTAAACAAATTTCCCCCAGTTGGGAAGGACCCTTCCGAGTGATCAAAGTATCCCGTCCCAGATGTGTTCGCTTGGCAATCGAGGATGGGACATCTCTCCCTAACCCTTGGAACATTGAGCACCTCCGTAAGTTCTACGCTTAATATCACGGAGGTGAGTCTGTAGTTACATGTGATGTATGTTATAGAGTCATTGTACATAGTCGGGTAGCTCCTCCGGGAGAACAGTCGGACCTTCCTCGGAAGGTCCGCAAATTTCAGGCAACACTTGTCACAATCTCAGAACTAAAAGTGTAGCTAGCTACCTTGGGTCAAACAAGAAACAAAACACACTTAGCCTGGTTCCGTACCCTAAGAGTGTACTTGCTTCCCCTGTACCCCAGACCTATAATGAAAGACATCATTGTGTGAAAACAGACTCCACGTGCATTTATTTTGTACAGGCTCAATATTTTTTATTTTTCTCTTTCTTGTCTATAACAAAGTTGTGCAATTCTTAAGAAACTTTAGCTCGACCAATTCATGTATAATTCGAGTTGCATTGTCTATTCTTTCGGGTCTAAACATTGTTAATGGTCTACTCGTCTGAATGCCGCCAAGCCAATCTTGGGCCGGAGTGCGCTATCGACTTAGCCTGGTCAAGCACCCGAGGTACACCACTCTACCTACACCCCGACAGGGCGAAGTAAGGCGAGTCCAGAAATGATCGGGCCTGGAGGAAACAAGCCAGTGCACTTGATTGTATTTAGAATTGTGTTCGATCTAAAAATTCCTCAGGAATAGTAAGTCGCAATTGAGTTATAGATAGGGAATGTATTTTACTGTTTTCCCTGACTTTAGTGTGCAGGAAAAATAAAGATCCCATGATGATGGTGAATGACCGGAGCTACCAAAGCTCTAACATCCCCTAAGGTGGCGTGTTGTCGATGTTCCAAACATTGATAGCAAGCGTCACTGAAGCTACTAAGCTCCGATAAAGCCAGGGTGCCAGCCGTCAACGTGAAGAAAAGATGGTGGGAAGACTCCACAGTGTGGTCTGCTGTCGACACACCGCGTGTTGACAGAGGTCACTGCCAGAGCTACCAAGCTCCGACACCCCAGAGGACTTGCCATCAACGCTCTACGTGTTGATGGAGACTGCTACCGGAGCTACTAAGCACCGATGATGGTCAATGCCGGAGCTACTAAGCTCCGACAACCTTAAGGGGCCTCTACTATCCAAGACTTCAGATCTACGCTCTACAAGTTCGAAGCACGCAAGTCTTCAACAACTGTTACATCCTCTGGTACATGTTCACAATCAAATTGTGTACATCTACCAGGGGGCCAAGGGAGACAAAGGTGTTGAAGACAAAAAATGGAATTCATAAAAACTTGGATTTCATTCATCTGGAGACAAGAGATTACAAAATTGGAGAAAAAGAAGAGAGAATACAAGCAGGAGCTACAAAGAGAGAGTCCTAGACCCTATGGAAGAACGAGGCGACCTTCTGGGCAACCTTCGACACACTAGCTTGGGCGACTTCTCCCTCTCCGTCGATGGGGCCTTCAAGCATAGGGTCCAGTGAGAACTGAGGGCCCCGGCTTGTGTAGCACATCAGCACGTATTTTGCGACGTTCTTCACCAGGGATTGTCCCTCGGTTTTCAGCTGGTCCGCGACGACATCGCCCATCTTGGTGAGCTTGTTGCCTGCTGAACTCATTACCTGCAACGCCTGGTCCAACTCCGGCTCCGGATCATCCGGACGCACGGGACTAAAACCCATTGGCGTCAGCGCGTCGTTGGCTTTGCCCAGGAAGTCCCAAACTTGTTGGGACTCCGCAGCCCTTGAGCCTCGCACCTCGTCCAAGGACCTTATGGTCGCCACATGCTCCGAATTCACACGGGCATGGTGCTCAACCTCTTTGGCTTTCTACTGAATCTTTTTAGCAACCTGCCTTTCGAGTTTACTGAGCTCCTCCTCCCGGAGGTGGATCTTGTTCCAGCGGTCGACCAGGTCCTTCTCCCAGCCCCGCACCTTCTTCTCCCTGGTAGCAATTTCATCCTCCCTCTTGTGGAGGTCCTGTCCTTGCTGTCAGGCCTTCTTCTCCTCTTTCTCGCAGTGCTCATCCAACTTCTTGGTGTGCTCCGAGATACTCTTGTCACCCAGAGTCAGCCTCTGAGTAAGCTCTTCCTCCCTCTTCACAAGGTCATCCTGCAGCTCCAGGAGTTTTTGCTCTTCATCCTCGAGCTTTTTCTCCTGCTCCTCAAGGGCCTCCCGGCGCTTGACGAGGCTGTCGTGGATGGCACTGAGCTTCTCCCCGCGATCATTCACCGCTTTCTTAGCAGTTAAGGCCTATTCGTGGATGGCGCGGGACTGGTTGTCGAGGGATCGCACCATGCTTTCCCTCTCGTCCAGCAGCTTACCCTAGTACTCCAACCAGACCTTCTCATTCTTTACCCACTCCTTGTCATCAGCCAGCCTCGACTGCATCAGCTTGGTCTCGAATTGGAGCCGGTTGCGCCACCTCCTAAGAGTTTGGCGCTCCTCCTCGAGGGCCTTGCTGTCATGGTAAAAGGCCAGCTGGACCTAACGAAGACTGGAGCAAGCGTTGTCAATAGACAGCGACAAAGGGATCGGGTCCGGACCTGCCGGGGTCTTCTCCACTGGCTCCAGCGGGTTCTCCATGACAAAAATTGGGTCCAACTCTACAAGAGCGGTCCCCTGGGCTTCCAGGGCACTAGGGCCGTCCTCTGGGATAGCCTCGGCTGCCGCCGAGGAAGGTCCTGCAACAGAAGTTTCGACCTCCGGAGTTGGCTCCGAAGGTCCCGCTGCCAGGTCATCAACAACTGGCCCCTCAGGCAAGGGGTCGGCAGCTTCATCTAGGCACCCTGGCTCAGGTGCGACACCTCTGGGACCATCACCTCCGGGGAAGGCGCTGAAGGTTCAGCCAGAGCTGAAGCCACTTCCGGCTCCAACGTTGGCACCTCCTTCGCCGCCGGCTCAGGCGCTAGCGCTTCGACCATCAGGGGCTCGGGCGCTAGCACCTCTGCAGCAACCGGCTCAAGCGTCGGAACTTCTTCGACGACCGGCTTTATCATCGGAACTTCATCAACACCCAGCTCAACCGCCGGGGCTTCATCAACCACCGGCTCCACCGCCGGGGCTTCAACAACATCCGGCTGTAGGGTCGGGACTGCAGCTACCTCCAGCTCTGAGGCCAGAGCTTCCGTCATCTCAACATCCAAACCCATATCTTCAACCTCCAGGGCTGGTGCTGCTGGTGCATCTTCATTCCCGTGGTTTGGCGCTACCACAGGAGCTTTTGGGGATGAGTCGAGGTTCAGGACCATGATAGCCGGTGCTGGAGCTGTTGTAGCCTCAGCCACCTCTTGGGGCGGCGCTGGGATTGGAGCCGGAGCCTCCGTCTGCACAGCTCCACCTGCTGCTGTAGGAACCGGAGCTTCAGCCCCTTACTTGGGCACTCTGTGGATGAAGGACGAAGAAACTCAAAACACAGTTACATCAAAAAACAATAAACAGAGGCAAAAAATCAAACTTACCTTTGAAGGCTTCCGCTCCAGCTACCACAGAACCTCTTCCCCAGACGCTCGGGGCCGGACCCTGTCGCCACTGGCGTGGTAGCTCCAGAAGGTTCCCTGGAGCTTGCTGCTGCCGTTGGTGTCATCTTGGTTGAGGACCCCCTCGACAGGGAAGGACCTCCGGACCCAGAGCCCTCAACTGGCCCTGGTACTGGAGCCGTATGGCCAGAGCTGGCACCCCGGGGAGATGTCGATGTTGGAGTGGTTGACGCCGTTGAAGACCTTCCCCTCCGGGGAGAAGAAGCCGCTGCGGAAGGAGCAGGTCTGATGGACCTCCCGTCAGAGTGCTTCAGCTTCCTTTTACGGCTCGAGGACTCGGCCAACTCTTTGCCCTTGCCCACGACTTCAACTCTCTGTCTCGGGGCAGAAGGGGTACCACCCTCGAAAGCTCCATGGATCACCAACCCGCTGGTCGGACGCCTCTCAACTTCACCAAGGTCATCAAGCACCGGCATCTTCCGCCGGAGCTCCCTACTGAACTACGCCTCCATGTTCAGAGGGAGGAAAGCCACCGGCGGAGTCAAGTCGTCAACCTCGACGTCGATGCTGTGCTGGAACTTCTTGAGGTGAAACTCCAAAGTTACGCCTTCCATTCAAACCGGTCTCGATCCGATCGTCGTCCATCACACTGTTGAGGGCCCAGGCAAGCTTCTCCCTCTTCTTCAACGGAGCCCACCTGTTGACCAGGAAGTTGCAGAATACCGCTTGAGGAGTCACCCCTCCTTCCACACATTGGTGGATCCTGGTCAGAGCAGGGTTGAAGGCGTCCGATAACACCGGAAGTTTGCTCCAAGCTTCAGTGTCGATGTTGGGGAGGCCTTCGGGCAGCTCCAGCTTCTCATGCTCCTCCACCCTGATGATGATCCAATCCTTCTTCCAGTCATCCCACTTTCCAGAAGGGAACGACCGCAAGTACTTGTACGGGCACTTCTTGCGCTTCACAAAATAATAGAAGCCAAGATATTCGTCACTCCTGCCGATGGTGTGGATGGTGAAGAAGGTGCAGAAGAGCTCGACGCAGGGGGGAATGCCCACCCACATCTCGCAGAAGTGGACAAAGATCAACACCAGAAGAATAGAGTGGGGGCCAAGGTGGTACAGCTGCAGACCATAGAAGTCTAGCAGCATCAAGAGAAAAGTGGAGAAGGGTGGGACCAGTCCCACCATGGCATACGCGGAGAAGTACACCATGTCGCCGGTGTGCTCCTTCTCGAATGGAAGCTTGCCGGCGCGGACCTGGTGGTTGAAGAAGTCACTGGACCACCCCATGAGGGCCTGGACCTTCTTCAAATCAACGTCAGTCTTCAGTCGGCTCTCGCGGAGACCCAACTCCATCGCAGCACAGCGGGGCGAGAGATGAAAAGCGGGCTAAAGTTTGGAGGATTTGAGCGCAAGTTCCAATGAAGGCATAAAGAATCCTCAAACGGTGCGTGCTTTCCTTCTTAAGTAAGCCCCCGCAACGCTTGGATGGAAACCGCAGAGGAGCCAACGATACAATTCAAAAGCTTCACCCTGCCAATGACAAGGGGGCCTGGGGCCACCCCGACGATCAAGTCGAGGTCCTTACCCCAGACGAACGGTTGTCATCATGAAAGGCGGGCTGACAGCGCGCGCGGAACCAATACGGTTTTTGTATCAGGAACAGGCGACCTTCAATTGTGTGAGATCCGCACGCTTAGATCTCACCTGCTGCATACTGTATATGCCACGCGACGTTGGTTTAACTGCGAACTATCGCCAATGGCACATTCGAAGACCCTTGAAGACACAGCTCAAAAACCGAAGGATGGACCCACCTCCGGCAGAACGACTTCATCCAAAAAGGTCTCTCCCAGAGGTGGGCCCAGGGGGCCACTGTCGGCACCCTGCGTACCGTATACCCCTTGGGACTACAAAAATACCAAAGGAACTTCACCTGTCTAAGTTAAAGACCTGTGAAGGCCCCACGTGTCATACGGGACCGGACCTGCCTCCCATCTATGGTTAGTCCCGGTGCTGCCACATGTATACTGCAACCGGACCTACATCCCACACATGGGATAGCTCCAGGCTAAACACCAGTGCGGCACACCCGTACCTAACCCCCCGACAGAGGGAAGCTCCGGTATCGACACGTGTGCATCTACACCGGACCTACCCGTCCCAGACGGAAAGCTCCAAAGTGCCACGTGTCCAACCTCTGGACCTTGAGCCTCAACAATCTGACTGGTGGACCCCAACGGCTCGGACCTCCAAGGGGCAACCAAAGACTTCAAGACCCGATTAAGTGTCATTAATACCATATTAATGACACTCGATCAGAAGGCCCTTAATACCAGTAACAGCACTGTTAAGGCCCGTTACCACGCTATTAAGGGTAATTAACCTCATTAATTGTGTATTAAGAATCAGTAAGCGCCAGGGCCACATGTCGGGCCAGGCTAACGGTGTAACGACCAGTCCTTGTACTATAAAAGGACTGGTCGACGATACAAAGGGGGACTCTTCTCTCGACTCCTCTGACACTTTCGCTCTCCAGAAGCTCTCGACTCTGAGACGCTTAATACAACAACTACACACCCCGTGGAGTAGGGTATTACGCTCAGGCGGCCCGAACCACGTAAATCCCTGTGTCTACTTGCCATCGTGTTCTGAAGCTCTTCTCGCCCAATACCGAACTACAAATTCCGCGGACTACCAATAGTAGTACCGGGAGAATTGCCCGAACAACACTCCGATAGACACTACACAAGTTGTTGAGAATGTTATTAAAGCAAGCAAATAAATCATCGATGGGCTCACCTGGTTGCATCTCAAAGTGCATATATTATTTCTTGAACATATCTTTCATTACCTCCTTGATCGTGTTAGATCCTTAGTGGCAGTTGCAAAGTGCCTTCCGTACATCGTACACTGATCGGGGGTGTGCAACACGATTGAAGTAACTTTGAGTCAATCCTCGTATGATCAAATTGCATGTCCTGTTATTGTTGTCGACATCTCTCATATCCACAGCTGTAACTTGATCATTTGGTGGCACGTCGAAGGACTTGTAGACCTTTTCCCATATGGAAAATCCTTGCTCTTGTATGAAGCCTTTATACGAGCCTTCCAAACCTGAAAATCAACGCCATCGAACACACAAGGTTTTGCGAAATATTTTTCCATGTTGATTAGCAAAACCACATGCAAATCAATTAGGTTAGAGTATCATGGGTCTGATACCAATTGTAGAATTGAAGAACACATGAAAAGCTACCAGATGTGGGTGAATGGTAGATTAAAACTTTTTCAAAGGAAGCAATGAAAACCCCTCGGCAGAACATCAATCTGATAGAGAAACCATGTGTGCAAGTGTTTCCAACATGTTCAAAATGTGACAAATCAGTGTAGATCATAGAGAATCAAGTCACGAAGACACGACAACAAGAATCAAGAGAAAACATTGAGTAAAACTCAAGTTAAGATCGAAACCGTGTGCAAAGGTCAATCTGTTCTAACAGAGAGCAAACAGATCTGTTACACTGCAAAGAAACTCCTGTAACTTAAAAACCACAATCCAATGATCGTGAAATTTTCACAGATGGTAGATAATAAATTTGGCAAGACAACCAGGAAGAATCACATCAGTCGGATCTGTGAAATGTGAGTTATGATTGAAATATCGAAGCAACATCGGTTTGTCCAAAAACTCGGCGAGAAAAACTTGTCTGAAACAAGTCGGACAACAAGGCACAAAAGCTCCTCTAAAACTACAATCTTTATTCAATAGAAGACAAGAGGAACATCCCAAAGTTGTGGTCTCCACGAGCCTTGGCCTCCCATCTTATATAACCAGCCCTAAGGCCTATCCAATCCAAACTAGGACCTCTACTCCTACTTGGATTCAATCTTATTAGGACTTGCCATCTTCCTGTAGAGTTGGAACATAGAGCTCATTGGGCCATCGAAAGGTGGAACATGAATCTTATTAAGGCTGGGAACCACCGTTTGAGGCACTTTTCTGAACTTGAGGAATGGAGAGATATGGTGTATCATAGTGCCAAAATCTATAAGGAGAGAACTAAAATGTGGCATGACAAAAAGATTATGCCAACGGAGTTTAAGCCTAGAGATAAAGTTCTTCTCTTTAACTCTAGGGTGAAACTCTTTGGACATGGGAAATTGCAAAGTAAATGGAAAGGACCATTTACTGTAATAGACACGTCACCTCATTGAGCCATCACACTCGAAGATGATGAAGGTCATCTATTTAGACTCTCATGAGGATTTGGAAAAGGAAGTTGATGTGATAAATTTAATCAATTTTTATGCCATTCTTTCAAAATCCACGTAATTCCCCCGAGACCAATAAGTGAGCCCATTATAAAAGTGATCCATATAGCCCACGGAGATGTCCCACGAAACAACGGCCCAAACAAAGCCAAACCCACATCGACCGAACCCGAGGTTCGATCGACTCCCTCCTGGCACCGTCTCGGGTCTGTTTTCACGTGTGATCTCCCCGTGTAATCCCAACATATCTCAAGCCACTCGCGACTCACCTTTTCCACAGAAGAGTTGAAGTCTGTCCCACGCTCCAGCCAGGAGATTCGTACACGGGCACTCTCAATACGAAGAAGGGCGATGTATTGAGCCACCACTACGAGTTGCCTACACGCACCGCCGGAACCATCGAACAACTGTTTCGTCATCCACGGCGTGTGAACACCAATAGGTTATGCAAAAGGTCTGTTCTAGCATGTGGACAAGATGGCCATGGACGAATCGACGGGATCAACTCCCTCCAGGGTGCGGCACCACCTCTCACCACCTGCTATAAAAAGTCTTCCGGACCAATTTCGAAGCAGTGATAAGAAATCTCCTTGTGCTGATGCGGCGCAGCTAGCTAAAGAACTATCAAAACTCAGTTTGGAGAACAAAAGGCTAGCGCGCATGATGGCTGAAGGATGCATCGAGAGGGTGAAACACAAAGAAGACATTCAAGCCCTTAGGGAGGAGATTTATGGTGTCCGTCGTGGCATAAGCGCCAAACTTAGGCGCTTATGCGATGCCATTGGGATGTCCCACATCGAAAAGACACCATAAGTAGATGTTCTGATTAGGCCCTCGGTGCTTACCCCTTAGTTTGATTTGTTTCGTTTTCAAAATCTATAATACAATCATGTAGGCATCCCAAATCTTTATTCAAAAAAGTGAATTTACAGGTTAATCTAGCACTGATAAAGTTCCACATTTAGTCTATTTTGTGTCCAATAAAGTTTCAAGGAACCAAGTGCAGCGGAGGAGTCCCTTTGCAATTTTGCGACGTACGGATTACACGTTTCACCCAAGAACACGTCGTGAACAAACACAAGAGAGGGCACAATAATGTAGGGCACAAGAGGAGCCAACCAAGGCTCGACCAAGCCTTTGGTTTGGCAGACCTATTGGTGGGCCCTCTCTGCTCCTTTAGGCTACACAACATTGGATCTCCTATCCCCTTTTTAGTATGATTCACTGCAAATTGAGATGAATTTTTTTATGCATTCACGTAAAACTTCTCCAAAATAAAATCAATTTAAAATGAATAACTGCATTTTGCTAAAAGGTTAGATTAGTATACTTTGTATTTTGATTTCATCACCATGTTTCTGGACACACATAATCAATTTAGGAAAAACAAGTTTATGCAGACATCCCACCTATACATACAACCCAACCAATGAACAAGGTGCAAGATATTTCAAGTAACACAAACCATGGACCTTTGACAAGAAGTCGTGCCAAAAAGTTGCCCCCACATGTGACGTCACTCCTAGCCGAATTTAATAATAATATAACTAAGAATTTTATACGACATATGAGTTTTATTTTGGTGATGATTAGGTGCACAGGACAAGAACGAGAAAACCAAGAAGGTTTGAACTATTCTAACTAATTCGGGCTGTCTGAACTGAACCAAGACAGTTTGCACTGTCCAAACTTGTTCGGGCCATCAACTTCACATGCAATTCTGTACCAACCTTGCACGTCCCCTGGTGCATAGTACATATGGTGTGAAAAGATATCAAATCTAGTTTTGAACGCAATAAACGGTGTGTCATTTAAACTTGCCAATCAAGAGTAATGACTGTTTTACTGCAAGGAGGTCATGAGCTGAAAGGTTGTGCAAGGCACCTCGGGAATGCATTTCGTAGAAGCTCTTTAAGTCATCTAAACCCATCAACTTATGGTCCTTTTACATCTAAACTAGGAGGGTTGTTCCTAGTATAAATATGTAGCATTACTCTGGATTATTTAGACTTGAATGATTAGAAATTAACCCCTTTATTTAGTTGTGTGCTAACAACATCAGGGAGTGATCTCTACCCCTTTGCTCTTCTGATTTCCTCACAGGATTACAAAAGCAGTCGCTTCATCTGCTCTCAATTGATGCTCCTATTCATTGATTCTAGGTTGTTTTGGTTGGTTCTTTGAGAGTGTGGTTGGGCGAATCCTCGATTCAGTTTGCCAGTTAGACAGTGGTTGGGTTCGAGTTTTATTCATCAGGTTGCACTAGTTATCTTGGCTTGTATGAAGCTAGTTATCGGGATTGTGATCCTACATTGTGAAGATCTGGACCCCAATCCTACATTATCAGAGCTTCGTTGACACAGTAGGATCTTTGCCCCTAGCTACATATATCTGTATTTGTCCAATCTAATAAAAATCCAGTGTTATATTTTACCATAGCCCTTTGTTTCAATATGTTTTTCTAACGAGTGTCGTTAAGTTTCAATCCATAAGAGTCCTTGTTTACCTGCTGATCGTATCATCATTCTTGTGTACGTGTTTTTGTTCAAAAAAATAAAATAAAAGAAGAGAAAGCAGAAAAAGTAAACAATAGTTCAGAAAGAAAGAATCATCTAAAGTTTGATGAGCTCTTGCAACAAGTTGTGCAGTCAATTCGATATCTTTGCATGTGTGATGATCTAATTACATATTTCCTATACTGTGATTAGTACTAGGCATCGATCTTCTGATTGGATTGCTACTTAGCTCAATAAGTAGAATTCATATTGTTTATCCTTGTGCATTACTCCCTACCAAGCTCCAAAAAATAATCCATCATTTTACTAAACACACCATTCTTGTATTCGATTAACCATCATTTGTCTATTGCCACCACACATGATACTTCTGTAATTTGCAAAGAAGTCATAAGAGTTCTGGTTTGTAAGAGAGGTAAGGTTGTGAGAAAATTACCCAGAATTTCCTATTCCACATATCCTTGTTCTTCTTGCCTCACTAATAGTAGAGGAGAATAGCTGAAGATCCCGAAGTAGATGATTGTGTTACCATGGCACAGCTCAATGAACTAAACAAAGCATGGAGGAAAAGCAAGATCAATTGTTACAAGACCTTCAACCACTTATGGCTCAGCTGAGAAATCTTAAAAACATTCCTACGATGCAAGAAATCAAGAACAAATAGATGAAGAAGTTGCTTCCCAACTTGCAAGGCAACAGCGACAATTACAAAGGCAAGCTGTTGCTCATGTTAGAAGACCTGTGGTGCAAGGTCATGGAAATGGAGGCAATGGTGCTGGCTGTGAAAGAGGAAGAAATTATGAAGATAGAAGAAGTGAACATACTAATTCCAATGATGGGTACGAAGGAGATGATATTGAACAGCCCCGAGATGATGGCAATTAGAGTCGAGGTCGTCATGAACATAATCGAGAAAATGAGGAGAGGTTATGCCTAAATTTGATTGTGGGTCTAATCCTGAAACTTATCTCACATTGCAGTTAAAGGTTGATAGATTTTTTGCTTGCATAATTATTCTGAAGAAAAGAAGATGGCAATGGCAGCCCTTGAATTTGATGACTATGCTCTAATCTTGTGGGAGCAAATGCTTAATGATAGAGAAGCTGTTGGACAAGGTGCTGTTAGATCATGGGCTGAAATGAAGAGAGAAATGAGGGCTAGATATTTTATAAAAATCTATTGTCGAGAACTTTTTGATAGGCTGCAAAGTTTGAAGCAAGGACCTCTTTTTGTAGATGAGTACTACAAAGAGATGGAGAAGGCAATATGGGCATTGTGGAGTTTCAGCCATACTGCAATCTTATTGATTTAGTGCATCAAGCAAACAAAGCTGAAAGACAATTGCAGCAAGACATTAAGATTAGTAGAGCTACACCATTCAATGCAAAGGGAACATCAAGTGCAAGCAAATATACACCAAGGGGTAGTGTTGGCCGAGGCACTATCAACAACTCAAGTGGAGGCTCAAATTTGATTACTCGTGACACTTCTAGTGGTAAAAATTCCGCAGCTCAAAGTGAAAAGAACAAACCCGCACATTCATCATCTACCTCAGTAGGATCTACTACCAAGTGTAGTTGATTCCAATGCTTTAAGTGTGGATGTTGTGGACATGTTGTAAGAGAGTGTCCGAATAATAGCACCATCGTTGTTAACGATCAAAGAGAATATGAATCTGGTAGTGAGGAATAAAAAGAAGTTGAAGAGGAAGGAATATTTTAGGATTCTGAGGAAGAAGCCCATGCCTATTGTGAATTTGAAGAAGGTTCTGCACTTAATGTTACTCAAATTTTGAGTGTGCAACTGAAGGAAGCTGAGAATGGACAGCGACACAATCTTTTTCAAACAAGAGCCAAGGTTGAAGGAAAGGTTTGCAAAGTAATAATAGATGGTGGGAGCTGTCATAATCTTACAAGTAAAGAAATGGTTGAAAAACTCGGACTAAAATTGTTGTGACATCCCTATCATGTGCAATATCTAAATGATTTTGGAGATATCATGATTGGGTATAGAGCAAAAGTACCTTTCAAGATTGGTGAATATATTAACTCCGTAGAGTGTGATGTTGTTCCCATGACAGTGTATCATCTGAATTAGGGAGTTCTTGGCAATATGAGTGTTCATCTCTAAATTGTGGTCATTCAAATTGATACTGTTGGTACCCTGCGTACTGAGTATCCCTCGGTACCACAAGAAGTGCAAGAGAGAGTTCTATCTGTCAAAGTTGAAGGTCTCCTCAGGCCCCACATGTCACACTAAACCGGACCCGCACCCCTCATATGAGTAGCTCCGGGGTTGACACGTGTAATGTAAGTCTGGAACTAAACTCCCAACACAAGGAAGTTTCGCAGTTAACATGTGTACAATAACCCCGGACCTAACCCTCAGCAGAGGGGAGCTCCGGTGTGACCACGTGTATAGTGGTTTCGAAGCTACCTCCCCGCAAGGGGAAGCTCCGAGGCTGCCACGTGTGGAGCCTCTGGACCTACACCACCAACGAGTACACTGGCGGATCTCCGACAGCACGGACATTCAAGGGACAGTTAAAGCAGCGGTTACGAAACCTGATTACGTGTCATTAATGTTGTATTAATGACACACGATTAGAGCATTGTTAATAGGGGTAACACAGCCATTAAGGCACGTTATCACACTATTAACCACGCTTAAAACTCATAGACAGTGTATTAGGCTATTAAATACGCCAGGGCCACATGTCGGGCCAGGCGAGCGTTATAATGGTCCGTCCTTGGATTATAAGAGTACTGACCGCACGATACAGAGACAAGCTAAGCCAAGCACAACACATATTAGTGATACTCTATACAACAACACAAACACCGTGGAGTAGGGTATTACACTCATGCGGCCCGAACCACGTAAATCTCATGTGTCACCATCTTGATCTTGATCTTCGCGCGCCCAAACCTAAACAAGAACCTCCGCGAGCTACATTTGGTAGTACCGGGGGAAGTGTCGTAGAAACACTTCGACATTTTGGCGCGCCGGGTAGGAGGCGCCTAAGACTACAAGATGGTGAATTCCGCAGCAGGATCTTCCAACGGTAATCGCACTGAACAACCTACTGGAGGCAATCCCTCCAACGTGCAGCAGCCTGCGGGTGCAATTGTTCTGGTAGGAACTATGGCACCACAGTCGTCATATGTTCTGGCAAACAATGTTAGGCGACAAGATGGGGCATCTGTGTCAATCACAGCATCAACAAACAACAACCCTGAGCACGCGCTCATTGCAGCACGAGCTCATCTACAACACCAATCGCCTCTAGGGCACCCCAGGGTGCTATGGAACAGTGGAGAGCTGATGTTGACCATCTGGTTGCAGCTGCAGCGGCTGGCATTAGCAATCAAGGACCTCCGCCTTTTGGGCAGGCAACAGATCAATATAGGACCTTGTCTGGAAGACTTGGTCCTCACGTGTCCCAGCACCGACGCTGTGCTGCTTCTCAGCAGGTGACCTCGTTGCTTCCAGGGCACGACGCACCCACACCATCACAAGGATGCCGACCCATGATCTACGGTCGGAACTTGATCGCCGTTACTGGTAGCTGGACGGTCGTGTCCATATTGAGCGTGCTCGCGAGAGGCGAGAAGCTTGAGACAACCCTGCTCTTCAAGGAGTAGGAGGAGGCTGTTCAGCCCTGGTCATGCACTTACGCATGGTCAGATGGCCACTGAAGTTCCAGCCTCATTTACCGGAGAAATTCGACGGGACTGTCAACCCCAATGAATTTCTTCAAATTTACTCCACCGCTATACTTGCAGCGGGGGGCGATGAGGCCGTGATGGCCAACTACTTCTGAGTGGCCTTAATCGGAACCGCTAGGTCCTGGTTTATGAGCCTCCCGCCTAACTCCATCAACAGTTGGGTGGAGCTATGCCAATAGTTCACTGCTAATTTCGGGAGTTCATATACTATACCTGGCACTAAACTGGACCTTTTTGCTGTCTGGCAAAAAACGAGAGAGTCATTGCGATCCTTCATCCAGTGATTCTCTCAGGTACGCAATACCATCCCTTCCATCTCAAGCGCCTCTGTTATTGTAGCATTCAGACAGGGCGTTTGAGACAAAAAGATGCTGGAGAAGCTGGCAATCAAAGAAGTCACCAGCGTCAGAGAACTCCTCAGCCTAGTAGACAAATGTGCTAAAGCTGCAGAGGGCCGTGAGATGCACTCCAAGCCAGCTCCAAAGGCCAACAAGACCAAAGCTAAAGCCCCTACATCCGGAGGTGGCAAAACAAAAAAGAAGCCCAACGGCAAGAAGAAGCCGTCGGCAGGCGCACCTACTGCTGCGACTGCTGCAGCTTCGGGTAGCCGAGGGCCACGCCCAGAAAAGTGACCTAGTCCTTTGTCAAAAGACGGCAACAGCACCAAGACATGGTGTTCGATCCACAGGACGGACAAACACAGTCTGGAAGAATGCCGAGAGGTTCGGAACCTTGCCGAGCGCTACAATAAGTGCTGGGAAGAAGCTCCTTTCCGCCAGCGGGAAGGGAAACAAAAAGTCGATGAAGCTTCGGCTGAAGAGGAGCTAGGTTTTCAGGACCCCAGAAGATCATGAAAGCTGTCTACAACACTGTCGACGACAACTCCGACATCTCTGACAACGAGCATCGGAAGACCCTAATGACCATTTATGGTGGTCCTTGAGGCATCACCTCTCGCCGCATCCTCAAGACAATGCGGCGGGACATGGCTGTTGCAGCTCCCACCACTAGGGCTGGCCAACTCCCGTTGATGGTGTCTCCTCCATTAACAATATTCAACTTCACCATGTAATGGTGGATGGAGGTGCAGGGCTGAACCTCATAATCTTTCAAGTCTTCATCAAGCTCTAGCTACGACCTTTGGACCTTCGCCCATCTCGACCTTTCTCTAGGGTAGGTCCGGGGGCCCTTACTCCTCTCAGCTCCATCACACTCTCAGTGACCTTCAGGACACGGGAAAACTATAGAACTGGGAAATTGGTCTTCGGCGTCACGCACATTAGTATGCCGTTCAACGCTATTTTGGGTAGGCCTGCCTTGTACAGGTTCATGGCCGCCGCCCATTATGGTTACTTAGTCTTGAAGATGCCAACACCTGCAGGCGTTCTCTGGATCCACGAATATTGCACTGCAGGAATCACTGCATTGGAAGAACTCTATGTGCTTGCTACAGCGCAGGAGGAAGCACCAGGTAAGGAGCCAAGTCTGAACCCTCCGAGCATTCGTCATCGAGGCTCTACCTCCGCACCTCGTGTGCAACCAAGCGGCGACACTGACGTTCCTGTCAAAGTCATCCAAATTGGTTCTGATGCTGCTCAGACTACCCGTATATCGGGAGGTATGAACAACAAATAGGAACTTGCGCTTGTCACTTTCCTCCGGGCTAATGTCGACGTGTTTGCCTGGCAACCGTCACAAATTCCTCAGATCCCTAGGGAGGTGATTGAGCACAACCTGAAGATTTATCCTGATGCAGGGCTTGTACACCAGAAGCCCTAGAAGCAATCAATCAAGAGGCAAAACTTTATCTGACAGGGATCAAGAAGTTGCTCGAAGCTGGTTTTATCCGGGAGGTGTTTCACCCAAAATGGCTGGCAAACCCAGTTGTGGTGCCCAAGGCTGGCGGGAAGCTTTGGATGTGTATCGACTACACCACCTTAAATAAGGCATGTCCAAAGGATCCATTTCCACTACCTAGGATAGATCAGATAATGGACTCCACCTCCTTGTGTGAGCTATTCTATTTCTTAGATGCATATTCTGGATATCAACAAATCTAAATGTCTACCGATCTTGGTAGCTCCGAATCTTTTTATACCAATGAAACGCTTTTTCTGCTTCCTCACACCAATGAAATGGTCCGGACTTCCTCAAGAGTTTGAAGAAGGGTAGCGCCCGTTCTGCCAGTCTTGAGATGAACCGCCTGAGCGCAGCTAGACATCCAGTTAACTTCTGGACATCCTTGATGCGGGCTGGGGGCCGCATATCTTCTATATCCTTGATCTTCATCGGATTTTCTTCAATTCCTTGGTGAGTCACCAAGAAACCTAGAAGCTTCCCGGAGCTAACCCCGAAGACACATGTGTCCGGGTTCAGCTTGGTGCGCGTGATGCGCAGCTTGTCGAAGACAGCTTGTAAATTGTCAAGGAGTAACTCCTTATTCTTGATCTTCACGACGATGTTGTAACGTATACCTCCAGCAAGTCCCTAATTAGCTCTCCAAATGTTTTGTACATAGCTCACATAAATGTTGAAGCAGCATTTTTAAGACCAAAGGGCATAGTAGTATAACAGTACAATCCATCTACTATTATGAAGGCAGTATGCTCTTCATCTTCCATAGACATTTGGATTTGATGATATCTAGAATATGCATCTAAGAAACACAATATCTCAAACTCGGAGATGGAGTCAACTATCTGATCTATCCTAGGTAGTGGAAATGGATCCTTTGGACATGCCTTATTTAAGGTGGTGTAGTTGATACACATCTGAAGTTTCCCGCCAGCCTTGGGCACCACAACTGGGTTTGCCAGCCATTTTGGGTGAAACACCTCCCGGATGAATCCAGCTTCGAGTAACTTCTTGATCTCCTATTGAATGAAGTTTTGCCGCTCGATTGATTGCTTCCGGGGCTTCTGGTGTACAAGATGTGCATCGGAATAAATCTTCAGGTTGTGCTCAATCACCTCCCTAGGGATCCCAGGCATTTCGATGGTTTCCAGGCAAACACATGGACATTAGCCTGGAGGAAAGTGACGAGCGCGATTTCCTATTTGTTGTTTAGACCTCCCGATATACGTGTTGTCTGAGCAGCATCGGAACCAATTTGGACAACTTCGTTTGGAACCTCAGTGTTGCCGCTTGGTTGCACACGAGGTGCGGAGGTAGAGACTCGATGACGAATGCTCGGAGGGTTCGGAGCTGGCTCCTTACCGGGTGCTTCCTCCTGCGATGTAGCAAGCGCATAGAGTTCTTCCAATGCAGTGATTCCTGCAGTGCGATCTCCGCGGATATGGAGAATGCCCACAGGTGTTGGCATCTTCAAGACTAAGTAACCATAATGGGAGGCAGCCATGAACCTATACAAGGCAGGCCTGCCCAAAATGGCGTTGAACGGCAGACTGATGCGCGACGTCGAAGACCAATTTCTCGGTTCTGTAGTTCTCCCGTGTCCCTAAGGTCACTAAGAGTGTGATGGAGCCGAGAGGAGTAATAGCCCCCGGACATACCCCAGAAAAAAGGTCGAGATGGGTGAATGTCCAAAGGTTAGATCTGGAGCTTGACGAAGGCTTCGAAGCTTATGAGGTTCAGCCCTGCACCTCCGTGCACTGATCAAACATGCTAATGGGAGTGTCTAGCTCCCATTAACATGGTGAAGTTGGATATTGTTAATGGTAGGAGACACCATCAACGGGAGTTGGCCAGCTCTGATCATGTTGCAGGGGCAGTCCGAACCATCGAAAATGATGGGAGTGTCCATCCAGTTTCGATGAGGCTCCTCCCTAGCGGTGGGAGCTGCAACGGCCGTGTCCTACCGCATTGTCTTGAGGATGCGGCGAGAGGTGATGCCCCAAGAACCACCATAAATGGTGTTCAGGGTCTTCCAACGCTCGTTGTCAGAGACGTCGGAGTCGTCGTCGAAGGTGTTGTCAACAGCTTTCAGGATCTTCTTGGGGTCCTGAAAACCTAGCTCCTCTTCAGCCGGAGCTTCGTCAACTTTTTGTTTCCCTTCCCACTGGCAGAAAGGAGCTCCTTCCCGCTGCTTGTTGTAGCACTCGGCAAGGTTCCGAACCTCTCGGCATTCTTCCAGACTGTGTTTGTCCGTCCCGTGGATCAGACACCACGTCTTGGAGCTGTTTCCGTCTTCTGACGAAGGACGAGGTCGCTTTTCTGGGTGTGGCCCTCGGCTACCCGAAGCTGCAGCAGCCGCAACAGTAGGTGCGCCTACCGACGGCTTCTTCTTGGCATTGTGCTTCTTTTTCTTTTTGCCACCTCCGGATGTAGGGGCTTCAGCTTTGGAGGACTTCTTGTGGGCCTCCGGAGCTTGCTTGGAGTGCATCTCACGGCCCTCTGCAGCTTTAGCACATTTGTCTGCTAGGCTGAATAGTTCTTTGACGCTGGTGACTTCTTTGATTGCCAGCTTCTCCAGCATCTTTTTTTCTCGAATGCCCCGTCTGAATGCTACAATAACAGAGGCGCTTGAGATGGAAGGGATGGTATTGCGTACCTGAGAGAATCGCTAGATGAAGGATCACAGCGACTCTCCCGTTTTTTGCTAGACAGCAAAAAGGTCCAGTTCAGTGCCAGGTCGAGTATATGAACTCCCGAAATTAGTAGTGAACTGTTGGCATAGCTCCGCCCAACTATTGATGGAGTCAGGCGGGAGGCTCATAAACCAGGACCTAGCGGTTTTGGTTAAGTCCACTGGGAAGTAGTTGGCCATCACGGCCTCATAGCCCCCCACTGCAAGTATAGCGGTGGAGTAAATTTGATGAAATTCATTGGAGTTGACAGTCCCATCGAATTTCTCCGGTAAATGAGGCCAGAACTTCTGTGACCATCTGACCATGCATAAGTGCATGGCCAGGGCAGAACAGACTCCTCCTACTCCCTGAGGGGCATGGTTGTCCCGAGCTTCTTGCCTCTCACAAGCATGCTCGGTATGGACGTGATCGTCCTGCTGCCGGTAACGTCAATCAAGTTCTGACCGTAGATCATGGGTCGGAATCCTTGTGATGGTGTGGGTACGTCGTGCCCCGAAAGGCAACGAGGTCACCTGTTGAGAAGCAGCACGACGTCGGTGCTGAGACACGTGAGGACCAAGTCTTCCAGAAAAGGTCCTACATTGAGCTGTTGCATGCCCCGAAGGGGGAGGTCCTTGATTGCTGATGCCAGCGGCTGCAGCTGCAACCAGATGATCAACATCAGCTCTCCAGTGTTCCATAGCACCCTGGGGTGCCCCTATTGGCGGTGGGTGTTGTAGAAGAGCTCGCGCGGCAATGAGCATGTGCTCAGGGTTGTTGTTTGTCGATGTAGTGATCGATGCAGATGCCCCATCATCTCGCCCAGCATTGTTTGCTGGAACAGATGGCGTCTGAGGTGCCATAGTGCCTACCGGAACAATGGCACCCGCTGGCAGCTGCACGTTGGAGGATTCCCTCTAGCAGGTTGTTCAGCGCGATTACCGTTCGAAGATCTTTCTACGGAATTCACCATCTTGTAATCTAAGGCGCCCCCTACCTGGCGCGCCAAAATGTAGAAGTCCCGTCGAATTTCTCCAAAATGTTGACAGTGGGTGACATCAGAGTTACAAATCTCCGACAAAACCTGGGGGGCCTACCTTCAACAAATCATGTGTTGACATCGGGAGCTACCTGACCTATCAAGCTCCGATTAATCCTAGGGGGCCCGCCATTGATGTTTTATTCGTTGATGGTAGGTACCGTTAGAGCTGCCAAGCTCCGACAATCCTAGGGGGCCAGACGTCGACGTGTCAGAAATAAAGACTTCGGACATAAAATCTACAAGTTCGAAGCGTTCAAGTCATCAACATACTATCAAATCCTTTTAGTACATGTACACACTTGAATTGTGCACATATACCAGGGGGTCAACAAGACAGAGCATAGTATATTGAAGACAAAACAACAATAAAGTGATATTTATGGCAAAGTGGATTTCATTAATTCGAAGAACTAGATTAAAAAATTGGGACAGAAGGCAAAAGGAAAAAGTCCTAGCTACCAGAGGATCTAAGTCCCGCGGAAGAATGAGGTGACTTCTTTGGCAAGGAGGATCTAAGTGATGCGGAAGCATGAGGCGACTTCCTTGGCAACTCCTTGGACAGTAGCCCTGGCGGTGTCCTCCTCTTCAGCAACGAGACCTTGGAGCACTGGCTCCAAGGAGAATTGGGGACCTCGGCTCACATAACACGTCAGCGCATACTCTACAACGTTCGTAGCCACAGATTTCTGCTCTGTCTCCAGCAGGTCCGCAATGATGTCACCCATCACGTCGAGTTTGCCGCCAGCAGCATTGAGGCCCACTAGCGCTCGATCCAAATCCAGCTCCGGATTGTCCGGACGTACACAACTGAAGCCTAGTGGTGTCAGCACGTCATTGGATCGCCCCAAGAAGTCCCATACTTGAATGGACTCTGTCTCCCTCAAGCTCTGCAGCTCCTCCAGTGACCTCCGGGCGGCCGCAAGCTCCGAACCTTCCTAAGCAAGGCGCTCGACCACTTTGGCATGCTGCTGCATATTCTGAGCAACATGCTTTTCACGATCCGTCAGCTCCGTCTCCCAGTGGTGGATGCAGTTTCACCATTCCGCCAGGTCATTCTCCCTACCTCTCACTTTCCCTTCCCTGGTGGTGACATCAGCTTCTCTTTTCGAGAGCTCCTACCCCAGTTTCCAGTTCTTCTCTTTCCTCTTTACTCCACTGCTCAAACTTCTTTTAGCGATCTACCAATTTTTCTCTCCCAGAGTTAACTTGTTGGTGAGCTACTCCTCCCTCTTCAAAAGATCCTCCTGTTGTTCCAGCAGCTTTACTTCCCTTGCCTCAAGGTCCGCTCGGCGCTTCAAGAGGACCTCGTTTAACTCATTGAGGTTTTTGTGATGCTCATCAGCAACATCACGCCTCTGCTTGGCTTGCTCAAGGATCTCCCTAGAGTTAACATCGAGCGCCCTGATGGTAGCTTCCTTCTCCTCCAGCAGCTTGTCCGAGTATTCCATCTGGGCCTTTTCCCTCTTGACCCACTCCTTCTGGTCAGCAAGTCTTGTCTGAGCAAGCCTGGTCTCAAAATGGAGCATGTTACACCAACGCCTTACGGTGTTGCGCTCCTCTTCCAGGGCTTTGCTGTCATGATCGAAGGCGAGTTGAACTTGTCGGAGGCTCGAGCAGGCGTTGTCTTTGGACAACGCCAAAGGGATAGGCTCCGGGCCTGTTGGGGTCAATTCTGCTGACTCCAGGGGGTTTTCCATAACAAAAATAGGGTCTCACTCTACAAGTGTGGTCCCTTGAGCTTTTGCAGTACTAAGGCCGCTCTCTGGAAGCCCTTCAACAGCAGCAGAGAAAGAACCCACTGGGGGAACTCCCACCTCAAGAGCGGAAGTCGAAGGCGTTGCTTCCGGTTCTTCAGTTACCGGCTTTAAGGGTGGAGGACCTGCTGCCACTTCTTCATGCTGCTCTGGCTCTAGCCTAGACATCTCCGGGGCAGCTACCTCCGTGGCAACGGCTGGAGCTTCATCCGGTGCCTCCACCACCACTGGTTTAGGAGTCGGCACGTCAGCTACTTCCGGTTCAGCAACCAGAGCTTCAAGCCTTTTCGGCTCAACAACGTACCTTCAATAACTTCTGGCCTAAGGGTCAGAGCTTCAGCTATCTCCGGCTCGATTTCTGGGGCTTCAATTGTCTCTGCCTTAGCGGCCAGGGCTTCGATGACTTCTTGCTCAAAGGCTAGAGCTTCAGACATCTCCGACTCTGGCACTGGAGCATCAGCCTCCGGCACTATTGCCTGAGGTACATCTTCAACTTCTCCCTCGTGGTCCGGTGCTACCACGAGAGCTTCCGGTAAGGACTCTCAATTCAAATCCAAGACAGCTGGCACCGGAGCTGCCGTGACTTCTGCCACCACTTGAGGAGGAGGATCGGTGGTCGAAGCCGGAGCTTCAGCATGCACAGCCATAGTCGCTACAACAGATGTCGAAGTCCCTGACTCTTTTCTCGACACCCTGAAAATAAAGGGATGAGAAGATTAAATACACAACAAAAACAAGATTAGCACTTTAAGGTGAGCACATGATGCTTACCTAGGTATGCTACCACCCCAGTCGCTATGGAACCTCTTCTTCTGAGGCCCCGAGCAAGAGCCTACCAAGTCTGGTGAGACAACGACTTTGGAACTCAGCTGGGGACCACTCGCGGCACCCGAAGTCCTCTCGGCTGGAAATTCTCTTGGTCGGGAAGAACTCTTAGGTCTGGAGCTCTTAACCGGCACTAAGGTTGGTGTTAACTGTCCGGAGCTAGCGCCTCTCGAAGACGTCTGTGCTGGAGAAGGTGTAGCCGCAGAAGACCTCCCTCGACAGGGAGAAGGGGCCGTTGTAGAAGGAGCAGGCCTGACGGACCTCCAATCAGCATGCTTCAGCTTCCTCTTCTAGCTGGAGGGTTCGGCTGGCTCTTTGCCCTTGCCCTTGCCGATGTCTTTAACCCTCTGGCTCGAGGCAGAGGCAGTCCCTCCTTCGGAGGGATTACAACCCTGGAGGTCCAGCGTTGTTCTACCTTGCCAAGGTCATCTAGCTCCGGCATCTTCCTCTGGAGCTCCCTGCTGATCTCTGGAATCATGTTCAAGGGCAGGAAAGCAGCCGGCGGAGCCAAGTCATCGCTGTTGACTAGCCCATGCTGAAACATCTTGAGATGAAGCTTTAGAGCTTCATCATCCAAGTCGGACTTCAGAACGGTTTCAATCCGGTCGTCATCCATCACGCTGTTGAGAGCCCAGACGAGCTTCTCCCTCTTCCTCAGCGAAGCCCACCTGTTGACCAAGAAATTTCCGAAGACGATCTGAGGGGTCACTCCACCCTCCACACATTCTTAGATCTTGGTGAGGACAGGGTTGAATGCATCTGACAGCTCTGGAACTACACTCCAGGCATCAGTATCAACGTTGGGGAGTCCTTGGGGCAGCTCCAACCTTTCATGCTCCTCTACCGCAATGATGACCCAATCCTTCTTCCAGTCATCCCATTTGCCAAAAGGGAATGACTTCAAGTACTTTAAGGGGCAGTTCTTGCGCTTCATGAAATAGTAGAAGCCAAGAATCTCAATCCCCTTTCTGGTGGTGTTGACCATGAAGAAGGTACGGAACAACTCGATGCAGTGGGGAACACCCAACCACATCTCGCAGAAGTGGATGAAGGTTGCCACTAGCAAAAGGGAATGGGGGCAATATGATACAGCTGGAGACCGTAGAAGTCTAGCAACATTAAGAGAAAGCTTGAAAAAGGTGGGATCAATCCCACCATGGCACACACTGAGAAGTACACCATGTCGCCATTGCACTCCTTCTTGAATGGGAGCTTGCCAACACGGATCAAGTGGTTGAAGGAATCACTGGACCACCCCATATAGGTCCGAACCTTCATCAGCTCATCCTTGCTCTTGAGGCGGCTCTTGGGAAGACCCAACTCCATCGCGGCAAAGTGGAGCGAAGGAAGGGAAAGCTAGGCGGAGTTTGGAAGGCTCTGAGCGCAAGTTTGATCGAAAGCGTAAAGAGCCCTCAAACTGTGCATACTTTCCTTCTTAAGTAAGCCTTCGCAATGCTTGGATGGAAACTGCAACGAGAGCAGGGTCACATTTCAAAAATTTACCCCGTCAATGACGAAAGGGACCGGGGCCACCCTGGCGAAGAGATTGAAGTTATTACCCCAGGTGAACCGTTGTCATGATGGACGGCGGGAAACCCAAAGGCGGCAACCTGAAAAGGCGTTGGGAACCGATACGGTTTTTGTATCGGGAACAGGCAACCTTCAATTGCATGAGATCCGCACTCAAATATCTCATCTGCCGCATTCATAACAAGCCACGCGTCGATGGTTTAATCTCGGACCATCGCCTCAATGGCACATCAGAAGACTTTTAAAGTCCAAGTGCGGGAATCAAGGATGGCCCCACCTCTGGTAGAATAACTTAACCCAAAAGGCTTCTCCCAGAGGTGGGCCCGGGGGCCACTGTCGTTACCCTTCGTACCGGGTACCCCTCAGTACCACAAGAAGTGCAAGAGAGAGTTCTACCTGTCAAAGTAGAAGGTCTCCTCAGGCCCCACATGTCACACTACACTAGATCCGCACCCCTCATATAGGTAGCTCTGGGGTTGACATGTGTAATGTAAGTCCGGAACTAAACTCCCAACATAGGGAAGTTCTGCAGTTAACACGTGTACATCAACCCCGGACCTAACCCTCAGCAGTGGGGAGCTCCGGTGTCACCACGTGTATAGCGGTTCCGGAGCTACCTCCCTGCAAGAGGAAGCTCCGAGGCTGCGACGTGTGGAGCCTCCGGACCTACACCACCAATGAGTACACTGGCGGATCTCTGACAGCACAGACATTAAAGGGACAGTTAAAGCAGCGGTTACCAAACCTAATTATGTGTCATTAATGTTGTATTAATGACACACAATCAGAGCACTATTAATAGGGGTAATGCAACCATTAAGGCATGTTATCACACTATTAACGACGCTTAAAACTCATAGACAGTGTATTAGGCTATTAAATACGCCAGGGCCACATGTCGGGCCAGGCGAGCATTGTAACGGTCAGTCCTTGGATTATAAAAGGATTGATCGCACGATACAGAGACAAGCTAAGCCAAGCACTACACATATTAGTGATACTCTATACAACAACACAAACCCCGTGGAGTAGGGTATTACGCTCAAGCGGCCTGAACCACATAAATCTCCTGTGTCACCATCTTAATCTTGATCTCCGCGTACCCAAACCAAAACAAGAACCTCCACGTGCTACATTTGGTAGTACCGTGGGAAGTGTCATTGCAACACTTCGACAGATACATAATCAAGTAGAAACGGAAGGCAATGATACTAATGCCAATGACACCGCAACAAATTCATGTTGAACCATTACAAAATAGCTCAAAAGTGAATGTTCATAGTGAAAAAGAAAAACAGGAAAAGAATATAAGTGTCCTACACAAATCCGTGAGTGAGAGCCACAAGCCAAATATGAGAGACAAAAACATGGACCAGGGACATAATTTGGTCATGATGTGAGGAATTGTGAGACCTATGTGTGCTGAATACATTGGCTATGACGATAAAAGTTTTGAATACTACCAAAACACCTTTTCATCAAGGTCCGACTCTAGGTCTGAGCTCCAGCGAGGTTCAACGATATGTCCGACTTGTTTTGGGTAGCTCTGGCAAGGTCCGACGTAAGGTCCGACTTGCTTTGCCTAGCTGCGAGTAGCTCTGGTTAGCTCCGACGCTAGGTCCGACTAGCTTTGGTTAGCTCCGGCGCTAGGTTTAACTAGCTTTAGTTAGCTCCGGAACTAGGTCCTGCTAGCTTTGGTAAGTTCCAGCGCTAGATCCTGTTAGTTTTGGTAAGCTCCGATTCATGGTCTGGTTAGCTTTGGCAAGGTCCGGTGCATGATCGCAGTGGTTCTGCTTTTACTTTGAAATGTTTCGAACTTACTTTTTGGATTATGGAAAGTTTGCTTAGTATTCTTTTACTAAGTTTTTGGTGTGTTTTGGTGGTTATTGATGTTATCAATTTGCTATGGTTTGCAACATGCTTATGTGAGGTGCTCACGTAAGGTGTTGTGGTTTCGAAACTAAAAAGAGTCAAGTCGTGGACTTGTGCTCGGAAGTATTTGTTTGTTTATTCATGTGCAGGTGTTGCTTGAATTCAAGACATGGCTGGTGACGGGAACCATTCAACTAGTCTTAAGGAGAAGATGAGGTTCAACAACCAAGTTCGGGAGGAATTGTGGTTGAGTTGATCGGGAGGTTGCGCAACATGTTTGAATCAAGAACAATGCATATGAAGGTATTGTGGACGTCATTGGAAGATGTTTGCACGTGTGCATAGTGCATGGATGTGGCTACATGGTTTCGAGGCGTGATGAAATGTGGACTTAAGAATTGGTCGGAAAGGTCTAACCGACTAGGTTATGGACTCAGGTTGCGGCTGAGTCGTGTTTGACTCAAATATGGAAAGTTTTGAGTTGGTTATGATAGGATTTCATGTGGGTCACGAATTGAGTTTTTTTTAGGAATGTGGGATACGCTCTTAAGGTGTTTGGAAGTCTTAAGATTGCTTCTATCTGCGTATAGAAGAGTCTTGAGCAGTTATGAAAAGTTTTGATTCGTGAATTGAGTAGGACTAGAGTCCTATTTAGGTTTTGGTTGGCCTAAGGGCTGGTTATATAAGCAAGGGAGGCCAGAGCTCATGGTAGAAAACTTTGGGGTTGTTCCTCTTGTGGTTTGATCAATAAAATTCGTAGTTTAAAGGAACTTTTGTGCCTTGTTCGCCTGACTTGTTTTCTTCAAGTCTTTCTCGTCGAGTTTCTGCACAACACTACCTTGCTTTAATGGTTTTATCATAACTCAAGTTTTACAGATCCGATTGATGTAATTATTTTTGGTTTGTCCTCAAAACTTGATTTTCTATCATCTGTGAAAATTTCATGGTCATTGTATTTTTGGTTTCTGATCTACACGAGTTTCTTTGCAGTATTCCAGAACTGTTTTTCTCTGGTAGAATAGATTGACCTTTGTTTGATCTTTCGATCGTAACTTGAGTTTCTCTCGACGGATTTTCGTGATTCTTGTTGTGACGTCTTTGTGACTTGATTCTCTACAATCAACACTAGTTTTGTCACAGTTGAACACATTTAAATTAGTCGCACAAACGGTTTCTTTAATAGATCGGTTTTCTGACTAGGGGTGTTTTGTTGCTTCCGCTAAAAAGTTTTAATCTACCATTGACCCCCCCCCCCTCTGGTAGCTTTACACATGTTATTCAATCCTACAGGAATAACCCAAAAAAAATTTGGTGTACTTGTGTACAAAGATGCCCTGCTTTCAGTTAATGACTTAACATGTATTCCTAGTGTTGTCCCTCATATTTTTCAGGAATACCATGATGTTTTTCTAGAGGAAAAACCAGTTGGACTCCCTTCTTTGCAGGGTATTGACCATCAAATTGATCTTGTTTCAGGAGCTGCACTTCCTAAACGATCCGCATACTGCACCAACCCAGAAGAAACCAAAAAAATACAAAGGCAAAGTACAAGCACTTTTAGATAAAGGATATGTGCATGAAAGTTTAAGTCTTTCTGTTGCTCCTGTGATTTTGTTGCCAAAGAAAGATGGATCTTGGCGGATGTGTGTAGATTCTAGAGCGATTAATAACATCATTGTTCGCTATCATCATCTTATTCCTAGGTTAGATGATATGCTTGATGAATTGAGTGGTTCAATGATTTTTACTAAAATTGATTTGTGAAGTGGTTACCAACAAATAGAATGAAAGTTGGCGATAAAAGGAAAACTGCTTTCAAAACAAAAATTGGATTGTATGAATGGTTAGTTATGCCTTTTGGTTTGACTAATCCTCCTGATACTTTCATAAGACTGATGAACCATGTGTTTAGATCATTTATTGGAAAATTTGTTGTTGTTTACTTTGATGATATTCTGATTTTCAGCAACACAATAGAGGAACATCTTGATCACATTCAGCAGGTTTTGGATATTCTTAGAAAATAAAAATTATATGCTAACATTGAGAAGTGCACGTTTTCTACAGATGAAGTTGTTTTTCTTGGATTTCTTGTTTCAGGACAAGGAATTCAGGTTCATGAATCAAAGGTAAAAGCAATCGAGTGGCCAATTCCAGGGAACATAAGCCAAGTAAGAAGCTTCCACGGGCTTGCTGGTTTTTATCAGAGATTTGTAAGAATTTTAGCACCATACCTACTCCACTCAATGAGTTGACGAAGAAATGAGTTATGTTCAAATGGGGTGAACTACGAGTGAAAACTTTTCAAGAAATAAAGAAATATTTAACTAAAGCCCCCTTTTGCTTGCATTGCCGGATTTCACCAAAATATTTGAGGTTGAATGTGATGCAAGTAGGCTTGGAATTGGAGGAGTAATCATGCAAGAAGGAAGACCTGTTGCATATTTTAATGAAAAACCGGGAGGAGTGCAACTGAACTATTCCGTGTATGACAAGGAGTTATATGCTTTGGCAAGAGTACTTGAGACATGGCATCAATATTTATGGCCAAAGGAGTTTGTTATTCACTCATATCATGAAGCTTTGAAGTATTTAAAAGGTCAAGTTAAACTGAACCGTCACCATGCAAAATGGGTTGAATTTAGTGAAACTATTCCATGTGTTATTAAGTACAAGAAATGTACCTTGTTGTTGATGCTTTATCTCAAAAATATCTTTTTTTAATCAACTTGAAGTAAAGGTGTCTGGACATGATAGTATGAGATAATTATATCATTTAGACATGAAATTTTAGAACCATATGCAAAGTGTACTGAAAGAAAAGGATGGGAAAAATATAATATACATGATGGATTTTCATTTAGAACTAACAAATTGTGCATTCCAAATTCCCCTGAGAGACTTTTTTATTACAGGAGCATATGCTAGTGGATTGATGGGTCATTTTCAAAGAGACAAAACTTATGAGATGTTGTCCGGGCACTTCTGTTGGCCAAAGATGAGAAGGGACGTGGAGAAACTAGTTCAAAGATGTGTCATATGCCACAAATCTAAGTCAAAACTGAGGCCCGATGGTTTATATACACCTTTACCTATTGCTAGAAACCCTTGGGAAGACATTATCACAGACTTTGTTTTAGGTTTACCTCGAACGAAAAGAGGGAGGGATTCAATTTTTGCTCTGGTGGTTCGATTCTCAAAAATGGCACATTTTATACCATATCATAATAGTGATGATGTTGCACACATAGTCTTTTTTTTTTAGGGAAGTTGTGAGATTACATTAGATGTCTAAGACGATTGTTTCAGACCGTCGATACCAAATTCTTGAGCTACTTTTGGAAGACATTGTGGTCAAAACATGAAACGAAGCTACTGTTTTCGACGACATATCACCCTCAAATAGATGGGCAAACTGAGGTGGTGGACAGAACACTTTCAACATTGTTGTGATCCCTTATCAAGAAGAATTTAAGGGAGTGGGAAGAATGTTTACCGCACATCTAGTTTGCTTATAATAGTGCAGTACACTCTACCACTAGTAGTGTCCATTTGAAGTAGTATATGGATCCAAACCTCTTGCTCCGATTGACTTGCTGCCATTACCTTTGCATGAACAAACTAACATGTGAAAGGGGGCTGGGCCTAGTGGTTAAGTACTCTAAGTAACACTATTGAGGTCCTGAGTTCAATTCCCGGTGGGAGCGAATTTCAGACTGAATTTCACAGTATTAAATGCAGGTACTCTACAGAGGAAGTCAAGGGCACTAGATCTGGAGTGCACTTACGAGAAATGTGAAGGGATGAACGTGCCGTAATATTGGCTTACGAAGTCCGATCCACAGTCATGTGCTTAGCCATTTAGTTATCGTCGCCTTGTTCTAGACAATAGGCTGTGAGTGTCTGTATTTGTACTCGCTTGTAATAAATTGGCCATAACCTCCTCGGAGGAGAAGGTCGGGACTTCCCATCATCTAAAAAAATGAACAAACTAACATGGATGCTTCCAAGTGTGCTGAATATGTCAAGAAGATACATGAGAAGACACAAGAAGAGCAAGGGAAGAAGGCACATTATATTGCTACGGAGGCCAACAAACAGCGCAAGAAGATTACATATGAACATAGTGAAATGGTTTGGGTTCATCTACCCAAAGAGCAATTTCCTGAAAGGTGAAAGTCTAAATTGATGCTAAGAGCAGATGGATCGTTCCAAGTTCTAGCATAAATTAACGAAACGCTTACAAGATTGAAACTCAAGGAGACTATGGTGTCAACCCAACTTTCAATGTCGTGGATTTATCTCCACTCATGGGTGACGAGGAAATAGAGTTGAGGACGGCTCCTTTTTAAGACTTCAATTAATACAAACCATGGACCTTTGACAAGAAGTCATGCCAAAAAGTTACAACCACAGGTGATGTCACTCCTAACCAAATTCGATAATAATATAACTGAGAATTTTATACTAATTAAAAGTTCAATTTTGGTGATGATTAGGTACAAACGAAAAGAACCAGAAAAGACCAAGACAGTTCGCACTGTCAGGACTAATTTGGGCTGCTCGAACTGAATCAAGACGGTTTGCACTGTCTAAACTTGTCCGGGCTGTCCGAACTTTACACTGCATAAACTCCAACTTCATGTGCAATTTGTACCAACCTAGCACATCCCCTGGTGCATAGACACATCGTGTAATAGCATATCAAGTCTAGTTTCCAAAACAACAAACGGTGCATCATTTGGACTTCCCAATCAATTGTAATGACTGGTTTACTACAAGGAGGTCAAGAGCTGAAAGGCTGCACAAAGAGAATGTATTTCGTGGAAGCTCTTTAAGGCATCTAAACCCAACAACTTTGGATCCTTTCATAACTAAACTAGGAGGGTTGTTCCTAGTATAAATATGTGTCATTTCTCTGGACTCTTCAGACTTGAACAATTATAAATTAACCCCTTTGTTTAGTTGTGTGCTACCAACTTCAGAGAGTGTTCTCTACCCCTTTGGTTTTGTGATTTCCTTGTGGGATTATAGAAGCGGCCGCTTCATTGGCTCCTGATCGGTGCTCCTGGTTCATTGGTTCCAGGTTGTGTTGGTTGGTTCTTTGAGAGTGTGGTTGGACGAATCCTCGATTCAGGTTGCCGGTTAAAGACGGTGGTTGGCTTCGAGTTTTATTCGTCAGGTTGCACTAGTTATCTTGGCTTCTTTAAAGATTGCTATCGTGTTTGTGATCCTACTCATGAAGATCAGGACTCCAGTCCATATCACATGTCATCTAAGTATTTGATTAGTGTGGTATGGATAAACAGAACCAGGGATAATTTCAACCTTGCTTGAAATTGATTTTGATTTTTGCAAAATTTTGAAGTTTTAAGATTCTACCTTCCTCTCTCATTGGAATTTAAATACCCACCAAGGCCATATGATACAATTGCTGAAAATCAAATGCATATGCCACTTTGCATTTTCATTAAACTTTGTCAAACTCTTGACCGTATTGAGTGACTTGCATGACATCTTTGATTAGGGTTTTCTTGTGCACCCCATCATATTTCCATAATTTTCATCCATCCACCATCAAAATATACTCCATGGATTTTTTTTTTCAAATTTCTCTCTCAATAAAAAGATGCATAAAAAAGAGAAGGCATGGCTATAAGAGTTCTCAAAGAGAATTCAAAAAAAGAGAGCCAATAAGTAGTCATGCTTCATCCATGCATAAAAAGAGAGTGATCAAATGTGAGTTATGTCCATTCATCATTCATTATTCACTATCCATAATAAGTGCACAATAATTTCTATTATCATCAATTTTTAATGCATAGTCCTCTCATATGGACCTAGTTTTTGGCCTAGTAATATATGAATTGCAAGTGTGCCACTCTTTATCCCTACCAAGCTCTAAAAAAACATATTTAGTTATAGGGACACAAGTGGAAATTTCATGTCCATTTGAGGATTCATACACATTAAGTGAATTGAGAAATTCCAATTGAGAGGAAGAAGGCAATAACCTTCTAACATTCGAAATATAGCAATTTTCGACTTTATTTCAGTATGAGGCAATCCGGGTGAAATGCATCCAACCTTTCTGCCTCTCAAACACCCAAGATGATGTGGTAGTCACACCTCAAAATGGTTCATGAACAAAGGCATGAGTTAAAGTACTTTGTATACTTATTTCATACTCATAGAAAAACTTTATCTTAGCACTTAGTTTTTCTTGCCTTCACTCGAGGACAAGCATAGGGCTATGTGTGGGGAAGTTTGTCGATGGTCCTTAAATGTTGAATTTGATCTTCAATTCATCTCATGAAATTGTAAAAAATGAGAACACAACATAATGGTAGGGGTTAATACTAACAATTTCCATAAGTGTTAGTGTTTATTTGCATGCAAGTGAGTTAAGCACCAAAATACCAAGAAATGCAAGGAGCAACCCTAAAAGTTACCTTTTAACCTATCGGTATCCTGCGTACCGGCTACCCCATGATACCGCAAGAAAAGCTAAGGTGTTCCACTCGATCAAATTGAAGACCTCTGAAGGCCGCACGTGTTACACAGTACTGGACCCGCCTCCCTCATTTGGGTAGCTCCGGCATTGACATGTGTAACACGAGGCCGGACCTAACTCCCTTCATTGGGAAGCTCCAGTCTTGCCACGTGTCCAGTGACCCCGGACCTAACCCCCAGTAGAGAGAAGCTCCGGTGATGCCACATGTATTATGGCTTCGGACCTGCCTCCCCACGATGGGAAGCCCCAGAGCCGCCACATGTCGAATCTCCACAGCTAGGACTTCAACGGAAGACTGAGAGATCTCCAACAGCTCGAACATTCAAGGGACAATTAAAGCGACATTTACAAGATCTGATTACATATCATTAATGCTATATTAATGACACATGATCAGTGGACTGTTAATAGGGGTAACGCCATCATTAAGGCACGTTATCACTCTATTAACCACACTTAATATTTGTTGATCGTGTATTAGACAGTTAACTACGACAAGGCCACATGTCGGGCCAGGCAAGTGATGTAACGGCCAATCCTTAGACTATAAAAGGGTTGCACCGCACAATTCATGGACAAGCAAGCTCACACGCTCACAAGTGCCACTCAAATTCATACATACAACACACAACCCGTGGAGTAGGGTGTCACGCTCAAGCGACCCGAACCATGTAAAATCCCTCGCATCATCATCTTGTTCGTAATCTCACTTGTGCCCCAACCAATCAAGAACCTCAGTGGGCTACGATCTTGTAGTAACGGGGGAAGTGTCTATCGCACACTTCGACATTTGGAGCGCTAGGTAGGCATGTGACATCGGTGCCCTCCAGGGTGCATCACATCACACCGCGTCGAGACTCTCGATGCATGATCTGCAGTCGGAGCTCGACCACCGCTACAGACAGTAGGACGGTCGTGTCCACATCGAGTTTGCTCGTGAAAGGCGGGAGGTTTGGGAAAACCCTCCTTCTTCAGGAGTGGGGGGCAGCTGTTCGGCCCTCGCCATGCACCTTCGCATGGTCCACTGGCCGCAGAAGTTCCGACCTCATCGGCTGGAGAAATTCGATGGGACTGTCAATCTTGATGAGTTTCTCCAGATATACTCCACCGCTATTCTTGCGGTGGGGGGCAATGATGCTATGATGGCCAACTTCTTTCCAGTGGCTTTGACTGGGACCGCCAGTTTTTGGTTCATGAGTCTACTGCATGACTCTATCAACGGTTGGGCGGAGCTATGCCAATAATTCACTACAAACTTCAGGAGTTCCTACACTCGGCCCAACACAAAACTGGACCTTTTTGCTGTACAGCAAAAATCAGGAGAATTTTTGATATCCTTCATACAACGGTTTTCTCAGGTACGAAATACCATCCCTTCCATCTAGAATGCTTCTGTCACCGTGGTATTCAGACAGGATGTCAATGTCAAGAAGATGTTGGAGAAGCTGGCGATGAAAGAGGTCACAAGCGTCACGGAGCTATTCAGTCTGCCTGATAAGTGCGCCCGAGCTGCTGAGGGTTGGGAAATGCACTCCAAGTTAGCTCCGAAGGCTAATAAAAAGTCCTCCAAAGCTGAAGCAACTAGCTCTGATGGTGGAAAGAAGAAGAAAAAGTCCAACGGCAAGAAGAAGCCGTCGGCTGACACACCTACTGCTGCGGCAGCTGCAGTTTCGGGTGGCCGGGGGCCACGCCCCGAAAAGCGACATCGACCATTGTCAGAAGACGAAAGTGGTCCAAAGGTGTGGTGTCCAATCCACAAAAAGGTCAAACACAGCCCAGAAGACTATCGGGAGGTCCAAAATCTTGTCGAGCGCTGCAATAAGCGCCGAGAAGAAGCTCCTTTCTGCCAGCGGGAAGGAAAACAAAAAGTCAACGAAGCTCCGCCTGATACGGAGCTAGGCTTTTAGGACCCCAAGAAGGTCCTGAAGGCTATCTACAACACAGTTGACGACGACTCTGACGTCTCTGACGATGAGCATCGCAAGACCCTCAATATCATATATGGGGGATCTTAGGATATCACCTCTCGCCGCATCCTCAAGACTATGCGGCGGGAAATGGCTTCTGTAGCTCCTACTGCTAAGGCAGGACCACATCAGAAGTGGATGGACACTCCTATCACCTTCGATGCAACAGACTGCCCCAAGAACATGGTCGGAGATGGCCAACTGCCACTGATGGTGTCTCCAACCATCAACAACGTCCATCTTTACCATGTCTTGGTAGACGGGGGCACAGCATCCAACCTCTTGAGCTTTGAAGCGTTCATTAAGTTTCAGCTCTAACTCTCGAACCTTCGCCCCTCACACCCATTCTTTGGGTAGGTCCGGGAGCCATCAGCCCACTCGGATCCATTAAACTCCCAGTAACCTTCGGGACTCGGGAGAAATACAGGACCGAGAAGCTAGTATTCGATGTTGCTCACATTAGCTTGCCCTTCAACGCCATCCTAGGCAGGCCTGCCCTGTATAGGTTCATGGCCGCAGCTCACTATGGCTACTTGGTGTTGAAGATGCCAACACCTTCAGGCGTTCTCCATATCCGTGGAGATGGCACTGCAGGAGTCACCGCACTGGAAGAACTCCACGCGCTTGCAACAATGTAGGAGGGAACCTCTGACAAAGAGCCAGTTGCTCAACCTCCGAGCACTCGTCATCGAGGCTCGACATCTGCACCACGCGTGCAACCAAGCGGCGACACCGATGTTCCCGTCAAAGTCGTCCAAATCGGGTCCGATGCTGCCCCGTCCAAATAAGGCATGTCCGAAAGATCCATTTCCGCTACCTAGAATAGATCAAATAGTGGATTCCACCTCCGAGTGTGAGTTATTGTGTTTCATAGATGCATATTCTAGATACCATCAAATCCAAATGTCTAGGGAAGATGAAGAGCATACTGCCTTCATAACAGTAGATGGATTGTATTGTTATACTGCCATGCCTTTTGGTCTCAAAAACGTTGCTTTAACATTTGTGCGAGCTATACAAAAAACATTTGGAGAGCTAATCAGAGACTTGGTGGAGGTGTACATCGACGACATCGTCATGAAGGTCAAGAACAAGGAGTCACTCCTTGATAACCTACAAGCTGTCTTCAACAAGCTGCGCGTAATGCGCACCAAGCTAAACCCGGACAAATGTGTCTTCGGGGTTAGTTCCGGGAAGCTACTCGGATTCTTGGTGACTCACCAAGGAATTGAGGCAAATCCAGCAAGGATCAAGGCTATAGAAGATATGCGGCCCCCAGCCCGCATCAAGGATGTCCAGAAACTAACTGGATGTCTAGCTGCGCTCAGTCGGTTCATCTCAAGACCGGCAGCGCAGGCACTTCCCTTCTTCAAGCTATTGAGGAAGATCGGGCCTTTTCATTGGTCCAAAGAAGCAGAAAAGGTGTTCCAAGAGCTCAAGCAGCTCCTCACCACACTACCAATCTTGGTAGCTCCGAACCCTAGTGAGCCTCTACTGCTTTACATTTCTGCAACTACGGAGGTTGTCAGCGTGGTCATGGTCGCGGAAAGACCGGAGCCATCTCCAATTCAGAAACCCAGACCTCTCTGAGAGGGTCCGGAGCTACCTGAAGGCGAGTCTCGGTCCCAGCCCCCAGGCACGGATCTTTAAGGTGAAATGCTAGAGGATCAAGCTCTCTCGTCCGAGGGAGCTCACACGGCTGATTAAGAAGATCCGGACCCCTCTGAGAGGGTTCAGACTGGACAAGAAGAAGTTTTGGACCCCTTCTCGGAAGGTCTGGGAAGATCAACAGGAAGGTCTGGATTGATGGGGAAGCACCTCCGGGCCCCTATAAGAGGGTCCGGACTGTTCAGCGCCCAGTGTACTTCATTAGCGAAGTACTCCACGATGCTAAGACTTGATACATTGAGGTTCATAAGCTGCTTTATGCAGTTCTTATTGCCTCAAGGAAGTTTCGTCATTACTTCCAAGCCCACAAGATATCAATGGTAACTTCTTACCCACTGCGTGCTATACTGCACAATCCCAACTCTATTGCGAACATCGCCAAGTGGGCATCGGAGTTGGCAGAATTCGATCTCGAATTACTACCGCGACAAGCTATCAAGAGCCAAGCCTTGGCTGATTTTGTGGCAGAAGCCGGAACCCAAGGTCCCGGTCTTCACTGAGCCCCACTGGACCGTTTACTTTGACACATCCGTGCAGAAACAGGGGGTCAGAGCTGGAATACTTATCCTTGCTCTGACTGGGGAGAAGGTCAAATATATGGTGCACCTTAATTTCAAGGCGACCAACAACATGGCGGAGTATGAAGCTCTCACCTATGGGCTCAAGGTGACACAATCTTATGGTGTCAAGCAGATGCTAGTGAAGGGTGACTCGCAGCTCATCATCAAGCAGGTCAATGGCGAATGCAGCTGCAACAACCCTCAACTCGTTGCTTATCTTCTTGAAGTCTAGAAGCTCCAGAAGGACTTCCACGTCCTGGACCTCTGCCATGTCCAACGTCTCAACAATGCAGAAGCTGACGAACTCTCGACGAAAGCTTCAACCGGAGCACCGGCTCCCGATGGAGTGTTTGTCCGGAGATTGTCAAGACCAACCGCTCAGCCAGTCGAACTGAGTGAAGGGGGCGAGACCAGCACCTCGAAGCTGACGGTCTCGGTGGCCCTGTTACCATGGCGTCCGCCAAGTGTCGTAGGTGCTGCAGGAAACTCCGAGCAACCCAACTCCCAAGACTCAAAAGCTCAAGTTAGTTCCGATGCACGGATCTCGGAGATCTGGAGCTACTGGGAAGACAACCACCTTCCTGAAGATGGTGTATCTGCTGACCGTATCATCAGATTGGCTAAAATATACACACTGGTACAAGGGGATCTCTACCGGCGCGGTGCTAACGGTGTTCTAATGTGGTGCATTGCAAGAGAAGAAGGTCGTGAGCTCCTCGCGGACATCCATGGAGGCGAGTGTGGGAATCACGCGTCTTCTGGCACGCTGGACGGTAAAGCCTTTCGGCATGGCTTCTACTGGCCACAGCACATGATGCAGTTGAGTTGGTGAAAAACTAGGAAGCATGATAGTTCCACGCAAAACAAATTCACACTCTAGCTCAGTCACTACAGATGATACCTCCTGCATAGCCATTCACTGTGTGGGGCATGGACATTTTGGGACCTTTCCCAAAAGCTGTCGGAGGTTACAGGTTCCTGTATGTCGCTATCGACAAGTTCACCAAGTGGCCGGAAGCAACTCCAGTTGTGACTATCAATAAGCAATCAGCTATCAAGTTCTTGAAGTCCATAGTCTGCAGATTTGGAGTTCCAAACAGAATCATCACTAACAATGGAACCCAATTTACAAGTGCAGCATTTCAAGAGTATAGCGAAGACCTCTGCATTCAAGTCAGCTACGCATCAGTAGCTCACCCGGCAAGTAATGGCCAAGCCGAGAGAGCAAATGCAGAAATAGTAAAAGGACTCAAGATGCGCACTTATGAGTGCCTGGAAAAAAACGAAGCCAACTGGATCGAGGAGCTTCCGCTCGCACTGTGGGCAAGCAGGACAACACCTAACCGGTCTACTGGAGAGACACCCTTCTTCCTGGTGTACGGAGCTGAAGCAGTTCTTCCTCTGGAGATTACCATAGGGTCACTCCGGGTCCGGACTTTTGACGAAGTCGCGTAGGACCAGCTCCGGCGTGAGGACCTTGACATCGTCGACGAGGGAAGGTGCCAAGCAGCTCAGAATGCATGTTATCGCCAGGTGCCCCGGTGCTATCATCAAAGGCATGTGCGCAATCGGCAGCTCGAGGAAGGCGATCTGGTACTGGGATAATACTAACTCATGAAGGGATGAAACAAACTTTCCCCCAGCTAGGAAGGTCCCTTCCAAGTGATCAAAGTATCCTGTCCTGGATGCATTCACTTGGCAACTAAGGATGGGACCCCGTTTCCCAATCCTTTGAACATCGAGCATCTATGTAAGTTTTATGCTTAGTATCACGGAGGTGAGTCTGTAATTACACACAATGTAAGTTATAGAGTCCATACGCAAAGTCGGGTAGGTCCTTCGGGAGAACATTCGGACCCCTCCGGAAGGCTCCGGGAAGTTCAAGCAACACTTGACACAGTCACAACACTAAAAGTGTAGCTACCTGTCCTGGGTTGGTATAAGATGTATAGCACACGTAGCCTGGTTCCGTACCCTAAGTGTGTCCTTGTCTCCCTGTAATCTTGTAACACCCACATTTTCATCCATCATGCATTGCATACATTCTAATATATGTTTAACATTAACCAGCATAAAAAGGACAAGTTTAAATGAATTAGAAACAAAACCGCACTTAAGAATTCTAGGAAGTGCGAACTAGTCCGATTCTGGTGTGGACTAGTCTGATTTCTCTCTAACCTCGCTCGGACTTGTCCGTTTTGCTGCGGACTAGTCTGTTCTACCCTCTGGACACTTTCGAACTTGTCCAGCCCACAACGGACTAGTCCGGTATCCCAAATTGCTTGAAATTTTGCTAAGTCCCTAGACTTCTCCGGACTTGTCCGGTGTCCTAGCAGACTTGTTTGTTTTCCCTCTGACTAAAATCGGACTTGTCTGGTTTTGGCTAGACTTGTCTGATTTTCCTCTGACCAAGTTCGGACTTGTCCGATGTCCAACCTAGACTTGTCCGATATCTCTTTGTCCATCTTCGGACTAGTCTGACCCTTTTGCGGACTTGTCCGATAAATCGTGACTCCGAGTTGATCTTTTGTTTCACGACTTGTTTCTTGGGTTTTATGTTAAGTGGGCCTAGGGACATCGTGCCTAACTCTTTTAGATCCCATGAAGGACTCTAAACCGACCTCTACTCATATCAAACTCGAAATTCATCTAACCCTAGCCTCCACCTCTATATAAACAACTCGACCCCTTGGCTTGACATCTATTTGCCACTTTTTCAACTCATCCAAACCCTAGCTCATGAGTAGCCACCACCAAGGAGGGAAAAAGAGATCTAGAACAAGAAGAAGAAGAGGAGGAAATGAAAGAGGATCAAGATCTCCATCAACTTCGTGTTCTTCGTCAACAATCCACCATCAAGTTCTTCATCAACCCTAGATCGTCAAGATCCAAGTGTTGTCTCTAAAAGCCTTGATTCATTGGAGTTCCAAACACCTGGTACACCTTCTACTTCATTTACCTTAAGTGAATTTGACCCTGTTTCTCTAAATTCAGGTCGATCTAGAAAACCCTAATCTGGTGTTCTTGCGTAGCACGGACTTGTCCGGTCCCCAGCGGACTAGTCTGATTTTCCTGGTTAAATTGTGTTGAACTAATTGCAATATTAGATCGAATCAACTACAAACCTGTATAAACTTGTTAAAAGCTATTAGAACTAGTTGGTGATCATTAAAAACAACTCATTAACAAGTTCCATCTTGCATTTGCATTAATCATGCGTGTCATGTCATGTTGAGTAATATATGTGCATCTATTGATTGTAATTCTTGCCTTGTATGTTTATTATGCAGATTAGACGGATTTGTGCTAGAGAGTGCCGCGGAGGATCTCTAGCACCAAGAATTTGAAGTCTTTGATCCTAATCAAGCCCAAGAGCAAGGCAAGTGTCCTTGAAGCATATTGATCCTGTTTTAAAATAAATATTTTGTTTGCAAAACTGCATGATTGTGTCAATTTGATGGGAATCCTATGGTAGGAAGTTTATTAGATTTGTTGACTACCCTTGTCACCTAGAATTCATGGTAGAGAGTTGGGATGAGCTTTTTAACTTTTTGCTTCACTTAATTAATTGGGATGGAAACCAACTATACCACTTAACTTAATTATGCATTTATGAGATTATGATTAATATGAACTGGTTAATATGATATGGTAATGGTTGATCTAAGCAAGAATGGTATGTGGATGGGTTGGATGTTATGGTGGTTTTGCTTGCTTTAGATCTAAGGACTGGTTCATGTGAGAATAAGCCAGGACTACAGTGTCACCACGAGGCCAAGTATGGGTGCGGTGTAGCTGATTAATTAGGGTTTTTCCTGTGCTATTTGGACCATTAAGGATGCTCGGGAAGGGGTAGCCGGATTGGGTTTGTTGATGATTGGTGGGACTACCCTGGGATCTGAATGGCTCAAGAGGGGGCCCTAGGTTGAAGATGTGCTCTGTAGGAGACATCGCCACCGGTGAAACCTCAATGGGGTTTAAGTAGGCTAGTAATCCCTTTGTAAAGGCTATTTTGTGATCTCTTGGCCATACACCTACGGTTGTGTTTTGGCATAATGGAGGTTTTCTTTAGTCGCCGACGGGTGATGAAATCACAAACACGTGAGTAAAGTGGTACAAACTCTGCAGAGTATTAAAACTATCATGATAGTCGTGCTCTCGGTTAAGAGCACCTGGATGACCTACATGATTAGAGGGGTTTTTGGTATTGGGATGGTTCGGTTATGGTTTGGTACTGGTTATGGTTGGTTATGGATTAATTCTGGTATTGAATATGGTTATTGGTAATGAGCAATTTGGAATATGGATGATGGTAATGAAATAGGGACTGGTACTATGATATTACTTATGGCTTATGATAGGTTTATTCATATACATATAACATATTGCTTTTCAAATGTTTTAATGTACTTTTCAGTACTTAGCCATTATTATATTCGTTAGTTGAATCAGCTACATATCATACTTTCCACACTTGCTGAGTACGACATGTACTCACCCTTGCAATTTCCCCACCAATAGTTGCAGGTCAGAATTGAGAGTTTAACGATGATAATGTAGAGTTCTAGGCCGTGTCTACCGTCAGCTTTGCCTGTGGAGTGTTGGAGTTGTGCTACCCTATTTACTTAGTTTGCTTAGTTTCATAATTAGATTATTTCCGCTGCAGTTATAGTTCAATAATGATAGTTAGAGTTGCAATATGAAGATTATTTAGATATTGTAATAAAAGCACTTATTTAATAATTTGAGTTGTGGTAATTATCTGTTTATCATTTGTGAATCACTTGTGTATGTGTGTTAAACATCCTGGGCACACATACACTACACTTGGTTCGTTTTTTGGAACCGGGTGTCAAAAATCCAGACCTATAATGAAAGACATTGTTATGTGAAAGTAGACTCCACGTGCATTAATTTTGTACAAGCTCAATTTATTTTATTATCCTTTTCCTCATTGTCTATAACGAAGTTGCGCAATTCTTTTTGACCTTTAGTCCATGTTACTCATATGTTGTACAGGTTATATTGTGGGTTTTTTGTATCTTAGCATTGCTAGACGGTCCACTCGCCTGAACGCCAAGCCAACACAGGTCCAAAGTGTGCTATCAACTTAGCCTGGTCCAGCACCCTAAGTATGCCACTCTACCTACATTCCGGCAGGTCTCAGTAGGGCGGGTCCTAAAGGCATTCGGATGTGGAAAAATTACATCAATGTACTTGTTATCATATCGAGTTTCTTTAGATCTGAAATTCAAATAAGAATAATAAGTCACAAAAGAGTTATAGACGAGAGGACAAATTTTACGGTTTTTCTTGTCTTTGATGCGCAGGAAAAATGAAAACTCATGATGATGGTGGATGATGTCGGAGCTACTAAGCTCTGACATCCCCCAAGAGGGCCCGCCGTCGACGTTTCAGACGTTGAAAGTGGCTGTCGTCGAAGCTAACAAGCTCCGACAACTACGAGGGGATGTGAAGCATAATGGCAATTCAAGTGAAGATGGTGAAACCAACTAAGGGGATTTGCTGTCAATGTATTCTACGATTGATGGTGGATATCGTTAAAGCCAAGAAGCTCCAACAACCCTAGGGGGCCCGCCATCGATGTTTTATGCATTGACAGTGGTTGTTGACGGACCCACCAAGCTCCGACAACACCAAGGGGCCTGTCACCGACGTTTTATGCGTTGATAGTGGGCGCCAACGGTCCTACCAAGCTCCGACACCTCCCAGGAGGCCCACCGTTGATGTCACAAAGCGTTCAAGTCATCAAAAAATTGTCAAACCTTTTGGTACATGTTCGCAATTAAATTGTGTACATCTACCAGGGAGCCAATAAGATAGAGGGTAATGCATTGAAGACAAACATAATTTTGAATTCATTCATGCAAAGAGTGGATTTCATTCATCCGAAGTACTGGATTACAAAATGAGGATTACAGCAGAAGGCAAAAGAAAAAGGTCCTAGCTACTGGAGGTTCTAAGTCTTGCGGAAAAACAATGCAACCTTCCTAGTAGCTTCTTGGACGCTAACCCTGACAGCATCCTCCTCTTCGGCAATGGGTCCTTCGAAGACCGGATCTAGAGAAAGTCGAGGGGTCTCAGCTCTTGTAACACGCCAGGACATATTCGGCGACGTTCTTGGCCAGAGATTTCCCCTCCGTCTCCAGCTGGTTGGCAATGACATCACCCATCGAGTCAAGTTTGCTACCAGCAGAGTCAAGTGCCACCAGTGTCTGGTCCAGCTCTGGTGCTGGGTTCTCCGGACATACTGGGCTGAAGCCAAGCGGCACCAAAGCTTTGTTTGCATGCCCCAAAAATCCCACACCTGCTGGGACTCAGTTTCCCTCGAGCTCCGCAACTCCTCCAGTGACCTTCTAGCCACCGCAAGCTCCGAACCTTCCCGAGCGAGGCGCTCGACCACTTTGGCATGTTGTTGAATACTCTCTGCTATTTTCTTATCGCGGTAAGCGAGCTCCGTCTCCCGGTGTAAGACCTATGTGTGCTGAATACATTGGCTTGTAGTGAATACACTTGCTTTAACGATAAAAGTTTTGAATATCACCAAAACACCTTTTTATTAAGGTCCGACTAATTTTGGTTAGCTCCGGTGAGTTTTGTCTTTAGCTCCGACATGTCTTTGATAGCTCCGGCATGTTTTTACTAAGCTCCGACTTACATTGTCTAGCTCCGGTTTTTTGGGTTGACTAGTTTGGACTAGTTTTGGTAAGCTCCGGCGCTAGGTCCTGCTAGTTCTGGTTAGCTCCGGCGCTAGGTCTTGCTAGTTTTGTAAGCTCCGGCGGGAGCTTGGTTATACTAGTTTTGGTAACTTCCAGCGCTAGGTTCTACTAGCTTTTGTTAGCTCCGGCTCAAGGTCTGGTTTGCTCTAGCAATGTCCGAAACTTGATCACAGTGCTTCTGCTTTTCATTTGCAATGTTTTGTACTTGCTTTACATTGTTGGAAAGTTTGCTTAGTATTCTTTGTTTTTGGTGCGTTTTGGATGATATGGCTGATATCGTTTTGCTATGCTTTGCAACATGCTTATGTGAGGTTCTCACGTAAGGTGTTGTGTTCGGGACTAACTTGAGTCAAGTCAAGGAATTGGGCTCGTATGGATTGGTTTTTATTCATGTGCAGGTGTTGCTTGAGTTCAAGACATGGCTGGTGACGGGATCCATTGGACTAGTCTCAGGGAGGAGATGAGGTTCCAACAACCAAATTCAGGAGGAATTGTGGTTGAGCTGATCAGGAGGTTGCGCAGCATGATTGAATCAAAAACAATGCATATGAAGGTATCGTGGACGTCATTGGAAGATGTTTGCACGTGTGCAAGGAGTGCATGGACGTGGCTACATGGTTCCGAGACGTGATGAAGAGATGTGGACGTAAAGAGTTGGTCGGAAAGGTCCAACCGACTAGGTTATGGACTCAGGCTGCGGCTGAGTCGGGTTTAACTCAAATATGGAAAGATTTGAGTTGGTTATGATAGGATTTCGTGTGGGTCACGAATTTGAGTTGTTTAGGAATGTGGGATACGTTCCTAAGGTGTATGGAAGTCTTAAGATTGCTTCTATCTGCGTATAGAAGAATCCTAAGTAGTTATGGAAAGTTACGATTCGTGAACAGAGTAGGATTAGGTTCCTGATCTGAGTTGAGTTGGCTTTCGAGCTGGTTATATAAGCAAGGGAGCCCAGAGCTCGTGGGGAACGACTTTGGGGCTGTTCCTCTTGTGTTCTATTGAATAAAATTAGTAGTTTGAAAGAACTTTTGTGCCTTGTTCGTCCGACTTGTTCCAGACAAGTTTTACTCGTCGAGTTTCTGGACAGCACTACCTTTCGTCGGTAGTTTTGTCATAACTCGAGTTTTACAGATCCATTTGACGTGATTCTTTTTGGGTTGTCTTCACAACTTGATTATCTATCATATGTCAAAATTTCACGGTCATTGGATTTGTGTTCTATGATCTACATGAGTTTCTTTGCAGCGTTCCAGAACTATTTTTTTCTCGGGTAGAGCAGATTGACCTTTGTTTGATCTTTCGATCATAACTTGATTTTTTCTCGAAGGATTTGAGTGATTCCTGTTGTGTTGTCTTCGTGACTTGATTATCTCTGATATCCATCACTTTTGTCACGGTGAAACACATTTAAATTTGTCTCACACACGGTTTATTTAACAGATCGTTTTTCTGCCGAAGGGGTTGGGGTTTAATTGTTTCCGCTGCGTAAGATTTTTAAATCTACCATTCACCCCCCCCCCCCCCCCTGGTAGCTTTTCATGTGCTCTTCAATCCTACAATTGGTATCAGATCCACGGTGCTCTAATCTTTGTGATTTGCGCATGTTTTTCACTAATCATCATGGAGAAGTACTCCGCCAAACCTTGTGTGTTTGCTGGTATTGATTTTCAGGTTTCGAAGGCACGCATGGAGGCTTTCATCCAGGCACAAGGCTTTGCAATATGGGAGAAGGTATACAAGCCTTACGAAGTGTCATCAAACAATCATGTTACAGCTACAAATCTGAGAGATGTCGACAACAACAACAAGGCTCGGAACTTGATCATACAAGGATTAACACAAAGCGACTTTGACCGTGTTGCACACCTCTGATCTGCACACGATGTGTGGAAAGCACTTTGTGACTACCACGAAGGATCTAACACGATCAAAGAGGTAATGCAAGACATGTTCAAGAAAGAATACATGCACTTCGAGATGCAACCCGGTGAGTCTATTGATGACCTTTTTGCTCGCTTTAATAAGGTTCTCAGCAACTTGCGTAGTGTCAATGTTAATTTTACAGATGCTGAAAATGCTAAGCAATTGCTAAGTGCATTAGATATGTCAATTTGGGAGATGAAAGTAACATCTATTCGTGAATCTACTATCATGAGTTCACTTACTTTAGATGTGTTATATTCCAAGTTAAAAACTCATGAAATTGACATAATCTCACGTAAGAACCCCAATAAGTCTATTGCATTTGTTTCACAACATGATATGTCTAGCTCCAGCCAATTATCATCTTGCAATACTCTTGCTTTGTTGTCCTCACTAACTGTGGAGCAGATCGAAGAATTTCTAGAAGAGGAGTTGGCACTCATCTCTACTAGATTCTCAAAAGCATTGCAAAATGTGAGAACTAGAAGGAGAGGAAGCTCCGGACCTCAATGATGTTTTGAATGTGGTAAAACAGAACACTTTCGTACAGAATGCCCTAACTTTTCCGGTCTGACCACTCGGGAAGAAAAACAAAGCAAGGTTCAGATCTCCTCTGGAAATTCGAACAAGAAGAAGAAAGGTACCATAGGACGCAAGATGATCAACAGTTTCATCACCGCGCTTCAAGAGTTCAGTTCAAGCGACGTGGACATTGGAAGAAGTGAAGATGAAGATGATTTGGCAAACTTGTGCTTCCTGGCGGGCAAGTCAAGATCAAGTATGGAGGAGGCAGAACACAACAGCGACAATGAAGAGGTATGTCCTACTTCTGAAGAAATGTGTGATGCTATTTCTTGGGCCACTATTATTGTTAAGAAAAAGAACAAAAAGCTTAGGGATAGTGCTGCTAAAATTGAATCACTAGAATCTAAAATCAACCGTTTAAAAACTTTGATTCCTAGTAATGATGCATGTTCCTCATGTGATTTAATATATGAACAATTGTCCTCATTAAGAAGTGTGCACACCTCCACACTTGATAACATTGAGTTAGAAATTGAAAAGAACAAAGAGCTTGCTGCACTTAATGATAAAAACTTGAAAGATGCTAGCTGTTCTACAATTGATTTGCATTGTTCTACTTGTGATGATCTTGATAAGAAACTACAGGATGCTATGAATGAAATTTCTATATTGAACAATGCTTTACGTTCTCATGAAGTTAAATTTTGTTCCAATTGCAAACTAAAAGGAAAAACTTCATGTGAAAATTGCCTTGATCTGTCCAATAAACTTGATGACATGCATAGGACATTAGATCGGTTTTTGTAATGGGAATAAGAACATAAACTTACTGTTGAATTCTTCCAAGTCTTGCAATGATAAAACTGGTTTAGGTTTTGATTCTCATGCTCATGCTAAGGCACATCCCCCTAAAATTTTAAAGTCATTAGGAAGTGGTTTGATTCAAACAGCTCCTAAATAAAAAGGAGTGGTTTTCAAATCTGCAGGAGTGTTGTCTCAGTCGGTTTCAAATAAAAATATTGCTTGCTCATCTAGACATGAACACAAAGTTAAATTTCATTGTACCTTCTGTGGTAGAGATGGGCATGTCATAGATTTTTGTTATAGACTAGCTAAACAACAGAAAAGGGAAACAATGGTTGCTAGATCTCATAACTTTCATGCAAAATTTGCTGCACACATTGAACCGAATGTACAACCTGCTGTTTTGAGTCAAAAACATTCAAAGTTTACCTCCGGACCTTCTGTTTTTACCTCCGGAGCTACTGATTTTTGTGCTACACAAGTAACACCTTATAGGTCAGTAGTCAAGAATAGAAAATCTCAAACTTTGACTCATAAACCTGCTGTTTTGTCTCAGCTTTCGCGTGTTTTTCCTGCTGTGCGTCGCGTGACTCAGTACTGGATTCCTAAATGCCTTTTGACTAACCCCAGTATTGAGTCATCGAAGTATTGTGCTTCTATGTAGGTTACATGTTTGAGGAAGGAGAACATTTGGATTGTGGATTCAGGTTGCTCACGCCACATGACCAGTAACAAAGATTGGTTCTCCTCCCTCTCTTTTGTGTCACATGTAGAGAATGTTACTTTTGCCGATAATTCTTCAACTCCTATAATTGCTAAGGGTTCAGTTAGAGTAAATGATCACTACACTTTGAAGTATGTGGCACTTGTCAAAAATTTGAAATACAAATTGCTTTCTGTTGCACAATTGCTAGATGAAAATCTAAAAATTATTTTCAATAAAAACTGCTGCAAAGTTGTAGGTTCAAATAGTGAACTTATTTTTAACATGTCTTGGTTTGGAAGAGTTTTTAAAGCTGATTTTGATATGTCTTTCTCTAAGCATAGGTGTCTAGTTGCTAATGGTTCAAAGGACTTATATTTTTGGCATCATAGACTTGGTCACGTAGGCTTTGATCACCTAACGCGTGTTAGTGCTCTTGATCGCATATGTGGGCTGCCTAAGCTTAAAGGGGACAAAGAAATTGTGTGCTCTTCTTGTAGACATGCTAAGATGGTTGCAGGTTCACATACTCCTCTCACAATGATCATGACAACTGAACCATGTCAACTTTTGCATCTTGACACCGTAGAACCTTGACGTGTTCAATCCTTCAGAGGTAAATGGTATGTTCTTGTTATTGTTGATGATTATTCTAGATACTCTTGGGTTTACTTTATGGCATCTAAGAATGAAGTTTTTAGTCACTTTAGAACTTTATTTCTTAGATTATCAATTGATCACCCAGGATCATTAAAAGCAATTAGAAGTGATAACAGAACTGAATTTAAAAATCAATCTTTTGATCACTTTTGTGCTGAAAATGGAATAGATCATCAATTTTCTTCACCATATGTACCTCAACAAAATGGTGTTGTAGAAAGAAAGAACAGAACCTTAGTTGAGATGGCTAGGACTATGCTTGATGAATATCAAACTCCTAGGAAATTTTGGGCTGATGCGTTAGCAACCGCTTGTTATGTCTCAAATCGTGTTTTCTTGCGTGCTAAGCTAGGTAAAACACCATATGAGCTTCGGTTTGGACATAGGACTAGTGTTACACATTTTCGGGTCTTTGGTTGCAAATGCTTTGTTAAGAAACATGGTAATCTTGATAAATTTGAAACTAGATCCAATGATGGCATGTTTCTTGGTTATCCATCTCATACTAGAGGCTACCGTGTGCTTTTACTTGACACTAATAAAATTGTGGAGACTTGTGAAGTGTATTTTGATGAAGCTAGCCCAGGTACTAGCTCAAACATTGCAGGTCTAGATCCATATCCGTAGGGGGAGAGCATTTTCATTGAAGATGAGGAAGAATTGGAGTTGCTGCCAGAAAATTCAGCAGCTAAAGACTTTGGTTTAGCTTCGGATGTTAATTCTCAACCAGCACCGACAACCATCAATGCTGATTCAAATCACCCTCAAGCCACAAGCTCATCAATTTGTGATGAACATGAAGAAGAAGAAGATTATGAGACATCTGTTCCCCTACGGTTTTACGAAGATCATCCCCCACAACAGATGATTGGAAGCTTGCACGAACGAGTCACACGGTCCAGGTTTTGCGATCCAAACTCTCATGCTCATTCTGCTTTTGTTGCTTCTTTTGAACCCAAAGATATATCACACGCACTCACTAATGAATCTTGGATTATTGTCATGCAAGAAGAGTTAGAAAATTTTGAAAGGAATAATGTTTGGAAACTTGGACCTCCACCTCAAGGTCACACTTTAATTGGAACTAAATGGGTATTTAAAAATAAACAAAGTGAGGATGGGGTTGTGGTTAGGAATAAGGCTAGGTTGGTTGCTCAAGGTTTCACTCAAGTTGAAGGTCTAGATTTTGATGAAACTTTTGCTCCCGTTGCTAGATTAGAAGCCATAAGAATTTTGTTAGCTTTTGCAGCATCTAAAGGTTTTAAGCTATATCAAATGGATGTTAAAAGTGTTTTTCTTAATGGCTACATAGATGAGGAGGTTTATGTCAAACAACCACCGGGTTTTGAAAATCCAGATTTTCCTAATCATGTTTACAAACTGTCCAAAGCCTTATACGGTCTCAAACAAGCCCCTAGAGCATGGTATGATAGGTTAAAAACATTCTTACTTGAAAAGGGGTTTACCATGGGCAAGGTTGATAAAACTCTTTTTGTGCTTAAGCATGGCAATGACTCATTATTCGTTCAAGTGTATGTGGATGATATTATCTTTGGTGGTTCTTCTCATGATCTTGTGTCCAAGTTTTCAGCAATGATGAGTTCCGAATTTGAAATGAGTATGATGGGTGAACTCACTTACTTTTTGGGGCTGCAAATCAAGCAAACCAAGGAGGGTACCTTTGTGCATCAAACGAAGTATACCAAAGACCTCCTAAGACGCTTAAACATGGACAAAAGCAGGCCTCTTCGGACACCAATGGGAACAGCAACAACACTTGAACTTGATGAAGATGGTGAACCTGTGAATCAAAAAGAATATAAAAGCATGATCGGATCACTTTTATACCTCACGGCATCAAGACCGGACATACAATTCAGCGTATGTCTTTGTGCACGGTTTCAAGCTTTCCCACGTGCTTCACATCGTCAAGCCGTCAGAAGGATTATCAGGTACTTACATGGAACACAAGAATTTGGAATTTTTCTTCCTTCTTCCTCAACTGTTACTTTGAAAGCTTTTTCGGATGCTGATTTTGGGGGTTGTAGGATTGATAGGAAAAGTACTTCTGGTGCTTGTCATTTTCTTAGTAATTCTCTTGTTGCTTGGTCCTCTAGAAAACAAAATTCAATTGCACAATCCACAACCGAATCTGAATATGTAGCTGCTGCTAGTGCTTGCTCACAAATTCTTTGGATTGTTCAAACACTTAAGGACAATGGGGTTGATCTAGATAGTGTTCCACTATTCTGTGATAACACTAGTGCCATTTGCATCGCTAAAAACCCTGTGCAACATTCTAGAACTAAGCACATTGACATTAGGTACCACTTTCTTCGAGATAACGTTGAAAAAGGAAACATTGTGCTTTACCATGTAGATACCGAACAACAATTGGCTGACATTTTTACAAAACCTTTGGATTTTGCTCATTTTTGTTACATTCGTAGTGAAATAGGGGTTATGCATCCTCATGGCTTAATTTGAGGGGGAGTTTTTGAAACTTGGGAAGTCTATGTGTGAATCTGAAATTAAAATAATATGAGCATAGTATTTCATACATATATGACTTTATGATTCCTTTTACATGCTGAAAGTTCTTACTACATTACTCGTGTTATACATTTTGTAGTTTTTGCCATGTCTACTAATTGGAATAATTACTTACACTAAAACTGGTCATGTTCGAACTTTCTTGCTGTTTTGAGCTTGTTACATGTTACAAGTGCTTTTAATCATTAAGAATTAATCAAGTAATCAACTCACATGTTGAGTTTTTATGAACAAATATAAATTGAGAAAAGATCAAGAGAATATGCATGCATCGCACTTCTTCTTTTGAGATGGCTTATCATTGCACTTACATATGAACTTGGAAGAAGTTGTGTATGACTAAAACCATGTCCTTAAGCTTCTGATTGTCAAATGACATAGGCTTAGCTTGGTTGGTTAGAATAAGGCAGATGCACATATAATCTCTTGCAAATATCATATGATCTAAATTTATGCTTTGAAAAATAATAAAATACAGCAACTAGTGTCATACTTTCAGGTTTTGAAATAGTTAAGTTTGTGAGATCATGACTTGCTTAAATTGAAAATTACATTTGATCTCTAGCATGGCTTACACTACTTTATGTATTTCATTGATGTGATAATGTAAGGTACTTGATAGTATGACTTGGATGAGCTTTGTTCATATGTATATGCTATAATATGCTCATAACAACTAAAGGGGGAGAGACAATTTGTTTATATGTTCATGACTTGTTGAATACATTGTCAAAGGGGGAGAGATAAGCATGAAGAGAAAGAGAATATGTGCATAAGGAGAGATAATAAAGGGGGAGAGATAATATGGGATAATTTTTCTTCTCATTTTACTTTTGATTTACAAAGGGGGGGAATTGCCTTCAAAACTTTTATGTGAATAAGCCAATGTTCGGATTTTAAATGGTGTTGCCAATGCATTCATCAAGGGGGAGATTGTAAGACCTATGTGTGTTGAATACATTGGCTTGTAGTGAATACACTTGCTTTAACGATAAAAGTTTTGAATATCACCAAAACACCTTTTTATTAAGGTCCGTCTAATTTTGGTTAGCTCCGGTGAGTTTTGTCTTTAGCTCCGACATGTCTTTGATAGCTCCGACATATTTTTACTAAGCTCCGACTTACATTGTCTAGCTCCGGTTTTTTGGGTTGACTAATTTGGACTAGTTTTGGTAAGCTCCGGCGCTAGGTCCTGCTAGTTCTGGTTAGCTCAGGCGCTAGGTCCTGCTAGTTTTGTAAGCTCCGGCGGGAGCTTGGTTATACTAGTTTTGGTAAGTTCCGGCGCTAGGTTCTACTAGCTTTTGTTAGCTCCGGCTCAAGGTCCGGTTTGCTCTAGCAATGTCCGGAACTTGACCGCAGTGCTTCTGCTTTTCATTTGCAATGTTTTGTACTTGCTTTACATTGTTGGAAAGTTTGCTTAGTATTCTTTTACTATGTTTTTGGTGCGTTTTGGATGATATGGCTGATATCGTTTTTCTATGCTTTGCAACATGCTTATGTGAGGTTCTCACGTAAGGTGTTGTGTTCGGAACTAACTTGAGTCAAGTCAAGGACTTGGGCTCGTATGGATTGGTTGTCTATTCATGTGCAGGTGTTGCTTGAGTTCAAGACATGGCTGGTGACGGGATCCATTGGACTAGTCTCAGGGAGGATATAAGGTTCCAACAACCAAATTCAGGAGGAATTGTGGTTGAGCTGATCAGGAGGTTGCGCAGCATGATTGAATCAAGAACAATGCATATGAAGGTATCGTGGACGTCATTGGAAGATGTTTGCACATGTGCAAGGAGTGCATGGACGTGGCTACATGGTTCCGAGATGTGATGAAGAGATGTGGACGTAAAGAGTTGGTCGGAAAGGTCCAACCGACTAGGTTATGGACTCAGGCTGCGGCTGAGTCAGGTTTAACTCAAATATGGAAAGATTTGAGTTGGTTATGATAGGATTTCATGTGGGTCACGAATTTGAGTTGTTTAGGAATGTAGGATACGTTCCTAAGGTGTATGGAAGTCTTAAGATTGCTTCGATCTGCGTATAGAAGAATCCTAAGCAGTTATGGAAAGTTATGATTCGTGAACAGAGTAGGATTAGGTTCCTGATCTGAGTTGAGTTGGCTTTCGAGCTGGTTATATAAGCAAGGGAGCCCAGAGCTCGTGGGGCACGACTTTGGAGCTGTTCCTCTTGTGTTCTATTGAATAAAATTCGTAGTTTGAAGGAACTTTTGTGCCTTGTTCGTCCGACTTGTTCCAGACAAGTTTTACTCGTCGAGTTTTTGGACAGCACTACCTTTCGTCGGTGGTTTTGTCATAACTCGAGTTTTACAGATCCATTTGACGTAATTATTTTGGGTTGTCTTCACAACTTGATTATCTATCATATGTCAGAATTTCAAGGTCATTGGATTTGTGGTATATGATCTACACGAGTTTCTTTGCAGCGTTCCAGAACTGTTTTTTTCTCGGGTAGAGCAGATTGACCTTTATTTGATCTTTCGATCATAACTTGAGTTTTTCTCGACGGATTTGAGTGATTCCTTTTGTGTTGTATTCATGACTTGATTCTCTCTTATATCCATCACTTTTGTCACGGTGAAACACATTTAGATTCGTCTCACACACGATTTATTTAACAGATTGTTTTTCTGCCGAAGGGGTTGGGGTTTAATTGTTTCCGCTGCGTAAGATTTTTAAATCTACCATCCACTCCCCCCTGATAGATTTTCACGTGCTCTTCGATCCTACACCCGGAGGTGGATGCGGTTTCGCCATTCGGCCAGGTCCTTCTCCCTGCCTCTTACTTTCCTTTCTCTGGTGGCAACATCAGCTTCTCTTTTAGAGAGCTCCTGCCCCAGCTTCCAGTACTTCTCTTCCTCTCCCTTGCACCGCAGATCAAGCTTTTTTGTGCGGTCAGCCAAATTTTGCTCTCCCAAAGACAGTTTTTGGGTGAGCTCCTCCTCCCTCTTCATGAGATCCTCCTGCATCTCTAGGAGTTTCTCTTCCCTCTCATCGAGGTCCGCTCAGCGCTTCAGGAGAATCTCGTTTAATGTATTAAGGTTGTCTTGACGTTCGTCAGCAGTACCGTTGCTTTTCCTAGCGTGCTCGAGAATCTCTCGAGACTTGGCGTTGAGGGCCCTGATGGAGGCCTCCCTTTCCTCCAGCAACTGGCCCCAATATTCCATCCGGACCTTCTCCTTCTCGACCCACTCCTTTTGGTCAGCAAGCCTCATTTGCACCGATTGGGTCTCAAAGTGAAGTCTGTTGTGCCAACGCTTCAAGGTGTGGCGCTCATCTTCGAGAACCTTATTGTCGTGGTCGAAGGCGACCTGGACTTGACGGGGGCTCAAGCAGGCATTGTCAAAGACAACACCAGGGGAATAGGCTCCAGACCTGCCGGGGTCATCTCCGCCGGCTCTAGGGGGTCTTCAAGAACAAAAATTGGGTCCCACGCCACAAGCGTGGTCCCCTGTGGTCCTATGGCACTAGGGCCGCCCTCAAGAAGCTCCTCAGCCTCCACTGTCGCCGAGGAAGGTCCCGTCAAGGGAACTTCAACCTCCGAAGCTGATGTCGAAGGTTCCCCCACTGGAATTTCCACCGTCGGCTCATTGGGTGGAGGGCCTGTCGAAGATTCTTCTGGGTGCTCTACATTGGACATGAGTGCCTTCGGAGCAATCACCTCTGGGGCGGACGTTGGAGCCTCGTCCGGAGCTCCCACCGCCTCCGGCACAGGAGTCAGTACATCAACCACCTCTGGCATGGGGGCCAAAACTTCAACCATCTTTGGCATGGAAGCCGGAGCTTCGGTCACCACCAGCAAAACTTCACCCATCGGCTCTTCAACAACTTCCGACACAGGCGTCGGAGCTTCGGTTACTTCCGGCTCAAATGTTGGGGCTTTCGTCATCTCTGTGTCATGAGTCGGAGCTTCAACCATCAGCACAACCGTTGCCGGTGCGTCTTCACAAATGTCTCCCCCATAGTCCGGCGCTACCACGGGAGCCTCTGGTGTTGCTTCGGGATCCAGATCCACGACAGCCAACACCGTAGCTGTCGTGACCTCAGCCACCACTTGGGGAGGCATGGAGGTCGGAGTTGGAACTTTCGCCTGCACAGCCTCAGTCGCTGTGGCGGATGCCCGAACTTTTGTGCCCTTCCTCGTTGCCCTAAAAACAAAGAATTGAAAGATTCAATACATAACAACAATAAAAATTGCAACTCAAGGTGTGGACGTAATGTTTACCTTGGGAGGTTTCCGCTCCAACTAGCGCGGAACTTCTTCACCGGGCGGTCGGAGCCACAACCCACTGTTCTCGGTGTGGCCAGAGCTCCGGATTGCTGCTCGGAACTTGTCGCCATTTTCGGCGTCGCCTCAGCCGGGACCTCCCTCGGCTGGGAAAGACCTCTGAAACTGGAGCCCACGCCTGGCGCTGGGACCAGAGTTGATCTGTCAGAGCTAGCGCCTCTTGAGGACGCCTGCACCAGAGGAGGTGTGGTCGCTGAAGATCTCCCTCGCCGGGTAGAAGGAGCAGTTGTAGATGGAGCTGGCCTGACATGGCTCCCGTCAGCGTTTTTCAACTTCCTCTTCCGGCTGGAAGATTCGGCTGGCTCCTTGCCTTTTCCCTTGCCCTTGCCAGCGTCATCCACCTTCTGGCTTGGGGCAGTGGGGGCCACCCTCTCTGAAGCTTCGGGGATTGCAACCCCAGAGATATGGTGCCTCTCGACCACGCCCAAGTCATCAAATGCTAGCGTTCTCCTCCGGATCTCCCTGAAAACCTCTGGAACCATGTTCAGAGGCAGGAAAGCAGCCAGCGGAGTTAGGGCATCACGGGAGATATCTCCATTTTGAAATTTCTTGAGATGGATCTTCAAAGATTCATTATCCAAGTTGGTGTTCAAACCGACTTCAATTCGATTATGGTCCATCTCACTATTGAACGCCCATGCGGGCCACTCCCTAGTCTTCAGTGAAGCCCACCTGTTCACCAAGAAATTGCCAAATACCATTTGGGGTCACTCCTCCATTATGCATTCTTTGATTCTTTCCAGGATGGGGTTGTACACATCTGACAGCTCCGGAACTACATTCCAGGCGTCAGTGTCGACATTGGGAAGGCCCTTGGGCAGCTCCAGCCTCTCATGCTCCTCCACAGTGATGATCACCCAATACTTCTTCCAATCGTCCCACTTGCCAGAGGGGAAGGTCTTCAAGTACTTGAAGGGACAATTCTTCCGCTTCACGAAGTAGTAGAAGTCGATGAGCTCTGTCCCCTTGCCAATAGTGTGGACCGTGAAGAAGGTACGGAACAGTTCGATGCAAGGAGGCACACCCACCCACATCTCGCAGAAGTGGACAAAAGTCGCCACTAGAAAAAGGGAGTGGGGGCCAAGATGATAAAGCTGGAGGTCGTATAAATCCAGTAACATCAAGAGGAAGCTTGAGAAAGGCGAGATCAGACCCACCATGGCGTAAGCCGAGAAGTACACCATATCTCTGGTGCGCTCCTTCTTGAAGGGGAGCTTGCCAAGCGGATGTCGCGATTGAAGGAATCGTTGGACCACCCCATGTAGGTTCGGACACTCGTCATCACGTCATTGGTCTTGACCTTGCTGCGGGGAATACCCAACTCCATCGTGGCAAAGTGGAGCGAAAGTTGGAAGGCTATGCGGAGGTTGGGAGGCTCTGAGTGTATGTTCAATCGAAAGCATAAAGAGTACTCAAACCATGCTGGCTTTCCTTCTTAAGTAAGCCTCCGCAACGCTTGGATGGAAACCGCAGTTGGACCGGGATCACGTTCTCAAAAACCAACCCTCCCAATGACGAATGGACGAATGTCGAAGTTATTACGCTAGGTGAACCATTGTCATGATGGGAGGTTGGAAGACCAAGGGCGGCGGCCTGACAAGGCGCGCGGAACCGATACGGTTTTCACATAGGGAATCGGCGACCTTTAATTGCATGAGATCCGCACGCGAAGATCTCATCTGTCACATCCAAAATAAGCCACCCGGCGATGGTTTAACCACTGACCATCGCCCCAACGGCACATCAGAAGACTTTTGAAGCCGCAGCACGGGAATCAAAGATGGCCCCACCTCTGGTAGAATAACTTAACCCAAAGGATTTCTCCCAGAGGTGGGCCTGGGGGCCACTGTCGGTATCCTGCGTACCAGGTACCCCATGATACCGCAAGAAAAGCTAAGGAGTTCCACCCGTTCAAATTGAAAACCTTTGAAGGCCGCACGTGTTACACAGTATTGGACCTGCCTCCCTTGTTTGGGTAGCTCCAGCATTGACACGTGTAACACGAGGCTGGACCTAACTCCCTTCATTGGGAAGCTCCACTCTTGCCACGTGTCCAATGACCCCGGACCTAACCCCTAGTAGAGGGAAGCTCCAGTGCTACCCCGTGTATAATGGCTCCAGACCTGCCTCCCCATGATGGGAAGCTCCGGAGCCGCCACGTGTTGAACCTCCAGAGCTAGGATTTCAACAGAAGACTAAGAGATCTCCAACGGCTCGTACTTTCAAGGGACAGTTAAAGCGACATTTACAAGACCTGATTACGTGTCATTAATGTTATATTAATGACACATGATCAGTGGACTGTTAATAGGGGTAACGCCATCATTAAGGCGTGTTATCACTCTATTAACCACACTTAATACTCATCGATTGTGTATTAGAACAGTTAACTACGCTAGGGCCACATGTCGGGCTAGGAAAGTGATGTAATGGACAGTCCTTAGACTATAAAAGGGTTGCGCCGCACGATTCATGGACAAGCAAGCTCACACACTCACAAGCGCCACTCAAATTCATGCATACAACACACAACCCATGGAGTAGGGTGTTACGCTCAGGCGGCCCGAACCACGTAAAATCCCTCGTGTCATCCTCTTGTTCGTAATCTCACTTGCGCCCCAACCAATCAAGAACCTCCATAGGCTACGATCTTGTAGTACCATGGGAAGTGTCGATCGCACACTTCGACATGACAAATCATACAATGACCCATGGCATGACATGGATCCATGGATCCATTTCAAAGCGTATCCAAGAGAATCCAAAAGAAACTCTTGCAGGGATGAGGTCTGGGCCCACAAACTAGAGACCAGGGGAAATGATAGCCCGGGGGTCAGACCAAGTCGTCTGAGCCCCTGGCTCGACCGACTCATTACTGGCGCTCGTCACTTTCTTTGTCCACGTCTTGCCTTCCTAAGGCTCCCAAAAGACTGTAAAGACTGATTCGTGTGCTAATTGTGGTGCTAAATCGCACGAACTCGTGTATAAATAGCCTCCTCACTCCCTCACTTCACAAACCACAAGCTTGATTTTAGAATTCCACTCCAAAGGTTTGAGCTACCCAAGTGGCCAGCCAAGCAGAAAGGGAGTGAGGAGGAGCTAGGAGGAGGCTTGGACTTGTCAAGTCTCTTTCACACATGTACCTCTACGAAAGTTCTGTCGAAATTTAGTAAGACTTTCGTGACTTCAATACAAGTTTGATTTCTATTTCATAGTAGTTTGCTTTCATAGCTGCTTGTAGGTTCACATCTTTAATTCATCACTTTCTTGGAGCAGCGATCACAACATGTACTTGAAGCCCAATACTTCTTCCAATCGTCCCACTTGCCGGAGGGGAAGGTCTTCAAGTACAAGAAGGGACAATTCTTCCGCTTCAGAAGTAGTAGAAGCCGATGAGCTCTGTCCCCTTGCCAGTGGTGTGGACCGTGAAGAAGGTCCAGAACAGTTCGATGCAAGGAGGCACACCCACCCACATCTCGCAGAAGTGGACGAAAGTCGCCACTAGCAAGAGGGAATGGGGGCCGAGATGATAAAGCTGGAGGCCATAGAAATCCAGTAACATCAAGAGGAAGCTTGAGAAAGGCGGGATTAGACCCACCATGGCGTACGCCGAGAAGTACACCATATCTCCGGTGTACTCCTTCTGGAAAGTGAGCTTGCCGAAGCGGATCTCGCGGTTGAAGGAATCGTTGGACCACCCCATGTAGGTCCGGACACTCGCCATCTCCTGTTGGTCTTGACCTTGCTGCGGCGAAGACCAAACTGAAAGTCGTCTAGAGGGGGGTGAATAGGCAATAATACCTGAAATCACTTAATCAAACAGGATTAAATTCTTGTGGCCGGACTAGTCTGCTCTGGGCCGGACTAGTCCACTCAGCACAGCGTGAAAACTCTAAAATTTTATTTCTACAAGTTATTTGCGGAAATAAAGTTCACCAAAGATATGAACAATGTGTAGTAAACTTGTTAAGCTCAGATTGGGAGGTTTAAACACTTAGATTGCAAGATTATAATAATGATCAAAGTGTAAGGCAATAAGAGCAAAGTGAACCCTAATAGCAATGCTAGTGATCACAAGAAGCGAAAGACAAGTGAAACGAGATTTGTCCCGTGGTTCAGCTCCACGAAGAAGCCTACCTCCACGTTGAGAAGTCCACACAAGGACCGGGTCTCACTTGACCCTTCTCTCACCAAGCCACAAAGATGGTCGGCTTGGTTTCCACTATATCAATGGGTAATCACCAAGTTTGATGGGGCTGCTCACAACTTGAGTCTCCCACAAATCAATACAAGAGGAGCACACGAAGCTCAACTCACACAAGCCACACAACATAACACAATGTGCAAGAGATCAAACCGAGAGCCAAAGTGCGATGATCTTCCTTTACTCTCCTTCCCAAACCCTAATCTCTTCAAGATTTGCTCTTAGGGGGTTCGTGGGACGAGTAGAAGGCTTTGGAAGGCTCTAGCATGCTTGTGGCGGTGCTAGGGTTCAAGACTTCTTCAAATGAGCCTGGGGGTCCCCTTTTTATAGTGGTCCTAAGCCCCTTTGGCTTACATCAGCAAAGGGGCGAACTAGTCCGGCCTCAGACCACGGACGAGTCTGGCCCTATGGAACCACTCACCCCTGGTCAGTTCCCAACAACTGCCACACTGAGCAGCGATCGTCACGCTACCCGCCAAATTTCCAAATTCAAATGGTCACTAGACAACTGACTAGTCCAAAGTGGAACAGAACCACTTGGTCCGTTCCAAAACGGACTTTTTTCGGTTGGCCCGGACTAGTCCGGCCACAGGGGTGGACTAGTCCGAACCCCTAGGGTTTCTCTCGGTCTGTCACACTAAGTCTCCAATGGACACGTCCGTACCCAAACGGACAAGTCTGAACTACTCTAGAGAGCTTTGGTCTGTCCAAAAATGGATAAGTTTGGACTTCTCGGGCTTAGCTCCAAATTCACTCAGGTTCACTCCAGAGACGTTTGGTCCGTCTCAAAACGGACTTGTCTGCCATGGCCGGACTAGTCCGGCCCTGAGGCCCAGACTAGTCCGGCCACCTAGGGTTTTTCTTATTTTAGGCTTCTCACTTGGGTTTTTCTCTAAACCACCACTTTGAGCCCCTTGGTATGATCTCAATGCACACGATACAACCACCGTCTCACATGATACGGCTCATATAAGCTCAATACCATAGAAACTCTAATTTCTACGCATGAGTCTTTGATGCCCGTTTTCTCCTTTTCCTTTTTGAGGGTTTTCATCTCATTTCAATCCTTGTACCTGTGCTTAAGATCAACTGAGCTCATTATCCTCTTAATTGTCGTCCTCAATCACCCAAAACCCACGTGGATGCCTAGATGCACTTTCAATCTCCCCCTTTTTGGTGAATTGATGACAACGCATTAAGACTTCAACAATAAGGTTAATAATTTGTTTTCATAACATGTATTTGTATGAGTGACTCCCCCTCAATGTATGCATCATGAGTAAGAGATTGAGAGAGTTCTCATACATATACATGTTATGGTGGGGTGCCTAAGTGATGTGTTCATAAAGTGTGATAAGGCATTGATTATGCAAAATAGACATTTAAATGAGGCAACACATCACAAATTTAGGCAAGATACATGAATACATAGATTAAGTCTTACAATACATCTTGAAATGAGTTCTAAAACATAAGTCCATCATAGACGAATACTCTCATACATCAATCTATTTTATCTCTCCCCCTTCATCTATCCCCCTATGTCTCTCCCCTAGATCTAAGAGCCCGTGAAGCTATCTCCTCGCTATCTCTCCCCCTTTGGCATCAAGACACCAAAAAGGAAAAGAAGAGAGGAAGAGCCCTTAGGACTACTCATCATCGGAGTCGGAGTCATCATTGTCGCCTTGGGGCTCGCTGTCGCTCTTTGTGGCCTCCAGATCAAGGTGTGCCTCATCATCATCGGTCGGGGCCGCGGTGAAAGTCCCGGCTTCTCCAAATTCAGGAAGCTCCTCGGCAGTGAACCGGGAAAGGAAGTGAGCTCACCATCGCTCTCCTCTGCGGGGGACATTGGAATGTCCAGCTTGTCGCACATCGCTTTAAGATACATCTCATTGCGACGCTCCATGCGATGTTGCCGAATTTCCGTCTTTCGACAAGAGGAGAAGAGTGCCTTGAAACATTTGAAGAAGCCACTCCCACACTGAGTCGAAGGCGGAGGTGGTGGAGGAGATGGCACGAAGCGAGAGGAAGAAGCAGGAGGATCCGCATTCTTCCACCTAGGAGCAGCTGGCTTCGGAGGAGGGAGTTGTGGTTGAAGCCTCCGGTGAATGATGTCTTTCTTGAATGTGAGCCCGGAGATCTTCTCGATCATGTACATGATGTATGGAGCATAACCACATGATCGGTCGGGGGTGTGAGAGATGTTGAAGATGTCATCAAAGATATAATCTACCACATTGAAGCGGACATCTCCATCGATTAGCACCATCAAGTGCCTCTCTTTTTTAGAAAGCCCCACAACTAGCTGTCTTATAGCAAGTTGCCTTGGATTATCCTCGCATCTCCATCCTTGGGGGCAATGGTCTTTTTGAGGATCCGGTTGAGCACACTATAGAATGGCTTGATGTTTCTAATGTGCCCGGCCTCATACTGTGCATGACTTGGATACATATACTCCAATGTGTCCCGATCAACTGGCTTTAGATTAGAGATGATGATTTCATTATCCAGTTGATCCTCCAAGTCAAGCAACTGAGCAAACTCCCAATATGTGGTAGAGTACTGCTCTCCATGGGTCGTCCACGTAATCCTCTTGTCCCCGTCGGTGTGGAAGTACAAGGTGGAGTAGAATTGAGTGATGACCTCCACATTCCAATCGTACTGGAAGGCCATAAACTTCTTCAGACCATGCCTCTCGACAGCCTCAATTTCAGCATTGAAGGCTTGGTGATCTTTTTGGGTCATGTAGTCCCAATCTATCCATTGAGCGTCTGTGACAGGGGCCTGCTTGGTCATATAGACTGTCCTATAGTGGTCACAGTGGAAGTCACACCAGAACCGGGGATCCACTGTGCTCCTGTCACGCTGATAAACATTTATCTTCCTCAGTTTGCATGCCTTCTCATCCCCCTTGCCATTGAAGATGTTGGCGTCGAATGCAGCTGCACGGTTTGGGTTCCGTGTAGGAGAGGACATCCTCAAGGGACCAATGGGTTGAGCGGCACCCTTCTTCACTTTGCTTGCAGCCTTCTTGGCCACAATCACCCTCTTCTTGGGTGCAGCATCAACAGGGGCCTTGCCCTTATCTTTGGAGGTCCTTGCCCCCTGAGACTTTGCTTGCTCACCCAAGGTCACAAGCCTCTTTCTTTTTGGCGCAGCCTCGGCAGCAGCAGAGTTGTGCTCCTCATGCTGCGTCTTCTTCGCCCTCTGAGAGGCAAAGTACGCAACCGCCATCTCTTGATCCTCTCTTTGCTTCCGGCGAACGAGAGCTTGCTTCTCCGCTTCAGTCTCAGAGTCGGAAGGTGGAACATACTCATTGTCTGACATGGTTCCTGACAAGAGAAGCAAGTGAATGTGTATGAGTCAAGGAAGTTAAGGTGGAATGGTAGAATTCACAAGATCAACCTAGGTTAGGGTTTTCACTGTGTAACCCAAACTTGTCCGCCCAAGGGTCGGACTAGTCCGCACTACGTCGGACTTGTCCGCCCTGTGGCCGGACTAGTCCAGTTCACACAGTAAGAACCCTAGTCGAGGGAAATTTTGCAAAAACTATGGATCCTACCACAAAAATGGAGCTACGTGATCACAATAATGTGTACAGCAACATTTGTGAAGAAGTTTTGATCAATGGACCCAAAAGAATTGAATTTCAAGGATTTTGGAGTTAGGTCAAGAATACCTTATCAAGTCTTCAATTTGATGTAATGTAGAAGAGGAGTCGGCATTTGATGCTTGGGAAAGGTTTCTAAGCACCTTAGGGCTTCAATCCATCGATTGGAATCAAGATTTTGTGGAGGGAGTCAAAAATCGCCGTTTGGGAGACAGTTTTCGAGCATTTTTGGAGAGAGAGTGTTTGAACCGAAGTCGAGAGGTCGAGGGCACCCTGGGGAGGTTAAGTTCCCAAGGGTCGGACTAGTCCGGTCATAGACCCGGACTTGTTCGGCCTCCGGACTAGGTCTGGACAACCTGAGACACCGGACTAGTCCGGTTCAATGGTGCGGACTAGTCCGGTCCTAAGACCTAAAACTCCTATATATTGAGTTTTAAGTGGAGATTTGATCCTTTTGGACTATTTTTTACAAAATATATTTGTAAATATGGTCAGTAAGCAATCAACAATCAAACTATGACCATGATTCACAAAGATTCAATAATTTCAAAATACTTTGTAGGAAAATTGAGGAGGATGAGTTTTTCGCAAGCATGTGTGAATTTTGAATATTACAATGAGATGTGCAAGACTTAAGCCACATTTCGAGAATCTAAGATATTTAGCTCACTCCTAGGTTCACAAAACCTTTTATCATTTAGGGGCTTGGTAAAGATATCGGCCAATTGTTTATCGGTTCTCACATGGGAAATTGCAATGTCTCCTTTAATGGAGTGATCTCTCAAGAAATGGTGGCGAATATCGATGTGCTTGGTCCTTGAGTGTTCAACTAGATTGTGGGATATTTTGATGGCACTCTCATTGTCATATAGGAGAGGGATATGGCGCAAGTTTATGCCATAGTCCCTAAGAGTTTGTCGCATCCAAAGAAGTTGTGCACAACAACTTCCAGCGGTGACATACTCCGCTTCAGCTGTGGAAAGTGCAATTGACTTTTGTTTCTTTAAGGACCAAGACACTAGAGATCTACCAAGGAATTGGCAAGTTCCCAATGTACTCTATATATCAACTTTGCACCCCGCATAGTCCGCATCGGAATATCCAATGAGGTTAAACTTGGAGCCCTTGGGGTACCAAAGTCTTAGGCTTGGTGTGTGAACCAAATATCTAAGAATTCTCTTAACGGCGGTCAAATGACACAACTTAGGAGCGGCTTGAAATCTAGCACACATACACACACTAAGCATGATATCGAGCCTAGATGCACATAAGTATAGCAATGAGCCTATCATGGAACGATATACCTTTTGGTTCACACTTGGACCATATTCATTAAGATCGAGATGCCCGTTGGCTGCCATAGGAGTCTTGATGGGTTTGGCCTTTTCCATGTCAAACTTCTTTATTATATCTTGTGTGTACTTGGTTTGACTAATGAATGTGCCTTCCTTGAGTTGCTTCACTTGAAAGCCTAGAAAGAACTTCAACTCCCCCATCATGGACATCTCAATTCTTTTCGTCATTATCTTGGAAAACTCATCACAAAAAGCTTTGTTAGTAGAACAAAATATAATGTCATCGACATATATTTGGCAAACAAACAAATCATCATCAAAGTGCTTAGTGAATAGAGTATAATCTGCCTTCCCAATTTTGAAACCATTTTGAGTTAGAAAGTCTCTAAGGCACTCATACCAAGCTCTAGGAGCTTGTTTGAGTACATAGAGAGCCTTACACAATTTGCACACATGGTTTGGGAATTCTTCATGTTCAAATCCGGGGGGATTGCTCCACATACACTTCTTCCTTGATTGGACCATTGAGGAATGCGCTCTTGACGTCCATTTGATATAGCTTAAAATCATGGTGAGTAGCAAAGGCAAGTAATATACGAATTGATTCAAGCCTAGCTACGGGAGCAAAGGTTTCTTCGAAATTCAAACCTTCGCTTGTGAATACCCTTTGGCCACAAGTCGTGCCTTGTTCTTTGTAACCACCCCGAGTTCATCTTGTTTGTTGCGGAACACCCATTTGGTGCCTACAACATTCGCATTGGGCCTCTTCACAAGTTCCCATACTTGATTTCTCTCGAAGTTGTTGAGCTCTTCTTGCATGGCCATCACCCAATACGGATCTCGTAGTGCTTCTTCAACCTTGTGGGGCTCCAAGGAAGAAACAAAAGAGTAATGTTCACAAAAGTTTGCAACACGAGAACGAGTAGTTATCCCCTTGGAGATGTCTCCAAGTATATTGTCAATGGGATGGTCCCGTTGGACGCTTTTATGAACTCTTGGGTGTGGCGCTTGAGGTCTTGATTCATCATCTTGATCTTCCTCATACTCATTGTCTCCCCCTTGATTGATGCCTACATTTTCATCTTCTTGGAGTGCATCTTGGGGAACTTTCTTGATTATTTGAGCAAGAGCTTGCTTGATGTGTAGGATGGTCACTTGCATCCTGAGTTTGTTCTTGTGGTCGTATGTCTCCAAGTGCCATCCTTCGTATCACCACTTGTGGATCTTCTTCTTGATCTAGCACATGACGATCAACTTGATCCACTTGGGAGCCATTAGTCTCATCAAACACTATGTCACGTGCTACTTCAATAATTCCAGAGGATTTGTTAAAGACACGATAGGCGTAAGTGTTTGAGTCATAGCCAAGCAAGAAACCCTCATCGGACTTAGAAGAAAACTTCGAAGTCCTAGGATTCTTGTAAAGAATGTAGCATTTACTCCCAAAAACATGAAAGTAAGAAATGTTGGGCTTGTTACCGGTTAGGAGCTCATATGACGTCTTCGTAAGTATGCGGTGAAGGTATAACCGGTTTATGGCATGGCAAGCGGTGTTAACCGCTTCCGCCCAAAACCAATCCGACGTCTTGTACTCATCAAGCATGGTTCTTGGCATCTCAATTAGATTCATATTCTTCCTTTCGGCCACCCCATTTTGTCGAGGGAAGTAGGGGGCCGAGAACTCATGCTTGATGCCTTCTTCATCCAAAAATTCTTCAACTTGAGTATTCTTGAATTTGGTGCCATTGTCACTCCTTATGGTCTTGATACTCAAGGAGAACTCATTTTGAGCTCTCTTCAAGTATCTCTTGAGAACACCTTGAGTCTCACTCTTGTCATGCAAAAAGAATACCCAAGTGAAACGTGAAAAGTCATCAACAATAACAAGACCATATTTGTTACCACCAATACTTATGTAGGCGATTGGACCAAAGAGATCCATGTGTAGAAGCTCTAATGGTCTTGATGTTGTCATAATGTTCTTGGATGTATGTGGTGCTCCAACTTGCTTTCTGGCTTAGCATGCGCTACATGGCCTATCTTTTTCAAACACAACATTCTTTAAACCACAGATGTGCTCGCCCTTAAGAAGTTTTTGCAAATTCCTCATCCAAACATGGGCTAGCCTTCTATGCCAAAGCCATCCCATGTTAGTTTTTACAATTAATCATGTATCAAGTTGGGCTTTATCCGCGGAGAAATCCACAAGATAGAGCTTTCCCTTGAGTACACCCTTAGAAGCAATTGAGCCATTGCTTCTCCTTGTGACGGTCACACCCTCATTAGTGAATAAACAATTATAACCTTTGTCACATAGTTGTGATATGGACAAGAGGTTATAATCAAGTGAATCAACATGTAAAACATTTGAAAGAGTATGACTGGGAGATATAGATATTTTACCGGTGCCAAGGATTTTTCTTTGGCTATTGTCCCAAAGTAGATTCCTTCACTTAGATCTTCATTTAGCTCATACTCCACAAACATCCTCCTCTCTCTGGTCATATGATTTGTGCATCCACTATCAAGAACCCACTTGGTTCCACCGGAGGAATATGCCTACAATAAAGAGTTAAGCCTTGGCTTTAGGTACCCAAGCGGTGTTGGGTCATTTGATGTTAGTCAAGAGGCACCTGGGCACCCACACACAAGGTTTGGGACTCTTGCGGTGTGGCCCAACATACCTAGCATATGCCTTTCCCAACTTGTTCCTTAATAAAACATAGCATCAAAATCATGGAACATTGGATGAGGCTCTTTCTTAGGTATTTTAGGTATAGTAGCAATGTTCTTTCCTTTATTATTGTATGAGACTTCTTTGACAAAAACAATCAAATCTTTGCCATTCTTGGGAGTTTTGGCGTTTTGCCTCAACACGCTAGAATAAACAAGACCATCCTTGACAAGGGGATGTCTTGTGTTGGTATATGCACTACGTGCATATGTCATCTTTTCCTTGTCAAAGATGCCACCCTTGGGTACTTGATTGGTTTGTGCCAACTTTAGCTCATCTTTAAGCTTTATGATTAAGTTTGAGCATTTACAAGGTTGAGATGCTTCGGATTTAATATTTGTGGAAGGTGAGCTTGTAGAGGAAGAAGGTGCATTGACCATGAGAGACTTCACATGCATCTCGAGGATCTTGTTAGCTTGTGTCAAACTAACAAGTTCATCCTTGAGCACAATTGTAGTGTTCCCAAGGTTTGAGCAAGTTTCATTGCTCAAAGCGAGTTCACGCTCAAGTGCCTTGCTTCTTTCTCTTTCAAGCTCCAAGAGCTCCTCAACCTCTTGACATCTCTCCTTTTGTTGGATGAGCATGTCCTCTTGGCGGTTGATGAGTTCTTCCTTCTCAAATATCTCTTCCGTTAGCAATCTCAATCTCTTCAAGGTGCTTTTTCTCATGTCTTTAAGCATATGTTCATTTTCACTACTACTATCAAAGTCATCATGAGAAGAAATTGAAGAGGAGGATCTAGATTTAACCTTCTTTCTTCCCTCCTTGGCCATGAGACATGTTGGCCTTGAAATCTCCAAGTTGGGAAGGAGCTTGTTCTCTGTTGTTGTCTTCTTCATAGCAATAGTTGCTACCTTCTCATCTTCATCGGAGGAGGATTCCTCATTTGAATCCCACTCCTTTCCAAGGTTGGCAAGTCCGGATTGCTTCTTCTTCTTGATGTACTTTTTCTCTTTGGACTTGCCCTCCTTCTTCTTCTTGTTTTCTTCATGTGGACAATCCACAATGAAGTGACCATATTGTCCACAATTGTAGCAAGTCCTTTTTGATCTTGTCTTGGGATTTTCTTTGCTTCTTCTCTCATTTTGGTGGATCCCCCTCCATCTTCTAAACATCCTCTTAAAGTTGTTGATGAAGAGAGCTTCTTCCTCATCAGTGTCGGGACTCTCTTGATCACTTTCTTCCTTTTCTTGTGATCTTGAGGATGTTGCTTTGAATGCAACATCCCTTTTCTTGAAGGAGGAAAGCTTTTGTAGATTGTTGTAGAACATCGCTTCTTTCTCCATCATCTCATGGTTGATGATTCTCCCTAGCACTTCTTCGGTAGTCATCTTGTGGAAGCCCGGACTTTCACGAGTTAGTGAGCAAAGAGTGATGTTTCGAGGTGTGAATGCTCGAATCATCCTCTTTACTACCTCTTGGTCGGTCCACCGGGTGCTTCCATATGACCGACTCTTGTTGATGAGAGTCTTGAGGCGGTCATACATATCTTGCGGAGATTCACCCTCCATGATGGTGAATCTCCCAAGCTCTCCTTCGATCATCTCGATCTTTGCTTCCCTAATGTTGTGGTTGCCTTCGTGCGCCGTCTTGAGGGTATCCCAAATCTGCTTGGCAACCTCCAACCCTTCAATGCGATTGAACTCCTCACGAGTCAATGAGGAGGTAATCACTCCCACAGCTTGAGCATTGCGATGCAGAAGGACGGCTTGCTCCGGAGTGATGTCTTCCTCATTCTTGGGAAGATGAACACATGTCATCACAATTTGCCACAGGCTAGGGCTTAAGAAAATGAGGTGCATCTTCATGTTATGCTTCCACATAGAATAATCATTTCCATCAAATTGAGGAGGTTAGCCAATGGGAATAGACAAGTAATGATTGCTAGCGGTAAGTTGCTCATAACTGTAAGGACACCGGGAGTAGTCTTGTGAACTACTCCCGTTGTCAATGTTAACCGGAGCAATTGGCTTGATCTCCTTCTTCGGCACGTTGTGCTTCTCACGAAGCCGTGCCTTGACCATCCGAACTTCTTCGTCGTCATTCGGATCATCTTTAAGAACATCGACATTCTTCATCTTGGTGTCATCGACGACCACCGGAACCTCATTGTCACCCCTTCCGACCATTACTTCTCCGAGTTGTTAGACTCTTGGGGAGAAGCCTGCTCTGATACCAATTGAAAGTCGCCTATAGGGGGGTGAATAGGCAATAATACCTGAAATCACTTAATTAAACAGGATTAAATTCCTGTGGCCGGACTAGTCTGCTCAGGGTCGGACTAGTCCGCTCAGCACAGGGTGAAAACTCTAAAATTTGATTTCTACAAGTTATTTGCGGAAATAAAGTTCACCAAAGATATGAGCAATGTGTAGTAAACTTGTGAAACTCAGATTGGGAGGTTTAAACACTTAGATTGCAAGATTATAATAATGATCAAAGTGTAAGGCAATAAGAGCAAAGTGAACCCTAATAGCAATGCTAGTGATCACAAGAAGCGAAAGACAAGTGAAACGAGATTTATCCCGTGGTTCAGCTCCACGAAGAAGCCTACCTCCACGTTGAGAAGTCTACACAAGGACCGGGTCTCACTTGACCCTTCTCTAACCAAGCCACCACAATGGTCGGCTTGGTTTCCACTATATCAATGGGTAATCACCAAGTTTGATGGGGCTGCTCACAACTTGAGGCTCTCACAAATCAATACAAGAGGAGCACACGAATCTCAACTCACACAAGCCACACAACACAACACAATGTGCAAGAGATCAAACCGAGAGCCAAAGTGTGATGATCTTCCTTTACTCTCCTTCCCAAACTCTAATCTCTTCAAGATTTGCTCTTAGGGGGTTAGTGGGACGAGTAGAAGGCTTTGGAATGCTCCAGGATGCTTGTGGCGGCGCTAGGGTTCAAGACTTCTTCAAATGAGCCCGGGGGTCCCCTTTTTATAGAGGTCCCGAGCCCCTTTGGCTTACATCAGCAAAGGGGCAGACTAGTGCGGCCTCAGACCACGGACTAGTCCGGCCCTATGGGACCACTAACCTCTGGTCAGTTCCCAACAACTGCCACACTGAGCAGTGATCGTCACGCTACCCACCAAATTTCCAAATTCAAATGGTCACTAGACAACGGACTAGTCCGGTCAACAACGGACTAGTCCGAAGTGGAACAGAACCACTTGTTCCATTCCAAAACGGACTTTTCTGGGTTGGCCCGGACTAGTCTGGCCACAGGGCGGACTAGTCCGGCCCCCTAGGGCTTCTCTCGGTCTGTCACACTAAGTCTCAAACGGACATGTCCGTACCCAAAAGGACAAGTCCGAACTACTCAAGAGAGCTTTGGTCCGTCCAAAAACGGACAAGTCCGGACTTCTCGGACTTATCTCCATATTCACTCAGGTTCACTCCAGAGACATTTGATCCATCTCAAAACGGACTTGTATGCCATGGCCGGACTAGTCCGGCCCTGAGGCCCGGACTAGTCCGGCCTCCTAGGGTTTTTCTCATTTTAGGCTTCTCACTTGGGTTTTTCTCTAAACCACCACTTTGAGCCCCTTTGTATGATCTCAATGCACATGATACAACCACCCTCTCACATGATACGGCTCATATAAGCTCAATACCATAGAAACCCTAATTTCTACGCTTGAGTCTTTGATGCCCGTTTTCTCATTTTCCTTTTTGAGGGTTTTCATCTCATTTCAATCCTTGTACCTGTGCTTAAGATCAACTGAGCTCATTAGCCTCTTAATTGTCATCATCAATCATTCAAAACCCATGGGGATGCCTAGATGCACTTTCACAAACTCCATTGTGGCAAAGTGGAGCAAAAGTTGGAAGGCTATGCAAAGGTTGGGAGGCTCTGAGCGTAAGTTCAACCGAAAGTGTAAAGAGTCCTCAAACCTTGCTGGCTTTCCTTCTTAAGTAAGCCCCTGCAACGTTTGGATGGAAACCACAATGGGATCGGGATCACGTTCTCAAAAACCTACCCTGCCAATGACGAATGGACGAATGCCAAAGTTATTACCCCAGGTGGACTGTTGTCATGATGGGAGGTTGGAAGCCCGAGGGTGGCGGCCTGACAAGGCACGCGAAACCGATATGGTTTTCACATTGGGAATTGGCGACCTTCAATTGCGTGAGATCCGCACGCGAAGATCTCATCTGCCACATTCATAATAAGCCATGCGGCGATGGTTTAACCACCAACCATCGCCCCAATGGCACATCAAAAGACCTTTGAAGTCGCAGCGCCAGAATTGAAGATGGCTCCACCTCCAGTAGAATAACTTAAACCAAATGGCTTCTCCCGGATGTGGGCCCAGGGGCCACTGTGGGTACCCTACGTACCGGGTACCCCATGATACCGCAAGAAAAGCTAAGGAGTTCCACCCGTTCAAATTGAAGACCTCTGAAGGTCGCACAGTACTGGACTCACCTCCCTTTTTTGGGTAGCCCGGCATTGACACTTGTAACACGAGGCCGGACCTAACTCCCTTCATTGGGAAGCTATGCTCTTGCCACGTGTCCAGTGACCTCGGACCTAACCCCCAGTAGAGGGAAGCTCCAGTGCTACCACGTGTATAATGGCTCCAGAGCTGCCTCCCCACGATGGGAAGCTTCGGAGCCGCCACGTGTCGAACCTCCAAAGCTAGGATTTCAACGGAAGACTGAGAGATCTCCAACGGCTCAGAGTTTCAAGGGATAATTAAAGCAACATTTACAAGACCTGAATACATGTCATTAATGTTATATTAATGACACACGATCGGTGGACTGTTAATAGGAGTAATGCAATCATTAAGGCGTGTTATCACTCTATTAACCACACTTAATACTCGTCGATCGTGTATTAGACAGTTAACTACACCAGGGCCACATGTCGGGTCAGGCAAGTGATGTAATGGTCAGTCCTTAGACTATAAAAGGGTTGCACTGCACGATTCATGGACAAGAAAGCTCACATGCTCACAAGCACCACTCAAATTCATACATACAACACACAACCTGTGGAGTAGGGTGTTACGCTCAGGCGGCCCGAACCACGTAAAATCCCTCGCGTCATCATCTTGTTCGTAATCTCACTTGCGCCCCAACCAATCAAGAACCTCCGCACGTTATGATCTTGTAGTACCGGAAGAAGTGTCGATCGCACACTTCTACATGACGAATAATGCAATGACACATGGCATGACATGGATCCATGGACCCATTCTGAAGCGTATCCAAGGGAATCCAATAGAAACTCATGCAGGGATGAGGTCTAGGCCCACAAACCAGAGACTAGGGGAAAGGATAGCCCGGGGGGCAGACCAAGTCGATTGAGCCCCTGGCTCGACCGACTCATTCCTAGCGCTTGACACTGTCTTTTTCCATGTGTTGACTTCCTAAGGCTCCCTAAAGACTGTAAAGACTGATTCGCATGCTAATTGTGGTGCTAAACCACATGAACTCGTGTATAAACAGCCTCCTCACTCCCTCACTTCACACACCACAAGCTTGATTTTAGAATTCGACTCCAAAGGTTTAGAGCTGCCCAAGTGGCCAGTCAAGCAGAAGGAGAGTGAGGAGGAGCTTGGAGGAGGCTTGGACTTGTCAAGTCTCTTCCACACTTGTACCTCTACGGATGTTCTGGCGGAATTTAGTAAGAATTTTGTGAATTCAATACAAGTTTGATTTCTATTTCATAATAGTTTACTTTCATAGCTGCTTGTAGGTTCACATCTTTAATTCATCACTTTCTTGGAGCAGCGATCACAACATGTATACGAAACTCGGATGGTTCATCGTTGTCGAGCCATTCCACTCACCCTCCATCTGTAGGAAGGGAAGATCTATTTTTGGACATAAACTTGAATTAAGTCACATGTGCATTCCCAACAATAAAAGTATGTTAACATCAAGTGCATAGTGTATGAAACAAGGTTGCAACATCACTTTTACCATTTCCCTCCTGCTGGTTGCAACTGTTCCAGCCAGACCCTTATTCACTCAAACTGGATTTCGTCTATACAAATGATATTTTCATTTGATGATGCAATTGACAAAATTGTAGTTGACTCTCAGACCTTTCCAACGGTTACTCATATGTCTCCATTGCAGCAAGGGTGTGAGAGTTATGACGTCTTAAAACTGACAGTTTTTTCTGGAGCTATTTTGACAGAACCTTCCTTAAAACTGAGGATTTTGGCCACAGTTTAAACAATCACAGATTTTTCACACATACACAAACTTTCAATTACAACATTGTAGCATAACACATCAGCTTCGTAGAAATGCATCCTCGGAACCCTTACCACTTTCATACTTGTCGTTGCTTGCAATGTTTTCAACCTAAGCATATTCAGTTCAGATTCTGGAACAGCAGAACAGTTTCGACGATCTCTCGCATGTCACCCTGTTACATGGAGATTTAGCTTTGGAGTTCAAAACAAAGGTGATATAGGACTTCCTAAGCTTCCTGGAAATGCATATACGTGCCTAGGTTACCTTTGAGAATTAATAGATATGACTGGTTAAAGTTCAGGCAATTTCTGGCTAAACCTGGGATTACCTCAGCACATGTACCAGTTTTAAGTTGAATTTCTGGAATTCTCTGGGCTGAATTTGGAAAATGTTTGAATTACAAAATTGTAGATTACCTTATCTCCTTTCCATAAATGTATCGCACTGGGATAGAAGAGCTTTCTACAACGAGATATGGAAAAAATACAGATGCTGGTTCACAAAGCTTCAGAACAGCAACAGTTGTAGTTATGGTGCATTTTCACCCCCTTAATTTAGTCTTTTGGTCTGGAGGTCAATAGAAAACTTATAGAGGACTCCTAAAGCTTTCGAAAAAGTATTTATTTGCCTACATAGCACTTCTGTTTGAAGAGATAGAATTTTGAAGTTTGACAATGTGTCCAGATTTCTAAAGTGATTTTTGACAGAATTTCCTTTGTTTAGGCTGATTTTGTCCACAATTTTTAGATAGACAAACTTCAAAATTTGACATAAATTGAAATTAAAATATTTTACACATGTCACAAGGTTTCCGGGAATGTATCACATGAACCCATTTCATGTTTTTACAAAGTGTTACCGTCGAAAGAGTGAAAGGTTCAGAAGTTGTTTCAGTTTCTGTCCAGACTGGACAGAGTTCGGAAATCTGAAATTTTAAATAGGTTAGAGATAGATTCTGCTCGGCAGGTGACCGGGAAACTTTTAGAGGACTTCCTAATATTTACAACCATGTATGCTAGGCCTCAAATGGCCAGACCCACTAGGAGATATGAACTTTCAAAATTCAGCTAAATTTCTGCCAAATTTGTACTAAAGGATTCGTATATGACTCCTAAGACTTTAGTAAACTTTCCACCACTGTCAAAGTGGAAATTTGTCCTAGGGTCAAGAAAGAAATGGTAAGGGACTTCTCAAACTTTCCGAAACTATATTTCACACTTGTATTGCTTGAGTCGATGGAGAATTATGCACTACCAAACTTCAGTAACTCGCTGCCAGAGCCAGTGAGGTTAAGTTAATAGAGCTTGAACTTAATTCACTAACATGGTTCAATGGTGGCCACCTGCTCTAGAAGTTAAACACAAACTTATAAGTTTAGAGTTACATCTTTAACATGGACTGGAAACTCCTCTGTGTCCGATGTAACCCGAATGGCATGTCAGTACTACGTTTCTCACAAAATAGAAAATGCCGGCACAAGCATCTCATAGGTGGCCTTAATGTTGATCCCTCACAAATGTGTTCTACTCGTAATACTTCTAATGTGGTTAGTGTACCTGCAGAAGACACACAATTCCTTCTCAGTCCACTAGCGCCTCAAAGGCAGCCACAAGGTAGCACTACAGGCACAATAAGATATATCATTTTCAAATCTAATGCCATGTATCATTCCATACAGGCCGTTCTCGAGGAGTAAACATCTCGAGAAACATGGTCGCGTTTCAACACCACACGATAGGGAACCCGAGTAGAGCGCAAACGGGTCGTCACGGTTGGGAATTTTTATCAGCCAACGGATACCACCTACTGCCTCATGAGAGCTGAGGCATGCCGATGGCTAGAGTTGCGTATGGCCCTTTGAACATTGAATGTTCAAGAGTTGCATACTATCGCGTTTTTGACCACACGATGGGGTATCCATGCTTTTGCCTGAAGCACACCGGGGAGCAGCATTTTCATATGTTCCTAGAACCATGAGAAGGTTCAGAGACTCATATTAACTCCCGTGTCAAGTGACGGGGGACAATCATCGTACTACTTCTCGTACGGAAGAGCTTACCACAATTGATCCACTTGCAGTGGCACACCTTACCTTTTGCCTGTCGTCGGAGCGTCATTACAGAATATAATAACAAATATGTTAGCTTGCCACCTTAAGTAACTATGCTAATATCAGTCCTTATGTGGGCCTAATAATGAATCTTCACTCGTAAGTCTATAGTTTTCAAAAATATGTTCCTTTTAAGGTGAGCTATTCGCAACATAGCTCTGATACCATGCTGTGAGGATCAGGGTCCATACAAACCAGGAATCACATTGAGTGATGTCTTGCGATGTGACATCCAATAGCATAACATAGAAAAGAGCAAAGAGCTCATAACAGAAGGGAGCAACTTACGTTAATCTCAAATAGCTTACATCAGCAGAAAGTCTTCATAGTACTCTCTCGAACCTACACTACATCTGTAGCGGTCATATCCAGCCCGTGGATATTCCACTCTAGCATCACAGAAGAAAGAAGCGGCGTCAAGGGCTTCCATTGGCTATATACCCCGACGAGGGCACAGCCTAGGAACCCGTTATAAATATATACTTGCAAAACTCGTATAAATGTAACTGTGAGCACAAGGCTCAACAAGACTTAACCGCCTCACCTAGAATATGAAACTCTACATGTTGGAAACGTAAGACTTGAATTTAAACTGCAATAAGTAAAGGTGCACTATTAGTATATCCTTGCTTCAGTTTTATAATAGCAAGTGTAGTTGCTTAGAATCATAATTTTAGTTCTCATATCAACTACCTCAACCAAGTTACTTAATCATACAACAGTTTCCTTCCGGTTCCAGTTGTTACTACGTCACAGCTCAGTGAACAAGTATGCTCCCTTCTGCGAACGACAGTGATTTGAATCAAGATACACCCGGCTTGCACGTCATGTACATCCGTCTATAAAAGGTGTACAACCTCTGCCAATAACGTTGTACACAACCACCTTTAACAGGACACCCAAATATTGAGCCGGTCTTACCGTCTCGAAAACAAGACTCAGATGACAACCTATACCGCATTGGCCTCTGCTCCCCTCATGACGTGCGTGGTGTCTAGGACGGTGGGGTATGTCTCAACACCTGGTTAACATGTTTCATCAGTTTGCTAGGTCCACTAGAGCCAGTATGCATCTGATATATATTCAAACTTGTCCAGCGGGACCGCACACGATACGATCCTCAATCGATATAGACAGGAACTATGGTCATAGAACCACATTCTTAAGTGCCCTAACCTTCCTGCCCGATCTCAGATTAACCATTTCATCTCCATTTCTTTCCTCACTTTCATCCATCCATTTTCCTCAATTTGATTCCATCTCATTCCTCACTTTAATATATCAACTCTAATCATATAAAGTCATATTCTACCCAGACTTCAGGGATTCTTGGGTCATTCATGTGGAGTATCATACATCTCTAGAATTAATACACAATTACCATCATATAGATTATAAAAACAAAACATATTAACAACTTAAATGCAATCTGTGGCTTTCCTTAGGTTGCGGCTAGTGAAAATATCAATAAGTCAGGTTTGATCTTCTGACTGAAGCTTCTCGTCATTCTTATTCCTTCCTTGTCTTTATTGTTGCTTGGGCAATTCTTGTGTTTGAATGCTGCTTGAGCAAATCTTGTTTTGTTGCGGGATCCACTCTAGTCCTTCTCCTCCGAGTCGTGTTCCTCGTCGATCGTCGTCACGTCATCTAGCGATATAATTATGCACATATATAAAACAAAATAATTCAATATCTCATACCCTAGATTCTTAATACCCTAACAGAATAGATAATCTAAAAAGTGGAGATCAAGAGTCTATTGGACTTGAACTATTTGTACAGGAGGTTACACAAATACTAATGCATGACTCAGTTCATGTGGCCTATGATTGTGCCTACCTGCTTTCTAGCAACTCAGGTTGCCGCTGCATCTGCATTTGTCGCAGCTATCTGCTAACTTCAGCGGCAAGTACTTCAACCGGTAGGATAATCCACAGGGTGATACTCTTCCCAACCACCTCTTGCATCAGTCATGACATTGCCAATCATTTCAGATCAGCAACTGCATTGCCAACTATTGCCTCAAGCAATTGGACAGAAGTCCCAGCACCCAAGGAGATCAGCAAACAACTGTGCAGTGCTATAAACATTGGTCCTCATAGTAGGCAACTTTGCTACATTGAAATCTTCTGCCATGAGTCGTATAATACTAGCAGCCTGTGGGAAAAGACGACTTCACAATCCTTTAGTAGCTGCAATGAGCAAATCCAAGAAAGTCGAATGCAGTGATGGAAGCTCAAAACAAATAAGTTCTTGATGCAAAGAAGTTGAAGCAAACATCTTTTTAAGCAACGATCCATTAACTGATAGCACTCTTCGTATCGAAGCTATCAAATCACGCACGGGGTAATTGACCTGAACTGTATAATAACTGGTAAGCATCACACCGCAGCAATGAACATGAGCTGAAATGGTAGGAACAGTATACAGACAAGATTTCTTCATGCCGTGTACATTGCCTCCATACCTTAATCGATGTCCCAATGTTGCTGGGAGATCAGTTCTAGGTGGAACTACTAACCTCATAATCTCATGACCTTTATTTTCTTCTTCCAACCCCATGAAAGCATCATCCAAAAGATTGTTTACCGCAATCAATATCTTACAAACCATTAGTGACCAACTGTACTCAGATACTCGGACAGTAAGTAATGATAATAAGGCTCTGGCAAAATTCTCAGATGACTTTTCACTGACTTCTGTACTCAAAACCATTGTTGCAATGCAAGATCCAACTTTACTGTAGTGACAATTTACAGATGATGCGTACAATTTAATAAATGTCCCAAGCAATTCAATTGCTTCATCAGCCACTGAAGCATTTTCATTTAGAAGCTGCAGCACCGGTTCAACAACCGTTCCAGCAAAGGATGATGCCTCCTTTAAGTTTAGAAACTTGCCAATCTCACAAACAGGTCGGACATGAAAGTACAGGAGATAGTAGTCATAAGTTGCAAGCTAGATGGTCCCTACAAATTAGCCAGAGTCTTCTCAAACCAACTGGAGTATGATATGATTCTGTGAAGCGCTCATGGCTGCGCTCTTGGAAAGTTACACCAAGAAAGCGAGTACCCAGCCAATGACAGTATGCCGAATCACTCTCCACGAGCGCGCCAAGGCGCCCGACCCAGGCGTAGACGGTGGCGCACCACGCCTCGGCGAGCTTGGGGTCCAGCAGATGGCGGTGATGTGGCCATGGCACGCGGCAAGCAGAGCGCGGCGCGAAGAGGGCGCAGCAGCGGTGTGAGGCACGTGCACGGCAGCAGGCAAAGCGCAAGACGCGTGCGGGGCGCTGGGGAATCAAGCAGAGCACTGCAAGGCGGGGGCGAGCAAGGCACATGGGTGAGGCGCGGCCAGGGTGCGGCGAGGACTGCGGGGGTGAGCGGCAAGCAGCGAGCAGTGGAACCAGTGCGCCGGAACATGGGGAGGACGCGCGGGCGGCAGCAGGGCGCCGGTGCACGGGCGAGGTGTGGCCAGCAGCGGCCAGTGCCAACGGCAGTTGGTGTGGTGCCGTCGCCGTGGGCGACGCGGCACGCAGCACGGGAGCGCGGCTGGCGCAGCCATGGTGCTGGCGGCAAGGCGCGGGCTAGCAGGCGCACGGCGCGAGCAGTAGCGGCCTGTCGTCGCCGTGGTTGGCGGTGCGGCAAGGCAGAAACAGCGGCCGGCGAGTGGATTGGAGCGGTGCTGTGAGCTGGAATGCAGAACCCGAGTCGCCAGCGAGGAGCAGGGCGGAGGCCGGTGAGCGAGGCGCGCGCAGGATGGCAAGCCGCCGGAGGCCAGGGGCGCGGCGCTCGGCCTGGAGCGCCGTGGAGCAGGGCGGCAGCAAGCAGCGGCCAGGAAGAAGCCGGACTTTTTTTCTTTTGACTTCCGATAGAATCGTACAGAGAGAGAAGAAGGGGATTGGAACGAGCTGGATAGAGCTGACTCGTGGGTCTGGAACAGAGGAGCCACGCTCTGGTTGGATAGAGCTGACTGGTGGGGCCTGCTGGCAGGTGGGCTCCACTGGTCATATAATCTTCCTCGCTGCAGTTTTGAACAAACAAAATAAATTAGCAAACGTTGACCAAAAATCACCAAAATTTGTATGATGGCTATTTTGAACATGCGGAACACAATGTGCAATCCATTTCACAATTTGACTTCTCCAAATTTTGAAAATAAATTGCTGTGACTAATTCGTTTCTTTTGCACTATTAATAAAATGTGATTTTATTTATCCAAGTTGAATTATTCCTGTTTGCATCATATTCTTGTTTGAATTTTTGGTTTGTGTATTTACTTTATTTTGTACTCTAAAGTCGTAAAGTTTCCACATCATAAATTTATAATAGCTTTAATTATATATATATATATATATATATATATATATTTATTTATTTAAAGTCTAAGCTATATTCATCACTAAGTCTGGATTTGGAATCACGTTTCATGTGCTGATTCACACTCTAATCAAAGAAGAACATTTTTTTTAAAAAATTCTAAATTGCTGCTCTGGACTAGCATACTTTAGAGCGGGATTTTACAATGACCATCTCTGCCACAGTAGGTACAATGAAATTTAACCTTATGTTCATACCTAGAAGAACAAGCAACATGTGAGTTAGCAACCGAATGAGACAACATTCCTACAGACTTAAAAATCATCTCTTTTTGTTTAGGAACAGTTTGAATAAAATCACTTGCTATTGACTTAACAACCTTAGATGGATGTGCCTTAGAATGAGCATGAGAATCAAAACCTAGACCAGTTTTATCATTGCAAGATTTAGAAGAATTCAGCAGCAAGTTTAGGTTTTTATTTGCATTACAAAATCGATCTAGTGTCCTATGCATGTCATCAAGTTTATCGGACAGATCAAGACAATTTTCACATGATATTTTTAATTTTAATTGACAATTAGAACAACAATTAACTTCATGAGAACATAAATCATTGCTCAAAACAGAAACAACATTCATAGCATCATGCAATTTCTTATTAATAGAACAATGCAAATCAATTGTTGAACAACTAACATCTTTCATGTTTTTATCGTTAAGTGTAGCAAGCTTTCTGTTCTTTTTAATTTCAATCTCAAGTTTATCAAGAGTGTATGTGTGCGCACTTCTTAAAGAGGACAATTCTTCATATATTAATTCACACGAAGAACAAGAATCATCACTTGGAATCAAATATTTTAACCGATTAATTTCATATTCTAGTGATTCAATTTTAATAGCATTGTCCTTATATTTTTTGTCCTTTTTCATAAGTATAACAGTGGCACGAGAAATAGCATCAAACATTTCTTCGCAAGTGGGACATACCTCTTCATCGTCGCTGTTGTGTTCTGCTTCCTCCATACTTGATCTTGAATTGTCCGCCATGAAACACATAGTTGCCAAATTGTCTTCATCCTCATCACTTCTGGAGTCCACATTGCTCATGTTGTTGTCTAGTAGAGCGGAGTGGATATGGTCCACCACTTCACGTTTTTTGAAAGTCTTTTTTTTCTTGTTGTTGTTGCCAGAAGAGGAATTGAACTTACTTTGCTTTTCATCACAAGTAGATGGACTTGCAAGGTTAGGACAATCTGTACGAAAATGTCCCGTCTAACCATATTCAAAGCATCGTTGAAAACCACCACTTCCTCTTCTTCTAGTTCTCACTTTTTGCAATGCTTTTGAGAACTGAGTGGAGAGATATGCTAGCTCCTCCTCTGAAAAAATTCTTCAATATGTTCAAGGGTTAGTGAAGACAGCAAAGCAAGTGTATGACATGAATATTGGATAGAACTAAGCATGTCACATTGAAAAACAAATGCAAGAGACTTGTTGGAGTTTTTACGTGATATTATGTCAAGTTCATGAGTTTTAAAATTAGAATATAGAACATCTAAAGTATGTGTACTCATAACAGTAGATTCACATATAGTCGTAACTTTCATCTCCCAAATTGACATGCCTAACGCACTTGACAATTGTCTCGCATTTCAACATCTAAAATATTAACATCGACACTACGCAAGTTGCTAAGAATTTTATTATAGCGAGCAAAAATATCATCGATTGACTCACCGGGTTGCATCTCGAAGCGCATGTACTCTTTCTTAAACATGTCTTGACGTACCTCCTTGATCGTATTGGAGCCTTCGTGTTAGTTGCAAAGTGCTTTCCACACACCTTATGAACATCGAAGGTGTGCAACACGATCAAAGTTGTTTTGAGTTAATCCTTTTATGATCAAATTACGAGCCTTATTATTGTTTCGACATCCCTCATGTTCGCAACCGTAACTTGATTGTTTGATGACACGCCGAAGGGCTTGTACACGTTTTCCCATATGGCGAAGCCTTGCGCGTGTATGTAAGACTCCATCTGTGCCTTCCAAACCTGAAAATCAATACCATCGAACACACAAGGTTTTGCGGAGTATTTCTCAATGATGATTAGTCAAAACACGTGCAAATCAATGAGATTAGAGCACCATAACTCTGGTACCAATTGTAAAATTAAAGAGCATGTGAAAATCTACTAGAGGGGGTTAGTGAATGCTAGATTTAAACTTTTTCAGCAGAAGCAACAAAAACCACTCGGCAAAAAATCATCTCGATAAATAAACCGTGTGTGCAAGTGTTTCCAACGTGTTAAAATGTGATAAATTAGTGTAGATTGAAGAGACTAAATTCGCAAAAGCAAGCTAATAAGAAACACTAGAAAACGTCGAGTAAAACTCAAATTATGACTGAAACCCTTAGCAAAGGTCAATCTGTTCCAACAAAGAACAAACAGATCTGCTATGCTGCAAAGAAACTAGTGTAACTCAAAACCCGATAAACCAATGACCGTGAAATTTTCAGAGATGATATATAATTAAGTTATGAAGACAACGCAAAAGGAATCACGTCTGTCGGAGTCTGGTTCTGGCAATTCTCCCGATACTACTATTAGTAGCCCGCGGAGTTTCTTAGTTCGGTTGGGGCGCGCGGAGATTCAGAACAAGATGGCGACTTGACACGAGGATTTACGTGGTTCGGGCCGCCTGAGCGTAATACCCTACTCCACGGGTGTGTTGTTGTTGTATTAAGTGTATGAGAGCGTGAGACAGAGAGAGGCCAAAAAAGTCTCTCTGTGTATCGCTCGGCCAACCCTTTTATAGTACAAGGGCTGGCCGTTACATCATTAGCCTGGCCCGACATGTGGCCCTGGCGGTTACTGATGCCTAATATGCACTTAATGTGGTTAATTCCCCTTAATAGCGTGATAACGTCCTTTAATGGTGGCGTTACTGGTATTAAGGGTCATCTAATCGTGTGTCATTAAGATAGCATTAATGACACATAATCAGGTCTTGAAGTCTTTAATGTCCCTTGAAGGTCCGAGCCATTGAAGGTCCACCAATCTGCCTGTTGAGGTTGAAGGTCCAGCGGTTGGACGCGTGGCAGCTTCGGAGCTTACTATCTTGGACGAGTAGATCCGATGCTCTTGTACACATGTCGGTACCGGAGCTTCCCTCTATTGGGGGTTAGGTCCAGGGGAGCTACACAGGTATCCAGTCCGGAGCTTTCTTATGTATGGGTTGTAGCTCCGGTTTTATGATACACGTGGCGGCACAGGGACTAACCATATGAGGGAGGCAGGTCCGATTCCGAGTGACACGTGGGGCCTTTGAGGGTCTTCAACTCAGATAGGTGGAGTTCCTTTGCACTCTTTGCAGTTCCAAGGGGTATCCGGTACGCAGGGTACCGACAGTGGCCCCCTGGGCCCACCTCTAGAAGAGACCCTTTGGATATTAAGTCATTCTGCCAGAGGTGGGTCCATCTTTCGATTTTTGTGCTGTGTCTTCAATGGTTTTTGGATGTACCGTTGAGGTGATAGTTCGTAGTTAAACCATCGCCGCGTGGCATCTTCTGGACGTGGCAGGTGAGATTTGTGTGTGCGGATCTCACGCAATTGAAGGTTGCCGGTTCCCGATACGAAAATCATATCGGTTCTGCGCGCCCTATAGGCCGCCTTGGGTTTCCTGCCACTCATCATGACAACTGTTCGCCTGGGGTAAAGACCTTGACTTGATCGTCTGGGTGGCCCCGGGCCCCTTTGTCATTGACAGGGTGAAACTTTTGAAATGTATCCTTGGCCCTTTTGCTGTTTCCATCCAAGCGTTGCAAGGGCTTACTTAAGAAGGAAAGCGCGCACAGTTTGAGGATTCCTTACGCCTTCATTTGAACTTGCATTCGAATCCTCCAAACTTTTGCTTGCTTTTTCTCTCTCGCCCCGCTGTGCTGCGATGGAGTTGGGTCTCCGCAAGAGCCGTCTCACAAGTGATGACGATATGAAGAAGGTCCAGACCTACATGGGGTGGTCCAGCGACTCCTTCAACCATCTGGTTCGCACCGACGAGCTCCTGTTCAAGAAGAAGCGCGGCGGTGAAATGGTGTACTTCTCTGCGTACGCCATGGTGGGGCTGATCCCACCTTTCTCAACTTTCCTGTTGATGCTATTAGACTTCTATGGTCTGCAGTTGTAGCACCTTGGCCCCCACTCTATTCTTCTTGTGTCAACATTCGTCCACTTCTGCGAGATGTGGGTGGGTATTCCCCCCTGCATCGAGCTTTTCTGTACCTTCTTCACCATCCACACCACCGGCAAGACTTCCGAGTATCTTGGCTTCTACTATTTTGTGAAGTGCAAGAAATGCCCCTACAAATACTTGAGGTCATTTCCTTCCGGCAAGTGGGACGACTGGAAGAAGGATTGGATTATCGTCACGGCAGAGGAGCACAAGAAGCTGGAGCTGCCTGAGGGTCTTCCCAATGTTGACACTGACGCCTGAAGTGTGGTTCTGGTGCTGTCAGAGGCCTTCAACCCTGCCTTGACCAGGATTCGCGAGTGTGTGGAAGGAGGGGTGAACCCCCAGGTGGTCTTCTGTAACTTCCTGGTCAACAGGTGGGCTCCGCTGAAGAAGAGGGAGAAACTCGCCTGGGCCCTCAACAGCGTGATGGATGATGACCGGATTGAAACCACTCTGAAGTCCAATTTGGATGGCACTGCTTTGGAGCTTCATCTCAAGAAGTTCCAGCTTGGCATTGACGTCGAGGGCGACGACTTAACTCCACCGACAGCTTTCCTCCCTCTAAACATGGAGGCGGAGTTCAGCAGGGAGCTCCGGAGGAGCATGCCGGTGCTTGACGACCTCGGTGAGGTAGAGAGGCGTCCGACCACCAGATTGGTGATTCCCGGAGCTTCCGAGGTTGGTCCTGCTTCCGCCCCGAGACAAAGATCTGAAGTCATTGGCATGGGTAAAGAGTTGGTTGAGCTCTCTAGCCGAAAGAGGAAGTTGAAGCACTCTAACGGGAGGCCCATCAGACCCGCTCCTTCCACAATAGATCCTTCTCCCTGGCGGGGGAGGTCTTCAACGGCGACACCAACTCCAGCATCGGCGTCTCCCCAGAACGCCAGCTCCAACCAGGTGACTCCGGCACCAGGGCCAGCTAAGGGCTCTAGGTCCGAGGGTCCTTCTCACTCGAGGGGGGACCCCAACCAAGACATCACTAACGGCGACAGCAAGCTCCGAAGAGCCTTCCGGAGTTGCTACACCAGTTGCGTCTGGGACGGGCTTCGAGCGTCCGGTGAAGAGGTTCCGCGCTAGCTAGAGCGGAAGCCTTCCAAGGTAAATTTGCTTCTTTACCTCAGTTTGTTATTTTTGTTGTAACCATATTTTGAGTTTCTTTGTCCTTCATCCATAGGGTACCGAAAAAAGGGGTTGAAGCTCCGGTTCCTGTGACAGCAGCTGATGTTGTACAGGCGGAGGCTCCGACTCCAATTCCAGCACCGCCCAAGGTGGTAGCTGAGGTCACGGCATCTCCGGCGCCAGCTGTCGAGGTTCTAGACCTCGATTCATCTCACGAAGCTCCCGTGGTAGCGCCGGACCACGAGAATGAAGATGTACCAGCGGCACCAGCTCCGAAGGTTGAAGCTTCGGTTTCGGATGCAGTGATGATGGATGCTCTGGCCTTAAAGCCGGAGGTAGTTGCAGTTCCGGCCTTCGAGCCGGATGTTACTAAAGCCCCGACGATGAAGCTGGCGGTTGATGAAGTTCCAGTGCCTGAGCCGATTGATGTGGGGGTGCCGACACCCGAACCGGTGGAGGTTGAAGTGTCGATGCCTAAACCGGCATGCGCCATGGAGGTCAAAGTGCCGGTGCCTGAACCGGCAATGGAGGAAGCACTAGCGTCGGGGCCAGAGATGGCCACAGCTCCAGCTGGGTCTTCAATGCCTGCCCCAGAGGTGGTAGTTTTGGAGGTACCCGTTCTTGATCCAGGGTGCCAAGACAAAGCGGCCGGACCCTTGACTGAGGGGCCAGTTGATGATGACCTGGCAGCGGGACCTTCAGAGATGACTCCGGAGGTAGAAACTCCTGCGGCAGGACCTACCTCGGCGATGACCGAGGCACTCTCGAAGGGCGGCCCTAGTGCTGCGGAAGCTCAGGGGACCGCTCTTGTAGAGTGGGACCCAATTTTTGTTCTAGAGGACCTGCTGGAGTCAGCGGAGTGGACCCCAGTAGGTCCGGAGCCAATCCCCCTGTTGTTATCCATCCACAATGCCTGCTCCAGCCTTCGTCGGGTCTAGCTTGCATTTTATCACGACAGCAAGGCCCTCGAGGAGGAGCACCAAACTCTTAGGAGGTGCCACAACTGACTCCAATTGGAGACCAAGCTGGCGCAAACAAGGCTGGCCGACGACAAGGAGTGGGTCAAGAGGGAGAAGGCCCGAATGGAGTACTGGGCCAGTTGCTGCATGAGAGGGAAAGCATGGTTCGATCCCTCGACAACTAGTCCCAGTCTATACACGAACAAGCCCTAGCTACTAATGAGGCGGCGAATGATCGCCAGGAGATCCTCAATACCATCCACGAAGGTCTCGTCAAGCGCTGGGAAAGTCTTGACGAGCGAGAGAAAAAGCTCGAAGAGGAAGAGCAAAAACTCCTGGAGCTGAGGGATGATCTCGTGAAGAGGGGGGGTGGGAGCTCGCCCAAAGGCTAGCTCTGGGTGAAAAGAGCCTTGCAGAGCACACCAAAAAGCTGGAGGAGCTCTGCAAGAGCGAGGAGGAGAAGGCCTGGCAGCAGGGACAGGACCTTTCCAAAAGGGAGACCGAAGTCACTGCCAGATAGAAGAAGGTGTGAGGCCAGGAGAAAGACCTGGTTGACTGCCGGAACCGGATCCACGTCTGGGAGAAGGAGCTTGGTGACCTTGAAAAGCAAGTTGCTGAGAGAATTCAGTAGCATGCCAAAGAGGTCGAGCGCCTTGCCCGGAAGGGTTCGGAGCTTGCGGCAGCCAAGAGGTCCTTGGAGGAGATTCGAGGCTCAAGGGCTGCAGAGTCTCAACAAGTATGTGACTTCTTGGGCAAAGCCGATGTTGCGCTAGTGCCGCTGGGCTTTAGCCCGGTGCGCCCGGGAGCCGGAGCTGGACCATGCATTGGGGGTGCTGAGATCGGTTGGCAACAAACTCGGCGCGATGAGCGATGTCATCGCGTATCAGTTGGAAACTGAAGGAAAATCCCTTGCACAGAACGTCGCAGAATACATGCTGATTGCTACACAAGCCAGGATCGTCATTTCCCACTAAACCCGGTGCTTGAAGGTCCCATCGATGGAGAGGGAGACACCGCCAAGACTAGCGTGTCAGAGGTTGCCCAGAAGGTCACCTCGTTCTTCCATATGACTTTCTCCTTTTAGCTCCCGCTTGTATCTTCTCTTCTTTTCTCCACTTTTGTAATCTCTTGTCTTCAGATGAATGAAATCCAAAAAATTTATGAATTTCATTTTTTGTCTTCAACCTTTGTCTTACTCAGCCCCCTGGTAGATGTACACAATTTTATTGTGAACATGTACCAAAAGGATGTAGCATTTTGTTGAAGACTCGAGTACTTCAAACTTGTAGAGTATAGGTCCGAAGTTTTTTTGCATCGGCAGCAGGGTCCCCCTGGGGTTGTCGGAGCTTAGCAGCTCCGACAGCGACCACTGTCAATATGTAGAGCATTGACGACTGACCCTCTGGGGTTGTTGGAGCTTAGTAGCTCCAGCAGCAACCACCATCAACACGTAGAGCGTCGACAGCGGACCCCACTGGGGTGTCCTTCCACCATCTTTTCTTCAACTCCTTTTATTTCTTCACATTGACGGCTGGCCCCCTGGATTTGTCGAAACTTGATAGCTCCGACGACGCCCACTATCAATGTTAAAAACATCAACGGCAGGCCCCCTTGGGGGATGTCGAGGCTTTGATAGCTCCAGCATTGTCCACCATCATCGTGGGATTTTCATTTTTCCTGCACACTGAAGTCAAGAAAAATAGTAAAATCCATTTCTTATCTATAACTCATTTGCAACTTACTATTTCCATATGAAATTTTAGGTCGACAGCAATTCTATATACAATCAAGCGCGTTTGTTTATTTTCTTCATGTCCAATCGTTTTCTGGACTCACCTTACTTAGGCCTGCCGGGGTGTAGGTAGAGTGGCGTACTTAGGGTGCAGGACCAGGCTAGTCGATAGCACACTCCGGACCTAGATTGGCTTGGCGTTCAGGCGAGTAGGCCATTCAACAATGTTAAGACCCGAAAGAAATAACAATGCAACTTGAATTATATATATGAATTGTTCGAGCTAAATCTTCTTAAGAACTGCACAACTTTGTTATAGACAAGAAAGAGAAAAATAAAAAAGAATGAGCCTGTACAAAATAAATGCACGTGGAGTTTGTTTTCACATATCGATGTCTTTCATTATAGGTCCGGGGTACAGGGGAGACAAGTAAACTCTTAGGGTACGAAACCAAGCTAAGTGTGTTACATTCCTTGTGTGACCCAGGATAGCTAGCTACACTTTTACTTCTGAGACTATGTCAAGTGTTGCTTGAACTTTGCGGACCTTCTTGGAAAGGTCCGGCTGTCCTCCCGGAGGAGCTACCCGACTCTGTACAATGACTCTATAACATACATCATATGTAATCATAGACTCACCTCCGTGATATTAAGCATAAAACTTATGGAGGTGTTCAATGTTCCAAGGATTAGGGAGCGGTGTCCCATCCTCAGTTGCCAAGTGAACGCATCTGGGATGGGATACTTTGATTACTCGAAAGGGTCCTTCTCAGCTGGGGGAAAGTTTATTTAACCCTTCTCGAGTTTGTATTCTCTGTAGCACCAGATCGCCTTCCTCGAGCTGTCGGCTATGCACATGCCTTTGGTGATAACGCCGGAGCGCTTGGCGATATTGTGCATTTCGAACAGCTGCTCGGCACCTTCCCTCTTCAATGAGGTCAAGGTCTTCACACCGGAGCTGGTCCTGCATGGCTGCGTCGAAGGTCCGGACCCGGAGCGACCCCAAGGTGATTTCCAGAGGAAGGACTGCTTCAGCTCCGTACACCAGGAAGAAGGGTGTCTCTCCAGTTGACTGGTTTGGAGTTGTCCTATTTGCCCACAAGGTGAGCAGAAGCTCCTCAATCCAGTTGGCTCCATGCTTTTTCAAGTGCTCATATGTGCGCGTCTTGAGTCCCTTTAGGATTTCTGCATTTGCTCTCTCAGCTTGGCCATTGCTTGCCGGGTGAGCCACGAAAGCGTAGCTGACTTGAATATCGAGGTCTTCACAATATCCTTGGAATGCAGAACTTGTGAATTGGGTCCCATTGTCGGTTATGATCTTGTTTGGAACTCCAAATCTACATACTATGGTCTGCAAGAAATTGATAGCTGATTACTTGTTTATTGTCACAACTGGAGTTACTTCCAGCCACTTGGTGAACTTGTCGATGGCGACATAAAGGTACTTGTAACCTCCAACGGCTTTTGGGAAAGGTCCCAAAATATCCATACCCCACACAGCGAATGGCCGTGTTGGAGGTATCATTTGTAGTGGTTGATCTGGTGTGTGAATTTGCTTCGTGTGGAACTGGCATGCTTCACATTTCTTCACTAGCTCGGTTGCATCCTAGAGTGCCGTAGGCCAGCAAAAACCATGTCGGAAGGCTTTACTGACCAACGTGCGGGAAGACGCGTGGTTCCCACACTCGCCTCCATGGATTTCCGCGAGGAGCTCGCGGTCTTCTTCCCATCTAATGCACCGCATTAGGACGCCGTTGGCACCACGCCGGTAGTGATCCCCTTCCACTAGTGTGTATATTTTAGCCAATCTGACTATCCGGTCAGCAGATACATTGTCTTCAGGAAGTATGTTGACTTTCAAGTAGCTCCAGATCTCCGAGATCCATGCATCAGGGCTAACTTGGGCTTCTGAGTCTTGCGTGCTGGGTTGTTTGGAGCTTCTTGCAGCACCTATGACCCTTGATGGACGCCATGATAATAGGGCCATCAGGACCGCCAGCTTCGAGGTGTTGGTCTCGCCCCCTTCGCTCAGTTTGGGAGGCTGAGCTATTGGTCTTGACAATATCCAGACGAAGGTTTCGTCAGGAGCCGGAGCTCCAGTTGAAGCTTTTGTCGAGAGTTCGTCAGCTTCAGCGTTGTTGAGAAGCTGGACATGGCAAAGATCCAGGACTTCGAAGTCCTTCTGAAGCCTCTGGACTTCAAGGAGATAAGCAACTAATTGAGGGTTGTTGCAACAGCATTCACCTTTGACTTGTTTTATAATGAGCTGCGAATCACCCTTTACCAACAGCTGCTTGACACCATATGATAGTGCCACCTTGAGCCCATAGATTAGTGCTTCATACTCCACCATGTTGTTGGTCGCCTTGAAGTCAAGGTGAACCATGTATTGGACCTTCTCCCCAATCGGAGCAAGGAGAAGGATTCCAGCTCCGGCCCCCTGCTTCTGCACGGAGCCGTCGATGTAGAGAGTCCAGTGAGGCTCAATGAAGACCAGAACTTTAGGCTCCGATTTTCTGCTCACTGGGGCCCCCAGGATTTGATGGAGAGGGGGTCCATTCCGCCATGATGTCTGCCAATGCTTGACTCTTGATCGCTTGTCTTTGGACGAATTCAAGATCAAACTCAGCCAATTCTGCTGCCCACTTTGCAATGTTCCCAGTAGAGTTGGGGTTATGCAAGATTGCACGTAGTGGATAAGAGGTTACCACTGAAATCTTGTGAGCTTGGAAGTAGTGACAAATCTTCCTAGAGGCGATAAGAACTGCGTAAAGCAGCTTATGCACCTCTAGGTACCGAGTCTTGGTGTCATGGAGTACTTCACTGATGAAGTATACTGGGCGCTGGACTGTCCGGACCCTCCCAGAGGGGCCTCGAGCTTCCTCCTTATCAACCCGGACCCTCTTGGAGGGGTCTGGACCTTTTTCGGAGGCCTCCCGGTTCTTGCTAGAGGAACCTAGAGCTTCCTAGAGCTTCCTCTGAAGTGACCCGGACCCTTCCGGAAGGATCCAAATCTTCTTGTTTAGCAACAGTGACTCCTTCATTTGAAGGAGGTTGATCCTCCGCCTTCTCGCCATGAGGATCCGGGTATGGGGGCTGGGACCCAGACTCGCCTTCAGGTAGCTCCGGACCCTCCCAAAGGGCTCTGGATTCCCGAACAGGAGATGGTTCTGGTCTTTCCGCAACCTGGACCATGCTGACAACTTCGTCAGTTGCTGAAATGTAAAGCAGAAGTGGCTCACCAGGATTCGGAGCTACCACAGTTGGTAGAGTGGTGAGGAGCTGCTTCAGATCTTGGGATGCCTTTTCTACTTCTTCAGACCATTGGAATTGTCCGGACTTCCTCAATAGTTTGAAGAAGGGTAGTGCCCGTTCCGCAAGTCTTGAGATGAACCGGGTGAGGGCAGCTAGACACCCAGTCAGCTTATGGACATCTTTGATGCGAGTTGGTGGCCGCATGTCTTCAATAGCTTTAATCTTCGCCGAATACACCTCTATTCCTCGGTGGTTCACCAAGAATCGAAGAAGCTTTCCGGAGCTAACCCCAAAGACACACTTGTCTGGGTTCAGCTTTGTGCGTGTTATTCGCAACTTGTCGAAGACGACTTGCAAGGTGTCAAGAAATGACTCCTTGTTCTTGATCTTGACGACGATGTCATCGACGTACACTTCCATTACATCTCTAATGAGCTCTCCAAAAGTTCTGTACATAGCTTGCACAAATGTGGAAGCAGCATTTTTGAGACCGAATGGCATGGCAGTGTAATAGTATAATCCATCTACTGTGATGAAGGCAGTATGATTTTCATCTTCCCTAGACATTCTGATTTGATGATACCAGAATATGCGTCTAGGAAACACAGTAATTCGCACTCGGAGGTGGAATCCACTATTTGATCTATTCTAGGTAGTGGGAATGGATCTTTTGGAGTGGTCTGAGCAACGTTGGAGCCAATTTGGACGACTTTGACGGGAATGTCGGTGTCGCCATTTGGTTGCACACGAAGTGCAGAAGTTGAGCCTCGATGACGAATGCTCGGGGGCTTCAGAGCTTGCTCCTATCCGGATTCTTCCTCCTGCGCTGTAGCAAGCGCGTGGAGCTCTTCCAAAGCAGTAACTCTGACGGTGCGATCTCCACGGATCCGGAGAACGCCTGAGGGTGTTGGCATCTTCGACACCAAGTAGCCATAATGAGAAGTTGCCATGAATTTGTATAAAGCTGGCCTGCCCAAGATGGCGTTGAATGGCAAGTTTATTTGTGCCACGTTAAAGACCAACTTCTCAGGCCTGTAGTTCTCCCGAGTTCCGAAGGTCACCGGGAGAGTAATGGCACCGAGTGGAGTTATGGCCCTCGGACCTACTCGTGAGAAAGGTCGGGAGGGACGAAGATCTGAAGGTCGGAGTTGAAGCTTGACAAAGGCTTTGAAGCTTATGAGGTTCAACCCGGAACCTCCGTCCACCATTACGTGATGGAGCTGGATGTTGTTGATTGTCGGAGATATCATCAATGGAAGTTGGTCAGCTCCGATCATGTTTCGAGGGCAGTCCGAAGCACCAAAGGTGATGGCAGTATCCATCCACTTCCGATGAGGCTCCGCCCTGGTGGTGAGAGCTACAGAGGCCATGTCCTGTCGCATTGTCTTGAGGACACGACGAGAAGTGATGTCCCACGAACCACCAAAGATGGTGTTCATGGTCTTCCGATGCTCGTTGTCGGAGATGTCGGAGTCGTCGTCAACGGAGGTGTAAACAGCCCTCAAGACCTTTTTGGGGTCCTGAAAGCCTAACTCCTCTTCAGCCGAAGCTTCATTGACTTTTTGTTTTCCTTCCCTTTGACGGAAAGGAGCTTCTTCCCAGTGCTTGTTGTAGCGCTCGACAAGGTTCCGGACCTCTCGACTGTCTTCTAGATTGTGGTTGTCCGTCTTGTGTATGGGACACCACATCTTGGAGCTGCTACCGACTTTAGACGACGGCCGAGGTCGTTTCTCAGGGCATGGCCCCCAGCCACCCGGAGCTGCGGCAGCTGCAGCAGTAGGTGTGCCAGCCGACGGCTTCTTCTTGCCGTTGGACTTTTTCTTCTTCTGGCCACTGCCGAAGGTAGTGGCTTCACCTTTGGAGGACTTTTTGTTGTCCTCCGGGGGTGGTTTGGAGTGCATTTCACGACCCTCCGCAGCCTTGGCACACTTGAGTGCCAAGCTGAAGAGTTCCGTGACGCTGGTAACCTCTTTGGTCGCCAGCTTCTCCAGCATTTTCTTGTCTCAAACGCCCTGTCTGAATGCTACAATAACAGAAGCGCTTGAGATAGAAGGAATGGTATTTCGTACTTGGGAGAACCTCTGGATGAAAGATCGCAAGGACTCTCCCCCTTTTTGCTTGACAGCAAAAAGATCCAGTTCTGTGCCTGGTCGGGTGTATGAGCTCCCAAAATTTGCAGTGAATAGTTGGCACAACTCCGCCCTACTATTGATGGAGTCAGCCGGTAGGCTCATGAACCAAGACCTGCGGTCCCATTCAAAGCCACAGGGAAATAATTGGCCATCACGACCTCATTTCCCCAAGCCGCAAGAATAGCGGTGGAGTAGATTTGAAGAAATTCGGCGGGGTTAACAGTCCCGTCAACTTTCTCCGGCAAGTGAGGCTGGAACTTTTGCGGCCATCTGACCATGCGTAGGTGCATGGCCAAGGCAGGACAACCTCCTCCTACTCCCTTTGGAGTAGGACTGTCCCGAGACTCTCGCCTCTCGCGAGCATGCTCGATGTGGACGCGATCGTCCTATTGTTGGTAACAACGATTGAGCTCCGCTCGGAGGTCGTGAGTCGAAAGTCTTGTTACCGTGTGAGTATGTCGCGTCCCAGAAGGCAACGACGTCGCCTGTTGAGATGCAGCACGTCTCCTATGCTGTGATGCTTGCGGACTGAGTCTACCCGACAGGGTCCGACGTTGCGATGGGGCCCGCCCCGAGGGGGGAGGACCTTGATTGCTGATGCGATCGGCTGCTGCTGCAACCAGATGATCTACATCAGCTCTCCACTGCTCCATCGCACCCTGGGGTGCTCCTGGAGGCGGTGGACGTTGGAGAAGAGCACGCGCAGCAATAAGCACGTATTCGGGGTTGTTGTTCGCTGATGCATTGATCGACGCGGACGCCCCATCTCGCTGTCTGGGTTGATTCACCAGTGCAGACGGTGGTGGTGGTGGCATGACTCCTGCTGGGGCCACAACACCTGCTGGCTGCTGCATGCTGGAGGGATTACCTCCAGTAGGTTGCTCAGCGTGGTTAATGTTGGATGATCCAGCAGCAGAATTCACCATCTTGGAACCTCAGGCGCCCCCTACCTGGCGCGCCAACTGTCGGAGTCTGGTTCTGGCAATTCTCTTGATACTACTATTAGTAGCCCGCGGAGTTTCTTAGTTTGGTTGGGGCGCGCAGAGATTCGGAACAAGATGGCGACTTGACACGAGGATTTACGTGGTTCGGGCCGCCAGAGCGTAATACCCAACTCCACGGGTGTGTTGTTGTTCTTGTATTCAGTGTATGAGAGCGTGAGCCAGAGAGAGGACAAAAAAGTCCCTCTGTGTATTGCTTGACCAGCCCTTTTATAGTACAAGGGCTGGCCGTTACATCATTAGCCTGGCCCGACATGTGGCCCTGGCGGTTACTGATGTCTAGTACGCAGTTAATGTGCTTAATTCCCCTTAATAGCGTGATAACGTCCTTTAATGGTGACGTTACTGGTATTAAGGGTCATCCGATCGTGTGTAATTAAGATAGCATTAATGACACATAATCAGGTCTTGAAGTCTTTATTGTCCCTTAAAGGTCCGAGCCATTGAAGTCCACCAATATGCCTGTTGAGGCTGAAGGTCCGGCGGTTGGACGCTTGGCAGCTTCGGAGCTTACTGTCTTGGACGAGTAGATCCGATGCTGTTGTACATGTGTCGGTACCGGAACTTCTCTCTGTTGGGGGTTAGGTCCGGTGGTGCTACACATGTATCGAGTCCGGAGCTTTCCCATGTATGGGTTGTAGCTCCAATTTTATGATACACGTGGAGGCACAGGGACTAACCATATGAGAGATGCAGGTCCGGTTCCGAGTGACACGTGGGGCCTTTAAGGGTCTTCCACTCAGATAGGTGGAGTTCCTTTGCACTCTTTGCAGTTCCAAGGGGTATCCAGTACGCAGGGTACCAACAACGTCAATTGCAGTAGTAAACTCGAGTTATTGTCAAAACATCGAAGAAAGGTCGGGCAGTGCAGAAACTTGACGAGAAATACTTGACAAAAACAATTCGGACAAACAAGGCACCAAAGCTCCTCTAAAATACAAATTTTATTGATCAAAACACAAGAAGAACAACCCCAAAGTCGTGCTACCACGAGCTTTGGTCTCCCTTGCTTATATAACCAGCCCTAAGCCCAACCCAATTCAAACTAGGGCTCTAATCCTACTTGGACTCTAACTCAAACTTACCATAACTGCTTAAGATTCTTCTATATGCAGATAGAAGCAATCTTAGGACTTTCAAACATCTTAGGAACATACCAAACATTCCTAAAACAATTCAACTTTGTGATCCACAGGAAATCTAACCATAACAAACTCAAATTTTTCCATATTTGAGCCATAACCGACTTAGCCGCAACCTGAGTCCATAATCCAGCTGGTTCGACCATTCCGACCACATCTTCATGTCCACTTCTCCTCATCACGCCTTTGACAAGATAGCCACGTCCACGCACCCCTTGCACATGTGCGAACACCTTCCAAAAACGTTCATGATACCTTCATATGCATTGTTCTTGACCCAAACATGTTGCGTGACCTCCCGATCAACTCAACCACAATTCCTCACGAACTTGGTTGTGACTAGTTCAATGGATCTCGTCACCATCCATGTCTTGACCTCAAGCAACACCTGCACATGAACAAACAACCAAATCTTCCGAGCACAAGTCCTCGACTTGACTCACATTAGTCCGATAACTACTACACCTTATGCGAGCACCTCACATAAGCATGTTGCAAACCATAGCAAAATAATACCAGCCATAATCAGCCATAACACATCAAAACCTTAGTAAGAGAATACTAAGCAAAGATTCCATAAGCAAAAGAGCAAGTTTGAAATATTGCAAGTTAAAAACAGATCCGCTGCACAATTATTTTAGCGAATAAAATTATCGAATAGACCAAAAGCAACGCTGCAATGTGAAGGAAAAAGATTGGATATTCCGATCTCAAATTCACATGCAAATCACGTGAACAAAAGTTTGTACACTCCCATCACGTCGACTCACGCACAACTCATGTGAGTGAAAGTTCAGACAATCTGAAGCGAAAAACACGTGCGAGTCACGTGAGAAAAAGTTCGGATACTGTGAAGCGTGAAACACACGCAATTCACGTGAGATAAAGTTCGGACAATCCAAAACCATCGAGGGTAACGTGGCTCCAAAAACATATTAAAAAGTTTGGACAATCCAAAACTATCGAAGGTAACGTTACTCCCAAAATGCACTAAGACAAGTTCGGACAGTGTGTATCGTGGTGTATCGGTGTAAGCATCAAAACTTTGCACGTCAGCCATCACTTTTATTCTAATTTCCAATGTATTCAACACACATTGGTCTCACACATTTTATATCATAGCAAACAAGGTTCTCAATTTTATCTCCCTGAACTTTTCTAGGAATTTGAAATTTAGTGATTCAACATAAATATGCAATTCAAATTAAGATCATGGATATCATTTATTCTCCTAGGAGTTTTAAATTTAGTGACACCATATATGCATGAAGCACAAATCAAAATCTTGGTCATCACTATGCCTAAGTTTCTACATGACAATTCATCCATTAAGTTATGCCCAAAAGTTTTTTTTCTAAGCCTAGGCAACAATGACTAAGTATATAAAACAATGACTAAGACATTCTTGGTATTTGTTTTAGATTTTTCCATGTAAGGTGGTATTTACTTTTGGAGATCCAAAAGACAATATCGACACTTACTATTGTGAGGATGCATGAGAATCAAATGATGAGGAAGTGACAACCTTCCTCATAAATGCAAGAAAGGATATTCAATTCTAAGGCAAACCAATCAATGAAAAATGCTAAACTCATACCTCATTTGAAGGGCAGTCGGTGATGAAGGCCTTTGTGTGAGAAACTCATAGCCTTGGATTTTAGCATAGACTTGATGTTTGATGTCGATGCCAAGTTGATGGTTGATTTGGCGATGGATTGGGTTGAGGCTTCTTCTTGCTCCTCCATTGGCTCATCATCTTGAATGTTTCTCTACCTCAAACTCAAAATGAGTTTGAAGAAGAGATGTGTTATCAAATCCTCCCAATGGTGGCTTGAACTTGATGTGGTCTCCTCTTTCTTGCCAAACAACCTCTGTACAAATTTCGTTCTGCTGCAATTGAATCAAGAACAAACAAAACAACTCAAAAATGGGTTATGTTAGCCAAATGCAAATTGAACCCTATTATCAAATTGTCTTGCCAAACTTGAAACAACTTGTGAGTGCAATGATGCATAAAGCAAATCTTTTTGGGTTGTATTAGAAAAATAAATTTAAGTTGTCATGCCCAAAGTTCATATCCAATTAAATTTCTTCCCTAATTCAAATGTTTAGTTTTATGAGGGATGGAAATTTTACCTTCAACACGCAAGTGTGGAAATTTAAACATGATGAATGCAAATGATGAAAAATTCAGATATGCAATTGGGAAACAAATATGAGATAACTACCAATTAACCTATTGGCAAGAACTCACCAAATTTTTGAAGTCCGATGAGTGGGACTTACCTCCATCCTGTTTAGTGCGATGATTTGTTGTCCAATCCTGGAGTTGAAGATGTGGATAACTTCTCTTGCTTGACATACCAAAATTACTTTGGCTGTCATTCGGAAATGTGGGACACATGGTGTCCCTAGCCTCTTCGTCACCTTGATGAAGACTTGTTGCTGTTGCGATGACTTTTCCCTCTTGAAGATATTCTCTTATGAGCATGGTGAGGCTTGTCCTTTTAGGGGTGCCACTTCGACCTTCTTGATATTCCTTGGAGTTAACCCATACTTTGATCATAGATCAAAGGCTTCCATGGGCATGTTGACATGTGGATTCCATAATCAAACAAGAAACACTTCATCCACAATGTCACTTGCTCAAGGTGTAAGGGCGTGGTCCAAGTGTAGGATCTCAACAAGTAATTGTGGGATAGTTTGGATCTTGAATGCTTGTAAGGATCGAATGCCCAAGAGGGGGGGTGAGTTGGGCTTCTTTTCAAAATTAGAGCAATAAAAACTTAATTATGAAAAGCGTAATTCCCTATGCAAACAACCTATGCATTCAAGTGAATAGTAACTTTGCGGTATATGAAATGCATAAGTGTAAGGGGAGAGGAAAAAAGCGCAAACTCCCGAGGAGACACGAAGACACGAAGATTTATCCCGTGGTTTGAAAAGATCGTCAAGATCTTCCTACATCCATGTTGTGGCACCCACCAAAGGGTATAGCCACTCCCAAGTCACCGAGACCAGGGATCTTCACTAAACTTCTCCGTTCGCCAACCTCGGCAAGGTGGAGCTCAAGCCTTGTACAAGTTGCATCATCCAGGCTTCCACAACTGTCTTGGAAAGCTTCGGAAAGCTCTCTCCAATCACCGATTCTTACACGGTGAGTACAATCACCAAGAGACACTCCCTTACAGCTCTCACTATACTAGAGACTCCAATCACCAAGAATGGAAGCACACAAGCACTATCTCTAGCAAGTTCTAGCCTATCTCTTTGTGTAAAAGTGGTGTAAATGATGTAGAAGTGGTAGCTCAATGTCTTGAATGCTTGAGAATGTGTAGAGTAGCTCTGGTTGTCAAGACTTATCGAATAGACTGGTTGAAGGGGTATAAATAGCCAGCCTCCACAAAATAGCCGTTGGAAAAGTAGGTTGACATCACTGTTCTGCAAACACCGGATGATCCGATGTTCTCTCTTCAGTTGTCATCAGTCTAATCCAAATTAGCTGATGTCACTGTGTCAGATATGACCATTGATAGACCGATGTTACACTTGCCTCATCATCGGATGATTCAGTGACACTTCATCCAGAATTGGTTCAGAATTAATGCTTACTGGAGTGATCAATCGATGTGTTATAGTTGTACATCGGATGATCCGGTGTTACACTTGGTCCAGGGTAATTGCTTACTGTGATGATCGACCAACGTAACACTTTCTTCATCATCGGATGATCTGGTGAGTACTTAGTTCTGATGTCTTCTTCTTCTGCTAAACCAACTCGACCGATGTATTGTTTTCTAGAAACATCGGTTGATCCGGTGAGTTGATTTTGTCTGCTTCGAGTTGTTCTAAGTGATTCTTTTGGAATTTGCTCGAGCGACCTCTTATACATTGGTTTGAAACATTCTTCTGATGATTACCAAGTCTTGGGTGTTGTCATTTTTGGTTGAATAATTTTGACATATGAGCTTTTTTTCTAATCTTCATAAAAATTGATTGACCTCATAGAATGATTTGTTAAGGGGTCTCCAATCGTATCCAATGAGCAGTAGATGATATAAGTGTAGAATACATTAATTGTGATGAGATATACGAGAGACCTTGCATCCACAAACTCATTAGTAATATCCAACGGTTGTCATTAATCATCGAAACCATACCTCATGGGGGCCTAGATGCTTTCAATCTCCCCCTTTTGGTGATTGATGACAACACAACGAGTAAAGCATAATAGTAATGAAATTGAAAATATGATACTCAAAAAGATATGTAATAAGTACAAGATTTTGCACATTAATCTTGAAGGCTCAAAAACAATCAATAACTCGAAAGCTCAACGATCAATAACACAAGAGAATTAAGTGGCACAAGGATAACTCAAGAATAGCAAAAGAGTAGCAAAAACACCAAATTACAAAAGACTCCCAAAAAGATAAACCCCCCCCCCTACAACTAGGACCCCCCCTAGGACAAAGCTATCCCCTCCTGACTCTTCTCCCCCTTTGGTATCAAGACACCAAAAAGGGAAGCCGAGTGCCTAAGGATCCTGAGCGCTCGGGGCGATGACGAACTGGTCGCCGTCGGGGGTGCTATCGTCGGAGCTGCTGCCCTGCTGCTGCTGAGGGAGGAGTGGAAGTGATGGGAGCTGCGGGAGCTGCTGTCGGTGCGTGCTGAGTCTGGACTGTAGGTAAAGGGGCACTGACAACAGAAGCCGGAGTCTGCTGGAAAAGTGTCGAAGCCGACAAGGGAGAGTGGATAGGTGCGCCTGGAGCTAGCAGTGGTGACATGCTGATCGTCGGAATCGGCGTAGTCAGCACTGGAGCTAGAACAGGCGGACCTAGAGCTAGGCCTGGAAGCTGCGACGGTAGGGCAATCCCGGTCTGTGTGTAGAGGTTGGTGATCAACCCCAGGATGCCCATCATAGCCTGCTGCGTCTGCTGCTGCTGGTCGAGAGAACGCTGGTGCATCTGATCAATCAGCCCAGTGAGCCTGTCAGTGTCCTCCCGCCTCTCGCGGGCAATCTGTCGCTGCATCTCCTGCTGCTGCTGCTGCTGGAGCTCCAGGGGATGCGCAGTCTGCTCAGCTTGGGCCTGCTCAGCTGCAAGCCTATCCAGACGCTGCTGCTTAACCATCAGCTGGAGAAGAGAGGTAAGCTCGGACGGCTGAGAGACCTGTGCCTATGACACTGGAGGTGGAGTAGGTGGTGGTGCAGTCGAGCCTCCAGCCTCCGCGTCGTGCTGCCTGGGTGAGGAAGGAGGTGGGAAGTACTCCTCGACACTGTCACTGGTGTCACTCTCGGACCAAATGTGCTATAGATCCCCACCCTGAGCCTCAGCCTGTGCTAGTATTTCGTCGTCCTTCTCCAGGTCTGATCAATCTTCCTCAGATAGACGAGCACAGTCCTGACGCTCAACTAGACGGCCAAGGCGGCGGTCTCTAGGAGCTGGAGCACGGTAGTGCCTGAACCGTGTGACGCTCTCATCTGTGAGACTGTCACGCACGGCGAACCCCTCTGGAGCTATCAAGTAGAGCAAGTGACTGATCCAGTGACCAAACACAAGCTGCCTCATCATCCCAACTCCATCAGTAATGACGTCCTCCATCTCACAAATGAGAATATCCACAATATCAAACTCCATCCCATTCATGACATAGAACAGGAGAGTCTGCTGCAAGCTGGTAAACCCCTCAAGGTAGCCGAACCTGGGTAGAAGTGTGCGACGCAAGGCAAGGTGCACAGTGCGCGTAGCTGGAGTGAGTAGAGATGGTACCCTCGGCTGGTCTAGAGAGAAGGGCTGAGCGAACAGTGAGCGTATCTCCTCAAACGGTGGTGCCAAACCTCCAGTGAGTGTCCTCCTCGGTGGGTCAGCCTGTCCATATACTCTCTCGTGCAGGCAGGTGTCATGGAGATCCACACCTAGCAGCTGTCCCAAAGTCTGCTTGGTTAGATGGTGATGCTAGCCCATGAACATGAAATCAATGGATCTGCGGCCCTCAGAGACGTAGAGTGTGGCATAAAACACTCGGACCCAGTCCTCCACGAAAGCACCCTGCTGGTAAGACATCAAATCCACTAGCCCTCTGTACCTCTCAAAGTAAGGGCGAATCTCTGTCTCGGCTGCAAGTGCAAGCTGATCCCAGTCAAGAAAGTTATGCTGGAAGAGCTTATAGCCCCGACGTCTGTAAGTCTTGTACAGCGACGCCTGTGTCAGGGTCCAAAAGCGGCTGTCCACAAGTGACTCTCTGGGCTGCAGGAACCACTCCTCAAGTAAAATGCTCCACCTGAGCTTCCTGAGCTACTCGGCCTTAAACTTCCTGTAATCTGTCAGGTAGACACCCTCACCAACACGGACGTTGGTGTCCATCTCATAGATGACTCTCTGGGCTGCCCTGTCCTCCTGAAGGTCAGCTGCTGAAAGTCTCGGTCTCAGTGCTGCAGCTGGATGACCCCCACGGGTCCTAACTGAGCGTCAGCGAACAAGCGGCACCTCGGGCTCCTCTTCCTCCTCTGGCTCCTCAGGCACCGGAGGCTGCCTCTGTCGGGCCTCTCGGATCCTTAGCGATCCTCCTCGGCCACGCTCTCGCTCCTCAGCGGCGCGAGCGGCCATCAGGGCTTTCTTCGCCTCCTTCGACATCTTCTGCTTTTTAGCGGCCGGCTCCTCAATAGTCTTGCCATTTCCCTTCTTGTCACGACCCATGACGACGACGAAGATGAGCACGCGGGACAACGAGCTCGGGCGCACGAGACGGTGACGCAAAGATCGTCGCGGCTGGGCGAACCCTAGCAACGAAGATGAAGCGGTGGCTGGGCGCGTGGAGTGGAGTGGTGGCGGCTGGTGAAGGGCGGTGGCAGTGGTGCAGCGGTGGCTGTGCTTGGGGCGCAGTGGCGGTGGCGCTTAGGGTGGTGGCGGCCGGACAGCGGCGGTGGCCAGAGGGCGGCGACGGTGGAGGGCAGCGGCGGCACTGCGGCGGTGTCTGGAGGACGGCGATGGCCGGAGGGTGCGGAGCGGCGGCGGCGAAGGTGAGGGTGCAGAGAGGCGTCGGGGAGAGGAGGTGTCGGTGAGAGAGAGAAAATGAAGCGGCGCGCTAAATAGGTGGGGCCCGAACCCTAGCTCAAAATTTAACATCGAATGAACCGACGTAAGATGAGGGCTGCATCGGTCGAATGGTATAGTAAGGGTATTCCGAAGGTACCATTGGCATCGGATGCTCCGATGATGAAAGGATTAGCATCGGTTGATTTTGGCACAACTCCAGAAATGTGAACATCGGATGCTCCGATGTTTCTTAGAATGAACTCGTCGGTTGATTTGACTTTCTGACTGAGCTGACTCTTAGCACTTGAGCACAAACTAATCCGATGATGCTTCTGCCCTAGGCATCGGATAATCCGATGACTACAAAACAGTAACATCCCATATATGTCCTTTGACTCAAACAAACAAACACGGTGAAACACATGTCTTAGGACTTTTTGGGCAACCCCTTACCCCTCAAAAAGACTAATTGCCAATAACTTGGCTAAGCCCTAAAGCAAATAGAACACCGAAGAAATTTAGGAAGAAATCCAAATAAAATGTAACGCCCATGCTTTGTGAGATAGAGGATGAAGACTTCTATCTCTTTAAAGCATGTTCCTTTAGGCATTAATGCACCTAACATTTTGTTCTTTCCACATCATATGAGTTGAGATATTGCATTTCAAACAAGTCTTTTTCTCATGAAGTGGGTTCCCCTTTGTGACAATCTACCGTATGCAATGCCAAACAATTTATAATGCAGGAAATTAAACGTGAGTGCAAGTCTATATGGCAGGCATGATGCAAGACATAAATTTAAATCTATCTTGCCAAATTTGAACCTTTCAAAGGCTTCTTCAGGGAGACCCACTCTCCAAGCCTTGGGGAAACCCAAAAGAACCTCCATCCCAAGCTAACCCTTGCTCACCCCTATCCTTTGAAAGTTAGACAAGACCTATATGAGATGCATTCCTACATGACCATGGCAACTTACATGACGTTTGATGCATCTAGCACATTTAATTCACTTCTTAGTCTAGAAAAAGTTTTCTCATCAAGTGGCTTAGTGAAGATATCCGCCAATTGTTCTTCAGACCTAACACGTCGCAAGGAGATGTCTCCCTTAGCTTCATGGTCCCTCAAGAAATGATGGCGAATATCAATGTGCTTAGTGCGGGAGTGTTGAACATGGTTTTTAGCAATCTTAACCACACTTTCATTGTCACAAAGGAGAGGCACACAACCAAGTTTAATACCAAAGTCTAGAAGGGTTTGCTTCATATAAATAATTTGGGCACAATATGCACCGACCGCTATATATTCCGCTTCCACCGTGGACAAAGCAATGGAATTTTGCTTCTTGCTAGACCAAGATACTAGGGAACGCCCAAGTAAGTGGCACCCACCGGAGGTACTCTTGCGATCCACACGGCATCCGACAAAGTCTGAATCCGAGTAACCCAAGAGATGGAATTTAGCACCTTTAGGGTACCACAGGTCTACACTTGGGGTATGCTTGAGATACCGAAGTATCCTAAAGACCGCCTTCCGATGCGATTCTTTAGGTGCCGCTTGAAAGAGAGCACACAAGCATACACTAAACATGATATCAGGCCTAGATGCGGTAAGATAAAACAATGAAACCAATCATAGAACGGTAATTAGATTGATCAATAGGTTTAGCGTCCTTATCCGCGTCGAGATGACAATTTGTTGCCATTGGAGTGCTTCTTGAGCTACAATCTCCCATCTCAAATTTCTTCAAGAGGTCCTTGGTATACTTTTCTTGATAGATGAAGGTCCCCTCTCGAAGTTGCTTGATTGAAATCCAAAGAAGAAGTTGAGCTCTCCAATCATCGACATCTCGAATTCCCTAGACATCATTTTGCAAACTCACAGCTCAGAGCTTCATTAGTTGAACCAAAAACAATATCATCGACATAAATTTGACAAATAGATAATTCTCCGTCGATGTCTTTGGTGAAGAGTGCAGTGTCCACCCTCCCGATCTTGAAACCTTGCATGATCAAGAAATCCCGTAGTCGTTCATACCACGCCCTAGGTGCTTGCTTGAGCCCGTAGAGTGCCTTGTGCAACCTAAACACATGATTAGGATTCCTCGGATCTTCAAACTAGGGAGGTTGTTCAACATAAACAAGCTCATTAATATAACCATTAAGAAAGGCACTTTTCACATCCATTTGATAAAGCTTTATGTTATGATGTGATGCAAAGGAAAGAAGTATATGGATGGCTTCTAGTCGAGCGACTGGAGCAAATGTTTCTCCAAAGTCTAGTCCTTCAACTTGCGAGAAACCCTTGGCCACAAGTCTTGCCTTGTTGCAGACCACAACACCGTTCTCATCTTGTTTGTTGCAGTACACCCACTTTGTTCTGATGACGTTCTTGTCCTTGGGTCGCTCCTCCAACACCCAAACTTCATTGCGGATGAAGTTGTTAAGTTCTTCTTGCATGGCCATCACCCAATTTGGATCTTGGAGTGCTTCCTCAATGTGAGTGGGTTGTACACATGAAACAAACGAGTAGTGCTCACAAAATGTAGCGAAATGGCGAGAACGTGTACTTACTCCCCTTGACGGACTTCTGATAATTTGGTCAATCAGATGCGCCTTGGAGATGCGTCCATGCGTCATAAGTGGTTGTGAAGCACATTGCGGTGGTGATGCGTGTTGCTCTTCTTGTGGTTGGACTTGATCATGGACTTGTTCTTCTTCTTGATGTTGTGTGGCTTGTGAATCTTGTGTCGGCAATGGATCATCTTTTTCTTCTTCGTCAACTTGAGGTGCAATAGATGTGTTGATGTTGGAACTTGAAGCTCCCCCTTGATCATGGCTCTCCTCAACTTTAGGCTTGATGTCTCCAATGGTCATGTTCTTCATAGCTTCTCGTAGAGGCTCATCATCTATTTCATCATGACCAAAACTCTCCTCTTGAGAGCCATTAGTTTTGTCAAACTCAACATCACAACTTTCCTCAACTAAACCAGAGGTTTGGTTGAATACTCGATATGCTTTTTAGTTTGATGCATAACCAAGAAAGATACCAACATCACATCTTCTTTCAAACTTACCGAGCCTTTTCTTGCGGTAGATGTAGCACTTGCACCCGAAGACTCGGATATAGGAGATATTGGGCTTTCTCCCAATGAGAAGTTCGTACGGGGTCTTTTGAAGTAGTCGATGTAGGTAGACCCGATTGGCGGCATGGCACGCTGTGTTGATTGCTTCGACCCAAAACTTCTCATACGTGCCATAGTCATCAAGCATTGCTCCTGCAAGAGTGATAAGTGTCTTGTTCTTCCTTTCAACAACACCATTTTGTTGAGGAGTGTATGTGGCCGAAAACTCATGCTTCACGCCTTCACGATCACACCACTCCCCAATGTTGTAGTTCTTGAATTCGGTGCCATTGTCACTCCGGGCCTTGATGATGGGAAGTTGAAATTCCCTTTGAGCACGGTTAGCGAAGGTCTTGAACACTTCCGAAGTTTCACTCTTGTCACCTAGAAACAAAGTCCAAGCATAGCGAGAGTGGTCATCAACTATAACAAGACAATAGAGGTTACCGCCAAGACTTTGATATGTGGACGGTCCGAAGAGGTCCATGTGGAGCAACTCAAGTGGCTTGGAGGTTGACACCATTGTCTTCATTGTGTGGTGTGAAGAAACTTGTGTCCCGGCTTGACAAGCGCTACAAAGCTTGTTCTTCTCAAATGTGACATCCTTCACGTCGGTCACCATCCCGAGTTTGAATGACTTCTTGAGCTTGCTCATTCCAATGTGAGCTATGCGTCGATGCCATAGCCAACCCAATCTCGTCTTGGTGAAAAGACAAGTGGTTAAGCTAGCATCCTTGTTGGAGAAGTCTACTAGGTATAGATGTCCATGCCGAAACCCTTTGAAGATTAGCTCTTGGCTTGTTTCACTAGTCACAACAACATCATTCTTGCTAAATGTGCACGTTAGTCCAAGATCACATAATTGTGCAATAGAAAGCAAATTGAAACTAAGTGACTTAACATACAATACATTGGAAATAGATAAATCATTGGAAATTGCAATTTTACCTAACCCAATTACCTTCCCCTTTGAGTTATCACCAAAGGTGACTTGTTCATGATTGTCGGGGTTCTCTATGGTGTTGAACATACCATCGTTGCCGGTCATATGTTGAGTGCACCCGCTATCGAGTACCCAATGCTTTCCTCCGACTCTGTAGTTCACCTACACACATGAATTCAATTTTTGACTTTAGGCACCCAAGCCAACTTAGGTCCTTGTATGTGTGATACAAGTGTTTTTGGGATCCAAAGTTGCTTGGGAAGCTTCCCCTTCATGCCCTTCATGTCCTTGCCGATGAACCTTGCCTTCACCTTGCCATCTACTTTACTCAAGAGATAATAATGATCATCAAAAGTAGACTTGTAGTTAGTAGGAAATTTTGGAGAAGACCGGTTAGGAAGAGGACACCCCCTTGTATAGTGACCGGTGACCTCACAATGTTGGCAATAGGAACCAACTTCCTTGATGAAGCTTGTTCTAAGCTCCGGTGAGGGCACCTTTTCTTTGTTAGGCACCGAGAAGGATCCAAGTCCTCTCTTGTTGAAAGACCTTGCTTGTTGGAAGAGGATTTCATTGTGCTTGACTTCTCCCTTAGATAGTCTTGCCACACTAGTGCGGAGACTTTCAATTTCTTCCAACAAGTCCTTCTCCCTAGCATTCTCTTTCAAATGCAAAGGCTTATGCAAGACATTAGTGGTATGAGAAGTAATAGATACCTTATCATTAAGGGTTTCTTTCTTTATATTTTTCAGTTCTTGATCAAGAACTTCATAAGCAAGGTTAAGTACTTGATGCTCTTGGATTAACTCATTGTGCTTTCCCAAGAGTGCTTGGTGTGCTAAGTCAAGCTCATGATGATCTAGCTTGATTTGAGCCTTATCCTCCTCAACTAGCTTGACATGAGATTTGAGCGTGTCATTCTCCTTAAGTATGCTTTCATACTTGTCAAGCAAATCGAGGTTAGCACTCTCAATCTTAGCACAATTTTCTTCAAGAGCCTTGACCTTACTCTTTTCGCTCTTAATGATAGTGTGGTATTCATTTATTAATGAAGTTAAGTCATTGGGGGAAAGCTCATCATCGCTAGAGTCATCACATACCTTGGTGTTACCTTTAGCCATGAGGCACATGGGAGGTGGATGAAGAGATGAATCATCATTGTTGGCAATGGCAAGGCCGGCCAAGCTTTCTTCTTCTGCTTCACTCTCTTCATCACTTGATTCTTCGTCTGTGATCCATTCATTTGCCTCACACATGAACACCTTTTGTGGACCTTTTCTCTTCTTTGGGAAGAGTTTTGCCTTTTTACCTTTGTCATGCTTCTTCTTCCCAATGAATCTTGGTTTGGGCTTGTCCTCTTCATCATCCTCACTATCTTCAAGCTTGCGATGCTTTCCCTTGTGGTTCTCTCTTCTTTTGTCCGGTTTTGGACAATCATAGGAGATGTGGCCTTGATCACCACAATTATAGCAAGTCTTGTTGTCATCTCTCCTTGGTAGAAAAGCTTTCTTCTTAGGATCAAAGGTGTATCCCTTCTTGGTAATCTTGGAGTTCAAGCGAGAGAACATTCTCATCATTAATGCAAGCTCATCATCTTCATCTTCACTTGATGCTTGCTCTTCTTCACTTGAGCTAGGCTCAACCACTTTCTTTTTCTTGAGACTTGTTTTCTTGGTGGAAGCCTTTAAAGCAATTGTATTTGAAGATGATTCCTCCATCATACCAAGTACACTCATCTCATGAGTGTGAATCTCTCCAATAAGTGACAAAACTTCAATGTGATCAAGAGATTCCTTTTGAAGCATGGAGTTGATGATGTTGTACTTTGGCTTAGGAAGGAGCATAAGAATCTTGCGGTTGATGAGTCCCTTTCTAAGAGAAGCAATATCAAGAGCATTAATTTCCTCAATAAGCACATTCAAGCGAGAAAACATTTCATTGACATTTTCATGAGGTAGAATTTTGAACTCATCATATTTGGCCTTAAGCATATGATATTTTAGTTCTTTAACACGAGAAGAACCCTCATGAATTTCAATCAAGCAAGCCCAAATTTCACAAGCTTTTTCTTTGCTAGCAATCCTAGCAAACACATCTTGACTAATGCATTCATAAATAGCATTTCTAGCTTTAGCATCCCACTTGACTTGATCACCAACATAATTATGCTCACCAAACCCCGCATGGGTCGCTTCTGATACCTCGGAAGCAATAGCCTCTAGATAAGCACGCATGCGTGCTTTCCAATAGGCAAAGTTCTTGCCCTCGAAGATAGGAACCGAACCCCCATTCTTGGCCATTTTAGCTCTCTAGCAGTGAAGCTAGAATGATCCAATGAGCAACCTTGCTCTGATACCAATTGTAAGGGTCGAATGCCCAAGAGGGGGGGTGGTGAATTGAGCTTCTTTTAAAAATTAGAGCAATAAAAACTTAATTACGAAAAGCCCAATTCCCTATGCAAACAACCTATGCATGCAAGTGAATAGTAACTTTGCGGTATATGAAATGCATAAGTGTAAGGGGAGAGGAAGAAAGCGCAAACTCCCGAGGAGACACAAAGACACGGAGATTTATCCTGTGGTTCGGCAAGATTGTCAAGATCTTCCTACATCCACGTTGTGGCACCCACCAAAGGGTATAGCCACTCCCAAGTCACCGAGACCAGGGATCTTCACTAAACTTCTCCGTTCGCCAACCTCGGCAAGGTGGAGCTCAAGCCTTGTACAAGTTGGATCCTCCGGGCTTCCACAACCGTCTTGGCAAGCTTCGGAATGCTCTCTCCAGTCACCGACTCTTACACGGTGAGTACAATCACCAAGAGACACTCCCTTACAGCTCTCACTATACTAGAGACTCCAATCACCAAGAATGGAAGCACACAAGCACTATCTGTAGCAAGTTCTAGCCTATCTCTTGGTGTACAAGTGGTGTAAATGATGTAGAAGTGGTAGCTCAATGTCTTGAATGCTTGAGAATGTGTAGAGTAGCTCTGGTTGTCAAGACTTATCAAATAGACTGGTTGAAGGGGTATAAATAGCCAGCCTCCACGAAATAGCAGTTGGAAAAGTAGGCTGACCTCACGGTACTGCGAACACTGGATGATCCGATGTTCTCCCTTCAGTTGTCATTAGTCGAATCCAAATTAGCTGATGTCACTGTGTCAGATATGACCGTTGATAGACCAATGTTACACTTGCCTCATCATCGGATGATCTGGTGACACTTCATCCAGAATTGGTTCAGAATTAATGCTTACTGGAGTGATCGACCGATGTGTTATAGTTGTACATTTGATGATCTGGTGTTACACTTGGTCCAGGGTAATTTCTTACTGTGATGATCGACTGACGTAACACTTTCTTCATCATCGGATGATCCGGTGAGTACTTAGTTCTGAGGTCTTCTTCTGCTAAACCAACTCGACCGATGTATTGTTTTCTAGAAACATCGGTTGATCCGGTGAGCTGATTTTGTCTGCTTCGAGTTGTTCTAAGTGATTCTTTTGGAATTTGCTCGAGTGACCTCTTATACATTGGTTTGAAACATTCTTCTGATGATTACCAAGTCTTGGGTGTTGTCATTTTTGGTTGAATAATTTTGACATATGAGCTTTTTCAACTAATCTTCATAAAAAACGATTAACCTCATAGAATGATTTGTTAAGGGGTCTCCAATCGTATCCAATGAGCAGTAGATGATATAAAAGTAGGATACATTAAGTGTGATGAGATATACAAAAGACCTTGCATCCACAAACTCATTAGTAATATCCAACAGTTGTCATTAATCACCAAAACCATACCTCATGGGGGCCTAGATGCTTTCAATGCTCTTTCAATTTCTTGTCCTTGGCCAAGAGCTTCATTTGAATGTTTTCTTGATTTCTGCTTGGACATGGACAAAATACTTCAAGGTAGGCTAAGTTGAACTTAAATCCCATGAAATCCCCATAGCCTCCTTGATTACAAGGGTGATGTTGATTCCACTCTTGACCTTCTTGTGAATGGTAGCCATTGGAGTTGTTGTTTGAAAGGAAGAATTCCCATGGGTCTTAGGGAAATAATTCCCCAAGTGTACCATGTTGACATGGATTTTCACTAATCATGTGAATATCCGTAGCTTGGATCATCTAAACACTTCTCCATTGGCTTGATCTTCATGTTACTTCAATGGGAGGTGTAGTTCGATAACTAGAATGTCCACCTTATTAAGTGGTATGCACGACAAGCTAAGTGAACTAGAGCATTCTTCGATCCACCCCTTGAGTGGAGACCATCTTCTCATCCATGATGAATAAGAATAGGGCTCCTTCAGCTTCAGCATGAATGTAGTCATGGATTGGTGGAGCCAACCCATGACATGGGTGTTGGATGAAGAGCCAAATATGCACCCATGATGGAGACAAACAAAGAAGAACTCTTGGAGCCTCCCCCAAGCTTGGGGGATGTCTTTGGCTCCTGCTGAAAGCTGAAATTCTTCCGCGGAGGGCAATGGTTTTGCCTAGCGGACATCTATTGAGTGCCTTGAATCATCTTGTAGTTGAGAACTTGCGTCCTCGTTAGCCATCCCATAAAATGGGTTATCCAAGACTACCCCGTTTTCACACAAAAGGAGAAAACAAGCAAGGTAATTCTGTCTAGTAACTATTAGTACATATAGCTTAATCACAAGTGATAGCTATTCTTCACTTCCTGTGCCTTCACCGACAACGGTGCCAAAATTGCTTGTTTGTATTTCTTAACACCACAGATCATCTTTAGTAAGAGATGAGGTCTGCAAGCGCACAGAAGATACCGTTGTAGCATTTCACCCATGAGTATTCACAAGGGTATCGTATTTATCCCAAAGGAAGACAATAGAGTAAAGTACACACTACTGTTATGATCGACCTATGGGATACTAATCAGTTATCATGAGAGGGGTAAGTTTATAACATGGGTAGTGTGACACACACCTAAGCAATCTATTTTAAAAAGGGTAAATAAGTTCTAGTGAAAATTAGATTAAGAGTTGGTGAGTTGCTCCTACAATGTTTCTAGTAGACATATACATAGCCTAATTTAGGTACTAATGACCATGTCAATGGTGATCCTTATGCTAAGCTATTCAACACATCATACACGAGTTTACCCCTAGCAACACTAGGACGATTCCTCCCAAGAGCTTGTGGCATAGCCGACCATGGAAGATTACAAAGGACAGGTAGGGCTGTCGCCACCTACTGCCAACCTCTTCAATTTGTGGGTCTACGAGACATTCAATGCTACTTAACTATCATAGCACCATGCTAGCATACTAAGCAAATACCTTAGGAGCCGCAACACAAGCCATCCTAAAGTAATGAACTAAATCATCACTGAAACCAATGTTGATACATAGCAAATTTATTCATATTAACATGATCATATCATAACTACATAGACTATAGTGGGTGTTTATAGTGTTTATGATGATAATATATTAACATTAAGGTATGATCATAAAGACTATTCCTACGACACACATGGAATCAACAATCAAACAAGCACTACAAGAAATGGTAAATAGAGCGCCAGTTTATTTGTAAACGTCAGGGCTGTCGCTTATAATACAATTAAATATGTCATATTTACAGAACCGACATTCATAACTCTATGACAGTCGGCCAGCAGTTACAACCGACGTTTGTATTATAAGTGTCAGTCGAACCGACGCCTCTAAGTACGAAGTAAATGCATCGGTTTAGAAGGCCGACATTCATAGACTTAGAAACATCAGCCTATAGCCTACCCGACGCAAATAACTAAATATGTCTGCCCAAGAACAAACCGACGCTCTTAAGTGGGCCCCGTGGATGACATTGACCTAATCACGTGCGCTCCTCTCTCCCTCCCTCCCTCTCTCTCTCTCTCGCTCCGCTCTTGTTTTGCCATATCGCTCCGCCGCCGCCTCTCGCAATCTCCCTGCGTGCTGCACCACCCACCGCCATCCATCTCGCGTCGCCGTCTTGCACGAGCCGCCCGCCACCATGTTGCGCGCGTTGCCTGCCACCATCTCGCGCGCGTTGCCTGCTGCCATCTCACGCGCACCTCCAGCCACCGTCTCATGCGCGTCACCTACCATCATCTAGGGCGTGCCGAACGCGCCACCTCCACCTCTCCGCCCGAGGATAGCCGCCGCCCACCCCCATCCATGCCACCCCAGCCGCCCGCGTCGACTGCGCCGGTCCGCGGCGCTGGCCGCGCCTGCCCGTGAAGCCGCCCGCCCCATCGGTGCGCCCCCTATCCATGGGGTCGCCCGCCTCCATCCGCTCGCTCCCGGTCACTAGGAGGCGGGGATAGCTGCACCCCGCCTCCACTCCACGTACGCGATGCCACCGACCGCATCCCACTCCTCGCCATCGAGGGACAGCTGCACCACCTCTCTCCCCGCTCAATGGTCAAGGTTAAATTCTTATATTTTAAATGGTCAAAATTTAGTTATTAATGCAAATATGAAAGTTTAATTATGGAAAGATTGAAATGTATGTTTAAATGTATGTTAGAATGTTTAGTTTGCATGTTGATTAACGTATTATGTTTAAATGTTGGAATATTCAATTTGAATGTGTAACACCCTCATTTTTAGTATCATGCATTGCATACATTTTCATGAAAAAATCATTAGTAGAGTAAAAGAGAAGAAAAATAAACAAAATGTTAAATAAAATAATAGGGATTAATAAGTAATAAAGGAAGAAAAATAAGAGAAAAGGAAACATATATATCTATATAAGACAACAAGAGTATGTAGAAAAAAATACAAAAGAATATATATGTATATTAAATAAATAAATAAACAGAAAGAATATAAAAAAGTGAAGAAAAAATAGGAAAAGAGAAAAAAACAAAAGCATCCGCCGGCTGCAGCCCCACCCGACTCGGACTTGAGTTCGAGCGAGGCGTCCTCCCGCGGGCACAGCGCAACCGAGCGGGGCTCCGCGCCCGAGCCGTAGGCGCCCAGGACTCTGAGCGGCGCTTGGTGCCAAGTCCATCGGGACTCAAGTCCCCGTCGGGTGCGCCACACCGAGCCGCCCTCCGCCTATATAAAGGCGTCCATCCCTTGGTTCTGCATGCCCGCTTTCGTAAAGATCGCAGCCGCCCTGCTACGTAGTTGCTGGCCACGGTAGCAAGAAAAAAAACCTAGCTGCCAGGGAACAAAAGAAAAGGAGCCACAACATGGAGAAGGGAGAAGAAGGAAAAACAAAGAAGGAAGGAGTCGTCGTCCACCGGGGATCGTCGCGCCGCCGTCGTCTCTTTGCCAGAGGATCGCTGGGCCATCTTCTTCGTCTACTCTACACCTCCGTCCCACGTCCGATGAAGCCGCTACACCTACGGTAGATAATTTTCCCGATTTGGATTTTTGCAACATAATAAATCTAATACCCAGAATTAAGTCATAGTTGCACCTATTTTATTTCAGCAGCAAACAATCATCGCTAAAACCCCGTAAACTTGCATGAACACATATGAACTAGTTGCATCTAATTAATAAACAACCGTAGATAATTAATTATCAAACTTTGCATGGATTCATGTCATTGCATATTGATTAATATGTGTGCATTGTATTGATTTGTATGTGTTTTCTTGTATATGTGTGTGATCGCGAGTAGAGGGACATGCTCAAGAGGCCGTGTACGAGGATTTTCAGAACCAAGAGTTCGAAGCGCTTAAGCAACCCAATCCGTCGGAGCAAGGCAAGTGTCCTTGACCATATTGAACCTATGTTTTTAGTGTTTTGTTTGTGAAACTGCATGTTTGTGTCAATATGATGGGAAACCCATACGTAGGAGTTTACTAGTGTTGTATGCCACCCCTGGTCGCCGGGATATACATGATAAGTCGGGTATGAGTATTTTCTCTTTTGCTCCGCATCACTACACGGATTATGGGTAACTTAAATAATAAGCTTGACAACTTTAATTATGAGAATTTGGGATGATAATGGGATAATGATTAATTTAGCAACATGGAACTTAGGTGATCTAAGCAAGCATTGTATTGTAGAATGGGTTGGATGGTATGGTGGTTTTGCTTGCCTTAGATCTAAGGACTGGTTCATGCAAATATATGCCAGGACAACAATGCCACCATAAGGCCAAGTATGGGTGCGGCTTTGCCAATTAATTAGGTGTATCTCCAGAATTGTTTGGATCATTTGGGAGAGCGGGGAATGGGAGTCAGTTGGGTTTGCATGAGTGGCGGGACTACCCTGGGATCCGAACGGCACAAGAGGGGGCCCTTAGATGGATGTGCTCAATTGTGAGACATCACCTCCAGTGAAACCTTAGTGGGTCTGCACATGCTGGTTGTCCCTTTGTAAAGGTTATTTTGTGATCTCTTGGCCACACACCGTTGAAAATGTGTAATGTGACCGACGGGTCATGGGCGTAGTGGAGGTTCTTTAGTCATTGAAAGGGGACGAAATCATGAACTTGTGGGTAAAGAGGTACAACCTCTGCAGAGTATAAAACTATCATGATAGCTGTGCTCCGATCACGAGCACCTGGACAACTTCCATGACTAGAATTGGACTTGGGTTTTGAGGATTGTTTGGTGAAGTAACATGAGTATGGTCGGATACGAGAGGATATGAAATTGGCATACGGTGATGATATTAATTGTTGGCTGGTTATAATTTTACTATGATGGTAAATGAGGATGTCATTATGTGGTATGATAATTACTTGGGGTACGTTGGGATTTAATCACACCTAGACATTGCAGGATGCTTTTACTTGTTTGCGAACTAATATTAGCTTGCTACAGTGAACTATTTATATACATCCTTGTTTTTAGCTACATGTCATACTTTTCCACACTTGCTGAGTACAACATGTACTCACCCTTGCTATTCCCACACTAAACAACTAAAAGAGACACTTGGGAGTACCCTGAGGATCATGTTGAGTACTAGGTTGCGTGCTACTGTCAATTGCCTGTGGAGTGGAGTCGTGCTACTTAGTTTATTTTCCGCTGCAATAATTAGAGGCTTGTCATTCAAGAACCATTGGATTATTGTAATAAGGTACTTAATTACTATTTGAGATGTGGTTAAATTCTGAATATCATTTGTGATGTTTCCGTGTATGTGTGATGAACGTCCTGGGCACACATATACGCTATACTTGGTTCATATTCCAAACTGAGTATCACATAATGTTGATTGGCATATTATCTATGCAAATTTTAATATTTAGTTTGAATGATTAACATATTATGGTATAAGTGTCTAGTGAAGTTGATTAACATATTCTAGTATGAATTTTCAGTTATACTAAATTTCCAAGTTTAGTTATACTATATTTCGTATGCATGAATGTACGGTACGTCACGACCCGACACGGAACAGATTAAATGCGTTCATGCCGTAAATGATGATTCTAGTAGCAATGTATGCATCAAGACGAGCACGGAGGCGTACGGCGATAATGAGGACGACCAATTAGCCGCGCATGGACGGTGGACCAAGACTTGGAACTTTCAACTCTGACCAACTTTCCCGCTCTCTCTTGTTCTTTCCTCTCTCATAAATGATTGAAAAGTGAAAATGAGCAATGTAACCTATAGAATTTGATTACCCTTTTTGAATCGGCACGTTTCACATGCGATAGGCTTGTGAGGGGTGCAGGTTCAGAATTTTCCTTTTTTGGACAGCGTGAGAGTTACCGAGGATGTGCTTTTGATGAGCTAGGTACGGGGTCTGGATCCAGACGTGATTCCGCCAGCATAATTCTGTTGTTCTCTGTTGTACCATTTTTGCGCGTGCAGCGGAGAATAGCGGGGTTATGCTGCCGAAATTTCGTCCGGATTCGAACTCTGTGTCTCATCATAAGCACGTTTACTCGGTCACTCTTGGGTGGGTTTGGGACCTACCTGCCTAGTTGTAAGGGAAGTCACATAACATAAAAACAAACTAATAATGATTTGTCTGCTTAGAAGGTATAAGCGGAAAAATGGGTGACGACCATAAGGTGATGTATGATGGATGGAGTTCAGATGGTGTGTACACTTTGGAATGGGCTCATATCACAAATGTGTTCGTGAACCAAGCACTTGTTTTGTGAAGTGTCTGTGTAGCAGGTGCTAGAATTGTCGGCGTCTAGAGAGGTCTGAAATGATGGTGCACCTTTGCAAGCAAGGATTTATGCTGAACTACCTAATGTGGCATGAGCATAGTGAGATGGATCATGCTAGAGAGTTGGAAGGAAACGAGAATGAAGATCGGATGGATGAGATGATGGCGAATGTTGGTCGAGAGTATGAAGAGCGGTCATCGCTGGAGGAGGTGAAGAAGTTTTATAGGCTTCTTGCCACCTTGGATGAAAATGTGTATGAGGGCACCAATGTGACCGTTCTGCAGGCGGTCACATGACTTATGGGGTTGAAGTCTAAGTACAATTTTGCAAACAATTGCTACAATACGGTATCATGAAGTTGATCAATGATCTCATTCCATCAAATCATAAGATGCCAAAAGACATATATCAGTCTAAGAAGCTTTTGGCTAGCCTGAGCTTGCGTTATGAGAAGATTGATGCTTGCGAGAATAATTGCATGTTGTTTTGGAAGGAACACAAAAACGATACTACTTGTATGCATTGCAAAGCATCTAGACATGTGAAGGTTCTGAATGATGATGGAGAGGAAATAAGTACAAAAGTACCGCTCAAACAGCTTCGATACATGCATATCGCTTAAACGGTTGTTTCTGTCCCAAGAAACAAAAAAGCAGATGACATGGAATTTGGAAAGGATACGTGAGAGTGATGTCAAAGATATTATGGTGCATCCTTCGGATGCGTGGCAAGGCAAGCTCTAGACCGTTTTGATCCAGAGTTTGATAGAGATCCAAGAAATGTTCATTTTGGGTTGTCGACATATGGTTTCACTCCTTTTAGCACCAATAACAGACCATACTCTTGTTGGCCTATTTTTATCATGCCTTACAATCTCCCTCCCAACATGTGCATGAAAGAAGGATACATATTCCTTGCAGCCATCATTCCTGGTCGTAAACATCTTGGGAAGAAAATCAATGTGTTTATGCAACCTTTGATTAATCAGCTGAAAGAGCTATGACAAGGTGTAAAGGCATACGACAGTCATCTGAAATGTGAGTTTACCTTACGTGCCGCGTATCTATGATCTATACATGATTTGTTGGTATATGACATTTGGTTTACTTGGTGTGTCCATGGACAATTGTGGTGCCCCATATGTATGGCTGACACTGATGTCATCAGGTTGAAGTATGGAAAAAAGTCAGCTTCTTTGATCGCCATCGATGATTCCTTCATCAAATCATCCTTTCAAGAGTGATACATGATCATTCCAAAAAGGCAGAATGGTTACAGAAGGACCACCTCGTCGACTGACAAGCAAACAGAAAATGACATGGCAGGCAAAGTTAAAAGAGTCTGTATAAGGTGTTTTCGAATAATATGGTAAAGAACACAACTGGACTCTTATTTCTTTTCTTTGGGAGCTACCATACGCAAAGGCGGTGCTTTTACCACACAACATAGATTTGATGCACCAGGAGCGTAATGTCACTGGAAGCATCATATGCATGTGTTTTGATTTTACTGGTCAAAACAAATGATGAGGACATCAACACCCTCGATACATCCACACCAACTCAGCTACCGGTTTCTGGTCCGATCACTCGCGCTCGTGCACGTCAACTAAACTATGAGGTGAACTCGTTCTTGGCCTTATGTCCATCTTATCTAGACCGTGGAACTACGTGCTTTCTTGTTTTGCTTAGGAACAATGGAGAGGAGCCAATGGGAAGGGAATTCGCGCGGACGGATTTTGGACAGCAGAACAGCACCAACTTGTGACGGCCACCACGATTTCATACGGACTCCGATCTGGGCGTTCAAGTACTTCCTGGAAAGATTATCAAGTCTACTTTCAAACGGATCTGGCCTCATGTCCATATCTATTCGGAGTCGGCCGCAATAGTTATTTTAATACCAAGACCTTTTTCTGTCCAGGGTGCTGCATCACCAAAATTGGGCCCCATGGCCCATGTATCGTTTGGAGTCCATTAGGGACTCGTGATTAGGGTTTCTCACGACCCTAGGGAGGTAATAAATAGTAGCAGCCGCCTTCATTAGCTGGTGGGTTTTTGTTTATTCGTAAGTTAGCTTCTGCTGCTTCCTTGTACACGCGCGTGTCGACTAGATCACCCGTCTACTTGTATCTAGAACCCCACTTTAGATTGATTCAACAGATAAGTGCTTGTTCTTCTTGTTCTTGCATGTTCTTCGATTGCTTGCAGGAACAAAGGCCCTCGTGGTCAGGTTGATTGTGCGCCAGCAAGATCAATACAACTTCGGAGTCGGTGTACCGATCGCTAAGGCGCATCATCTTGGGGACGGTGTAGTCGGATCGCCAACGTCTTCTCCTCCACAAATTGAACCCTCCTATTATCATCGAAAGATCAGGAGCCAAGATTCTATCAAGTGGTAATCAGAGCAAGGTTAATCGGTGAGAGTGCTACCATTACTTTTCTTTCCGCTGTTATCATCCTATAGTCCAGAAAAAGCCCAAAAAAAAAAATACCAGATCTGTTTTTTTCCATTATTCCTAGAGCATTGTGCCTTTTACTTTCTCCACTTAGTCTAGACTTGTTGAGTTCATGGTTGCTTCGACGAGTCAAGTTGCTGGTCTTTAGTTTTGCACCACTAGAGTTTCGAGTTTGTGTCACATTCGGTCACCTAGTTCGAGTCAGATTCGTAGTTCGAGTTTGAGTCGGATTACTAGTTTGAGTTTGAATCAGATTGCTACTTCGAGTTTGAGTTGGATTACTAGTTCGAGTTTGAGTCAGATTACAAGTTCAGATCATATTTCTACTTCGAGTTTGAGTCAGATTGCTAGTTCGAGTTTGAGTCAGATTACGAGTTCAAATCAGATTGCTACTTCGAGTTTGAGTCGGATTGCTAGTTCGAGTTTTAGTCTGATTACTAGTTCGAGTTCGAATCAGATTGCTACTTCGAGTTTGAGTTAGATTAGTAATTTGAGTTTGACAACAAGAAAAAGGCAAGTGCAAAATCAAAAGCCGCACAAAAGCCACAAGCAGTTAGAGAAGAAAAAAAAAGGCAAGTGCAAAATCAAAAGCAGCACAAAAGCCACAAGCAATTAGAGAAGAAAAAAAAGGCAAGTGCAAGATCAAAAGCCGCATGTGCAAATTTTGTTCTAGGGTCTCCCGATTCCATCTAGAGAGAGTTTGGGTGACCACCCCAACAAAAAAAAACAAAAAAAAAAAGAAAGAAAAAAAATCAGATTGTTGTTTGGGGTGTTTTTGGTGACGACATTGGTGTCTCGGCTCGCGTCTCTTGTACGGTCTAGACTAATGATAGGATCTTGGTTCCTGATCTTTCGATTAGAATAGGAGGGTTCGATTTGTGGAGGAGAAGACGTTGGTGATCCGACTACACCATCCCCAAGACGATGCGCCTTAGCGACCGGTACACCGACTCCGAAGTTGTATTGATCTTGCTAGCGCACAATCAACCTGACCACGAGGGCCTTTGTTCCTGCAAGCAATCAAAGAACATGCAAGAACAAGAAGAACAAGCACTTATCTGTTGAATCAATCTAAAGTGGGGTTCTGGATACAAGTAGACGGGCGATCTAGTCGACACGCGCGTGTACAAGGAAGTAGCAGAAGCTAACTTACGAATAAACAAAAACCCACTAGCTAATGAGGGCGGCTGCTACTATTTATTACCTCCCTAGGGTCGTGAGAAACCCTAATCACGAGTCCCTAATGGACTCCAAACGATACATGGGCCATGGGCCCAATTTTGGTGATGCAGCACCCTGGACAGAGAAAGGTCTTGGTGTTAAAATAACTATTGCGGCCGACTACCAATAGATATGGACATGAGGCCAGATCCGTTTGAAAATACTTGAACGCCCAAATCGGAGTCCGTATGAAATCGTGGTGGCCGTCACAAGTTGGTGCTGTTCTGCTGTCCAAATTCCGTCCGCGTGAATTCCCTTCCCATTGGCTCCTCTCCATTGTTCCTAAGCAAAACAAGAAAGCACGTAGTTCCACGGTCTAGATAAGATGGACATAAGGCCAAGAACGAGTTCACCTCATAGTTTAGTTGACGTGCACGAGCACGAGTGATCAGACCAGAAACCGGTAGCTGAGTTGGTGTGGATGTATCGAGGGTGTTGATGTCCTCATCATCCTCCCCTTCTTGCATTTGAGTCGTCCGCGACTCAAGCTCCTCTTCTTCTCCCAAATATGGCTTCAAATCTGCAATGTTAAATGTGGGACTAACCCCAAAATTTGCAGGCAACTCGAGTTTATATGCATTATCATTAATTCTTTCTAACACTTTGAATGGACCATCAGCTCGAGGTAACAATTTAGACTTTCTCAAATCAGGAAACCTATCCTTTCGCAAATGTAACCAAACTAAATCACCGGGTTCAAAAGTGATAGTTTTCTTTCCCCTACTACCAGCAAGTTTGTACTTGGCATTCATGCACTCTATATTCTTCTTAGTGGTTTCATGCAATTTTAAGATCAATTCAGCACGATGTTTAGCATCAAAATTCACTCGTTCCATTGAAGGAAGAGGTAATAAATCAATAGGAGCACGGGGTACAAATCCATAAACAATCTCAAAAGGGCATTTCTTAGTACTAGAATGTAGGGAACGATTATAAGCAAACTCAACAAGAGGCAAACACTCTTCCCACATTTTTATATTCTTTTTCAAAACAGCCCTAAGCATGGTAGATAAACTTCTATTCACAACCTCAGTTTGACCATCAGTTTGGGGATGACAAGTAGTTGAAAATAAAAGCTTAGTACCCAATTTTGCCCATAACGTTCTCCAAAAATGGCTAAGAAACTTAGCATCACGATCTGAAACTATTGTGTTTGGCACACCATGCAATCTAACAATATCTCGGAAAAACAAATCAGCAACATGTGTAGCATCATCACTTTTACGACAAGGTATGAAGTGTGCCATTTTAGAAAATCTATCCACAACAACAAAGATGCTATCCCTCCCCTTCTTTGTTCTAGGCAGTCCTAAAACAAAGTCCATAGAAATATCCTCCCAAGGCATGCTAGGAACAGGAAGAGGCATGTACAAACCATGTGGATTATGTCGTGACTTAGCTTTTTGACATGTCGTGCAGCGAGCAACAAAGCGCTCCACGTCTCGCCTCATCCTTGGCCAAAAGAAATGACCAGCAAGTATGTCCTCCGTCTTTTTCACTCCAAAGTGCCCCATCAGCCCGCCTCCATGCGCTTCCTGTAACAACAACAAACGAACGGAGCTAGCTAGAATGCATAACTTGTTAGCTATAAACACATAGCCATCATTGAGGACAAATTTATTCAATGTTTTTCCGTATTTACATTTCAGCAATACATCTTTGAAATCAGCATCATGTTCATATTGATCTTTAATTGTTTCTAATCCAAAAATTTTAAAGTCAAGTTGAGATAGAAGAGTATAACGTCTAGATAAAGCATCAGCAATAACATTATCCTTTCCCTTTTTGTGTTTAATGACATAAGGAAAAGACTCAATAAATTCCATCCACTTAGCATGCCTACGGTTTAGTTTCCCTTGACTCCTAATATGCTTTAGTGATTCATGATCAGAATGGATAACAAATTCTTTGGGCCACAAATAATGCTGCCATGTTTCTAAAGTTCGTACAAGAGCATATAATTCCTTATCATAGGTAGAATAATTTAGAACAGGCCCACTCATTTTCTCACTAAAATATGCAACAGGTTTTCCTTCTTGTAACAAAACACCACCCAATCCAATCCCACTAGCATCACATTCAAGCTCAAAAGTCTTAGAAAAATCAGGAAGTTGGAGAAGAGGTGCATGCGTCAACTTATCTTTCAGTATGGTAAAGGCGTTATCTTGTGTGGTGCCCCAAGAAAAAGGCACCCCCTTCTTCGTAAGGTCATTCAATGGAGCAGCAATGGTGCTGAAATCCTTCACAAAGCGACGATAGAACCCAGCCAGCCCTAGAAAGCTCCGCACCCGTGTGATGGTCTTTGGTACAGGCCACCCCTGAATAGCCTCTACCTTGGCTTGATCAACTTCAATTCCCTGTGGAGTAACAACATAACCAAGGAAAGAGACTCGATCCGTGCAAAAGGTGCACTTCTTAAGATTACCAAATAATCGTGCCTCACACAAAGCATTAAAAACAGCACGTAAGTGATCAAGATGTTCATCCATGGATTTGCTATAAATCAATATATCATAAAAATACACAACAACAAATTTTCCAATGAATGCACGCAAAACCTCGTTCATTAATCTCATGAAGGTGCTAGGTGCATTAGTTAACCCAAAAGGCATGACTAACCACTCATATAAAACGAACTTAGTTTTGAAAGCAGTTTTCCATTCATCTCCTAGTTTCATGCGAATTTGGTGATAACCACTACGCAAATCAACTTTTGAGAACACAACAGCACCACTCAATTCATCAAGCATATCATCTAAGCGTGGAATAGGATGACGATATCGAATGGTTATATTGTTGATTGCTCTACAATCCACACACATACGCCATGATCCATCCTTTTTAGGTACTAGAATAACTGGAACAGCACAAGGACTAAGAGACTGACGTACATAACCTTTGTCAAGTAGTTCTTGTACTTGGCGCTGAATCTCTCTTTGTTTCTTCTGGATTTGTCCTATATGGTGCACGGTTGGGCAATGAAGCACCGGGAATGAGGTCAATCTGGTGCTCAATCCCTCGAATTGGTGGTAGTCCTGGTGGTATTTCACTTGGAAACACATCAGAATATTCCTGCAAAATGTTAGCAACAACAGGAGGCAAAGAATGTTGCACATCATAAAGGGAAATCAAAGCATCTTTGCATACCAAGGCATAGGCAACAGAGGTGGAAGCAATCAGTTCATTAATATCAGATTTCGTAGCAAACAAGCATTTTCCCTTCAGAGATATCTCATTTTTCTTATCAAACATAGATTTGACATTGTTATTGTTCTCATTGTTAGCATGGTCCTGATATTTAGTTTTCCTAACTCTAGCAACATCATCTTGCACAATAGCTTCAGGAGACATAGGATGCAACACAATTTTTTTTATCGTGGTAAAGAAAAGAATACTGATTTGATCTACCATGATGCATAGAATCTCTATCAAATTGCCAAGGTCTTCCTAGCAGAATATTACAAGCTTGCATAGGCACAACATCACATTCAACGACATCCTTATATGATCCAATAGTAAAATTGATTCGCACAAGTCTAGTTACCTTTGCCTTACCGCTGTTGTTTAACCATTGAATGTAATAGGGATGTGGGTGCGGTTTGGTGCTTAGTGCCAGCTTGGTCACCATGTCACTGCTGGCCAAGTTGTTGCAGCTACCTCCATCAATGATCATGCGGCAAGATCGCTCTTTGACGACACACTTTGTTTGGAATAATGTGTGCCTTTGATTTTGTTCCGCTTTCTCCATTTGTGCACTAAGCACACGCTGCACAATGAGACTATCATAGCGCGCTGCATCTTCTGCACCAATATGCTCTTCTTGATGTTCATCGCTACCTGCATAGTCAGCTGCAAGCAAAACACATGTATCGTCATCAAAATCGCTAGCAGATGAGTACTCACCGTCATCTTTAACAATTAGAACACGTTTGCTTGGGCAGTCACGCTGCACATGGCCAAAACCCTTGCACTTGTGACATTGAACGTCTCTAGATCGTCCGGTAGATGCTACGGAAGAAGCACTCTCGGTGGGCTTTTGGGTGGTCTTTACTGCTGAGCTAGTGGAAGAAGCATGTGGCTTGTTGCTAGAAGAAGAAGGTGCTGCCCGACTTTGTGAAGAAGATGGCGGAGAAGCACGCCCAGTCGAAGGAGTAGTCATGCGTGGTTGCCATGAGCTAGTCTTTCCTGCAGAAATATTAGTTCTAGAGCTAGCTCGTCGTCCCCGCACTTCCCTTTCAGCTTTACAAGCAAGATGAAACAAACGGGTAACATTATTGTAATCTTTATAAGCAAGTATGTCCTGAATTTCACGGTTTAAACCACCCAAAAATCTAGCCATAGCTGGTTCCTCATCCTCGTCTAAATTACAACGCAACATACCCATTTGTAATTCCTGAAAATACTCTTCTACACTTTTAGCTCCCTGTCTCAATTGTTGTAACTTATTTAACAGATCACGTACATAGTAAGAAGGAACAAATCTAGCCCGCATGAGCCATTTCAAAGCATCCCAAGTTTGTGGTATGTTATTAGGATTTTTCTTGCCATGTTCTATCCACCAAACAGAAGCAAAATCAGTAAACTCACTAGTGGCTGATCTAACTCTTGCGTTTTCAGGAAACTCATGACATGCAAATTTTTGATCAACAGAAATCTCCCAAGTAATATATGCATCAGGGTCATATTTACCATCAAAATGAGGTATCTTAAATTTGATCTTGTTAAAAGTATCTTCATGAATGCGTACCTCACGCCGACAATGTCCACTTATGCCTTGACGGTTGCGTTGTAGCCGGCGCCGTGGCCTAGCTTCCTCATCTTCCTCAATCTCCATATCTGCAGAATAGTCATCTTCATTGTCACGTACAATACTAGGAGCATTGCTCACCTGTCCATCTGCGCTGCGTCCATGATCCCTCTCCTCAAGGCGCTGCAGGATGGCTCCAATAGAGGTGTTCAATGTTTGAATGGAACTCTCCAACGTGCTGATTTTGGTGTTGGTGTCGATCTGCATATTTTCCAATTGACCAAGGCGGTCACTGGTAACTAGAAAATCCTCATCAAGCGCTTCTGTGTGTAGCCGCACTTGGTGTTCGAAGTGTTGTATAATTCCCCGTGTGCGAGGTGAATGCACGTCTTCAGTTGTATTTGCTCCTCCTGCCATGGTTAGTAGAAAAAAAGTCCAATATGAAAGGGTAACGTTATCCCTAGCTACAAAGGTGCTGTTAGAGATAACTCGCTCACTCTCAACCTGTTCAATCAAGCTCTTACCTGTTCTTACAAAGCTCAGCAAGAAGGTGATGGCAACCAGCAAGTAATGAATAACTTCAAGAGCAGGTGTCAATCTATGGCTTTAGGTGACTGAACTAGCACAAGGAGCAAACTTTCACCACGTTAATCACAACAAGCTGAATAAATATTCTACGATAGTACTGTGCTGATCTTAGTCTAGACCGTACTAGAGACGCGAGCCGAGACACCAATGTCGTCACCAAAAACACCCCAAACAACAATCTGATTTTTTTTCGTTTTTTTTTGTTGGGGTGGTCACCCAAACTCTCTCTAGATGGAATCAGGAGACCGTAGAACAAAATTTGCACATGCAGCTTTTGATCTTGCACTTGCCTTTTTTTTATTCTCTAATTGCTTGTGGCTTTTGTGCGGCTTTTGATTTTGCACTTGCCTTTTTTTTCTTCTCTAATTGCTTGTGGCTTTTGTGCGGCTTTTGATTTTGCACTTGCCTTTTTCTTGTTGTCAAACTCAAATTACTAATCTGACTCAAACTCGAAGTAGCAATCTGATTCGAACTCGAACTAGTAATCAGACTCAAACTCGAACTAGCAATCCGACTCAAACTCGAAGTAGCAATCTGATTTGAACTCGTAATCTGACTCAAACTCGAACTAGCAATCCGACTCAAACTCAAAGTAGAAATATGATTTGAACTTGTCATCCGACTCAAACTCGAACTAGTAATCCGACTCAAACTCGAAGTAGCAATCTGATTCAAACTCAAACTAGTAATCCGACTCAAACTCGAACTACGAATCTGACTCGAACTAGGTGACCGAATGTGACACGAACTCGAAACTGTAGTGGTGCAAAACTAAAGACCAGCAACTTGACTTGTCGAAGCAACCATGAACTAAACAAGTCTTGACTAAGTGGAGAAAGTAAAAGGCACAATGGTCTAGGAATAATGGAAAAAAACAGATCTGGTATTTTTTTTGGGCTTTTTCTGGACTATAGGATGATAACAGCGGAAAGAAAAGTAATGGTAGCACTCTCACCGATTAACCTTGCTCTGATTACCACTTGATAGGATCTTGGTTCCCGATCTTTCGATGAGAATAGGAAGGTTCGATTTGTGGAGGAGAAGACGTTGGCAATCCGACTACACCGTCCCCAAGACGATGCGCCTTAGCGATCGGTACACCGACTCCGAAGTTGTATTGATCTTGCTAGCGCACGATCAACCTGACCATGAGGGCCTTTGTTCCTGCAAGCAATCGAAGAACACGCAAGAACAAGAAGAACAAGCACTTATCTGTTGAATCAATCCAAAGTGGGGTTCTGGATACAAGTAGACGGGCGATCTAGTCGACACGCGCGTGCACAAGGAAGCAGCAGAAGTTAACATACAAATAAACAAAAACCCACCAGCAAATGAGGGCGGCTGCTACTATTTATTACCTCCCTAGGGTCGTGAGAAACCCTAATCACGAGTCCCTAATGGACTCCAAACGATACATGGGCCATGGGCCCAATTTTGGTGATGCAGCACCCTGGACAGAAAAAGGTCTTGGTATTAAAATAACTATTGCGGCCGACTCCGAATAGATATGGACATGAGGCCAGATCCATTTGAAAGTAGACTTGATAATCTTTCCAGGAAGTACTTGAACGCCCGGATCAGAGTCCGTATGAAATCGTGGTGGCCGTCACAAGTTGGTGCTGTTCTGCTGTCCAAATCCCGTCCGCGCGAATTCCCTTCCCATTGGCTCCTCTCCATTGTTCCTAAGCAAAACAAGAAAGCACGTAGTTCCACGGTCTAGATAAGATGGACATAAGGCCAAGAACGAGTTCACCTCATAGTTTAGTTGACGTGCACGAGCGCGAGTGATCGGACCAGAAACTGGTAGCTGAGTTGGTGTGGATTTATCGAGGGTGTTGATGTCCTCATCATCAAGTTACCTCAAGTGGAGGTCCTCTCCCAAGCTTGTTCTTCAACTACCTTTGTTATAAGGGTTGAACCCTTGGTGACACAAGCATGCCGCGAGATCGGCTTACTGTTGTTGTAGCATGAAGTTGAAGTTGGTGAACTGAGTGTCTATGTGTTAATTGTTGCCAGTCTTGAGTTCCTTGGACATGGTATTGGAGTGTGTTGTAGATGTCTCCCGTCCTCACTTCAAGATCTTCCATATGTCTAGTGAGATTTGTCATTCCCTGGATATAGTCATGATGACTTCTAGCTAAAAAGGAACGATGTCCTCTAATTGACGTAGGAGGCAAGCTGCTAGAGCTTGAAGTGGATAGCGATGGATCCCATCTGATAATTGGCCATTCATGCTAAGACGATCCTCCGGCCTCATGCGGTTGAGGTTGAGTCCACCCGGGTGCATCACCCGTTGGGTTCTCTTCCTTTTGGTAGTCATAGACGGGGGAGGTTGTCGGAGGTATACCTATGGCAGCACTCCTTGCACGGTTCCTTGTTTCCCTACCAAAGACATTTCTTATTCTAGCTTCCTCAATGGGAAGAAGATCAATGGTCAGCCTTCGACATTTGTACAAATGAAAATCCGGGATAGGTAACCAACTTTCATTGACAAAGCCTGGATAGAAAAATACCAAAGACTGATATGATCATGCTTAAGGGTGTGTCCTTGCACTAGATAATCTTCATTAATCAATTTTCGTTTAGTTTCAATGTACTCAAATGAAGTATATTCTAGTGCTCCTACCCTAGTAGCAATATGGGTAATCAATGAAGTACATTCAATTGGCCTTGTCTTTGAAATGTAATCTAACCATTGTGTTATCATGGCCTTAACTGAAGCAACTTTTACTTTCTTAACCATGGCAAAAGAATTCTCAATTCATCACCACGAACTATTCTAACATCTCCTCTAGGGAACATAGTCATAGCCACCCATCTATGAATGAAGCGCAAGGTAGGATTTTGCATGTGGCTATTTCTATGAGCCCTACATGTGATGTCACTAGTCAATTCATGCCAAAAACTTTGTTTGTTAAATCTAGGCAAAGTGCCTAAATCTAGCAAACAAGTTTATGGAAGCCTAGGATTTCACTTAAATTTGTCCATAGGATGTTGCATTCTTTTTGAAATAATCTAAAAAAACCAGGAATTGTATAGTGAGAAGGTGTGAACCTTTCTCCTCTATGTCAGCAAAATTTTCCCATCCTAATGCACACCAAATGGAAGAGAATTTAGAATCCATACCTAATTTGGAGATAAAATTCGGATCATAAGCTTTAGTGTGATAAAACTCAGGATCTTAGAGGAGCTTGCGTGCTTGATCTTCAAATTCACTTTGTATGTCGAGGTCATTGTCGTGGAGAAGTTGATGCGGTTGCTTCTCTCCTCCATGGTGGTGTCTTCATACACACTCCTCCTCTGTAGACTTGGTGTAGCAAAGGAGGAGTAATGTGCACTTGAGTCTCCACCATGGCTTGAGCTTGCAGCCCCCTTCTTCTTCCCAAACAACCTTTTCATCCCTTTCATGGCTTCAACAAGAAATAACACCAAGGCAAGACTCGAAAAGAGGTGATGTTAGTGAAAACAAAACCCTCGAAGAATTTTCTCCTTGAATTCTTGAGAGCAAATTGCAAATTCAAATGAAAGCAAATCTTTTTGGATTGGATTTGAGCAAGAGTGCTTCAATGAAGAGCAAGAAAAAAAGTGAGCAAGAGAACGACTTGGGGAGGTGAAAATGAGGTGAAGTGTGAAGAGAGATTCTCCTCACAACCACCATTTATAGTTTACACCCCCAACGGTCATAAGAGGCATAAAATGCAGCCGTTGGAGGAAATAGAGCCCTATTGGCCCTTCCCCCACTTCGGCTGACCAGGGAGGTCGACCGACCTTGCAGGTGGGCCTCCTGAACCCTCTTTTGGCAAGTGTCTTCCCAACGGGTATAAAATTAGCCCTTTGGTGAATTACCACATTTGTACCTCGGATTTTTTTTTCCGAATAAAACTCTTTTTCAAATCCAAAAGTTTTCTTTTTTGCAAAAAATAATGAAACAAAAAGGATGGTTGAGAATATAAGATTCTCAACTTGCTAGAAAAAATCAAAATCTGTAGTGGGAAAAATCAAAATAAGTGGAAAAAATCGAATGGGGTAAAAAAATCAAATAAAGATAACTACCAATTATCCTATTGGCTAGGTCTCACCAAAGTCCGATGAGATGGACTTTTCCTTCGTCTTCATTTCTTGGAATTCGGCCCTGGAGGAATGGGCTCGGATGCTTTTTCTTGCACCTTCCGCCACTCCTTTTTTGGCGATTTTGGTGGACTTGGGCCTTTGGGAAGGCCTGGGCTTCTCCGTCTTCTTGGGGTGTCGGCATGGACGGAAATACGGGTTCTCCGCATAGATTAATTTTCTCATGAATGCAATGAGCGGATACACCATTGGAGGTCTGAATTCCCTCTTGAATGTGTTTAAGATTCGACCCATACTTGATCTGAATCATGGAGCATTGCTCTGACTTTGGGTGAAAGTTAAACTTCTCCTCCTTGCCATTGATATGGAAGTGAATTTCTCTAGCTCCCACATCTATGCGAGCTTCTGCGGTGCTAATGAATGGGAGCCCAAGAATGAGAGGTGTATCCTTCTCGACTTCCATGTGGAGACCACAAAGTACACGGGTATGAAGTATTCCGGATAACGGACTGAAGAGTCAGCCAGTTGGAGCTGCATTGGTGTTGGAGTCAGCTCCGTGAAATTCAACTGGTCGAAGACCACCTTGGGCATAAGACTCACACTTGCTCCAAGGTCATAAAGTGCCATGTCAACGTAGTGAGCCCGAATTGAGCAAGATATAGTAGGACATCCAAGGTCCTTCTTCTTCTTCGGAAGCCTATTGAGGTTGGTTGCACTGCAGTCCCCCGTAAGCTTGACAACCTTAGTGGTGGGCAATGGCCGCTTGATATTTAATATGTCCTTGAGATAGTGAGTATAAGTGGGTACTTGCATCACATATATCAAGGGCTCATTGATGTGGATCTTCTGAATAACTTTAACAAAGTGGTTGAATTGCTCATCTATTGTTGGCTTCCTTTGTATGTGACGAAATGGCATAAAATTGGTGTCTTCAAATTGCTTGGTCATTCTCTCACTCAATGGTTCATTTATGCCATGTGGGACATCCTCTTTCTCTTTCTCCTTCTCAGTTGTCCTCTTTTATTGTGTGGGATACGGTGGGTCACGAGTGGTCTTGCCATCTCTCGTAGCACCACATTCACATTTTCCACCGGGCTTCTGGCTGTCACAGAATTTTGTTACTTCCCAACGAAGGAACAACTGCAGCAAGTTGATCCAACTGAGTTTCCAACATCTTTTTGAAGCTCAGTTGATTCTTGAAAGTTGAGGATAGTCCTTCAATCTTTGCATTGATGTTTTCTAGGGTCTTGTCATTAACTGCTAGCTTCTTGTATAAGGCATCATTGATATTCAGCTGGCTAATGGCAAACTCTCTCAAGTTGGTATGATTGCCATTGTTTCCATTGTTGTTGTACCCTCCTTGAAAGAAAGGGCATGGTTGCCCCCACCCTTGACCTCTTGGACAATTGCTACTGTTGTTGAAGTTCCCATTGTTGGCTACGTATAAGGCATCCTCACAAGTCTCTAGGCAGTCATTGCCCATGTGACCCGTGTTGTCACAGATTTCACATGTGACGTGAGAGTCTAAGGCCAAGGTAGTGCCACATATTTCACCACTGGCTTGTCCATGAATCTTCTTCATAAGGAGGTCCAATTTGGCACCAATCATGTCCAGCGAATGTGCACCTCTTTCAACGTGTGCATGCCTCGCTAACGGGTTTGGAGACGCTCGTCACTCCAACCCATATTGGATATCTTCATCTCAATGAAATCTTATTCTTTGGGCACCGTCAATTAGAAGAAGGCTCCTCCAGCAGCAGCATGCACATGGTCACGGGCAGAACCAATTAGCCATTGTAGAAATTATGGATAATGAGCCATTCATCCGTCCCATGATGGGGACAGGCCAGGATGTACTCTTGTAGCCTTTCGAGAGTCTCGAGAATAGACTCCTTAGGATCTTGCTGGAAGCTTAAAATTCTTCCACGTAGGGCATTTGTCTTGCCCAACGGAAAGAACTTGCCGAGGAATACCCTAGAACACTTCTCCCAAGTGTCTACAACACTTCGTTTCACATATAACCACTACTTCACTTTCCCAAGAACGGAGAATGGAAATAGTCTAAGATGGACGACATTAGTAGAGACATCCTTGATCTTAAAAGTGCTGCAAATCTCAAGAAATTATTGCAGGTGAGCACTTGCATCCTCGTTAGTCTTTCCACATAATGGGTTGCCTTGCACCGTAGTGATTAGGCATGTCTTGATTTCGAAGTTCACGATCTCGTGTTAACAGTGGGCCCAATAGGCACATTGTTAGCAAAGGGAGCCGAAAACTCACGAAGAGTCTTCTGAGCCATTGGCATTTCAATTGTTTGTGCAGGAACGCTGGTTTTTCTTGCCGCGCAAAGCTTCTGAGGAGTAACGACACAAGGTCGATCTCTCAAAAAGGATTCTGGATCTTCAACAAAGTTTTCTGGACAGCGAAAACCAAACATACACTACCATTTTTTCACATATAAATGCAAAAACAAAGAAAGGTTATCCTACTAAAAACCTACCCAGGGTCCTGTCCTATTCACTCCATCATGCAATACTTCAGCTGCCTTCCTTGGCAACGGCGCATGTTGATATTTCTTACGCACCACTAACAATTCATCTTCAGCTAGTGCACCAGAAATGCTTGTTGATGGCCCCTTAGGATCACAGAGTAAATTCTGCAAGCGCACTCAAACTATCGATGTAGCATTTCCTCTCAAAAGATTATTCCAAGGGTGTCATTTATTTTATTCCAAGGGAAGGCTAGGTGGAAGTGTAGCATTCATCAAATTGAAACAGTAGAATGGTTTAGGTAGGGTTGTAGTGAGGATGGATAATGGATAATCGGAGGTAGTGTGACACACACAAGAGCATTCTATTCTAAGGGGGATAAATGGATCCTAGAGAGAGATTAGACTAAGGGATAGTGAGTTACTCCTACAATGCTTCTATTGTACATATACATAGCCTAAGTCGATTACTAATTAATCATGTTAATGTTGATTCCTATGCTATGTTGTTCAACAAATCAGGCACGAGTTTACCCATAGCAATACTAGGACAATTCCTGCCAAGAGCCTGTGGCATAGTCGAACGTGGAGGATTACAAAGGACAGATGGGGCTGTTACCACCTACTGCCTACCTCTTCGATCCGTGAGTCTACGAAACATTCAGCGCTACTTAACTATCCTAGCACTATGCTAGCATATTAAGTAAATACCTTAAGAGCCTAGGCACAAGCCATCCTAAGGCAATGAACTAAATCATCATTGAAACCAATGTTGATACAAAGCATATGTATTCATATTAACATAAACATATCATAATTAGTTAGACTATAATGGGGGTTTATAGTGTTTATAATGATAAGATGAGATCATTATAGTGCAATCATAAAGACTATACCTACCACATACATGGACTCCACAATCAAACAAGAAACGCTTCATCCAAGCATACATATAATTGAAGATTAAAGCTAATATCTTTATTATGAATAAAGTCACAAATACAAGAAGGAATATATGAGCCATACCTTTCCCAATTTGGAATTGGGAAGAGAGACTCTCTCGACTCCTTTCCCAGTTTGGACTTGGAACTAGAGACTCTCCTCTCTACAGCCTAACTCCTCTAAAGATTATGGAAAGCAGTGGATACAATAGAATGAAGCACAAGTGGTGTGTGTTGAAGTGAGATGTTGGGGATCCTATTTATAGCTGGAGAAGGGTCGGTTATCGCCACTAAAAGTGCGCAAATTAGTTGTAATTGTTATCAGGATACCACAAGTGAGTGACACATGGAAGTTGACCGCGTTTGGCACTAGGAGGAGGTCGGATGATCCACCAGGTTGGTCGACCTAGTCTTTGATCCTCTCCGCGTGTGCTTCCTCAGGGTGACATCCAGGTGGGTCCCATTTACTGATATGGGTGATACATCGTTGGATCTCCTCTGATACGTCTGTTTGTGGGCCATTTGATCCATGTGATGCCACATGTCATCGTCTTATTGTCTAGGATGGTACTTTTTAGGATTTCTCCCCCTCTTTCACCTCAATTCTTGTATAAAAAGTTTGCATGCACTATTTTTCCAAGGACAATTGGAAATAGGTTAAGTAGAAAGGTGATGTGTGCAATAAATGACATATCCTTCACATAATTGAGTTATATTGACGAGTGAAATTGGGATATAATAGCCGTCAACACCTGGTCCTTTTATAGTCAAGGATGGACACCATAATTGTGGGGCCCGGGGCTAGACAAATGGCCCCGGGGCGATCTTAGTCCTGTAAAAGATTTAACATTTTATGGATGTCTGCTGCCTCCTATCGTGGCTTGAGGACCCGCCGTCTTGCCGCGTTTGTCGCCAGTGTTTAGTCATTGTTGTTGATGATGGCAGGGAATGTCTTGTCTGTCTTGTCGCTATAAGTTACTCTGTCAGCAATGTGGGGTAGCACCGCGGTGCCTTCACTGTGATGTGATTAGGCACAGTGGCACCTGACAAGATCGTGCGCCACACCTATGTGTCTTGGGAAGTCGCGTGCCTTCAATGCACGACTTGGACAGTACAAGTCGCCCTTTACTCCCGCAACCTACCGTCCAAGGCGAGTTGCACGATGTGTGACAATGCCGGAGCCCGCCTGCTAGAGGGAGGCTGAGCCCAGTGCTGCAGGCCATATGGCAGCTCCAGAGCCCAACTCTAAGGAGAGTCGGGGTCTCGCGCTGCTAGACATGTTGTGGCTCTAGAGCCCGCCTCTATGGGGGAGGCCAGCCCGAAGCCTGTGGCCATGTGGCGGCTCTGGATATCGATCCTGTGGAGGAGCGGTGTCCCATCCCACCGGACACGTGGTGGCACGGGAGCCTGTCTCTACGAGTGAGCTGGGTCCTGAGCCAATGTACATATGGCAATACTGGAGCCCGCAGTTGAGGAGGGATGGTGTCCGGGCCTGCTGGACACATGGCGCCTCTGGACCCTGCCTCAGCGGGGAGGCAAGGCATTTAGGCGTTTTCATCCTGTGCATGGGGGTACCCGATATGCAGGGTACCGACAGGTCCTGTAGGCACATTGTCAGCAGAGGGAGCCGAGAACTCACGAAGGGTCTTCTAGGCCATTGGCTTGCATCGTGATGCACTATCAGAAATGCGATCATTTGCCATGACTAATAATATTTGCGATAGCCGACCATTGCAAATAGAGTAATTTGCGACGGCCCGCACTTGGTCGTGGTAAAAGTCAAAAGCCATCACAAATAGGTGATTAATTGCGATGGCCGGCCCATATGCCATCGCACATAATTTAACCGTCGCAAATTGGACCTTGTTTGCAATGGCAAAAGATAATACCACACAAGTAAATTAAAATTGCAGCGGCCAACCCTAGGGCCGTCGTAATTTATTGGGCCGTCACACATAAAGGGGATACACCCCGGGCCCAACTCGCACTCACGCCCTAGCACTGCCGCCACACTTCACGCCTCGCGCTCCTAGTGCCTCGCCGCTACTCCCGCCTCACGCTCCCACCGCTGTGCTGCTGTGCTCGTTCTGCTGCCACACCGCTACGCTCCCTCTTCCACCACAGAGCCACCGAGACGCAACCACCGAGTTCCCAACATCAAGCTCCCAATCCACTACCACTGCTGCTCCCCATGGCCGACCCTCTTTGGGCCGCCCCTATCCACTGCCAGCCGAGCTCCGGCCGCCGTGCTCACGTGGGGCACCTCGCTCCCGCCGGCATCACCTCGGCAGCGCCCATCACCCCTCACCTCTCGACTGCGCCCATTGCTGGCGCCAGGCTGACGCAAGGTCCTCCGTCTCCACCACCGACGGCTTCGCCTCCCCCAAGGTCCTCTCCCATCTCCCGTTTGACCAATGTTGATTAGTGAGTGCCATTGTTTGGTCAATGTTGATTAGTGAATGCCATTGTTTGATCAATGTTGATTAGTGTATGCCAAAACAAAGTGAATATTCTATGCTGATTAGTGAATGTTCTATGTTCATTAGTGAATTTGGTATGTCAATCATGCTTAGGTTAATCATGGTAGTTTAGCTAGGTTAGTCATGCTTTGTTTAATTATGTTAACATGCTTTGTTTATTAGATAATCATGCTTTGTTTAGCTAGATAAATTGATATGTTAATCATGCTTTGTTTATTAGCTAGGTTTAATTATGTTTATTTTAAATTTAGTTTAGTAATTTAACTAACTATTGTTTAATGCATATTATTTTGATGGAGTGAGTGTATAATTACTATATGTAATTAAATGGTCTTCGGCATGGCTCGGCACGACGCGGGCCATTTAGAGCCCGACGCGAGCCATTTAGAGCACGAAGGCAAAAAGTGACAGTGACGACAACAAGCTCCCGCGCATGGACGGCGGGCCTTGACGGGGCAGTTTCCTTCCTGTTCTTTCCTCCTCTCGTTCTTTCCTCACCTTCTGTCTTGTTCTTTCCTCTATCTTTGAATTGACTCAAAATTGCGTTACCTGTCTTGAACCAACCCGTCTCACATGCGTTAAGCATGTGAGACGTGTTGGTTCAGAATTGTCCGTTTCTGGACAGCTTGGGAGTGTCTGAGGGTGCGTTGCTTGGGATGAGAAGTGGGTCTGGATCTAGATGAGGTTTCGACAACATAACCTTGTTGTTCTCCGCCATATGTATACTGGTTGGAAGAGCAGAACTGGTAGTCACTCGGATGAGTGGTTCACCAATATAAATCAATATTTGGATCGATCATTATCATTATCAACATATGATAAGGTGCGGTGCCCATGTACGAAATGTTGGAACACCAAGTTTTTGAACAAAATGGAAGTTTTGATGCACTTGTGTTGAAATGGTTTCACGCCACATTATGAGGTGTGGACCGTCGACGATGAGACTAAATCTCGAATCGTAGAAGAAGTGGATGAGGATGATGATAGCACGGGGGGTTGATAGGATGAATGAGGTGCTAGAAGCTATGGAAGTGAAGGATCCTCT